>JACMZG010001911.1:27588305-27665805 GCA_018340805.1 Microvelia longipes
ATATATATATTATATATATATATATATATATATATATACATAAAAAGTCTCGCAAACGTATTTTTTCGTCATTAGGGACCTCTGAAACGGATTTACGGATTTGTGTCGTGTCCGAGGTTCGAATTCCGCCATGACGCCTATCCCATTAGCCGAATTTCCAAAGGAAATTCGCTAAAAGTCAAAAAATCAGTGGTCGATAACCACTTTTTGGGGCTGTGAGTTGAATAAGAGTGCCAAAGCCAAGGTTCCTGGGTTCGAATCCTGGTAAGGACTATAATTTTTTATAGTTTGGCGAATTTCCTTTGGGAAATAAAATTCGCTAATGGGATAGGCGTCATGGCGGAATTTCGAACCTCGGACCACGACACAAATCCGTTTCAGAGGTCCCTTATGACGAAAAAAAAAATTTTTGTGAGACTTTAAATCGGCAAAATTCAGGGTTAAATTTTTTGCCGCGAAAAAGGTCAATATTTATGTTTTTTTGTGATGCTGAATCGAGATGAAACCGGTCCGAAGTCGATACGACCACTCTAAGTGACCTAAAAGTCCAAAAAACCACAAAAATGATAGAAAACCAAAATTAACGGTCGTTGAAAATTTAAATTTTGAGTAGGGTGTCGTTTTCAATGTTTTTGGGCCTCTGAGTTAAATGCCAGTGGTCCGGAGTCAATACGACCACTTAAACTCAGGATACCTGGGTTCACATCCTGGAAGAGACGATATTTTTTATCGTTTTTTTACTTAATATAAGTTTACAACTAGAAAATGATTTGGCGCGGTGGTCCGCATGTCGGTGGAATTTCCTTTGAATGCGAGCACTCAAACCAGAGTACCTGGGTTCAATCTCTGGTAGGACGATAATTTTTATCGTGTTTTTTTTACTTAATATAAGTTTACAACTAGAAAATGATTCTGGCACGGTGGTCCGCATGTCGGGCGAATTTCCTTTGGATGCGAGCACTCAAACCCAGGGTACCTGGGTTCAAATCCTGGTAGGGACGATAATTTTTATCGTGTTTTTTTACGATATGTCGGGCGAATTTCCTTTGGATGCGTGTTTCCGTGCTTAACAGCAATCCTGATTGGAATGATAATTTTTATAGTTTTTTACATTATATAAGTTTACAACTACTAAATAAATAATTCCGGCGCGGTGGTCCGCTGTCGGGCGAATTTAATTTAGAATGCGTGTTTCCGTGCTAAACAACCCATTTCTTGCTTATGCAAGAACCATGCCCATTGCGTGGTTCCGGTTCATGCTTCAGAACCTAAGCAGTTATTCAATTGTCAAGCACTGCTCGCAACTCATTTTGTCTGTATTTTCCAAAGGAAATGCGCTAAAACCTTTAAAGATCTTAAAGACTAAGCTTAAAGATAAGTACTAAGCTTTAAATTAGTGCAAATAATAGTGCGTACTTCTAATTTTAGAGGCAAAGTTTTTTACAACAACTGGGTGATTATGCGCACTTTTCGACTTATTTAAATTTAAAATACATAGCGGCCGGGACTGTGTATGAATTTGGAGAAATAAAATGGAAATGCTTTGTTCTACATTTGACAGCTTGTGTTATAAATGTTACCAAGTAATTTTACCCTCAACTGGTGCCAACGAGTAAGTGTTTCTTACCACATCCTATGACAATTTACTTAACCGAAAGTCATTCATGTATGTTATAGTCAGTTGAAGAATAATGAGCGTCTTCAGGTATCCCGGGGTTTAAGTGTAGCCTAGGTAGGGATGAGTATTGAGTATAGCCTAAACCTCACGACTAGCTAGTATCTTGGCTCGTTAGTTTATATCAAACACTAGACTAGTACGGGTTGTTCTTAGTTATATTCTACCCACGAAAATACGTAAATTAAACATAGCCAGCAGGAATCTTAGAAAACAAGTAAATAAATAATTTGTATATTTGATAGCTCTCAATCATTTAGCGTTGCAACATACAATTAGGAAAGGGCTTACATATTTCACAAACCTCAAGTTTATATAATATAAATTAATAATTTTTATAATTTTATATAACTGCAAAGTTTCTTAGAATTTTTAAATATTTTTTAAATTAAGGACAAATATAATGAATATTTTGTTGGGAAAATACCACGAAGATACTAATTATTTTCCATCACAATAATTGTAATTATTCTAAAAACATGTCGACAAAAAAAGTAAAGCACTTTAAGTTTAAAATTAAGACAGAATAAAGGTTTGAACAAGTTTAGTTGAATAAATTATTTTTAAACCAAGGGAGTAAAGAATGCTATTATTTTCCTCAGCAGTATGTTGGTTCCTAAGACAAAACCGAGGAAACCAGAGTATTTAAATCCCGAGGTAAAGCCGGGAGTTAAATGTATTTAACTGTGTTTAACAGTTTTTACTCCCTATATGTATTTATCTCTCTACATTTATGTATTTAACTTCCGAGGCAAATCCAAGGGAGTAGTGGCAATTAACTACCAAGACGAAACCGAAAGAGGTAATTATAACATTTTGAATATAGCATTTTACTCCCAAAGTGCATACAAGATTTATCTCCAGACGTTTGACTCAATTTATTACGTGTGACATCCTTATTTTCATAAGTATTTTTGTATTTTGTTTTCAATTATTTATTTTTTTGTCTAGTCTCCCTTACATTGCAAGAGCCAGGCCTAAAAAACTACTTTTTTGATTCATTTTGTACTACTTCAAACCAAATTTTCTGAGAATATGCCTTAAATTATGAAGGAAAAGCATAGTCTGCCCATCCAGAAAGGAGCCCTTCATATGAATGCGCTCGCTCAAAATATTAGAAAATCGCACAAATTCCAGTTTTCTTGCAATAAGTGGTTCTTTACAGGTTCCTGTAGCTGATAAAATTTCCTATAAAACAAGTGTTTTTTCGTCAAAATCGGATAACTACAATTAAAGTTATGGACTTTGTTAAATGGCAAAAAAAAGCATAAAAAGGCAATATTTCTTCAAAGAAATTTGCTGACTGCATAAATTACCCATTTTTGGTGTTTTTGAAAAAGCCATGACTTTGGTTGTAGTTATCCGATTTTGATGACGGAACACTCGCTTTATTGGACATTTTATCATCTTTAAAAACTGTTCTTTTCATGTTTTGCACACGACTCACAGGGAACCACTTATTTAAATAAAACTAAAATTAGTGCGATTTTATAAATTTTTGAGCATGCGCAATCATATGAAGGGCTCCACTCTGGATAGGCAGACTATGTTTTTTCTTCATAATTTAAGATACATTTTCAAAAACATTTGGTTTAAAGTTGTACATTTTTTCAGGTCCGGCTCTTGTGCTATTAAATAAATGTCTGGGGATCACAAAACATTATTGCTTTTATTGCCTTAAACAACTTCATTTGGCCTGAAACAGAGTTTGAGACAATACATTTTTTATCGGGTTTCCCCTTTTAAATTTTGGGGATAGCAAAAATTAACCTTTCTTATAAGATTTGGGGGATAGGATTTATCTATAACCCAATTATTAAAAATTATTTTTCTTACTTGGGAGTGAAAAGTCCTTCTTTACTCCTAAAACTAAACTAAACTTAACTAAAAACTAGTCTTTAAACTTAACATTTTATGCCACTTATAGATGAACAATATCGACTAGATAGGTCTACTTTCTGATTTTTTCTACTTTACTAATTGTCGCAGCAAAATTAGTTTTACATGCTTAAAAAAATTGTATCTTCCAGGCAGCAAAATAAAACTGTCATTTCTGGTGCAATACTTAACTAAAAATTATATAGCTTAGAAATTTTGATTACTAAAGTTCTTTATGTTACTCAGTTACTAGTTCTTTATGTTACTCGGCAGATCTGACGATATGCCGAACGTCAACTAATAGTTAATTTTAATTGAATGGGTCAAATTTCTGATTTTTAACGAGTTTTAAAAAAATTGTCGAGTCAGCGATGTACGTTATCGTGGTATATCTGTCTTATGTCTTCTTTTTGTGTCATATTTCAACACTCAAGCATAAAGACAGCAAGAGTTATACGGGACACAGACAGAATAATGATGATATCATTATGATGAAACTTCAGTTTCAGACTTTTAGTAACCCTATAAAAACAATACTTTTCCTATATACCTAGGCAGTAGGTGTATAGATAAGTTTTCAAATACTGATTATACTTGAATTTTATTTCTTGTTTTACTAGTAGAGTTTTGAATAAAGATAATATCAATAATATGAATAATAAGCTATCTTTGGTGTAAAAACTATTCAATATTTAGGACGAGGAAGGTCACTTAGTTATTTTTAAGTTGATTATTTTAATATCGATCCCTAATATCAAAGAGTTGACAAGTAGGTTAATGCAAAAATAATGAATCATGCAACTTAATCAACTTAAAACAGAGATACCTGTCTACATCATTGATAGTCTATATCGTCATTGATATCGTCTATATATATATCATTGATACCATCTGTTATCGTCTACTAGCGAATTTTCTTTGGAAAAATCGATAGTAGGATAGACGTCATAGTGGGAGACGGAACCAGGAGTGCAGCCAAAATCTGTTTCCAAGTCATAAGGGAGGTCCCTTATGACGAAAAAATACGTATTGTATTGACAAACATAAAGTGATATTTTATTTATTGTGCTTAAATAAATATCTGAATTCATTTATACCTTTAGCGAGCGAAGCGACTTCCTTTAAACATATTAAATAAGGTTTTTATCGTGAAGCAAGCCTTTATTACTATACATAATTTTTAATTTCAACAATCTAGCAAGCGAATCAAGCTCCTTTTAACGTATGTTTTAAGATACTTTAGCAATCTTGTAAGTGATGTGAGCCTCTTTTCCGACATTCATGCATAAATTTATAGCAATCTAGCGAGCAAAGCGAGCCCTTTTTGTGTATCTAAAATTATTTTTAGCAATTTTGAGAGCGAACCGAGCTTCATTGCATATCTAGTAAGCGAAGCGAGCCTATACAAATATAGGTGCTTATTAGGAACTTTATTTCTTCGGAGTTATATATTTGCATAGCATATATATCACGCATATATTCATAGCAATCTAGCGAGCGCAGCAAGCCTTTTTAATGTACCTACTATTATAATTAGGTACATTAAATAGGGCTAACTCCGCTCGCTAGATTGCTATAATTATATGCATTGACGTAAAAAAAGAGACACGTTTCGCTCGCTAGAATTTTATAAGTGTATAAGTGTGTAAAAAATTGAGATAGGTTATGTCCCCTCTTGTAAAATTAATATTGGCTTGTCCAATACTCCAATGTTGTCCTAGTCTAGTCATATTATTAAAAACGGTAGTACGTTTGGCTTTATCCTCCACACTTTTTTTAAGTGCCTAATAAAAGATTCAAAATTAATCATATTAAAAGTTTAAAAATAATGAGATATAAAATAAAACTGTACTTCTAACGAATCTACTTTTGTAATTAGTCCAGTAGAGCGTCTTCATTAGAACCTTGAAATGCACTGATATTACATATTAAATATTTTCCTTGATATACGATCCTTGGAAGTGTGCGTGCACGCATGGAACCTAATTTTAATTAACTATTAATTGAAACGGCAGAAAACTAATAAATAACTGCTTAGCATAAATACAAATTAATAATAAGATAATTAAGTAAATAAAAAGAAGTTAATATTAAAAAAATCTTCTATACACATATTTCCTGAAAACGAATGAATTTTATAATACTCTAATTATAATAAATTAATACAATTGTGCGTTAAATTAATATTGAACAAAAAATTAATTGCGAATTATAAACTGAAATATAATAGCAACAATAAAGATCGTAATTATAAATAAAGTAAATTAACGAATAATTATTAATCTAAGTCAAGACTAAGTAGAAAAGAAAAATTGAATTAGTTTTATGTTCTTATGTAAAATTTTGGTAACATTTTATTACTTTTTTATTTGTAACTTTTTTTTGTAGCTGAAGCAGAACCTTATTAGGTTCTGCTTTTATTAGGTTCTGAATTTATTACTTTTGACTAAAAAATAAATATATTAATTCGTTCCATATATCCTGGAACCCACGATATAAGAATAAATCAAATAAAGATTAATTAACAACAGCCTCGCATCGCTCGCCTGATAGAATAGATGGTAAATAAATATTACTTAAATAAATAAGGATAGCTAAGCTCTAATAATAAGGGCTCGTTTTGCAAGAGAATATAAAATACACATGAAATATAGTTCTACAAATAATGGCTCGCTATAAGCAAAAGAGGTTCGCTTCTGTCACAACATGCTAAAATAAAAAATATAGTTCTTTAAAAAGGAATTGCTTCGCTCACTGTAGAGAAAGATAATCGCTTAAAATTAAGTTCAAAACCCTAATTATTTTTAGTGATTGTCTGGCAAGCATGGCTGCCAATCTTGGTACTGACAAACATATCTGATTACCTAAATATGTTTTTCTACATTAACCTTAAAAAGTTAAATTGAGGCATACAATTATATGATTCATTTCTGAAATTGTGTCATGCCCTTTGTCATATCACATTGTGGACAATGTGATACCAATATTGCTGAATTCCGGTGATTATTACCGGAATTTTATTTTCCTCATACGATCTGTTAGAAGTGGTGAATTCTGGTGTACCAGTAATTTTATTTTTAATTATAAATGGTTAATAGACCTTATGTATGCCAAACGATAGCTCGAAAATAAAAAGAAAACCGGAATCCAATTAGATTGTTATCAAAATGATCAAAATATGACACAGTTTCTGAAATAATTAATATAAATGTATGATCTTATTTAATTGTTTAAAGTTACAATTGAAAAACACATTTTAGTAATCAGATTTCCATACTAGACGATTACCAAACAAATAATTGGGTATTTTAACTTCCAGAGGTCAACTTAGTGAGGGTAGATACCCATTTTATCGCGATAACTCCACACGAAGCTGAGTAAATCAGGGTGATGTATTTGAAATATACCACCCTGAATATCTAAAAATATAATATATTAAAATGTAATATATTTTCTAAAAATATTACACTCTCAAACAAGGGCAAAATAGTTCAAAAGTGATTAGACGTAAAGTGTTAACTGAGTTATACCTGCTAAAATTATTATTTATTTCTGAAAAGGTCATGGCAGCAATGTAAGGTTAAAACCTTCCATAGATATTTACTATTTTCATAACAGTAATACTGCTACATATGTTTAGATAAAACCGAAGCTTTGAAAAAATTGACTTTGAAAAAAACTCGGGGTACCTCGGAACTTTTCCTCATTACATCGGACTCGCTTCGCTCGTCTTCAGAATATACAAGTCGTTAAATTTATACTGCAACACGTCTTCGGACTCGCTTCGGTCGTCCTCAGATAGTAAATACATTCGTTTCATTCCCAGTGGTCATTTATCCAGGCCCTGAACACGCTCGATGCTGCTTAACTTTTATGATCCACCAAAAATCATAAATAGACTTGTATTATAACGAAACTTAGTATACTAATTTATTACGTCAAGTGGTACACTTGTACCAAATTTCAACCTAATTAGAATATTTACCGATTTTTACAATTTTTTAAAAACGCAAACAAATCATTCGATAAAAATTGAACTAATGCTGATAATAAGATGAAACATGGCACAAATGTTAGTCTTATACATGGCTACATGCGTGCCAAATTTCATTATTTTTCCTCGTGTTATGATTTTTCGAAATTTTAGCTAAGTCATTATTGCTGGGTTAATAACGTCATAAAAAATTATTTTCTAAATTGCACTACAGCGGTAGACTGATTTTTGTACAAAATTTCAACTCTCTAGCATAAATACACTTGGCGCTATGATGATAGCAGACACACACTTTTTTTTTAATTATCATTTTATTTACCTTTTATTGTTACCGACAGTAAACTTTGCCACTCAGGAGGCCTTAAAAACGCCTGAAAAGGATAATTCCGGTGATATCCCGGTCTCGGATTTTTTTAGAAACAAAATAAATTTCCTATATACCCACGGTATAAATGAGGAAAAGTAAAAAGTTAAAACTGAACAGTAAAATTGAATTTTGTTGACAACATAACTAGTTAGTTTGATACAACATTTAGCAGCATTGATGGTTTGATGATGATAAATTATATGATGGCCACATAAGCCAATGTAATTTTTACTTTTCTTCGCTAAAAGTAATTTTTACTTTTCCTCTTTTACTTGCGTAGGTATATAGAAAAGTATTGTGTTCACCGTAAAAATCTGACACCGAGGTTTCATCGTAATTACCTGTTCCAGGCATTTTTGTGACGTTCTGAATGGCTTTTAACATGCTGTCTGTGTTTGTGTGTGTGTGTATATGACTATAACACCCTATATAGATATCAGGTTACCTAATAATTCTAAGGTTGATCGTAGCGAAACTGGCATTACTTCGGTCTTGCTACGTACCTTGAACCTTAGAATATCATGACAATTTGAGGTCAAGTGAAGCGAGTTCGAAGTCGTCAACCTGGATATCGGAAAACCACTTCATTCTGAGATCGAGTGAAGCGAAGTAATACCAACTCAGGCGTTGGATATTCATGATATTCTGAGGACGAGCGAAGCGAGTTTGATTTCATTACATCCTAGACTTTGGATAACCACTCTATTCTGAGGTCGATTGTAGCGAGACCAAAGTAATACAACCTTTGGCTTTAAATAATCATTACATTCTAAGGATGAGCAAAGTGAGACCAAAGTTGAGACGAATAGTACCGAGGTACTCAGTGCCCGATTTTTATTTTAACCAAAGAAATAAAAAAAAAATCAATGATTACTTAAAATAATGTATCAGAACTGCATTGTAATACTAGGTATTTAAATGAATCATCAAATGCTTATTAACTGTGTTAATAAGCCAGGTAAAGAAGGCCAAAAGTTATGATGTTCAATTGAATTTTAATTATACTTAGAGAATTTCACGGCCAATGAGTCGTACTGAAAAAAAGTCGGACATTGGGGCATAAAGGAAATAGACGGCTTTCAAAACAGGCTAAATTATTTTTGGAAAGAAAAATAACCAACTTACTACGGTCTTAAAACTTACCACGAAATATCTGATAAATTACTAGAATAGAATTCTCTATCTCATTCAAGCATCCATTTAAACTATTACTTACATGTATTACACATGACTATTACACATGTTTAAGTTATAAGTTTCAATTCGTATGAAATATATATATATATATATATATATATATATTATATATATATGTGTGTGTGTGTGTGTATATATGTATATATATATATATATTATATATATATATATATATATATATATATATATATATATATATATTATATATATATATATATATATATATATATATATATTATATATATTATGTATATATATATATATATATATATATATATATATATATATATAATATATATATTATATATATACAATATACGGGGAATAAAAGTCATTCTTGATAAAAGCTCCTGGATGTTTTCAAACTAAGATTAATTTTTTTTAGACTTTTTTGGTAGACTCAAAAATTGCAATTTTTGAAGAATGAACGAAGATTAAAGTAGGCTTAATTTTGTTTTTTCGAAAAAAAAAGTATTTTTCATAAAATTGTTTAATAGTCCCCCTATGAATTACGTAATGTACATTTATACTGAATTTCAACTTAATTGAATTATTTTCTGATTATTTACATTTTTTTAAAAAACGTACGTAAGTTGTTAAATAAAAAATTAAGTACTACTGATAATGAGATGAAAATTAGTACTTATGCTAATCTTATACATAGCTTCATGCTTGCAAAATCTCAATCTGATTGCGTCACTATACCGTTTAATGATTTTTCGAAATATTTGCTGAGTCATTATAGTAGGTTAATGACGTTATAAAAAATATTTTCCGAACAGCAAAATTACAGCGGTAGACTAATTTTTGTACAAAGTTTCAACTTTGTACAAAAATTGTATTGTATTGTACAAAAACTTGTACAAAAATTTAGCATAACTTCATACACACACATACATACAGACAGACAACTTTGTAAAAACTACTTAGGAGCAAATACACCTAAAACGGATAATTCTGGTGACTTTCAGTTTAAAAATTTTTTTGCTAACACAATTCTTTCCCTATATAGCTACGGTATAAATGAGAAAAATATAGTTATATAGCGGTAGTCTTTATTAATCTTAGACACCATAGAGGTCTGGGGTTCGCATCCCAGGTTACGCTCCTTAAGATTCCTTAAAACAAATTAACGCCAACTTTAGATTAAACTTTTAGAGTAACGGTTGCCACTACCATCTGAGGTGGTTCCTGTAAGGGTTATCCCTGATGAGCCGCAAGGCTCTAAACGGACATTATTATTATTATTATAAATGAGAAATAATAAAAATATGTTACGTATATAAGAAAAAGGTATGAAAAAAGGAAATGAAATAAGATACGACTTCAATGAGGTCAGCTGATGAAGCTTCATCTATAGAGGATCGAAACTAGTAGTTAAAGTTAACTCGATAATTGATTAAGACGTGATTTTTTCCATTGTTTATTTTTGTTTATATTTTAACAATTGATAATGCTTTTGCATGCGTTTGCAGATAATAGTGTTTTCTGAATTATTAGTAAATGTTTTTCTTTTACCTCTTACTAAGATGCTAGTTAACTACATTGTTACTCAAGTTTTTTTTGTTGTTGTTTTCGTAGGAGTGTTTGTGCTATCAAGGACGTAGGACTTGTGAGATTGATATGTTTCATTTATGATAATAATGCCAGGTCTCCGGTACTTACATATTGGTGAGTTTCTTTTTATTTACATTTAATATAAGTTATTAAATAATTAGTATAATAATAATAAATAATAATATAATAATAATAATAATAATTAATAAGTTATAACCAAAATAATATAATTTTTAATTCCTTTTCTTTAATGGCAACAAATAATTGTCGCCATGCTATATAAAATAAAACTTGCCAATGCTATAATTGGCAAGTAATAATATTTGGTTTGGCCAATGATTGAGTTACGAGCAGTGCTTGATAATTAAGTAACTGCTTAAGTTATAAAGAATAAACCGGAACCTTGAGCAAGAAATGGGTTTTTAAGCACGAAAACACGCATTCTAAAGGGAATTTGCCCGGCACGCGGACCATTGCACCAGAATTAGTATTTTGTAGTAATAAACTTCTAGCACGATAAAAATAATCGTTCTTTTTTTCAATGGTTTGTGAGGCTATTCACAACTAAGGTAGTTAAGCCCTTACCAGGATTCGAACCCAGGTACCCAGGCTTTAAGTACTTTGAAATCTCGTATTGCTTCCGGATAATTTTCATTAAACTCACATGCCCAAAAACATCGTAAGCGACTCCCACTTGATATATGCATAGTTTACTGGCCGATTTTAGGTTCAAGGGAATTGACTACCGTTTTTTCGACTTCGTTTTTCGTCACTTTAAGTGGTCGTATCGGCTTCAGACCGGTACGACCACCGGTCATTCGATTCAGCGCCCTAAAAACATGAAGAAGAACCTTATTCGCGGTGAAAAGTATTAACGATCACGAAACGTATATTTCGTGATCAAGGACCTCTGAGACGGATTCGTGTCATAGTCCAAGGTTTGACTCCCATCATGACTCCTATCCAATTAGCGAATTTTATTCCCAAAGGGAATTCGCTAAAATGGATATAAAAGTAAAATACAAAATAAAGAGTATGTGGTGAGCATAAGTGAACTCTCCCTATTTCCCTTTCTAAAAAAAACAACCTAATAGCCCCCCCCCCTTTGTGACTTAATAAATAAAAGTGACTTTTCCCACTTTTATTTATCATACTAAGTTTCGTATCAATATTAATATCTACGGGTTTTTTGGATTATCATCCCCTTTTTGAAGATCCCTGGTTTAACTTTAATTAAAAAGAAGGTCCAGAGAAAATTCAGTGAAAGTCTGATAGCGTTTCCTATGGGATTATTGATCAAATTAAAACACTAATTTTTTAACTGTTCACGCTACCAAAATAAGTATTTCACATCTTAATCCTGGATAACAATTATTTATGAAGTTCTCATGAAGGGTTGATCACATAGTGTGATTTTGTAAACAATATTCGAACTTCACGTGTAATATTTAGTTATTCCTGTATTAATTACAACTTTTTTGATTACTTCCTATGACTTTCTCTGAATAATAATTATTTCTAAAAAATCATTTTATATTAAAAATGCGTTCTTACATAATCAACTTAGACTATTTAATCAATTTTATGTTTTATTTAAAAATTACAAAACACCAATCTATTTTAAATACTAGAGTATATCCTATATCATTTTGGTTAATTTTTTATCATTGCTTAATTTTACCTAAGAATTTTATATTATGCATGAGCGCCTTATTTTGGAATTCTCAGTTCAGGACTCATTTTAAAAATTGTGTGGTAAATAAATATTCATAGTTTATGTATTGGGTAAGAACGTTATGGCAATTAAATATTCAGAGTTTATGTATTGGGTAAAAATGTTATGGCAATTAAATATTCAGAGTTTATGTATTGGGTAAAAATGTTATGGCAATTAAATATTCAGAGTTTATGTATTGGGTAAAATGTTATGGCATTAAATATTTTTATGTATTGGGTAAACAATTAATATTCAGAGTTTATGTATGGGTAAAATGTTATGGCAATTAAATATTCAGAGTTATGTATTGGGTAAAAATGGCGATACACCTGATTGGTATTAATACACAAATTCTGGCATTTCGAAGGACCCAAGAGCTTCAAAAACATGGTGTAATTTAGAAATATTATTAAAAGGCTAAAAACTTTTGATGCGATAAAATATATAATTTCACTTGCTTCTGGAGAAAGAAAATATTTGTTGTTAACTTTTCACCATAACCAAAAAAAAAATGAAAAAAAAAAAAAAATGAAATGAAATGAAATTCATTTTGAATTTCTAAATGCATATGTCTCCCCTTTTTCCTTATTTATACTGTAGGTATTATATAGCAGAAGAATTGTATTACCGGGATTTTATCAAAATTATCCATTTCAGATGTTTTAAGACATCTTGTGTTGAGTGATTCTCTCAAAGTTGTATGCCTGTATGTGAGTGTGTGTGTGAGTCTGAACTTACTCTAAAGAGTTAAAGCTTGGCAAATTTCTACTTTTAATAGAGCAATCTAATAATTGTAATTTTACGGTAAAATTCGCCAACAAACAATAAAATGTTTATTACCTTAAGAAACATCTATAAAAACACATAAGTGTCTATAAAGTCAGTGAACCGATGTCCTTCTTATTATCTAGTGGAAATTAAAAGAAAAATTGTTTCCGATTTGTCTATTTCCAATACAGCAGGAATTAGTTAATGGGAATTTTAATATCCTAAATGATTCTAATTAGACGAAGTGTTACTCAGATTAATTAAAAAAATCATAAAAGTAATTAAAATGTTTCGAAATAGTAAATAGGGATTATTTCAAACTCATTCAATTATTTTATTTATCTAATTTATCCTGAAGAAAACTTAAGAAGAAATTAAATAGACGCGAGGAAATGCATTATTAGAGAAATAGGTACGGGGGATCTATTTCTTATTGTTGTTTTTTGTATCAGATTGTTATATTACTAGTTTTTGTAAGTGGCATATTACCACAATATACGTGAATTTCTAAATGCATATGTCAAAAAGCGTGTTTGTTTTCATAGAATTATAAATGTCCAACGATAAAATCAAAATTAATACTAAACCTTTTTCTGTTTGTCCAACGTAGTAATATATTTATATTCTCAAACTTTTTAAATATGATTATGATTATATATATAATATATTATATATATATATATATATATATATATATATATTGTGTGTGTTGTGTGTGTGTGTGTGTGTGTGTGTGTGTGTGTGTGTGTGTGTGTGTGTGTGTGTGCGTGTGTGTGTGTGTGTGTGTGTGTGTTGTATGAATCTAATTATCCTGAAAAAAACTTAAGAAGAAATAAAATAGACGCGAGGAAATGCATTATTAGATAAATAGGTACGGGGGATCTATTTCTTATTGTTGTTTTTTTTGTATCAGATTGTTATATTACTAGTTTTTGTAAGTGGCATATTACCACAATATACGTGAATTTCTAAATGCATATGTCTCCCCTACCCTTTCAAAATTGTGGATGCCAATTAGATCATAGGCTCATTTAAAAATGATATTTAATTTTGCATTTGTGTATAAAGAGTATCGCAAGCTCCATTGACGTGAGTTCAAATATGTATACAAATCGCCTGGTTTTTATAAAAAGTTTGAGTCCTTGCTGAGTTTGAGATAATTTTTATAAAACTTAATTCTGAATACAGCGCCTTTAAAAACAAAATTTTTCTAATAGCAATAAATTTAATAAGACACCTTCAGCTTTTTAGCCCCAACACGATCTCGGCGCTTGTCGACTTGGTCGCTCTGCGATGACGGTTATCGGTCCTTTCACGGCCACAATGTCGTTGGGTTGTATCATTTGTTCTCACATGTCCGTTGACCACGAGTATAGCTCATATGTTGTTTTTAACCGTCTTAGAACCACTGTTCAATTATTTATTACATAAACAAGCTTATTTTTCCTCAAGAAATTCGCTAAGCTTACTCGACCTCTTTAAAAAACTATATTTTTTAAATCTATGTATGTATTTTTTGTATATATGTATGTATGTACATGACCAAAACTATATTTTTTATATATATGCATGTATTTTTTGGTCACATAACATGTTATGTGACCGAAAAATCAGCTCTACCGGACCATCTTCCGGTAGAGCTACTAGCAAATCAAAACCGGTAGAGAAAGTCAAAACCAATACATATTTTGTTCGACCCCTCTATTTAATTCAATTTAAGTCAGTCACTTTTCGCAGCAAGAAAAATTATCTACAAAAATCTATAACGACTAAATCCTAACACAACATAGACATACATAATCGGCAAAATATAAGCTTTATATTCTTCAATACACTTAAATGATTTTAAGGAATGTAATAATGTTCTACTTACACCAGACATATAATGTATTAGCATTTGCTTCTCTTACCCCTTGACAAACCTTATTAGATTTTGCTTAACACACATATGTCATAATAAGGTATATATTTCGTTTGGATAAAAAACATTTTGCCAGTATACATTGAAGATTTTTTATTTATTTATTATTTAATTAAATTATATAAAAAGTAAATAGCATTTATAATTACTCAAAATAATGATAAAATCGTTAAAATAAATCTCAAATCTTTAATCTACAGCGATGGACAAACTATACTGAAGTTATCTTATGATAATGCGAGCTATTAAATAAAGTGGTTTCTTATTGTTATTGATGCAATGTGTTATCAAATAACAGATGACCGTAAAAAATGGGGCTGTAAAAAGTTGATGACCATACATTGATATTTTGAATATACATTTTATTGTCGCCAAACAGCGTTTAAATAACGGGATTCACAACATTAAAAATCCCAGTCTCGTGGGATTGCCTGCAAAGTTTAATTTTGACCAAAAAAAACTTAGATTTTTTATAGTTTAATAACTTGTTAATTATTATATATTTTTATAATTATTATAATAATTTTTAATTTATTATAATAATATTTATTATATATTACAATTTTTTGCAGTATATATTGTATACTACGTTTATTGTATTTATGTAAGTTTTTTAACTTAATACTTCGGCAATAAAAGTCTTTTTGAAATTGAAATTGAATTGAATTGAAAAAACAAATAATTATGTAAAATCAGCACTATGTGTACTAGAGTAATAATTATAAACATCCAGGGGACAATGGATGTGAAATGTTCGCGTTTCAGCCGCAACCCGAAATAGGCGCTTTGCAGCCCACGTGTCATTTTGCCTTATATTTTAATCGATTAAGCTTAGTCATCTACCCTAATGCCACCTTGTTTAAACTTCATTTCAAGTTACTATGTATTTTTCGGTCACTTAGGATGGTCCGATTGAGCAGATTTTGTTTTCATTCGATAAGGAGTCTAAGCGAAACTGTTCCCCTCCATTCTCATATTTCATCATCCAAACTACCTCATAACCGTAATTTCCTGATGAAAAATTTTCCTAAAATGGATTTGGTGAAAAATACCTGAAAAGGTTAATTTAAGACAAATCTCAATACGATAGTACACACACATTACTGCATACATTATAAATGAGTTTAGATGACTCTCTAAACATTTTCTTAACGGAAAACTATGTTAACTCTCTTTAATGTTACTCCTACAAGATTATAATTTGCGTGTTGCCTCCATTTTATTCCACTAGCTATAGTCATAACTACCTTTTTATCGTTATCTATATAATTTCATTTATTAGTTTTTAAAAGCCAAAAACTTTCTTTCTCGCAATGCGTTTAAAACGTATTTTTACTTAAGCTCAACCTGTAAGACGTCTAATGTCTTTTAATATTAAAATGTTTTCATCACGGAAGTTAACAAGTGTAGAACAACATTAAACTTAATATTATGCATGTTGATAATGTGTTTTCGAACATGATCATCGCGATATCATTATTATGATTCTATTACTTTCTCTCACCTATTACTATGGCTATACGGAAAAGTATGTTTTTCTTTCATGCATACTCGAAAGCAACAATTAGCCCAAATGATCGATTTATATTTAAATGAAATAAATTAAGAGTTGATGATTTTTCGGAAGGTCAAAAAAGGTAAAGCTTTATGCCACCGGAACAATTTCACTACCACTAGGAAATCACCGGCTTATCCCGCCAATAAATCATTAAAACGCGCGGTTTGCTGCTGTCGCAGAGACCGCCGACTGGAATTGACCAGTCGGCAGAGACCGTCAAATTGGCTCACTTAAAATAAGACCATTGACATAAATGCTCGCCCCACATTACCATGAGTCCCAACGGTCCTAAGCTCCGACACTTCACCAGCTGTGACTCTGTTATAGGTGATGACTGAGCCGAATCCCCCCACCCCAACTCCTCTATTCCTGCTGCTTCAGTCAGCAAGGTAGAAGCCGAAGATCCGAAGATGTTAGATGCTGAAGTTGATGATATTTGGATGGCGGCGATGTGTACTCGAGAGTGATCCGAAGGTCACAGACACCTGAGGAAGAGTAACACCCTGAGAGGACACCGGTCCCACGAGGAAACCTGTGGCATTATCCGATGTTCTAATAGATAACAGTCGATACAATGTCTTACAATATTAAACTTATATTTAACCCCGGACGAACCCATAAATTTAAATAGATAGCATAAAGAGAAGGAAACCACTTTTCTGACCCTTTTAAGTTTCTAACTTCTATGAGTCATTTGTTTCCTATCCCTTTATGTCTTAAAGCACCATTAGTACAACGCTAAAGGTAATCAAACATACAACTTTCTAAACAAGGTTCAAACCCCGACCGGAACCGCAGCTAACTCTCGAAGTTCAGCTAGAAGGATAAAAAGCGTAACGCATAATTCCACTCGTGGACATTCTTAAATTCACGGAAACAAGGAGTTACAACTCGAACGCACATAACGCACCCTAACGCAATAATGAAATCAATAAATTATTAGGTTACATATTAGAAAGTATTTAAAATTTAATAATAGCCCGCAATTTCTTATAATTAAACTATTGTCTTTAAATAGTGCTATTATTTGAATTAAAAAGAATGCTTGTAGCATGTAAGGTCGGCAGGAGCTTCATCTAATAACAAGGGGTAGACAGAAACAGTAAAACACATTCTATACCTAATTACCCGTTTGGACAAAGTCTTCCTATTCTTCAATACAGAGCGACATTATAATTTCATCCAACATTAACTCTATTAAAAATCATAACAATTTTTATAAATATGAGTCATTACTGTGACTTAAAGTGCAGTGTAGGATGCTAGTATTATTCTGTGCGAGGTCAAACCTGTTCATACAGTTAAAAGCTTATTGCGTTAGTTAAAATTTGTGCTAATATATTTCAAATGCATCAGCTAACTCAGCTTCCAATACAAGCTGTAGCGATAAAACTATTCGTACCCCTACTAAGTCGGCTATTGCGGGTTGAAAGAAACTGTTTCAGAAACTGTATAATATTCGGAACAATATGATAATTATCAATTCAGGTAATATGTCCCTGAGCTGTTGTTAAGCTCAAGAACATATTACAACAGAGTAGTTTCATATATTTCTGACAGAAAATTATTCCACTTATGAGGCAGTTCATATATTTTAAGCCATTTCCTCGTGATCCAATCCTAAAAGACAAGTTAAGTTAAAATTGTCTGAGACCTACATAGTATGTAAATCAAGTGTGGAAATCATCAACTATAAGCAAAAAACTGCCACCACAAAATAATCAATTAATTAATTATCAAGGCATATCAGCAGAAGAAGAGAGTTGAGGGCTCTTTAAGAACCTTTAAGCTTCCCAAGCCCTTATGAAACCGAAGTCCACGTCTCAACTCTGGAACCAGAGCTAAATTTCTTAACTACGTATTTCCCTTTTGAGTAAATATGCACGGTTTAGGTACCAATTTCTTTACCGATTTTAGCAACATATGGAGATTGTTTTTCCTGTATCGATTTTAGCAACCCAAGATTGCTTTCCCTCAATCAATTTCAGCAACCCATACAGGTTGCTCTTCAGGAATCAAATTTAGCATCCAATACAGGTTTTTCTCTTTGAATAAGGTCTTCGGTATCAAAATTAAGAGTGAGAATATAAGAATCCTCTTTGCTGAAAATATGCACGTAACTGAATTCACACTAGCACTATAGACTAACGCATAAGGTATTTGCCCTCTAACTGCTAAGAACTAACCTTGACTTAGTATTTATCTGTTCTATTCATCTCATTAGGACTTGGTTATCTTCATCATTATTTTCCCACAGAAGTATTTCGTTCCACACTGATGTTCCATCTCAATTCATGAAACGGTTCGCTAGGCCTATAACAATTATATAATATTAATTCATACTTATTTTATGAGTAAATTATATAGTAAATAGACTATTCATAGCCATACGACTGTGACTTTGTGTGAGTGTAAAAATATTATAGTAAATTTAATATAACTCTTATAATACTGGTATTTACATAAATTTATATAATATCGTTGATGACAAATGCCATAGTAACAATGGAAAAGTTTCCTTTACAAGATTCTGAAAAGATGGTCCATAAAGATAAAATTTATTAAATATTTTTATATTATACAATGTGCAAATTTTAATACGTATTATTCTGAATAATAAATTTGATACAATTATTTTATTTACACTAAGTAATGAAGAATTAAAAAAATTACATACACAAAAATGTCATTGTCATTTCACTCATTCTAAACTTAAGTTTCGAAGTTTCATATCTCTAATCCTGCTTCCTCGGCTTCGCCTCGGGAGTTAAATGCTTTGGTTTCCTCAGCTTCCGCCTTTGTAGTAGTAGAAGTAATATGGGGGGAGTGGTAGTAACTACCAGGCAAGTAGGCCACGTTGTTTGGCCCTTTTTGCCAGCTCCCTAAGATAGTGTTCTACTCCTTTTAATTTCAAGTGTAGGTATATTTCATCTAATCTAGACAGTAGAGCCGTGAATTTCTATGGTTCCTCTCATTCTTTTTCAAGCAATCATACATATTTTCACTGACTCTTATAGTCTAGTGAAAACTAGGAACAACACGTGCCCTCGCTGTTAAACTAAACCTCCATACACTTTAAACTACAAGGCAGACACACTATAGTATTATAATGAATCTACTATGAGGGTCCTAAATTTTACCTACACCCAGTATCATTTAGGGTAAGGATTCTTTAACGAGTGCCTGGTAACGCACAGGCTCGATGGCTTTACGTCCCTTCTGAAGGACGTGGTACGCAGAATTTTTATCCCTCTCATAAAAATCCTAGGGGCCCGTGCTAGGATTGAACCCATGACTAAATAAACTCGGAAGTTTAAAGTCTATTTATTCTGTGTATTGGCCGCGTACCTTAACCACTACACCACGGGTGACTCTAGGCTTCCGCCTAAGGATACAACTAATTGCTCAGGGAAACAATAGCATTCTTTACTCCCTTGGTAGTAGATTATTATTTGTTCAATGTATAGAGTATTACTCATTTGGGAAAATGGAACCCCCACAATCTAAGTATACATTTAATAGAAAAGAACGTTATACAGGTTCTGTAATACGTATAAATGAGCATATATATATGATAGCTAAAAATATGGTATTTTATACAGAATGCAAGGGTCCATTTTACCATTCGAGTCCATTTCGGCTATCAAGGAAAATGTATCTATAAGAGATCGACAGGGGATTATCATGACGAGATGCCTTGAAAAGCAATCAGGAAAGAGTGGTTCTCCAAAATAGGGATAACAAACATTTATTTAGATAAGAGTATCTAAAAATTCGTGTACAGGGTACCTTAGAAAATTTCCTTAACATATCGGATTCGCTACGCTCATTTGATGGTCTGTTGTAGGACTACATTCATACCAGCTTTAAAAATAATTAAACAATTTTTAACGTTATGTAAATTTTTGGCTGTTATTAATGACGTCATATTTTTTCCGGGCGGTTGTAAAGTAGGCACTTCACATCAAGTAGGTGAAATGGATTTTTTACCATCTGTGACAATAAAAGTGTTTACTGTCGCTAGTGATGTTCCTCTAATGTACACTAAGTGGGTGTTATTAGTTTAATGCAAGGTTATAATAATACCTTCCTTGTTTTTGTTTTTTACTTTTTTATGCTACACGACTGGGAATTACTTTTTTTTACCTCGGCTCCTTTTACTATATCGCTTCGTTCGACAGTAAATATAGTCGCCATGGTAAAAAAGATTTCGTCAAAGTCTTATAACTTAATATACTGGTCAGGAAAGCACAAACAAACCTAAATATTGATTTTAGTCTTAAAAAAGATTTAGTATAAACACGCCGGAAGCAACCATGAAAGCAGATACACGCGGATTATCAATTTTGATAAACCGCATATTTCTTTGATTCTTACAATTTATCTGTTTTTTTTCTTTCAGTTTTTAATTACCTAAATTGTAAGTATTATTATACTTCCAAGTTATTTCTGAAGAATCAGCTACGAGCCTTGTAGTGCTCATTGAGACTAGAAGTTATTCACTGATATAACTTTATTTGTTGATAGCTCAAGTGTTACCCTGCCTGCTGATGATGGCGTTAAGCCGAAAATGGTCCAGGGATATTTAGATCCAACATTAAGTATCGACGGTACCTGATTCTTTACTTACTTATTCAACATGCGATAAATAATAACCCCTAACAAAGTTTCTTTATTTGTTTTTACACGAATTATAATAAATTCAAATGAATAACGCTCTGCTATTATATCATATCAGGATTACAAATTAAATTACAAAGTAATTGGTGTAATTGTAGTTAATTACTATTTTATGTAAGACTAATATAGTTCTGTACACGGAATGTTATCTGGATAAGATTCATTACAAAATTAATCTTGTATTTTATCTGACGAGATCAACTAAGATTAGCTGTTGCTATTTATAACTTTATTATTAGGGTTAGTATTTCAAATATGTGTTAGTGTAATGTTATTAAAAATAGGCTTCTTTAAGGATAACTTTCCTTTGTTTTAGCGAAAAGAAAATAAAATGAATACGGGATAAATAAGTTAATAGTTAAGATGTGGATCTTAATAAGTTGAGAAAAAAAGAGTTATTTTACTTTTAATTATTAATTTTACGTAATTTTCTTTTAAAATTATTTTAAGTTAAACAGAAATTTGCTGCTTTAGGTTCTGTCCGTGATTCAAAATCACGAACAGAACATTTAAGCAAGATATAAATTGTAAATTAAAGAAGAACGCATTTCAAAAGAAATTCGCTGGGCTTGAGGGCCCCCGTGCCAGAATTTTCACGCAATAAGGGAGCAAAGCATGTTTTTTCCGCATGAGGTCGTTTTGTCTGCAAACGACAAGAATATGAAGATAAAGGATAAATAAGTTTGCTTCCAAGGTTTGTTGAGGAAGTTTACTTTACTTTTGTCTAAGGCACAAACAAGGAATAAACGACAGTGGAAATTATTTGATCCATGTTGTGTATGAAATTATATATACGAATAGTTGACTAGTTTTCAATAGCTGCTTGTGGCTAAAATATTTTATATTTTCAAATTCTACATAGGCTCTTTTACAGAGACTTATTGGTCGGTCAATAAACATAACCTCTCCTATTTGAGCCCATTATAACTCATATGTATTATTACTGTATTTTCACCATTATAACTAATAAGTTATCATTATAACTTCACTAAAAAGAACCGATTTAAATCACCAGCAAAACAACATAGTATAAGAAAATATACCTAAATAAATACAATTTATTTTGGTATCACTGTTTTTCCCTTCCCGTGGGCAGGAAAGTTATTTTCCCACCCGAACATTGAAATCGCTTATTTCGATACAAGAAGAGAAAAATATATTTATTATTATTATTAAATAATAAATAAAGAGGGAGACATAGTAAGTAATTGGTTGGGGTTCGGACTACAACGCGGAGTCTGTATTTGGCTCTTTCTACACATTACGAGCAGTAAGTTAAAATTGAAGATGAGATGGAAAATTATGTTTGCGTAGAGATTTTAATAAATCATTTAACAACAATCTGAACTTAAAAATGTTTTGAATTTATTTTCGCCACAATAATAATTCTAACTGAGTTTTAGTCGAAATACGTTAAGTACAGCATAGGCTATGTAAACATCTCAAATAAGCTTGGCGAATTGCACCGAGGTAAGAATTTGAATAAATATTTATTCTATTATCATCTTTGCTAATATTGTAATTTGTTTGTAGGAGTGCTGGTTTCATTGTGTTTGGAAGCAGCATCACCATGGCAAGCATGGCCTGTTCCACCGAGAGAAATTATGGCAGATATATCAAACGATCTCGGCATCTGTTTGTTGCAGGTAAACATTACATTATTTAGCTTCATGAATTTAATATATATACATACATACATATATATATATATAATATATATATATATATATATATATATATTATATATATATATATATATATATATATATATATATATGTATAGTATATATATAGCTACTTTGTAAATTTTAATAATTTCTATAATTTGTTTTATAAAATTTCAAAGAGAATTATGCTAATGAGGCAAATAAAACGAGAAAAGGTGATCGATTTGTTTTTACTTTTTCTTATATAGGAAAAGTATTGTGTTTGCAAAAAAATTCGAAACCGGGATGAAACCGGAATTATCCGTTTCAGGTGTTTTAAAGGCCTCCTGAGTGATTTTCACGAAGTTGTCTGTCTGTATGTGTGTGTGCGTGTATGGTGTGTGTGTGTGCGTGTGTCTGTTATCATCGTAGGGCCTTTTCCTGGGTACCTCAGGAAAAGTTCTGAGGTACCCCGTACACGTTTTTTTTAATTTTGTAATAACCCAATATTTAAAGGCTATTCGCAGGCTTTAAGCTACACAAGTCTATTGTCTATACTAGAGTCCTACGGCCATATAAAAACAAGCAATAAAAATCAATATCCATGTGTTCGCAAAGCAGCTACGAAGCAGCTGCGTTCCCTGGGCGCGAACTAGCCAGAAGGGTAGACATTGCGTTTGTAGCTAAGTGTTTGTTCGCGCTTGTTAGTTTGTAGCTAAGAGGCCTAAGGCCTCTTAGCTATACTTATTTTATAAGTTCTAAAACATGCAAAAACATAAAAAAAACAAAGAACTAGATAAGTAAAAGTTCAGCAATATGTAAAGTAACAACAAATATAACTAAAAACCAATAACTCAATGAGGAATCAATGATTCCTCAGAGACCTTTTACAATTGAAATAGAGAACTGTGAAAACACTTAGAGACACTTAGTTTTTGTCATCCATACATTTTTACGACTAAAAATGTAAAAGTGCTGCAAGTCATCCAACCGCTACCGTTTGACTTTCTGTTTCGTTTTCACGATTATCAACTGTAATTTATGACTCGAACTAATGAATTATAATTATTTAACAATCCTTATAATTATTCAATTAACATTACCTGCATGCGTACCTTTTATCGCGTTGTTAAAGATGATATATAGGAGAAATAATAATTAACAAAAATAATCACCTCAAAAACGTAAAAAGGTCAGCCTCTTTAGGTTTGTAATAGTAGTAGTAATAGTTGCTAGTTGTAGTACTAGCACTTACTACTAATAATAAAATACGTAGTCTAGAAAATTCTTGGTTTGATACTGCTTATGAGGGCTATACTTCTCGCTATAAATGCTTATAGCAGTATTCTGCTGGATGGGCTTTAGTGTTGCGATGGCAAACAGTAAAGTCCACAGCAGCATTCTGCTAATGGGCTTTACGATGCAAACATAAAGTCCACATACAGCACTATTCTGCTATATGAGCTTTAGTATTGCGATGGCAAACAGTATAGTCCACATACAGCACTATTCTGCTATATGGGCTTTAGTGTTGCGATGGCAAACAGTAAAGTCCACATACAGCACTATTCTGCTATATGGGCTTAGTGTTGCGATGGCAAACAGTAAAGTCCACATACAGCGAATTCTGCTATATGGGCTTAGCGATGGCATAAGTCCATACAGCACATTCTGCTATATGGCTTTAGTGTTGCGATGCAAACAGTAAAGTCCACATACAGCACTATTCTGCTATATGGGCTTTAGTATTGCGATGGCAAACAGTAAAGTCCACATACAGCACTATTCTGCTATATGAGCTTTAGTATTGCGATGGCAAACAGTAAAGTCCACAGTCACTATTCTGCACTATTCTGCTAATGGCTTTAGTGTTGCGATGGCAAACAGTAAAGTCCACATACAGCACTATTCTGCTATATGAGCTTTAGTATTGCGATGGCAAACAGTAAAGTCCACATACAGCACTATTCTGCTATATGAGCTTTAGTATTGCGATGGCAAACAGTAAAGTCCACATACAGCACTATTCTGCATATGGCTTTAGTATTGCGTTAGCAAACAGTAAAGTCTACATACAGCGAATTCTGCTATATGAGCTTTAGTATTGCGATGGCAAACAGTAAAGTCCACGTACAGCACTATTCTGCTATATGGGCTTTAGTGTTGCGATGGTAAACAGTAAAGTCCACATACAGCGAATTCTGCTATATGAGATTTAGTATATTAAGTGGCCCAAACAGTAAAGTCCACATACAGCACTATTCTGCTATATGGGCTTTAGTACTTTGACAACTACATTTAAATCCGATGGCAACATTAAATTAATGTGCTCAAAAATCGGGTACGAGTACCTCGGAACATTTCCTTACTATACCAGATTCATTACGCTCATTCTCACCGGATTTTAAAATCGTAAGAAAACTGCGGAAGTAATGGTTCTTTGTTCATTTTAATAATACAATTCAACTTTTTCATAATATATGAGGTATAACCAACCGGACATATAAACGAATATAATTGATAATTGATTTTAATATTATAATAAAATTACACGAGTGTTAAAGGTGGTCCATCTGAGATGACCTATTTATCGGTTATATTTATTACAGCCAAGATAAAATGAAATACAAGGTTAACAGTATTGAAGGATTATATTATAATAGAATATAATTAGATTTAGAATTACCTTACCTATAACTTACTTAATATAAATTAAAGCAGTTAGCTGCTTCGTATATAAGGGCGTTATATTGGTTCTCTACTATTTATAGTAGGGGACCAATATAAGCGTCCAGAAAGTAGGCAAAAATATAGTATTTTATACAGAATACAGGGGTCCATTTTACCATGATCAGCCCACGCAGCACCATAAAATTTATTTAAGGGATCGGCAGAGAATTGTCACAACGAGATGTCTTACGAAGGGAACAGACAGGCCCATAGCCAGCCAAAACTTGTGAGGGAGGGGGGCGAAACCGATCTTTGAGGGGGGCGAAATTCACACTTCTACAAGGGAATTCCACTACCCCCCCCCCCCTATTTCCCCTCTACTTCGAAATTTATTTTAGAGGTGCGATGCCCCCCCCCCACACACATCTCAGTGATCTATAGAGTAACTTTCATTTTCATAATTAAAAATATATGAATAAATGAATAAAAGAAGATAAAAACTTAAGCAATTTACAAACAAATATTTAAAATTGTATAATTGTAAATAAACATAATGTAGACATGTATTAATAATATCGCAACTATTATTATTACCAATTTTTGGTTATATATGTACATATTTATAAACCTTTTTTCTATTTTACTCTTTAAAGAAGTTTATACTAAAATCGATACAAAATTAACCTTTATCTTCACAGGGTACCTTTCTATTTTAATTTTTATAATAAAAATGTGATTAGTTTTGTATCATATAAGTTGCTTGTCAGATAACTATTGTAACCATATTTAAACGAGCTAAAAATAAAAATTAAAAAAAAAAACAAAAAAAATGAAAATATATTTGCTCACTTAAATATATATATTTCTATACCATTTAATTTTTAATTTCTTTTTGATTGAAGTATAAATTTAATTTTGTAAAATTAGTATTGTTCTCACTTTAGATACAATCAGTCTATTGTTTATTATTGTGGTTGTATGTAATTGAAATTGTACTATTTTTTCTTAAATATACACAATGTTTATTATTATTATAAAAAATAAATAAAATAAAAGTAAGTTAAGCCCTATTCAATGTTAGATCAATTTTCATTACCATTATATTTTGAAACTTTTAGTCATAGAAAATCTATGAATTTTTGTAAACATTGATAAAAAACTAATGGAATTTTATTCTTTCTTTTACTAATGAAATTTGAGTGAGGTCTTACAGTCCTTAATGTTAATATGCTATATATATATATAATATATATATATAATATATATATATATATATATAATATATATATATATATATATATATATTTATATTTAAAAAAATAAAATAAAAGTAAGTCAAGCCCTACTTAATGATAGATAAATTTTCATTACCCTTATATGTATTTTGGTTTTATTAAATCCAAAATAAAATAATCTATAATGAAAATGTCACTGCTCTTATTTTTTATTATATAAAATACTGAACTGAATAAAAAACCAAACAAGACAGCACTAATTTATTTAGTGACATAGAGCCTCAAAAATCAATTATATAAAATACAGAACCGTACTATGACATTGCAAAAAAAATTGGAGTGAAACCTAATGCACAAATATTACTATTTAAGGAAACAACATGGCGAAGTCCAAAAAATTTTGTCAGCGACACTTTTGATTATCGTTTGACATATTTAATTTTATGTAAACGAATTATGTTTTCGACTATATACTTGGAAATTCGCTTCTATTGTGGCAGTATGCCACATACATAAATTAGCAATACGACAACCTAATAAAAAACAATAACAATGTGGCCACGAAACGGCTAAAAGCCTGAAGGCCTCTTGTTATTTCTTTTATCGACTTATAATTTTTTAGTATAACTAGATTCAAGTTAGTTATCAAACTTGTATTCACTATCTTTTTGAAATAATCTATAACAATAGCTGAGCTTAATATCCGTTATAAATGCAGTTTATTACGGGACATCCAGTATCATTTACATTTATAAGTGACATGTAATCGTAAAAGTAGCTAAAAAATATCAAAGTATTAATTACAATCAGCCTTAACAGTACAGTTATAATAAGCACCATCGTCCATCGGATAAATGAATATGTATGAGTCCGTGAGAAGTTAGTGATTCATTTTCTTTTTGCATTATAAAGAAAACTTTATCTTCTTGTATGAGTCTTTTTGTGGGTTTACCCCCTGTCACTGATTCGATAGTTTTATTTCAAGGATCTTGAATAAAGGGGATGACGAGTTAGGGAACTTTTCTGACCCCATGGACGTTGTATGAGATAGAGAAATAGAAGCAAACTTACCTTCTAATGGTTATAGTAAAAAAGGCGCGAAACGAAGGTTATGTAACAATAAAAAGTCGAGTTTGCTCCTCAACTTTCTTCCGAGCTTATTAGTTGTGATTTTAGTTACATTTGGTGCTTGTTAAGTCCATTAAAATGAAACCGTTAATAAAAGAAAATATATTCCTTTTCTATTTGTTTATAACCTTCTCTATAAGCAAAACAACAGGAAAGTATCGAAAGGTAAGTTTGCCTCTAAATTTAGGACCTGCGCAGTTAATGTAACGATTGTAAGCATGCGTATTTTATAAAGCGTATGCAGTTTATATCTAACATGCGTTTTGTGATGGATTCTTCTCTATTTCTATGTTCTTGATGGGGTCACTTTCTTACTAAGCAAATCGACTTAGTGCGTCATCCCCGCTATTCTAGATCCTTGTTTTATTCCGAGGCATGTTTCAGTCAAAATCATTCGGTATAAAAATATTGTATAATTGATACAAATTGTACCCAATCTTCTACCGATTGCGGATGATACATCTAAACTCTCTTTCACTTGATTATAGAAATCGTGTAAGTGGTTACCCATCTACGTGCTATTTTCAATGCTGTTTACCACAAGTAGTATGATAAAAAATTATAAATGTGGAGATATATATATAATATATATATATATATATATATATATATATTATATATATATATATATATATACATATATATACATATGTATGTATATGTATGTATGGATACGTATATATATAATTCTATTTATAAAGACAAAAATATACATAAACACATAGAAAAGAACACAGGACGATGCACGATGATCAGCTATCGAAGAGCACTCCTTGAAATCGGAAAGGGAATGGCTATGGTGACTAGTTAAAGGTAGGTGTCATGGAAAGGAGCTGTTATGGAAAGTTTATAAACTGACTCATTTTCTAAAATTTCCCAACCTTACGAGCATACACATAAATTTTATTATAAAATTGTAATAAAATTCTGAGCTTAACCAATGTGTGCAATTCAACCTATGGCTTGTATTCTAAAAGTGAATTTCTTTAAACACTACACCTACTTACAATTTCTCTTTTTATGTTCGAAATATAATATAGGTTCAGGATAACTATAAATGGTCAAAAATTATACAACAATTATAATTCCCTAATTTAAATAATTGTAAATTACAGGTGATAAAAAACATCACTTCTACCTAAATATTAAAAGCCTTGCACGATACATGAAAGTACTAAAAATGACTTGAATACAAACCTTGGATTGCATGAGGGTACTTCGATCGAATACTTACCTAATGAAAACTAGATATAGCGTAAATAATGGTAACATTATAACAGTCCTATTCCTACTGAGATATTACAGTTCAAATCAAATTATACCATTAATCTTGATTAGGATCTCTTATTATGGAATTGAATTAACAAAATTAGATTAGTGTTATAGTAACCTACATCACATTCTTCCTTAACTCAAATTGACCAGTAATATGTTTTATTAAGAACTTAATCCTGAAATTAAAAGGTGATATCATCACATCATGCCTGCACTGATAATAACTAGTGCAATGCACTTAAAAAAATAAAAGCCCGGAAAAAATACTGGTAAAAAACCCCGGGCTATGCTTTAAGTTTATATGAAAAGTATTTGTATTAAAATTATTTCACCTACTTTAATTATCACT
Organism: Microvelia longipes; assembly: GCA_018340805.1. Classification (NCBI taxonomy): domain Eukaryota; kingdom Metazoa; phylum Arthropoda; class Insecta; order Hemiptera; family Veliidae; genus Microvelia; species Microvelia longipes. Next base: position 27,617,921 of record JACMZG010001911.1, read on the forward strand.
TATCTTTAAGTATTCTTAGTTTCGTTTCAATATGAATATCTACGTGTTTTTTTAATTATAAAAGTTAAGCAGTATCGATCGAGGTCATTACCTGGATGGGTGACCGCTGGTAATAAAACTCATGCATTTACTACCTGAGGACGAGCGAAGCGAGTTTGAAGAAGTGAGGATGAACATTGCAAATCAGATCTGGTTAGGAAAAGTTTTGAGGTACCCCGTACCCGATTTTCATTATTTTTACGTAGTAGACATTTATTTTAAAGTTATGTCAATTTCCAATATTAAGACAAAAAATAGAAAATTTTGGATATAAAAACCTTACATCAAATAGTGAGGGACCAACTTCGCAATCCCCATTTTAAATTTAGATATTTTCTGTTAATTCTGTTTTAAGGACTTCAAATCAATACTAAAAATTATTATTGATGACTATATTTTAAGCCTCTTCAACGAAAACTTAAACTTTTTAATTTAGCCATGTAACTAGGTAGCTTCTTATAACAGTCATATCAAAGCCATATCTTATCATTGATACCATTATTGCTAATAACATGTTTCATGTAGTTGCAATATTCAATAAAAAAGTTTTAAATAATATCTATGTAAATGATTTTACGTTTTTACGCTCATTTTATACTTGTTCTAAATTTTCTATTCTCATTTCTGATACGCCTTATAACCGCAGTGCTAATTCATATAATTGACTTCGGAAGTTGTCTGACTAGAATAAATGTTGAGAGAAATAATAGCAATATAATTAGCAAGTTTTCAGGAACAAAATTATGTTTTAAATAAAAAATACTAAGCCGAAAAATATTGTCATACTTAAAGAAAAGATATTCAGATAAAAATGGCGTTATGGTGTTGTAATTTATTTAATTTTTCTTGACCGAGTGTCTGTATATTCAGTGTCAATGCCTTCTTGAGTCAGTGGAAAACTGAGTTAACTTGTAATAACCTCACTCTTTATTAAAAAAAAAATTAGCAGTGCTTTGTAATGAATGCTTAATTTTTTATTTTTACTTTTCCCTCATTGAAACCATAGGTATATATGAAAAGTATTGCGTCGGCTCTAAAAATTCGAAACCGGATTTTCAAAACCTCCTGAGTTGCTTATACCAAGTTTTCTGTTTGTGTGTGTGTATGTACACACACATATTTTATCGTGTGTGTATGTCGTCTCAGTGTGTTTAAGCTAAAAAGTTGAAACCTGGTACACAAATTAATTTTTTGATTTGCTATCTGAAAACTATTTTTTTTATGACGTCATTAATGTCTCCGCAAAATTTTGAAAATTCATAAAAAACGCGGAAAATTGTTCGAAACAATCGAAAGTTTGGCTTGCATGTAGTCATATATAAGAGCAACAAATGTTCTCATTCTCAAGTTTCATTCTATTAGTTTAATAGAATGATGTTAGCATTATTTTAATTTCCATCAAATGTTATTTTAAACAATTGTTAAATCCTGAAAAATAAACCTGATTGAGTTGAAATTTGGTACTGATTGAGTTGAAGCAGCGCCGAGCAAGGACAATAACCGTTGGGAATAAATCGGATCTTTTTTGAGAATGAGCGACGCAAGTTCGAAGTAGTATTGCGATTTAAATTACGCGATTTCCATAAGTGATAAAGATGAGTATAGCGAAATAGATATGTTAGATGAGGAAAAGTTCCACGAAAATAAAATCCAATCGAAAATAAATGTTTGTAATCCCCTTATTGGGAAACTACTACATTCTGTTGTAGGCCCGTATCCAGGTACAACCCATAAAATAAATCCCTTTAGAATAGAATTTTTTTTTTAAGAAGAACAAAAATAGGTTCCCTACATATCGAGAATTTGAAAATGAGCAATTTTTTAAAATAGTTTTTGATAACAGTAGAAAATATCAAGTCTTTAAGTCAAATAAGAACCAAACAATTTAAGGGAAACGAAAAACAGTGTCAGTTCACCCTTAACACCTTCTAAGGAGAGGGGTTATTGTTTGCTTAGCAAAACAAACGTTTAAAATACGTGATGGTAAGAAAATACTCTGGCTACTTTTAGCTAAAGTTTTACTAATACAACAATAGAAATGACGGAAATGACCATAAATATTGTTAAACAACTATATTTGTAAAAACTGCGATGCAATAAAGTATTCATTATTTGTTTAATTAAAACGTATAGTATTTTATGTTGAAAAACTAGTGGTTTGTATAAAGTTAACTTGGTCACGGTCCACTTGCGGTTTCTAGTTTCCTTAATTTCCATCTTCCACACCAGACCGAGCCTTTACTTTTGTTCAATTAAACAATAAACAAAACAAGGTAAACAGTAGACTCGCCCGGAAAGGAAGATGTACACAAGACCTTGGAAATACAGGTTTACATTACAAACGAAGAATTCTTCACCATCCGCTTTTGTCTTTTTTATTGAAGATGGCACTTCTCTTACTTGACTTTTTCCCAGAGGGTGAGCGAACTGACGACTTGGTCTTCTTTACTGATAACGATCTTGATTTCAGATCCGTTGTTCTGGATTACTATGAGAATAAGCTATTCAAGTTCTCAAATAAATAAAGCATAATTCGTAGTTCACGATTAATATTAGTTGCAGATTTTCTAGAGTAAATGGACTAAAATTAAAATAGAACATTAATGTTTTAAATTTAACTTTGAGGTTTAAAATATAAAGCTTTAAAACATTAACTCTAGTATAATTATTTCGTTACATGGAGACACCATGATGAAAACCACGATAAATATACTAAATGACAAAGATAATTTCATCTCGTGCCTCCCAATACAAAAATTCTGGCGCGGTGGTCCGCATGTCGGGCGAATTTCCTTTGGTTGCGTGTTTTTGTGCTTAAAGACAATCCTGGTTGGAATGATAATTTTTATAGTTTTTTACATTATATAAGTATACAACTACTAAATAAATAATTCCGGCGCGGTGGTCTGCTGTCGGGCGAATTTCATTTAGAATGCGTGTTTCCGTGCTAAACAACCCATTTGTTGCTTATGCAAGAACCATGCCCATTGCGTGGTTCCGGTTCATACTTTAGAACCTAAGCAGTTTCTCAATTGTCAAGCAACTCATTTTGTTTGTATTTTTCAAAGGAAATGCGCTAAAACCTTTAAAGATAACTAACTAAGCTTAAAGATAAGTAACTAAGTACTTTCGGTAATTTACCATGGTTTTTTCCACTTTTTGGTCTCTTAGAGTGGTCGTATCGACTTCGGACCAGTTTCATTCGATTCAACATCTCCAAAAACATAAATATTGACCTTTTTCGCGGCGAAAAATATTAACCCTGGATTTTGCCGATTTTTTGCAACTTTTCGCTGACTTAGCAAACTGGGTTAATGACGTCACAAAAACCTGGTTTTTAATAGGGTTCGTGTCCTCCCGAAGGTTTATTGGTGGCATACTGCCAGAATATTAGCTATATATTAGAATTTATTAGTCAAAAACTATTTTTTACAAAAAGTTATGTATGTAAAACAATAAAATCGTAACTAATATTGGTAATAAAAAAAAATTAAGTTTGATTATGAGTTAAGCGTACATAGTAGTATATTCGCACTAAATTTCAGCCCGATCCGATAACTTTCCGAGGATTAGTAAGGGTGTGTTCGCGAGTGTGGCCGATTAAATCTGAATTGGTCAGTGTCATAGTGACTATTTACCCCTATCACCAACGTGACCAAAGTTATGTTGGCGAACTCTTTTTGATCTCTTCTTGAGATCAGTGATAGGTAACCTTAAGGTTTCCTAAATAACCTTTTAACAACATCGTTGTTGCCTTTGTTTACGCTTTGATGTACTCGTCATTACTTTTAAATTCTTGTTTATGTCTTGTATTAATGTTTATTAATCCTACTTGAGCAATGTCTACAACTCCAGGCTTTATTCTATCTTATTATTGCTAAATTTGATTAATTAACTAAAAATAACTTACAAGAACGTATTATATAGTTAAAATAAATACATTTCTTTCAAGTCGGTGAAAAAAGAAACAAAATCTTCTAAAATGCCACATTTTTTACACAATACTTTTCAAAAGGTTTATAGTATAACCTTTTCCTCCTTTCCAATAGATTTCCTATTCCTTACGTATATATTTACACACCTATAGGAGAGGATAGGACTGTCTTTAGTACAATATCCACTGTAGTATTTGTGAGGCTTATACTAGCAACCTTTTTAAACCCCATAAAGGTCTGAATATCTGAAAACACGTACTTTCCTAGGAAATCTGAATCAAATAAAGTTATTCTAAAATTATAATAAAAGCGTCATTTTTCCAGTTGACTACCCAGTTCTATTCCTGGACATTCAAACGACACACATCATATTTTCCTCATTACGGCCGTATTCATAATCATTTCATAATCTCTATAAAAAACTTATAAATACATTTCCGTCACATTAGCTGACTTTCCCGAAATCGTGTAAAAAATATTAAAAAATCACCTTATAATAAAATATAAATAATTCATCAGTTCATCACCTATTATTTTGGCTCATATATCGCATAAATAGATATGATTTCGTAATTAATTCAATAAAATGAATGAAATGTAATTTCAAAATTAAAACGGATGAAATGAAAATATAGGTCTATGCCTTGTCCATCTGCCCGCAAACTATTGTCAAATAGATTAGAAGGAAACTAACGTATTGTGTTACAATACAAACTAAACAATAAAAAATCTGCAGTTTTCTGTAAACCTATGAGGTAAACGAATAAAATACTATCAAGTATGTCTAACAGTAGTAGCAATGAAGAACCAACTTAATAACAATTTCTTAAAAAATCTGGAATAAAAACTGTACCAATACAGATATTGCCAACTCGGCAATTGCAGATTTTAAAAATTAGGTATTTTTAATGAATTTTTCTGGACAACTAATAGACCAAGAGCCCAGGGGTGTTTTGTTAATAAAAAGTGTAATGGCTGGAACCGGTCTCAATTTTTCGTAAATATCTTCCTGAACAAAGGATCTGCAATTCTGCCGACTCGTATCGGATGGGTGTCCCAGGCAAAACGCACTTTAGGGGTCAAAGGTTCTGCCTGGGACACCCATCCGATACGAGTCGGCAGAATTGCAGATCCTTGTTCAGGAGGGTATTTACGAAAAATTAAACCCGTTTCCAGCCATTACACTTTTTATTAACTTCGGTGGTAAATTTGACATGTAAAGAGCGTTCTGCCTGGGACACCCATCCGATATGAGTCTGCAGAATTGCAGATCCTTGTTGAGGAAGATATTTACGAAAAATTGGGACCGGTTCCAGCCATTACACTTTTTATTAACAAAACACCTCTGGGCTCTTGGTCTATAACAACCATCCAAAAAAAGTGTTTTGATGTAATTAAAAGTATCTGAATTTATACAATACTACTCGCTTGTTTATGTTCCTAAAAAATATACATTTTTGTATTTTGATTTTGAATTATATATTGGAAATAAAAAGTATTATATTAGGATATTATTTTTTCATCTTTCTTCATAGTCCTTAAAAAACTAATTGTGTTGTCCATTTATTGGACTCCAAGTGCTGTTGGTAACAAATGCTGAAATAGGGACTTGGGGCCTACTATTCTATAAATTCCTACCGTCTTTCTTGACGCTACTTCGGCAATATAGGCAGGAGATTTTCAGCAGCAGGAAACACGCTTTTTTCATTAACGCTGCAGGAAACAAGTTATTACATAAATTTGATTTGTTTACATTTTTCTTTATAAATAAATATATTGCAACAGCCTGGAAGACGGTAGGCATTTATACCTACCCTGTACCCGGCAGGGCTACAGGGTAGGTTGCCTAGACCCAGTTTCACCATAATTTTTAGACTTAAGACAAAATCCAAAAGAAAACGTTCATTTTACAGTAATTGTCTAAATTATTAGTTCTAATAAGATTAAGGGAGGTGGTTTTTTGTTGGACGGAAGACCCACCAATCAATTTTATTGATGACTTGGGTAAAATTAAAAAGCATTAAGTAAAAAAGTTTGACTTAATAAATTCTATCCACTATCAAGTATCTACCCATATAGTGTACTTCATTTCTCTGATAGAATTGACAAATTAATATCATCAAATATTTATTAGATATTTATCTAATGATAAAACTATTTAATATTAACCAAGGTATAAATATTTTAGACAGTGAAACATAGCTTTTTCCCGATATTATATTTACAAAAGAATAATAATTTAGATCGATAAAAATATAGATCAAAAAGTATTGAAATGATCGAAAAAGACAGCCATTGTATATTCTTCGTTTAGTTAGATTTTCCTAATGAGTTCTATATTATTTAGTGAAGTAGCATTATGCCTTTTCATGTCTACGAGCTTAGAAAAGAATAACTGTTATTGAGGTAAAATGCATTTCCTAGTCCCTAAAATAACCCCCTAGCCCTCAAGTTGGTGCCTCCTTAAACCCCCACCCCTACATCAGAGTTCAACCTACTATAATCTGTGTCAACAAACAAAGAACTAAATCAATATTCTACAAAACTTTGTATTCCGTCAGGTGTCTGCAAAGTTTTTTTTTTCTAATTCTAAACCCGACATTATTTAAGTAACTTCCGGCATGTTTCTTTATTTATTAAACCAAAATGATGATTTATAAGAATATTTTTATAAATATTAGCTCATTGCTAGACAAAATTTGCCATCAACTTAAATCTGAATTTATCAAGTTAAATAATCCAAAAAATGATAAATAAAAAATCATACCTTATTAAACAATTTGTTGCCATAGGAGCATGGTGGCGGAGTCGAACATTTTTTGTGAACTTCGACGTTCGGTAGTTTACTTTCGCCGACTCCAACTCCTTAATATTTAATTTTTATATTTTATATACCGTAGGTATATAAGAAAAGTACAATGTTTGCAAAAAAATCGAAAACCGAGATTTCAACTGATACTTTGTTCACACGCGGAGTTTGGCAGGGGGTTCAATCCCTACTATTCACACGGTATTTTTAACCTACAATCTACCCCGATAAAAAATAAGTTTCAGAATTGAACCCCGTGTTGTCGTTTAATCGACAAGTGCTAGGGGGTCGAAACCCCTGCCTAACCCCGCGTGTGAATGAAGTATGAACTATCCGTTTTAGGTGTTTTTAAGACCTTCTAAGTAGTTTTTACCAATTTGCCTGTCTGCACATGTGTGTCTGTTGAGGGCTTAAAACTATTTTGTTTTGTATATAAATAAGTAATCTGTATTGTAAGAAAATCTTGCAATAGTCCAGTTTCACTCAATTGTAGGTAAAGAGTTAATATAAAATAATAATATTTGTATTAAAGAAATACATAAAGCAAGTTAAAAATATTTAGTAATACCTGTATTTGATCAGCAGATAGCTGGACTTGTACCTCTTCAAGGGAATCTCTCGAGTCACCTTCCGAATAGTATTCTTAAGTTAAGACAACAGACGAGTCGCGTATTTAATTTTATTAATTACATCTATCGCTTTACTAAAATAGAAACAAAACTGAGTTACCTTAAACATTATCCCACTTTAAAGTTAAGTTAACTTTAACCCACTTTTTCATAAAGAAAACTATAAATTTAATATACCTAGACTACTAGATTTAGTTAAAACAGCATGACTTACTTAAAAAAATCAGAGCTGCCAACAGTTATAAAATAAAAGGAATTCTAAACTTAGATCTATCTACTGTTGATTAATTTTTCTTTTATCTTAAGGTACAGTTTGTGACCAAACAACCAACTTAATGCGCCAGTTAAATATCTAAAGTAGTTAAGAACAGGTGATGTATCTCTAGAATAAGTAATAACACAGTATCTCAAGGAACAGGCGAATATATTTCATTTTTCGAGAAAAAGTAACTTACTTTAAAATGAACAACAAGGTACTACAATGAAAATTTCAAAAGATTTAAACTGCACCTAGAGTATTACGATGTTCTAAAATTGAATTGAAATTAAATTGAAAAAGAATTGCCATACATGCTTAAGTAGTAGAAAATTAGATTTTAAAAAAAAAATATGACTCATAGTTAAATGTTTTATTTGCCAGACGCCACACTAAAGTTAATATTGCGTGGCGTGTAGATTTTTAGGAGAACGGGACTCACTGATCAAGAATATATATATATATATATATATATATATATATATATATATATATATATATATTATATATATATATATAATATATATATATATATATATATATATATATATATATATATATATATATATATATATATATATATATTATATATATAATTCTTCATTATATAATAATAATAATTAAGTCTTCAAAAAGAGTTTAGTTCGGACTAAAATTTTTACACAAGTACGACTAAGTATGGTTTACAAAAGTACCAAATTGCATTTTAATATCAGCATTAGTTCCGATTTATTGATTGACATATATACATAATGTAAACAAATCACGTTTTTAACTTATATGTTTAAAAATTCGCCACTTTAAATAATTGTTGCCACTCACATAAACTAGTAATATGACAAACTATTATAGGAAAACAAAAACCATGTGCTGCGAAACGGCAACAAGGTGGTGCGGGGGCCACGAAGCAACCTCCAGCACCGATGCCGCAGAGGCTGAAGGCCTCTTGTTTTAAAATATATTCATTCTGAAGGAGCTCTATAAAATTACAAAGTGCTACAGGAGAAATGTTAAACACTGTATCGCTTTACAAACCTATCTTTTTATGATAAGTATGTCTAAAGAAAAAATGCTAATGAGAAATGACAACTAAACTTGCCAAGAAAATAAAAAAGATTTGTCTAGAAAATACACTGACACACGTATATATACAAGTTTTGGAAAACCTATTTTTTCGTGTTTAGAGACCTTTGAATCGGAAATTGGGCCTCTTTCCCAGGTCTGACTCCTGCTATGCCACCTATTCCATTAGCGATTTTTTCTAATGGATATGGCAAAAATAAACGATGAACTCCCCCTATTATATGTATGCTTAGTAAGAAAAATATTTTCTGACAAAATCTTACAGCCTATACAAATTTTTGCTCGTTTCAAAAAGGAGATCTACTAAACTAAAAATTGTAAATGATGTAAACTAGTGCTTAAATATTACAATTTTTTAAGTCGAGATGTATGAATCCAAGCTTACAAGCGTAAAAATGACTAGAAGAACACAAAACATAACCCTTTCCCTTCCCGCGAAGCATGTAAACTATTTTGATATTGAAATATTACCCTATTGCGAACTTTATTTTAAAGTCAAAAGATTTTACAGGAACAGGTTATTTATACATATATGCGATATAGATTTTACAGCAATAGCTGTACTATTGGTAAAGGACTATTGTTGTTTAAACAGTAATGTTGTTGTTTTCAGGTGATAGGTCGAGATTCGCGAGATAACATCGCATTTTCTCCATATGGAGTCATGTCCATAGTATTTCTCCTCTATGAAGGATCGCATGGTAATACTGCAATAGAAATATACAATTCATTGAGGTTACCATGGGACAGACATATGTCTCGTATTGGCTTCAGAGACTTACATAGACATATCAAGGTAATCATATTTTTGCTGCATTCTATAAAATAACAAATGAAAGGGAACGAGTGATACATACAAGTTTGTATGCCTCCATTCACTAGAAAAAAATGCCAGCACAGCTATTTAGCCTCCAGGGGGCAAAGTTAAGGTCAGTGTGACATGAAAATTATTTTGCCGACCCTGCCTATACAATACAATTTTCACCATATGCACTGAATTTGTTTACCACCCATATTTAATTGTGTAAGTTACCCGAACTAGTTTTAGTGGCCCCTCTGAATATTTTCAATAATCCACAAGAAAACAAATATAATATTATAACTAATAATTTCTACATATTATTGGATATAATATTTAAATTTTAATTATCTTTGTACTAAGTATGGTTTACAAAAGTACCAAATTGCATTTTAATATCAGCATTAGTTCAATCATGAACTACATTTATTTTTTTAAAAAAATATTTCAATTGCCAAAATGAATTACATCTTTTTTTTAAATAGCGGATCCACATGTTTTTCATTTCAATGTTTTAAGACTAATCTATAAAACTTAGCAACATAAATTAGTATAATTTAACATCTTTGTGAAAGTGATTTCTAACCTTTCATACAAACTTTGATGGGCTTCATGTTTATTTGAATTAATTTTCTGTTGCAGAGTTACTTCTCAAATGATAGGTTCTTGAGAGGATTAGTATTAAGTAAACCAAGTGTGCCACTAAAAAATGAATACGTTAGATTACTCAACTTTTATGGATTTTATCCAAATCAAGGTGCTAGTAGGCCATCTATTCCACCTTCTATAGATACAGAGGGCAAGGAAAGACCAGAAGAAGAGCATCGTGTACCTACAATACATACAACTCCCTACATTCCTAAAACAGAACAAACTACAGAAAAAAGTAAAATACCTACTTACAATACTCCAAGTATTGAAATCACGGATGAATACCAACAAACTAATTATCCTGATACTTTCACAAGTGGATATGAAACGGATCCGACCCTTCCACCTTATGATCCAACCAAGTTTCCATCAAAAACAACGATTTCAGAAATGAATGGAAGAAATAATCAACGGAAACCACCGAAAACAACAACATATCCAGTAACTTTTGATGATATATCAACTGTTAAACCAGGTTACAATGGACATGGTATGACACAATTTTTCACTCCAACTGATAACCCAACTGAAGAAGATAATATTATCCCACAAAATAAATCGAAACAGAAATCAACAACTTCAGGTTTATACAACCCACCTAAAAATGGATTTACGGATCCAATCACTGAAAGCTATACAACAATAAAGCAATCAACTACAACAATAAGATCAACAAAACCTCCAACAACAACTGAAACTGAAGAAGAAAATGAAGTACCAGTTTCTTTACCAGAAGAAAATGAAACGAGAACAACAGGAAAAGATTTTCCAGATTTTAAACCAAATGAAGAAACAACTTTACCTGTGAGTTCAACACCGTCAAGTGAGATAGAATTTCCTACAGAAGAAAGTGAAACAGACTCAACTGGTATAGATATTAGGATAGGAAAAATAAAATCTACAACCCCATCATTCGACACTGCAGAAGCAACAAGTCCAGTACCACAAACAGTTCTATATGAAGGAAGAAAAAACAATTTTGAGACAGAAACAGTTTCAGAACAAAGTAAGACTGAAAGTACCCAAGAAAGTACTGAATCCACCACATCAGTTACCAATCTAATGGGGAGAATAATGACACAAAAAGAAGTCAAAAATGCAAACCAATTAGTTGACAAATTAGGTAAAACTGTAGTAAGCGAAACTCTACCAGACATGACTACACCAACATTAGCAACAATTTTAATGTCATTAGAAACAACAAATCAAGAAGTGTTAACAGGAAATCAAGCAACAGAAAGTAGTACAATACAAATGGATGAAAGCAAAATACCACGAACAACAATAGAACAAACAGATAAAACGGTTACTGAAGCTTCAACCATTTTAACTCAATCGACTGAAGCTATCCCTCAAGCAACAACTTCACAAACATCACTAAATGAGACATCACAAACAGAAAAGAGGAGAAAAAAGAGAAGCAGTGATGTTAGAAGATCTCTAATAGGACTTCCACCCCGTAAGTAATATCAGCTTAGAATTTATTATTTAATTGTGATAGTATTGGAATGATAGCAAGGGAGAATGAACACAATGCGAAATAAGGTACACCCAGACATAACTGGATGTCTCAATACGTTAATGATGGACAAACAAATAATTATTTTATAAATATAATATAGTTTCACTGAATAGAACATGTAACACAGTAACTGGATTTATAATTTGATAATAAAAATCCAATTGTTAAAACCTTGTTTCTCTAACTGCTTATAGTAACACAGAATACCTTTTATATCTTTAAACAAACTTATCAAGTTAGTTATGAATTTATCAAACATAATGTCGGCAGTGGAATTCAAATTCACACCTCCTAAAAGACAGGTAAAATTAAATAATTCTCTTTAGAATCCTCTGCCTAAAAACCTTAACTGATTTGAACCTCTTAATAATGCAACTAATTTTATTTTAATAATAAAATAGTTTCTCTTAAATTGCTTTCAGCTTATGACCAAAGGGATGGTTCAAACAACTGGATCCCACCTGGCGAAGGACCGCACTGGGAGTACAATGTACCAAGGGATCAGTGGTTCTTCACTTACTCTGGAAGTGAGCCTGTACCTGTTATTACATACATGGATTATTTACCATTTACTTTTATAGAATCCATAAATACTTTAGCTCTTCAGCTACCACTAGATGTAAGTATTCTACTTCCGTCAATTTTCTAACAAAGAATGGAGATAAACAAATGTTATATATACATATATATATATATATATATATATATATATATATTATATATATATATATATATATAAATGCTAGTACATCTGCATAAATGATGATGTTTTTATGCAATAAATAAATGGGCAAGTAGCTAAACGGACCTTGAGAGATAGGAAAAATAAAAAAAAAATTCTGGCGCTCATTTTGTCTGTATTTTCCAAAGGAAATGCGCTAAAACTTTTAAAGATAACTGACTAAGCTTAAAGATAAGTAACTAATCTTTAAACTAGTGCAAATAATAGTGCGTACTTTTAATTTAGAGGCATAGTTTTTGTACAACAACTGGATGATTATGCGCATTTCCTTTGGAAAATACAGACAAATGAGTTACGAGCAGTGCTTGACATTGAGTAACTGCTTAGGTTCTAAAGCATGAACCGGAACCACGCAATGGGCATGGTTCTTGCATAAGCAAGAAATGGGTTGTTTAGCACGGAAACACGCATTCTAAATGAAATTCGCCCGACAGCGGACCACCGCGCCGGAATTATTTATTTAGTAGTTGTAAACTTATATAATGTAAAAAGCACGGAAACACCGCATCCAAAGGAAATTCGCGACATGCGGACCACCGCGCCAGAATTATTTTCTAGTTGTAAACTTATATTAGGTAAAAAAACGATAAAAAATTATTGTCCCTACTAGGATTTGAACCCAGGTACTCTGGGTTTGAGTTTTCGCATCCAAAGGAAATTCGCCCGACATGCGGACCACCGCGCCAGAATTATTTCTAGTTGTAAACTTATATTAGTAAAAAAAAACGATAAAAAATTATCGACCCTTCCAGGATGTGAACCCAGTACCTGAGTTTGAGTGGTCGTATTGACTCCGGACCACTGCCATTCAACTCAGAGGCCCAAAAAACATTGAAAACGACACCCTACTCGAAATTTAATTTTCAACGACTGTAATGCTGGTTTTCTATATTTTTTGTGGTTTTTTCGACTTTTTGGTATATTAAAGTGGTCGTATCGTCTTCGGACCGATTTCATTCGATTCAGCGCCCAAAATTACATAGAAAACGACACCCTACTCGAAATTTATTTTTTATCGACCTAAATTTTGGTTTTTGGTAATTTACAATGGTTTTTTCGATTTTAGGTCACTTAGAGTGGTCGTATCGACTTCGGACCGGTTACATTCGATTCAGCGTCTCAAAAAACATAAATATTGACCTTTTTCGCGGCAAAAAATATTAACCCTGAATTTTGCTGATTTTTTAAAATTTCGCTGACTCAGCAAACCGGGTTAATGACGTCACAAAAACCTGGTTTTCAATAGGGTTCGTGTCCTCCCGAAGGTTGATTTTTGCACCAAGTTTGGTTAAAAAATATTAATCCGTTCGAAAGATAGAGTGTTTACAAGAAATTGTCTAGAAATACATACATATATATATATATATATATATATATATATATATATATATATATATTATATATATATATATATATATAAAGTCTCGCGAAAAATTTTTTTTCGTCATTAGGGACCTCTGAAACGGATTTGTGTCGTGGTCAGAGGTTCGAATTCCGCCATGACGCTTATCCCATTAGCGAATTTTTTCCCAAAGGAAATTCGCTAAAACTGACTCCCAGAAATATAACAATAAAATGTGTACATTTATAGATACATTTCAAGTATAAGAAGCTTATACATAAAGTTATAAATAAATTTAAATAGAAATTACTTCAAAGAACTTAAAATTTTAATGAAGATATTTCTTATTTTGTCATTGTAACCAACAAATCATAACAGAAAAATGATCAAGGTTAAAGCCAAAGACCTATATTTATAGTAAAAACATTTTTAACAGGTAGTTAAGTAATTTTAAAATTTTGGTTTCAGGACCCACGTTATGCTATGTTAGTCTTGCTTCCAATGGAGAGGTATGGTTTAGAGAATTTGCTAGATTCACTACACCAGTGTAGTATAAGACAAATACTGCAAGATCTTAAAGTAATACCTGTATATGCTGTTTTACCAGCTTTTACTCTAGTAAAACATGTAAATCTAGTACCAGCACTGGCTAAGGTTAGTAATAACAATCTTAATGCTAGAAGACTTTCAATGTTCATGAGGATTTTTTAGATAATAACCAGAGAACAAGATCAATTAGGTAGGTGTTTTAGTGCCAATCTATTGTCTAATTATCTACTCGTATTGAAAATAGCTATTTCAAAGTCGCTAGCAGAGTGGGAAAATCACTTTCACGCCCTAGAGAAGGAAAAATCAGTATTACCAAAATAAAGTGTATTTATTTGTATGTCAATGATTTAAATCGGCTGCTTTTTGAAAATGATATAATAAGTGAGGTAGGTCACATATTCATTGCCAACTAGTCTTTGTAACAGGGTTAGAATTTAAAGATGTAAAATATTATAGCCACAAGCAGCAATTGAATACTAATAAACTATTTGTATTATAATTAATTATATATATAATTATATTATTATTATATTATTATAAATTATATATTAATTATATATATAATTATATAATTATATATATTAATATATAAATTATTGTATTAATTATCATGGAATGTGATTGTCAACTATTCGTGAAAAAAAAACATGGATTAAAGCTTATCTTTTCCTCTGCTATGCTTCAAGAGCTGACTAATTTATCTCCCTTTGGTCCAACGACCTCAAGAGCAAATGCAGATTTCTCTCGCAGAGAAAACTGGACCTCATGAGGAAAAACATGCTTTGGTCCCTTGTTGTGTAAATAACTATTAATAACCACCAACTTCTCTTAATTGTTTCTTCTTTCACCAAATTTTGAAATTGTTTGTATAGTTGAAGTGGAGGAATGATTGCTTCCTTCTCTTTATTATGTGAGCCCAGTCACATGATGAAAACTTGCTAAATACATGGAAAAATGACAAGTGGCCAACAATAAAGTTGGCTAACAATATAGAAGTAAACCAGCTGCTGGGAAGCCCCGAAGCAACAAAGTGGCTGATCCAGTGTCGCGGCTATGGTCAAAAGCCCCTATTTTAAACAATATAATTTAAACGAAACTGTCGATTTTAGATTCTGAAGCTAAGGTGTACAAGTTTACACACAAGATGACCGACCTTATTGTTTTCTGGCGGAAATTATTGATCCAGAAGATGACCTTTACTAGTTCAATGGAATTAAAATTGCTTTAGAAGTAACTACTTCCAAACAAGAAGAAATTCATTGGCCCCTAGCCTTCACTCAAGCCACTTCACGGGCCTTTGGCTCTCTCAGAAAAACTTTGTTGTGAATTAGTTGATGTTTTATAATTATTTTTTATTACATGGCATATTGTCACACATTAGAGAATTTTCTCATATATTTAGCAAATTTTCAACAAATGAGCTGATTTTTTTCTTATTCTATATTAATTTCACACTAATGTATATATCTTTAGATGGGAATAGAAGAAGTGTTTGATCCTTCAAGATCAGATCTCAGTGGAATGGCAGATGAACCCCATCTGTATGTAAGATCAATAGAACAGCTTGTTACTGTTTCACTGAGGAAATACCACTACACAACAAGAAGTAAGTAGAATAAAGATAGATATGCCAATGTCTCATAAATAATTCTTGTTTCTGCACTGTCGATGGTATTACTCCCTAATATGCAATTAGTTTATTCATATTTGTAAACTATTGCACCGTGCTTTCCTTAAAATTTAGAGAAAGACAACAATAATTACTTAAAGATCAATGTATGTGCCAATTGTACATACAAATGTATTGTATAATTTGATGCAATTATTTATTGCATCAAATTATACAATTTGATGCATCATTTTAGAGAAAGCAACAGAAGGAAAATGATAACTATGTTTCAATTTTAGACGCTATATTAACAATGTAGTGAGCTTAAAGCTACACATCTAATAGCATTTACCTCAAAAGAAAATACTATATTATGAATGTGATAAAGTATTGTTAAACTGTGGCGACTACAATAAATATAGTAAAAGGAGCCGGGGTAAAAAAAGCCATTCCAAAATAGCATATGCTATTTTTTGGGCGTAGTAATACAGTAAACAACTTTATAGAAGAAAAGCAGTATAATGTATGAAAATGTGCCGGTACACTTCTTTTGATCGCCTTGTTGGCCAAAAGAATCAATTCTGGCGGCGTATTTTCAGTCACTCTATCCATGATTATTAAACACTTGATAATAAATAATTAATAATTCTTTCTAAAAATAACAAAACTTAGTTAACAAAAGCGTTTGATTATTTATTTGAAAAAAGTAAAAAGGAGGAATGTAGGTTATAACATAGTAGTAATCTACAAGCGTCCACCTAGTGGACACTTGAGGAACTTCATCAGTGACAGTTTCATAGTTTTTTAAAGTGAAGGCTGTAAAGTGCCTACTTTACAGCCGCCCGAAAAAAATTAATATGCCCATTTAAAAAGAATAGAATAACTTTTATTAATTTAAAAAAATACATAAACAGCAACATAAAAGTCTCCCTAATATTAAAGGAATATAATTTCTATATTAAAATCTTTTTATTACCTTTAAAACAATATTTGTGGGTAAAAAATACTTTGATTAGATATTAAGTTAACTGTTTAAAAATAAACAAAAAAAATAACAATTCTATAATAAAAAATACAATTTATTTGGTCTGAGTCAATAAATAAACTACACAAAATTTTATAAAACAAAATAAACATTAAGAAAAAGATCATATTTAAAACATTTGAACCAATTTAACTTACGAGTAATTATATTGAGTTTTCAGAGGAGAATGAAAAACAAAAACAAATCAAGAAACAAATTAGTCAACTTCAATCATAGTAAACACTACACAAAGAAGTAATGTCAGCTGCTTTTCCACAAATATTTCCATAAATGTACAAGATAATAATACCCTGATGGCTTATTACTAATCAAGCCTAGGATAAGATGATTAAACGTAAAAAAAGATTAAAAAACTTTTATGTCATTTCAAAAACAAAATAATTTTAATTTAGAAAGAATTTGTTGCCTAGATAACTATTACAGCAAATGAAACATCAAGAAAGCTTTTCATTGGTATTTACAAATGCTTGCGTAAAATTGTAGCTCTGCTATAATTGTTCATTAGGGGAAAGAACTGAATGTTCAATTTCGGGCACAGAATAATTTTTGGCCAGAAAACCTCAAGGTGTTTTTAGCAGTAAGAAACTTTTAATTAATACCAGATTATAAATTAAAATTTATAATTTATGAAATTCTTACTAATTAACCCATCATAATTAAAATGTGTTTAGGATTCGATGGAAGACCAGAAGAAATCCGTCATCACTTCATAGCGAATCATCCATTTGTTTACTTTGTGCTGGACACAGAAACAAATGCAGCTCTCATGGCCGGAACTATTGTCAATCCAACCTACAAACAGCAGGCAAACAAAAAATAAGTGATTTTCAGAGTTGTTTTCAGAAAGTAATAACGCTTTTCATTTATAACATATTATAACATGTTATAAACATTTTATAACATTAATAAAATGTTAGCTATTTTTATAATAGTAGGAGATAAAAAGTTGTAAAAATACTGCAAGAAAAAGTTTCTCTAGCAGTGAAATTAAAAGGAAAGAGATTAAAATAATTAGTCTTGTTTTAGTATATCCAAGGTGTTTAAATATTTCAATATACTAAATCATTAATCAGTAACTGAATTAAAAGATTGATCAAAAACTCCCTAAATTAAAATTTTAAGATCTCAAAGTTAATTCTAAAATTTAAAAATAAACACAGAAAATATAAGTAGAAACTAAAGAGGTTATATTTACTGTAATTTTTAAAATGAAAGAATAAATAACCAAGTATTTTATGCTGTATAATATAATAAATTGTATTCAATATTATATGAATTACATTGATTGGACAGAGAATTTACCAACATATAAAAAAATTATAGTATAAGCAGAGATTATTCATAAGTGTGTACTTGATACCTTAGATGTAATACTAAATATACTGTCTTATACTGATATATAAAGACATAATGCTACATCTAAATTATTGATCATGAAACATCATTATGAAATCACTGAATTAAATTTTTTTAAGGTGTTGTGATACTATAATATGTGATATGGAGTGAAATGTTTGGAAAATTGTTAATAAAATTATGTTTATAATTGTTGGAATTAATTAAATTATAAAGTAAGGAGTTAATTTTATTAATAAAAAATATTTGTGTAATAATTTGTTTAATACTCTTTGATAATCCGCTTTGGTGGAATCTCAAGTATACGATGCTGTTATCATAAATAATACTTCCCACTAAGAAGAAAGAGGTGATGAAAAATATCAAGAATTCTAAAACTGAGGGGCCAAGGGTAACAAAATTTTTTTAAAAAATCAGCTACTTGGTTTGAAAATATGACTTTGGGAATCATATTTACTGCCTTATATCTAGGTGCTATGGAAGCAGGTAGATCTAGTGAGACAACTGTATGCTAACTTTTCTATCAAATCTGTTATCATGATTTTTTTACAAGTTGTCTTAAGAAACATTTAATTATTTACTTTGGTTTATATTGCTGAACCCATAGAGATATTACTACTAGAGAGGCCCTATAGGTTATATTTTGAAACATTAAAAAATTAACCAGACCACCTTTGCTTATAAATATAATCAAATAATAAGTATAAAATTACTTATTTAACTAATATAATAAAATGTTAAAAATACAAATCAAAACACAAACAATGTGTGGGAAACCAAAATAAATTTATTAATTATAACCTTAACTCACTTTGAAGGATTTCAATGAGGTTACACAGAGCCCCAAAAAGAGATTTCAGGCCTTGCAATGTATTTAGATAGACTATGCCCCCTCTAGTATATATCTCTATGGCAGAACCGTGTTATTGGTAAAACACTTTAAAATTTTATAAAAAGGGGGAAGTAAGCAACAATGACAGTAACCTCTGAGTCTCTTAGGAGCTAATTATACTAATTAGCCTTAGATGAGCTAGCTAAACAAGGACTAGTTTGAAAATTCATATATGCTGTAGTAAACTTTGAAACCACACTTATGGCAGGTAAAATATGAATACCATAATGTTAAATAACTGGTAACCTAGTTGTACTACAGAAAACATTGAGCTCTATTTGATATATTTAGAGGAATAAATAGTAATTAAATGCTTTACCAGATCAGGTGAAACTGGTAAAACATTAATCAAAATGTTGAATCATCAGCAAAAAATAAAATTAGCAATTGTTTTTCATCCTCTTATTTGTTTTCAGAAAGTTATTTGTCAATTCTAGTTGTTTTTTTATAACCTGATAATGAAATTATATTTCATACAAAATACATTCAGATGTCATAGCAGGTGCCTGGACATAGTCTATATATTGATAAAATCTATTTTTTTTAATTACCAAGTGAGACATGCAGAGATAATAACCAAGAGAAGTTAGTCATCCTTGGAAGTTCCCTCATCATCTCCTTTGTTATAATGCCTGTATTCTGGTTTTAACTCCCACATGTTTTTATGAGGATTCTTTATATTATAATTACACACTTCTTTTAATATCTCCTTCAAATATACCTGCACAGCAATCAAAGAAGACACCCAGTGTTGATGAAATGAACAATAGAATGAACTACATGACTGTTACATGGAAACAAAATATGATCAAACTTAAAAACATTACGGGTAATTTATGTTAAATAATGTCGATAGTCCTACTTAATTTAATTTAATAGTTAAGTATCCTTTTTTTTTAATATCAATATTTTTAATTTTAGTTCCGAGAGGTACTCAGAACTATTTCTCATCACATTTGCTACGCTCATCCTCTCTACTTCAAACTCACTTCGCTTGTCCTCAGAATATACGAGTCGTTAAATTTTTACTACAACACAACTTCAGACTCGCTTGGCTCTTCCTCAGATATTATATACATCCGTTTTATTTCCAGCGGTCACTTATCCAGTCACAGACCACGCTTGACGTACCCAAGTCATTTAATAAAAATTTATCTATTGTAGATAAATGAGATGAAACTTGGCACATATATTATAATTAGTCTTATACATGGCTACATGCGTACCAATTCTCAATCTGATTATAACATTTTTCCGCTTTTTATTTTTTTTTCTAAAGTTTTGCTGAGTCATTATTGCAAGGTAATGACATCATAAGAAATTATTTTCTGGACAGCACAACTACACCTGTACAAAATTTCAACTTTTTAGCATAAATGCACTGGGAGCTAAGATAAAAACAGACACACACACACATACAGACAGAAGACAACATTCAAAAACTACTCAAAAGGTCTTAAAAACATAAACCTAAAAACTACACCTAAAATAAATAATTCTGGTTCCATCGCGGTTTTCGATTTTTTTTGCAAACACAATACTTTTCCTATATACCTACAATATAAATGAAGAAAATTAAAAAGCGTTATGAAGTTGACCCAATTCGCAAAGTCAAAGAAATAAAGAAGCCTCTGTATTTGAAAGCCCTTGACAATCACCTCATTTACACTAAAAACAAAATCATAGGAGATAGTACATCCAGTGGAGTGTTAAATATATATGGGGGATAAAAATATCTTCTACTACATTATTCATCATAATTAAGAATATTCCTTTTCCTGGCTGTTTTGAAGCGACAGATCAGCAAAATGCTTTTTACCAGCTTTAAATTAGTTTAGTATTGCTTCATTTTGCTGCCATGAGCAGATAAAACTTATGTTGAAAACCAAATCAAATGTTAAAGAGTAAAAGTTAAAAGGAAATACATACAACAGGCTGCCTAGTTTTGGTAACCAGATCCTTGATATTATAATATTGATGTTTTTCGAACGCAGCGAACAGCATTTCCAGAACAACTTCTTTGTCATCTCTAGCTTTCTTACCTTGCTCCTTCTTCCTCTCTTCATACTCTTTCTATAAAGACAAACAAAACTCATAGAATAGAAATACAAAAACTAATAGAAGAGAACAGTACAATGTCACCAATAGGTGGAGTAGGCACTATCTAACGCACACACATATTTTATATATATATATATATATATATATATATATATATATATATATATATATATATATATAAACAGTATTGGGTGGTCTGAGGCAAAATAAGGGGTCAGTTGTAATTCAAGTTTAATAAACTCTTTCAGCCTTATTTTTTAAGGTTTTGCCACACTGTCATCTATAGGTACTTTACTTATTAGGTAGGTACTTATCTCTACAATTTCCAAACGGGATATCTGCATATAGAGTTACTTACATTGTGCTTATGATCAGAAACAGGTTTATAGTTTTGCACTACACGATCAAGTTGTTTAACTTGCCTAGCTGGAACCGAAGCTTTCTTGATAGAGTCTAACTTCAATTGCATATAACAGTTATCAGCTATAATCACAAATACATGAGATTAGAACTGAATCAAATATACACGTCATACTATAACATCAAGTAACAGAAACCTTAACCAAAAGCTTTAAGCAATTAATTTAAACTAAGCCCTTTGCTTCTTTTTTTTTAAACAAGTTCTTTATTGGCAAAAGTCACTTTGCTTCTTAACTGTAAAAAGTTTCAATAACTCATTGATAAATAATGATTATATTAGTGTATTCAACAACCACAAGATCAGACTAAACAACAAAAGATGAACCTAGAGATATGACTAGCACTTTTTTTTAAATAAAGTTTTGCATTTTTTTTTAAAAGCTACTCAAAAGTAATGTGAAATTTAACTTTTGGTTTTGATTCATCGACAGGCCGTGAAAAACCAATGAGAAAAATAATTCAATTTTGTTGGTCTAATTTTAATTTACTATTTTCTTCTTTTATTGATTTATGTAATCTAAACTTTTACTTTAACTGAGTTAATAGTTGTAACCTGTGCATGGATGCAGGTACTCGAAACCATCCAATATGCCAAAACTCATAACTCCCATACACAAGTTACAATGTTTCTGCCGGTCGACTATCTCAATCGGCAAGTGGGTCGGGATTCTTAATTCAAAAGAGAAAATAAAATACCTAAATAAATACGATACGTATAATCGATAAAATTTAACAAACGATAGCAGACTATACAGCATGCCAAAAATGGCATAAACTTAAGCAACCTAGTCTAAATAAATCTGAACTACCTATATAATCATAATAATAATAATAGATTGGGAAAAGCTGTGGGTAACCACAAGGTAAATTAAAATAAGAGTAAACTTAATTAAGTTATCCTAAATTATTATAATAATGCCGAAACGGTAACCTGTTTGTGATATCCAGAATTGTCATATCAATCCATATCTTAAACAAAACTTCACTGAATTATCACAGCCATGGTCCAAACTAAGAAAACTTTATAAAACAAAACCAAAGTAAAAAAAAAGTCTTTAAATTAGGTAATTATTCAAAAATTGGTAAAGCTAAACAAAAGCCACATTTCTTTCATGGCGAAAACGGTTACAACAAAATTCGAGAAAAACGTCCACAGCTTGACCCTAACTAAATTTCCCTAAATTTATAAAATAATAATTAATTCTAAAACCTATAAAAACTATTACAAAATATTCTAATAAATGCATATATAATTATCAATAATTTCTATTATTTATTTGAGTTGAAATTCTAGCAGAAATCCAATAAAATCCATCCTTAATTTGAAGTTTATGGCATTGCCGCTCCTCATAAGGTGAATCAGATCCATTGCGAAGTTTACGTCACCGTTAAAGATGTCTATCAGCTGATATGGCCATAATCAGTTATAGAAACAAATACAACTCCCGTCGACTGAAGTTATATTTGATATCTCTCTCGGCAAGGAATCTTCATAATGTATTATATTGCTATTGTAGAAATAAATATGTTAGAGATGAATGAAAGTTGAACTATGATATTGTAATTTAAACTATTGTTGAGAGATAAGCGGTAGATAGTAAACAAAAGGTGTGAGATAAACGGTCAGTTACAGATGTGCCGGGTCAAGTGTAGTTTACCTCTCTGTGATAAATCTATTTTCCGTATGAAGTGAAGTGATTATAATTGAGCATGAATCGGATTATCTTACTACTTAAATGGATTAAATATTTACAGGTACCAAATGTTATTTTCCTAATACTTTGTGACATGTAAACAGGTAAACGGATAATAGGATTAGGCCGGGTTACTGACCTAGTCTAAGGTTATCCCAAAATACGGAAAAACCCCTTAAATTTTACCTGCTACATTACATAGTCTATGATTCAATCTAACACTACTAAAATGACCAATTGAAATTCAAAAGGCAAATAAATATTTAGTTACAGATGAACAATTCATACCATATGGTCTACATTCCAATTTTTGAACTATCCTGCCTTCAAGACACAGTTTCTCACTTTCTGGTACTATAGCATCAGGATTAGGCACAGCTGGAAAAAATGAAAAACAGGAAAATAAAAGTTAACATTAAGACAAAGCAATTAAATATGCATTCAAAGGGTTACGCAAAGTGTGGTCTGCAGATCCCTAGGGGTCAATGGAAAGATTGTAGGGGGTTTGCTCGCTAATGGACAAATTATTATAACATAAACAGGGTGTTTGGTGATGTATGTAAAAAAACGAATGGGGTGATTCTAAGCATCAAGGGCTACAAAAACAGGATATTGACCAGGGGGTCAATTCTCAACCGTTCTCCCACAAGGTCAAAATTCATTATTTAAAAATTGATAAAATTTGACCTTGTGGGAGAACGGCAGAGAATAGACCCCTGGTCAATACGATGTTTTTTGTAGCCCTTGGGGCATAGAATCACCCCATTCATTTGTTTACATATACCACCAAACACCCTGTATAAGACATTAATTTATTCATTTAAATGCTATTATAATTAATAATTACCATAACAGTTATCATATATTTTTTTTTTTTTTTTATTAAACATATCCTTTATTTACAAAATATTTTTCGTACATTATTATTTTTTAATATAATTTACAAGGATTATCCCTCTACAGAAGGATACTTAGGCTCCGTATCGTTCCGTCGACAAATCACTTCGTCGACAAATCATTCCATCGACAAATCATAGCGTCGAAATCATTGCGTCGACAAATCGTTCCATCGACAAATAATTTGAGTTTGTCGACGGAATGATTTGTCGACGGAACGAATCGGGTTGTTGCGTCGACAAATCATTCCATCGACAAATCATTCCGTCGACAAGTTATTTGTCGACGGAACGATTTGTCGACGCAGTGATCTGTCGATGGAATGATTTGTCGACGCAACAAACCGGTTCGTTCCGTCGACAAATCATTCCGTCGACAAATCATTGCGTCGACAAATCGTTCCGTCGACAAATAATTTGTCGATGCAATGATTTGTCGACGCAATGATTTGTCGACGGAATGATTTGTCGACGGAACGAATCGGGTTGTTGCGTCGACAAATCATTCCATCGACAGATCACTGCGTCGACAAATCGTTCCGTCGACAAATATTTTTGAGATACTATTTTTGCAATTCCAGCCTGTATTGTTCAATTGTCTACTTACATTATGTCAGGCGTTTTAAATTATTTTCTTCGTGAAAATGACGTTTATATGGTTGTTTAGATGGATGGGCGGACATGGAGGGGCGACGAGCAATCGTTATGTTACTACAATTGAAACCTGGGTTCAAATCCTGGTGGAGACAATAATTTTTATCGTTTTTTTACATTTTGTAAGTTTATAACTAAAAAAGAATTCGAACCCAGGTACTCGCAGGCCCAAAAACATCAAAAACGACTCCACACTTAAAATATGGAAAAGTTATTTTACATCTATTAAAATCAAAATCATGACGTTTTCCACATTAAATTTAAATATACAAATTCTGTGATACATTAATAAAATATAGGGCTAATATCATCATAAAGAACTATACTAATAATAAACTAAGCTGCCAAGTATGATCACAGGTCTTTAAAACATTCGAGAATGCAGTTTTACTTTTTAAAGGTTTAATTAACCTAATGCATATTGATTAACACCTTAGATGTATGGATAGCTAACTTTGGATGACCAACCATTTATGAGGTTGAGCGCAGCGAGAACGAAGTATTAGCACCTTAGGCTTTGGATAATCATGACATTTAGAGACAAACGAAGCGAGTCCGATGTTGTGAGGAAAAGTACCCAGGTATCCTCTACCCGTTTATTTGATCTAATATTATAATTCAGCACTTTAGCGAACGAAGCGAGCATTTTTTTTAATATATTTGCATATATTTATAGCACTTGAGCAAGCGAACCGGGCCCTTTTTAATTTATTTTTTAAGAGCGACCCTTTTTTTTGTGTATTTTTGCATTTATATTTATAGCAATTTGGCGAGCCTATTTACTTGTATTTGAATTTATATTTGTAGCAATCTAGCGAGCTAGGGGACAATTTTTAATGTACCTAATGTTATCATTCATCAACAATATATTTAAAGAAATCTAGCGACCAAATGAGTCCCTGTTCATAAAATATTATATTGCAATATTGCGAGCAAAGAGAGGCTCTTTTAATATATAAATTAAATTTATGGCTCTTTTAAGAAATAAATTATTATTTTTTAAATTATTTTTTAAGAACTGCGATAGGACAACATAATATTATTTGTGAATATGAAGGATATAAATTTTCTATGATTATATATATTACATAACATTATATATATATATTATAGATATAGAAATAATATACTTAATTAGGAATGGTGATAAAAACCTAATTTTTTTTTATAGAGGTTGTCTACCAAAATCTATTTAATAATTTTGAATTCACATACTTTATTTGATAATATATAAACAAGAAATTAACTTCTTAAAATTACGTTTTATAGTTTTGTAATAATTAAATATATCTGTTAATCGTAACTGCGCTTTTACGTTTAACATTGCGGTCGTGTTGGATGTTGGACTTGAAAGTAGCGTTACTATTTGTATTTGCTTATTACTAAAAAAGGAAAATGATTTTTCCTTTTTTAGTAATAAGGGGGAGCAAATAAATCTCTACTCTGCTTTGTTCCACTTCTTCTCCTTGCCTTTCATTTCAAAGGTATGCAATTAACAATACATCTAAACACTGAAGGTCTAAAGATTTGTCGACGGAACGAACCGGGTTGTTGCGTCGACAAATCATTGCATCGACAAGTTATTTGTCGACGGAGTGATTTGTCGACGGAATGATTTGTCGATGGAATGATTTGTCGACGGAACGAAACGAGTTGTTGCGTCGACAAATCATTCCGTCGACAAATCACTCCGTCGACAAATCATTGTATCGACAAGTTATTTGTCGACGGAGTGATTTGTCGATGGAATGATTTGTCGACGGAACGAAACGAGTTGTTGCGTCGACAAATCATTCCGTCGACAAATCACTCCGTCGACAAATCATTGCATCGACAACTTATTTGTCGACGGAGTGATTTGTCGACGGAATGATTTGTCGACGGAACAACTCGTTTCGTTCCGTCGACAAATTTTTCCGTCGACTGTCGACGGAGTGATTTGTCGACGGAATGATTTGTCGACGGAACGACATCACACCGATACTTACGTATCCTTGTGTCGTAGAAGAGAAGTATTTTGTACTGCAGTACTTAGAATCACCATTTATTTATTTTAAAGTCTTATAATTATAATTATTTATTTTCTTAAAATATAATTAAATTTTCCTTATTATCTAATGTTCTTTTTTTGTGTTATTATTTATCCCTATTTATGTTATGTTGTGTCAGTTATCTGATCAGTTTTTGTCCGCCTTCAAGTTGTTTTTTAAGTAAAATATGTCTAATTTTATTCTTAAAAGTATTTCTTTTATCGGTCTGCTTAATGTCGTGAGGTAAGTCATTCCAAAGTATAGTTGCCTGATATAACCACTGTCTTTGTGCAGTTGTAGTCTTATACTGAGGTAGTCTATAAAGTTGGTTAGTCTGTGCTCTAGTATTAATGCTGTCGTGATGAATAAGTCTTAGAGAATGTTTTCCGTCGTATATTCTAATTAAACATTGCTGTCGAAACATATTGTCGGTCTTCAGAATAGTCAGTTTGTCAAATAGTGATACTGTATGTTCGTATTTTGTTTTAAATGTAATGATCCTTATTAATGCTTTCTGCTGTATCAACACAGGTTTCTTTGTAGTTTCGTTTGCAGAGCCCCATGCAAGAATACCATAGCTTATAATCGAATCTACTAAACCATAATATACTGCTCTTAGCTGTTCTGGCGAAAGGAATTGTCTTATTTTTATAAAAATATATCTTAATTTCCTCAATGAGGTTGTCAGTCTGTCGATATGTTTTTTCCATGTAATAAGTTTATCTATTGTCATTCCAAGGTATTTAGTCGAGTCAACTCTTTGAATATTTGGACAGTTACACGGGTTAGTAGTTTCATCATGGAGGTGGTTATGTAGTTGTATTCTTGTCTGTGTAGGTTGTCCTGTTTCTGTCAATGAAAAGCAAATGTATACTGTTTTTTTTATATTTAACATAAGTCCGTGTCGATCAAGCCATTGTTTGACGAGTCTTAAGTCTTGTTCTGCTACCATACATGTCTCTGTGAATGTCTTGTTAGCTGTTAAGTAAACAGTGTCGTCCGCAAAAGCGTAAAGCATTCCGTCAAGTTTTATTTCAAGTAAGTCGTTAGTGAAAATTAAATATAGCAAACTTCCGAGGACACTTCCTTGAGGTATTGAATACTCTGTAGTGAAGCCATCTCCGGTTATATCATTTATTTTAACTTTGTAGACTCTTCTCTGCAGATAGCTAATGAACCACTTAAGCATTGTACCCCTTATACCTATTTTTCTTAATTTTGTAACTAATCTGTTATGAGACACACTGTCGAAGGCTTTCGCCACATCCATGAATACCGCTATCGGTTTGTTTCCTTTGTCAAGTTCATCGGTAATGAATTGACATACTTCCGTTATCGCATCTTGAGTACTTAATCCACTTCTAAACCCAAATTGAGCAGATGATAATTTGAAGTTATTTTCTAAAAATTCTACTAGCTTTTTTTTAACCACTTTTTCTATAATTTTTGCGATATTAGATATTAAACATATTGGTCGGTAATTTGTCACTTCGCTGGGATCACCTGACTTATAAATAGGAGAAACAATTGTGATTTTTAACGCTTCGGGGAATATACCTTTCCTAAGACTAGCTTTGACTAAATGTATTATTGGTTTACGCAAAAATTCTAGGTTGTTCTTTATCATGTCTACAGTTATAAAGTCATATCCAGGTCCAGAGTTACCTCTGAGCTCGGATATGGCAGTATATATGTCTTTGTCTTCAATTGTACAATTTTCTAAGTATAGTTCGTCATCAGTATCGTTTTTATGTTCCGTCGGGTCGTTCTCTATATGCGCTACGTTGCTCAGGTTCTTTATTTTTCAGTCATTTTTTTACCTACTTCAGTAAAATGTCTGGCCATGTAATTAGCGGCTTCAGTTGGAGTTTCATTTACATTTATAACCTTGCCATTTTCAGTTTTTATTTGTTCGATATTTTGCTTTGCTTTTGTTTTCTTAGTGTATATTTCTTGTACTATATCCCAAACTTTATTGATTTTATTCTCACTGTTTTCTAGTTTCTTTTTGTAATACTCTGTTTTTGTTTGTTGTATTAATTTGTTCAGTTTAGTCTTGTATTTTTGTAAGTAGTCTTTTAGTTTTTTGTTGAATGGTTGTTCTTTCAGTTTTTTGCTTAGTTTTTCTCTCTTTCTTATGCTAGTGATTAATCCGTACGTAATCCATGGTTTTAGCTTAGTATGTTTGGTTTTTTTAACGGTTTCAGTTTCAGTTGCTATCGTAATAAGTGATTGTAATTGTTTTATTAAGTTATTAGCAATATCATTTGGATCAGACATGTTTAGAATATTATCCCATTTTTCTTGTTGTAATGTCCTTAACATTTCCTTGTTTAACTTTTGTTTAGTTTCATATTTCTTTAGTTTAGGCCCAGCATCCACACTCTCATTTTGCACTATATTTACAGCCAAACTGTAGTGATCTGAGAAGTAAGTTTTGATTACTGCTGCCTCAGTACTTCTTAGTATGTTATCAGTAACAAAAACGTGGTCTATCGTGGTTTTAGTCGTGTTAGTAACTTGAGTGTAAGTATTAATTATAGGTATAAGTCTGTTATCTGTCATTATATCTAAGTAGTAAGCTTCGTCTGTTTTTAGTTCTCTTTCGTTATCAGTACTTATATTTATGTTTATGTCACCTATAATAATTGTGTTTGCATTTTTTAAACTTTTGATTTCCTTGTCAAGTTCATTTATGAATGTTTCCGTGCTACCATTTGGTGATCTGTATAATGCTAGTAGTTGTATTTTATTTTTATTTCCTATAGCAATTTTTATACAATTCGTATCAGTCATTTTAATTTCTTCTATGCTCTCTATGTGCACGTCTCTGTAGTATACAACTACACCACTATTTTGGTTATGGTTGCATCTTGTAAAAAATTGATTATAACCATTTATCATAAAAACTTCGCAAGGAATGTCTCTGATCCAAGCTTCCGATAGAATTATTATGTTATATTTGGTTTTAGTAGATTCGATATTTACACAAAAATCATCAAAATTTTTTCCTATGCTTCTAATGTTTGCATGTAATATTTTGATACCATTCAGGATAAATGATTCATTTCCTAGTTCAATAAGGTTTACATTTTTAATATTGTGGTTAGTGGTACTTAATGATTCTAAGGTTTCCGCGCAACATAATGATGAGCTTATGTTGAAAGCATTTTGAATAAATTAATGTTTTCTTAAGAGAGACAGTATTCTTGGTTCCAAAGAAAAAATGAGCTCATGAAATTGTTAGTAAGTACATGAATGAATCAATAAATTATCAACCAAGTTGTTATTGGTAATCATAAACATCTATTTCCTGTTGTTAAGTAAGAAGGCCAAAAAATGGGGGTCCCAGTAATATTATTTACTAGTTTACTACATTACTCTATGGGGGGTCCAAATCTTTAATTAAAGAGATTTAGAAAGTAATTATCGAGATTTTGTGATTTAGAAATTTCTCCTCTTATTTTATAAAACAAGACAAAATGAAGGCTATGGCAAGAAATTGGTAGTTGTAAAAGTAGTCACAATTTATCAGAGAAAAATAAAAATTGTAACAGAGTTTACTGTAGCTTTTATAGCTGCTTTGCGTATGAGTATATCCAACAGACATGAGTATGAGTATAAGTAATTGAATTTATAAGTTTGAAGGGCGGTAACCATCCCCCTATCCCTAACCAGAAGGATAGGGGGTTCGTGGGGCTCTGAAATTTGCTTATCCCTGCATTAAATAGCTAGCTGTGTATGCCATTGAAGAATAAACTACGAAATATAGTATATCTGTTTAGACACAAGTCCTGTCCTGTTTAGACACATAAATGAGTCTAAACAAATATTTCATAACCTGCTTCCAGACCACTTACTATGTACTCTTGGTAAAGCCAAGACTGCCCTTGAATAAGCCATGCTGATCTTCAAATAGTAAAGGTTTTACTTAATGAGATATACCATCGGTGACTATGGATTCCAACAGCTTGGGTATACATGATTTTAAGACAAAATCATATAAGTCCAGGATGCACAATTATAAGATGTTATTTTAAGTAAGATTTTAAGAGCACAGAAACAGCCCTAATACACATCACTAAAAATATTTTTTTATGAGAAAAGAGAAATAACAAGACAAATCCTGTTGATTGTGTTATGGTAATTGTTTGCTTACAAACAATCTACTGAATGTCCACAATCTATCTGTCTATTTATATAAAAAAAAAAAAAACAATCGTAAGAAGGGTTGGTAACTATTCTTAAGACTTGAAACATATTAATCGGTTGGGATCAGAAGGCATAGAAGAACACCTTTAGAAGACTTCCTCCCGCTTGCACACTTTAATTTGTATTATTTCCATTAATAGGGTTTATTTTAGAGAATAAATCACTTTAAAATAGCAACACCAAATATGTCATAAAGCATGCAGTACCGGAAAGATTTATATTTACACATAGCAGAAAAGAATAACATTTAAATATCTTAACCTTCACCACTATTCTCAATGCCTCTGAAATATTTAGTGGAGCTCCTCAAAAAATATCACTGTACACGTTGATTGGAAAAGGTTCTTAGAACCCTAGTCTTAACAGAACAAATAGTTATGTGTTTTACATACCACTCTTACTACATACACCTATTAATGTTGCTGTTTATAATGATATTGTCTAATAGTATTTCAAACAAACTACTTGATTTAAATAATATAAAATATTAGGGAAGTAATACGATTACCCTATTAATATTTTTAGTTGAAAAATCATCAAAATTGTGCAATTATTATTACATTTATTTTGGCAAGTTCTAATAAGTTTTGACTTCATTCACAATAAGAAAATCGACGAAAACCAATCAAGACATAATAGTTTAAATACCTAGGAGATTTTGAAAAAATTGAAACAAATTAACTTAGTTTGTTATTAGTATTTAAATTTTTAATCTATATTTAATACAGCTAGCTTATTGCACAGGATTCAAGTGAATGATTGAAGCTTAAGTTGCTTTCATAATTTTTCTTATTGTAATTTAATACTGAGTAAAGAAACAACATACGGATATAATGTGAGAAGACACCAAGTGTTTGTTTAGTAACAACAGATACATCAAGCCGATGGTCCTTAGGAATATTTTGCTCTCCAGCTTCTTTTAAACACAACACAGATTCTGATAAAGATAGGGATACTTGCGCTTTGGATCCAGGCGCTTTTGTTATTTTTAGTTTGCCTACCTCAATGTTACCAGGGGATTTATCCCATCGATTAGCTATGTATTTAGGAACCTGAAATAGAATAAGAATATTAAGAGTAAAAATAAATTTTTAGACCTAAATTTGTCAAAATGTACACCTATATAACACAAAGGAAGCTTTGACCACTAGGGCTAAATAAGTAATTGAGATGCAGGATACACAATGAGGAAGATGCATACATTTTAATGTATAGTTTATTTTTGTTAGATTAATTGAAATAATAAAAATGTATTTCACAGAACAAAATTATTAATTTTTATTAGCAACAAGCAGTGATACTCAAGCTTCATTTGGAAAATAGTTATTTATCGAACAACAAAATTGCCATTACTCCTTTGAAGCCTAAAAAACTAGAAGTTGTGAACAGCTGTAACAGCAAGAATTTTTTTTTGTTTTACGATGTTTTTGTCTATTCAACAATTGTCAAGCCGTGCTTTATAATTGCTTGGCACTAAGTTTCCTGTTTTAATAAGCTGACAATCAAAAATGGAAATCTTAAATAATTTGTTTTGACTTTTACTGAATTCAATAATATTCTTAGCAACAAAATAGGCCATGAGTTGCACAATTCTTAGGCAAAGTACAAAAATTTAAAATTACTTTAGCACATATCTACACCGTTGTGTTAATTATACAGATATTATTTCCTATGTATCAATATGTTGATACATATTATATTATATATACACACTGTTTTTTAGTATTTCTTTTTATTTTTTTCTTCTTTAGTATTTTGCCATGTATCTAGTGAATTTTCTTCATTATGTTATTTCTATCTTATGGTTGCTTTATTTTGTTCATAGAATTTTATGACAAATGCCTCGCTTAGGATGATCTGATTAAGCAGAAACTAGACGCAATCATTTTAGTATGACTTCAGCCATATAAAGACTACTTTTATATGGTAAAGTGGTTCTTCCACTTTACAGGCCTGCTTAGCTGCGGAAGCCAATTTTGTCCTGTCTCTCTGGGACAGTAGGTTTAGCACGATGGAACAGGAGGAAGAGGCCCTTCTTCTATACTATATCCCCCCGTCTAACATTACTAAAAGAAACAGTTATCGCAGAGGTCTTTGACCTAGACATATACATATATACAACATTATATATATATATATATATATATATATATATATATATATATATATATATATATATATATATATATATATATTTTTTTTTTTTTTTTTTTGTGTGTGTGTGTGTTTAGTGGAACTTTAATATTATCCTAATACTATCCTTTAATATATCACAATTTAATTAAATATATTTTTTTGTTTAGAACTTACTTATAACCTAAGTGAACCTTCACAATAAAAGACGTGGGATTAGTTATGATGTTATCTGACATAATAGACTATACAAATACGTTGCAAGAACCGGATTGTATTAAATGCATATGGAATACGAGCACCTGTTATATACGCTGTGTGAGTGTGCATAGTAATTTTGATCTGTAATAATCTCAACGAACAGGCAGTCACTTTGAAAAATCGAGTTTTCTAAACTGGCCCAAGTTCTTGAGGGGAGTTGGTTCACTTTTTATTCTATTCCACTATAATGCTTATCCATGTTCATTGTGTCAAGAAGGTTACAAGGTAAACGATAAGTCATATATCCATCGTCATATATTTTATTCATAGCTCTATGATGGTAGATTTAAATGGTAATAGTAAAAATAGATTACCTTTACAAGCCAAACACCTCTAGCAGCATTGGACAGATCCAAATCTTTATCAACGTGTAATGATGAAGGAGGAGCTGAACTAGACATAACTAAACTACTGCTCTAAGCTCAATCTCATCAACGGCTCAAAATATGCAATAAAATTACCCAATTTTACAAATTTGTAAAAATAAATTGCCACAAATTTGTAGAAAACTTCAAAATAGAAGAAAAAGAAGAATTTAACGTAGTGTTCATTCTTTTTCATCTTCAACCATGTTAGCCAGCATAAATCTTTTCCCGCTTCTCTTATATGTCTAAATATAGAATTAATTTTTAAATTTTAATTAAATATTTTTTTTAATCCACAGCTGGACAAGGGTAACCTAGAGATAACCACAGTACGGTTTGGTGTAACCTACTGATAACAACCATTTTCTAAACAAAAGATTTTCCCCATGTATTAGCATAGGACAAAATTTTTAGGAGGTGTTTTTTAATATAATTTATTGTATTTAACTCTTGAAATGTTATGAAATCGAAAGTTGGACATCTATATTTACGTTAGGAAAGAAAACAAGTGTGGTTTGTTCGATTTTTCCGAATAAAATACGGTAGTGAAATGTGACCTTTTTTTGTGCATTTTGGACTCTCCGTTTTTTGACTTTTTTTAATATAATTCATATTATTTAACTCTTGGAATGTTATGAAATCGAAAGTTGGACATCTATATTATCGAAAAGAAACAAAATGAGTGAGGTTTAGTAGATTTTTCTGAAATAAATACGGTAGTAAAATCTTATGTTTTTTTACATTTTGCACTCGTTTGTTTCTGGTGTTTTTGTACTATTTTTGACTTCTTATTAAGATAATATCGTATATTATTGGTTTCAACGGCAAAGGTAATTAGTTTATACTGAAAGAAGTATGTATATCAGCATTTGTGGTATGGAATATTAGTAACTTTGTTGATAAGTTGCTCAAGTCACTTCTGTGCATTGATGCCGTGCATAATTTAAGTGAAATGTCAACATCTTCTATTCATTTGTATAATCTAGAAGACGTGCATGCTAGATTTTTGTTAATTAATAAAGGATGCATGGAGACATTGGCACAAGTTGAATCAACTTCATGCATAAATAATTACTGTTGTAAGATGTCAATGTCATTTACTCAATTTATGTTAAAAATCAAATAATCTGTCAATATATAACTGTGCAAGAGACACCTAGGAAATATAACAAGCAAAATGCAATACTACACCTGGGATTTGTTCCATCATTCGACATTTGTCTTCATTGATGGCTCTACATAACGTGATGCCTCAAGTTTCGTCACGTTTAACTTATCAGGTGCCGACGGAGCCTGAACTCACTGTAACCTTTGATTAAAATTCCAAAGAATATAATGTGAAGTATTTACTAGAGATGAGCGGTGCTCTCTTACCACCATCATGCTTGGTAAGCAAAACATGTATCATTTGATACTACCGAGTTTTGAAAAACATGAATACTCCCACAATATAACTGATCGAGAGACACCTAGGAAATTTAACTTGCAAAATGCAATGCTACAATTATCTATGTTCATAAAATGATATTGTAATGACAAACTTTATGACTCATAACAACTGCGAAGCTATGCCACCTCAAAGTCAAGTTTCATCACGGTGAAGCCTTCACGAGCATCTGTTGCAACCTTCGTGCGACTGTAGTCAAACTATTTTATTCTTATTAGGATTTAAACTTGTATTAAACCTTTCTTTCATTGTTAAATTTTAAATTATAATAAAATTTAGTGAAATTGATTCTTTTATTTTATTCTAATTTCTCTACGACCTACACCAATTTAGGAGGTTTGTCATATAGGTGCCTGGGCCACCCTAAATCTATAAGATCTGATATACCTTAGCTTGAGCTTTGTTCAGTCAAACACATACCTGACTGAGGTGTCCATCAGTGTCAAGGCAGGCAGCATACAAATTTGTGATAATTATTTGTTGTTAAAAATAGTTTTCTTGTTTTTTGAATCGAGAGAGGCATCACATGTGTGGTTCCCAGACTTCTCAGGATATATGAATGAATTTTCTTGTAAACCGCATTCCTCAAATAGCTGATGCAATTTTAAACTTAACCAGCAAAAAGACAACAGCATTTGAATATTGTGTAAATAGTGTAATAGAATACTGCCTCGTGGCCGAGGTCGTTAAGGCGTTAGTCTTTACACTGACCTTTGACACCATCCCAGGTTACGCTCTCAGTTGATAGAAGATTATTGTTTAATATATTATCGCCAATTTTTGAATACAATTTGAGCGTAACGGTTGCTACTACCACCCGTAGTGGTTCCGCAGGGGTTATCACTGATGAGCTACAAGGCTCTAAACGGGCATTATTATTATTATTTAGGGTAATAGAATACCGTGTTTCTATTTGCGGGTATAGCAAATTTAATGAAACTTGAGATATGACTTCTAATGTAATTCACATTTATAGTTCATGGCACCTTCCTCTTCGCCAGGTTTTATTTATAAAGACTTCAATTACTTGTATCCACAGAAGCTATCTGCATTTGATTACAGTAGGTATGACTGATCCTTTTTTCAGTCTAAATCTTTTTGTGGTAGAACATTATGAATTCTAGTAGCATCTAAATTTCAATTTGATAATTTTATATTGTTAGAAATGTGCAATACTTTACTAATAATACTTACCTGAACATAAAAAAAGTCTCAGAGGAAAATTGAGACGATTCCTCAAATTTTTATGTATGCATGATAAGCGAAAAAAGGGCAGATATCAATCATGAGTCTGTTTTAAATTGTAGAAAAAAATTGAGTAGTCATGAGTCTGTGTTTTTGAACAATTCCTTTATTTACAAGTATACATACAAAAAGAAAAAGGAATACAAAAAGTTAACACAAAAGTATACAAGTAACCCACAAGGCAAAGCCTGAGGGGGGGGGGGGGGTAGAAATTGTAGATAAACAGATCTTTCAATGAGAAATACAATTGTGATGTGCCAAATTGACTTTTAAACCGATTTTATATGAGTCGACTCAACAGATAATCGAGTGGATAGTTGATTCAAATCGCTTGATCTGATTAAAGTCGATTCAGTTCAATTCAACTTGATTCAACTCAAATAAATAAAAGCTGAAGCAATAAGTAGATTTAATTTAACATGAGTGGGTACAAGCTGACATAGAATATTTAAATCAAAACTAGTCAAATGATTAACTTGGGCCAACTAAAATTATTTATTAAGTTAACTTAATTAGTCTTGTACCGACAGGAATATACTATGAGATTCGTATTTGAACTCATGTTTTGGCGGTCAAATTGGCGCGTCTTCCCTACCCAGGCGCTTACGCTGTTCCTTGTGTTGAGTTTAGGAACGCTGCTTTCTCCACGTGGTTTTTTGGTGAGTGGGGGAAAGCGACGCCGGTACGTGATTCGGGGGGAGCCTCATTCTCTTCCGGATGGTTCTACCGCTTGGTGGAATCATCCCCGAATTGCATCATTTTGAGTGTGTCATATAAATTTATTTAATTCTTTAATAATTTAAATTCTTTGATATAAGTACTGAGTCACCGCGAAGTTGGACGGCCAAGTAGCAATTTAATTAAATTACGAGTAAATTAATTACGAGTAGATAATGAATTGAATTCGGCATCGCCGTGGATTTTTCCCAGATTGGAAACTTAGAATTCTTCTCATCTCTTCGCTTCTTCACTTCGAGTTAAGTAAAACTTAGAGTAGTGTCCGATTAATGGGACTTAAATGTAAATTCCAAAAAAATTAAATAACGAAATATTGTCTGGTCACGCCCTCACTTAGTAACATTCCATTTAAACGATCTTTCGTTATTGTGCATGGGTCTAATAATATTTTTAAATATAACGAAAAAAAGATTGAATAAATACGTAATTAAAATTATTTCTGGTTTTTATTAAATTTTATTACCTTCAATCAGATCACCAACGAGGTGAACGCCGAAAGGCCGAAACCTACCTACGCTCCTGAGATATTATTAGTATATATGTAAAATTAGGGTGTCTCTCTTGAAAGGACCCTTATAATTTGGCGCCTCACGTGGACCGATTTGGTCTTTGCCCGGTTTATGGTCCAAAGTTAAATTGGTTGTTGTGTTGACGTGGTAAGCGAAGTTGGTGATATTAATCTTTGACCCTTGGTACAGTGAATCTTCAATGTTTCGTTGTTGTATGTTTCAAAGTTCAATAACCTTA
The DNA here is from genome assembly GCA_018340805.1 of Microvelia longipes. NCBI lineage: Eukaryota > Metazoa > Arthropoda > Insecta > Hemiptera > Veliidae > Microvelia > Microvelia longipes. The sequence goes on from JACMZG010001911.1 coordinate 27,656,082, forward strand.
GTTAATTTGTATAACCTTGTATCCGTACTTATCTAAAATTGTTCAAACTGAATTCTTACTACCTAAGATCTAAGACAACTATTACTATGGATGTTATTATAGAGAAATTAAATAAAATGGAGGAGGATAATGCAAGAAGGGCAGAGGCGGACAAACATAAACTTGAGCAGGATAACCTGTATCAGCAAAAAGTATCCAATACTTTATCTGCTCTTTCCCAGCAATTTACTGGTTTATCAAAGAAAACTGATTTACTTTCCAAGCAAGCTCAAAAAATTACTGAGCTTGAACAACTTATTAATGTTAATAAAAAATTACTTGATGATTTTATAGCTTCTCAAAGATCAAGTGGTCCCGAGTCAAATGGCTCGACCTCGCCTCCAGGTGTTATCCTCTCTGTTGGGTCAACTGAGATTGTAAATGGTGATAACCTATCCTTAACTGATAAGTGTTCAAATAATGGTGATAATAGTAATGGTAACGAAATCTTTGTATTGCCAAGAAATTACGTAGAACCCCAAAAGGTTGAAATTTTCAGTTCTGAGAAAGAGATGTGTCCAATCAGTTTCTTAAATCATCTGGAGAAGAAGATATCTCAAGATAAAAGGTTAGTGAATTTTAAAACTATTATCAAAAATTACTTGCAAAATGAAGCATATTATTGGTATCTAGTCCATGAGCCATCAATTAATGATTTTTCTGACTTCAAATCGATGTTTCTCCGTGAATTTTGGTCTATTGATAGACAAGAAAGCTTAAGGGATCAGCTTGAGAACGGTAAGTTCAAGGATCAAAATCATAATAAGATCTCGTATGTATATTCTATGTTTGCACGTATCAGGTCACTTAGTGGAGCTCCATCAGAAAGGGAGATAGTGAGGAAATTAGTTAAACATTTTGATTCTAAAATTCAGTTATGGTTCCAAATGAGGAAGCCTGATACTTTAGCTGATTTTATAGTGCTGCTGAAGGACTACGATCGTTTTGGTAATAATGAGAGTGAGTCAATATCTTTGTTAACTAACCATAGTGCAACTAAACGTAAGTACACTGAGTATAAGGACGATAAGAAGGTGTCAGTATCTTTTCAACCGGATAAGCATGGTAACCGGCAGTATAACCACAACAGGTACCCAGGTAATTATTCTAATAATTATTCAGGAGAACGCTATAATAATAATAGGAGGTACAACTCAGAACAAAATAAGAGGGACTTTTCAAAAAACTGGCGTTCATCAGAACATCATCAAGACCGGAAGCCGACGTCTGACTCAGGTAATGAAAAAAATAGATCTAACAACCAACGAGATAAAGTGTATTGTATTCAAGGAGCTAATTCAGATCAGAATGAGGAAACGGAAAACTACCCAAGGAACAGTTAGATCGGGGCACTGTTCCTGGTTACTTACAAATACCCGATAACCAGGTTAATTTATGTAATAATATTGAATATTTATGCACAAATTTTGTTGCTTCATCCGCAGATAGTAAAGCTGGCAGTTCGAGTGAGGAGGTTAAAGAGACAAACCCAGACTGTGAGGAAAATTTTGCTCCAGTGAGGGAAAGTTGTGTAGGGAAGTTTTGTGAGGCTAAGCCACACCCACCTCTGGCAGCCCTACATCACAGCAGTACAGGAGAACCTCATCCACACTCCTTGAATACAGGTCATGTCTCTATTTGTAATCTCACTTCTTATTCTGATGATTTATTAAATGAAGAAAATATTTCTAAATGTGAGCTAGTTCCTGCTGGTGTTGTTACAATTAATAATTGTCAAATACAAGTTATATATGACAGTGGTTCTATGGTAGATTGTACTTCAACTGAGACTCTTAATTCATTAAATTTGGACATTAGTAAAATTTGTGTTCCTATACAAAAATGTTTTATATACACTGCCACTGGGAGAAAAGTTCCTGTCTCGAACCAAGTTTGTTTGACTTTTAAAATTAATGATATTGAATATCAAACTATGTTCCTTGTTATTGAAAAATTAAATATTCCACTCATACTTGGTGTTCCATTTTTAAACGAACACAAAGTCAACATTAACTTTGAAAGTAGTCAAATTGAGGTTAACTTTCCTCAAAAACAATTTATTAAATTTAATTGTGGTCTTAATTCATGCAAAATACATACAGAAAAATGTGTAAATTCTACTTCTTATCAGTCTTCTACACCAAGAATTGATAAGACTGTAAATCATTTAAATAATGTTAAGTTGAATAGTGTCAGTGAGACTATTGAGAAACTTGTGTGTCAAGAGGGTGTGAATACTACTGATAGAGAAAATTTAATTAAAATCTTGAAAAATAATCAATCTGTTTTTAGTAATCACATTGGTTGTATCAATAACTATGAATATGAATTTGAAGTAACTGATAAAACGCCTTTCTTTCGTAAAAATTACCCCATTAAAACTGCTTTCACTCCTCTGGTTGAAGTTGAAATCCAGAAATTACTTAATGATGGTGTCATAAAACCTTCAAAAACTCAATACATTAATCCAATGTTAGTTGTGAAGCGTGGTGACCATGGTGTGAGATTATGTTTAGATTTAAGAACTATTAATGCTAGGACTAAGTTAGACCGTCAAGGCCCTCGGGGTATAGAAGAAATTGTCGGAACTTTGTCTAATGTTAAATATATAACGAAGATAGACATGATACAAAGCTTCCATCAGGTAAAATTGAAAGAGTCATGCCAAGAGTATATGGGTTTCATGTATAAGGGTAAGACATATGTATATACTCGCTGTTGTTTTGGTCATTCATGTAGTGGCGCAGGGTTAGACAGAGCTCTCGAACACTGTCTACCTGAGCATTTAAAAAGAAAAATAAAACGGTACATTGACGATATATGCATAATATCTGCAACCATTTCTGAACATTTGAGTGTAATTGATGAGTTATTGAGTATAATGAAAGATGTGGGTATAACCATACATCTAGAAAAATCTACTTTCCTGGCTGGCGAAATTAAACTCTTAGGTTTTATATTTAATACCCAAGGCTTAATTGCTGTGCTGTGACAAACTTCGTTTTAAGGTGAAGAAGAATTTGATTTTTTTTTTTTGTTTTATAATTATTAAAATTTATGTAAATTTTATAATAAAAGTTATTCTTTGAATTAAAATTCTGACTTATAATGAAAATTAATCATTATGTAAATTTTTGTTTTATTATATTAAACTTTTATAATGTACATGTTAAATACTTATTGATAAAATTACAGTTTCTCTGTTATGAGTTAAGAGAGGAAGTTGGGAGTAAAGGTGAAACACAAGCATTTGTATAAAAATGTCTTTGTTAAAAAAAAAAAAAAATCATAGGATTCATGTTCTACTTCCGACTTATCTGAAGGGATTTATGATCTTGTTAATGAAATTTCTAAACTTAAGATCTCCTTTTTGTTTGTTTTATCTCGATGTAAAAGAAATCTAAAAGGATTTGGTTTGATTCTGGTAAATTAATTAAGTTGTAACAAATGATGTTATTAGTAATTTGTGACTTAAAATTCTAATAGAATAAATTGAAAATATTAAGCTCAAGAAAATTATAACTTAAAAATTTAAAGAAGGAAGAAATTATAAATAATAATTAATTAATTATTAATATTAATTATATCTCAATAGAAATGTTTAAATAAAGAATTATAATAAAACTTATATAACAAATCACATATAAATATAATTTAACATGAATGGAATAATAATGTAACATATTAATTACCAATATAAATAAAAAGAATATAACTTAATCATAATAAAATGTACCTTAATAAGATAAGATAAGATTGAAAGTATAAATTCATTATTTTGTGCACACACTCAGAATTATTATAATTATTATTCTTCATTAACATCTCTCAGTACATTTTTATTATTTGTTTGTTTATTAATGATAATTTTTTTAAAATTTTAGTTACGTATTCAGTCACATGACACAGCACAATAATTTAACATTATATCTAAAATTATTATACCATTCAACATTGTAATTTAACATGATGTAAAACATTTTTAACAAAATTGTAAAACTATTATGTACATTGTAAATTAAATAGTGCTAAATTAAAAATTGTAAAGCACTATAATGACCCAACCGCGAATTGATAAAACTGAATTATTATGTAAATTTTTCAAAATTTAATTTAATGATAAATTTTTAAGTAAGTGAAGGGCATAATTCAATTGTTATCTACTCATGTTTTTTTTAAAATGTAAATTTCTGTTTGTAATTTCCATTTCTTTTGGAGGGGCAAATTATGAGATTCGTATTTGAACTCATGTTTTGGCGGTCAAATTGGCGCGTCTTCCCTACCCAGGCGCTTACGCTGTTCCTTGTGTTTGAGTTTAGGAACGCTGCTTTCTCCCACGTGGTTTTTTGGTGAGTGGGGGAAAGCGACGCCGGTACGTGATTCGGGGGGAGCCTCATTCTCTTCCGGATGGTTCTACCGCTTGGTGGAATCATCCCCAATTGCATCATTTTGAGTGTGTCAATATAAATTTATTTAATTCTTTAATAATTTAAATTCTTTGATATAAGTACTGAGTCACCGCGAAGTTGGACGGCCAAGTAGCAATTTAATTAAATTACGAGTAATTAATTACGAGTAGATAATGAATTGAATTCGGCATCGCCGTGGATTTTTCCCAGATTGGAAACTTAGAATTCTTCTCATCTCTTCGCTTCTTCACTTCGAGTTAAGTAAAACTTAGAGTAGTGTCCGATTAATGGGACTTAAATGTAAATTCCAAAAAAAACATTAAATAACGAAATATTGTCTGGTCACGCCCTCACTTAGTAACATTCCATTTAAACGATCTTTCGTTATTGTGCATGGGTCTAATAATATTTTAAATATAACGAAAAAAAGATTGAATAAATACGTAATTAAATTATTTCTGGTTTTTTATTAAATTTTATTACCTTCAATCAGATCACCAACGAGGTGAACGCCGAAAGGCCGAAACCTACCTACGCTCCTGAGATATTATATATATATGTAAAATTAGGGTGTCCTCTTGAAAGGACCCTTATAATACATTCTATAAATGTAAAAATAAAAACAAAGCATACTTGAGTTTATTTAAATCAGACTTAAGCCCATATGAATCAACTAATGTCTACTTCAATCGAGTCGATAGGGTCACCCTGGCTCCTATATGACAAACCTCCTAAATTGGTGTAGGTCGTAGAGAAATTAGAATAAAATAAAAGAATCAATTTCACTAAATTTATTAAATAAAAATTTTAACAATGAAAGAAAGGTTTAATACAAGTTTAAATCCTAATTAAGAATAAAATAGTTTGACTACAGTCGCACGAAGGTTGCAACAGATGCTCGTGAAGGCTTCACCGTGATGAAACTTGACTTTCTTGAGGTGGGCATAGCTTCGCAGTTGTTATGAGTCATAAAGTTTGTCATTACAATATCATTTTATGAACATAGATAATTGTAGCATTGCATTTTGCAAGTTAAATTTCCTAGGTGTCTCTCGATCAGTTATATTGTGGGAGTATTCATGTTTTCAAAACTCGGTAGTATCAAATGATACATGTTTTGCTTACCAAGCATGATGGTGGTAAGAGAGCACCGCTCATCTCTAGTAAATACTTCACATTATATTCTTTGGAATTTTAATCAAAGGTTACAGTGAGTTCAGGCTCCGTCGGTGAGTATATAACTATTCAGGCTAATCAGTGAATATATAACTCTTGCACAGTTATATATTGACAGATTATTTGATTTTTAACATAAATTGAGTAAATGACATTGACATCTTACAACAGTAATTATTTATGCATGAAGTTGATTCAACTTGTGCCAATGTCTCCATGCATCCTTTATTAATTAACAAAAATCTAGCATGCACGTCTTCTAGATTATACAAATGAATAGAAGATGTTGACATTTCACTTAAATTATGCACGGCATCAATGCAAAGAAGTGACTTGAGCAACTTATCAACAAAGTTACTAATATTCCATACCACAAATGCTGATATACATACTTCTTTCAGTATAAACTAATTACCTTTGTCGTTGAAACCAATAATATACGATATTATCTTAATAAGAAGTCAAAAATAGTACAAAAACACCAGAAACAAACGAGTGCAAAATGTAAACAAAAACATAAGATTTTACTACCGTATTTATTTCAGAAAAATCTACTAAACCTCACTCATTTTGTTTCTTTTCGATAATATAGATGTCCAACTTTCGATTTCATAACATTCCAAGAGTTAAATAATATGAATTATATTAAAAAAAGTCAAAAACGGAGAGTCCAAAATGCACAAAAAAGGTCACATTTTCACTACCGTATTTTATTCGGAAAAATCGAACAAACCACACTTGTTTTCTTTCCTAACGTAAATATAGATGTCCAACTTTCGATTTCATAACATTTCAAGAGTTAAATACAATAATTATATTAAAAAACACCTCCTAAAAATTTTGTCCTATGCTAATACATGGGGAAAATCTTTTGTTTAGAAAATGAATTCTTATCACAACTGTTCTTCTCGTTCTTCTTTGGGTTTCTTCTTTTCTTTTTGTTCTTCTTAGAAAGAATTGCCAACTATGAAGCTGAAGTCCAGCTGTCTATTGTAAACATAGAGATATATTACTAGAGGAGCCCTATTGGTTGAATTTTGAAACATCGAAAAAGTAACCTGACCACATTCGATTATCATTATCATCAAATAAACAGAACAAAAAACAGTAAATTATATAGTAGAATGTTTAAAATACAAATCACAACACAAACAATCCGTAGGAAGCCGAAAACAATTGATTAATTATAACCTCAACTCCCTCTTGGAGGAGGTTTCAATGAGGTTACACAGAGCCCCTGAGGGCCCCACTAAAAATGTTTCAGGTCTCTTAATGTATTAAGATAGGCTATGCCCCCTCTAGTATATATCTCTATGATTGTAAATAACATTCAAGAGGAATGTAGAATAGTTATCAAACTTTGGGTCAGTACACAAGCGTCGAAAAGCCCTTCCGTCGAAAGGCCATTCCGTCGAAAAAATGGAACTTATCGTCGAAAGGCCCTTCCGTCGAAAAACCATTCCGTCGAAAAGCCATTCCGTCGAATTTTATTTTCGACGGAATGGCTTGACTTTTAAAGTAAAACCATTCCGTCGAAAGGCCTTTCCGTCGAAAGACCATTCCGTCGAAAGTCCCGTCCGTCGAAAAACTATTCCGTCGAAAAGCCATTCCGTCGAATTTATATTTTTCGACGGAATGGTCTGACTTTTAAGTTTTAAACCGTTCCGTCGAAAATATATTAATTTCGACGGACGGGCTTTTCGACGGAATGGCTTGACCATACCGTCGAAAGGCCTTTCCGTCGAAAGACCATTCCGTCGAAAATCCTATATGATCGGATTACTTTTTAGGTTTACATGTAAGTATTGATGGTTTTGCATACTTAAAATCTAAAGGCGTCTTTTAATAAAAGATTTTTAAAACTGAAAATCAAGCTTATAAGTTAAGTCATATACATGGGGTGGGTGAGTGGAAATTAGGAGCATATAATCGTTGTACGTTTAGAGCAAATATATATATATAATATTTATAGATATATATATTTATCACTACACACACACACATTATATATATATATATATATATATATATATATATATATATATTATATATATATATATATATATATATATATATAATTACAAAGTAATTATTATTATTACTGTATTATTTAATACTAACAGTATAACATAACAATCTTTAATTATAATAATAACTTACAGGAGGTGAAACGAAGAGATTTAGAGGATTTGAGAATTTTCGACGTATGTCTTCATCGGTCAGGTTTGGTTGGGAGTCCCGAGTGACTGTATATATATGTATGTATATATATATATATATATAATTATATATATATAATATAAATATTATATATATATATATATATATATATATTCTCAATCTTACAAGATCATTTCCCTTGGTAATTCACTAATATATAAACAGGAGTGAACTATTTTTGATTACATTAACTTTTTTTAATCTTTAGGCGCCAAACATGGTCAAATCAATACATTATTAATTAGTTATTGCCATTTGGCGGCAAAGATCCATTTGTTAGCAGATCTTATTAAAAAAGATTTATGTTAAACTTTATTTTGAAAGTAAACCGTAAATAATTTAAGACTTTGTAGCGACTTACGTCTGTGGGGTATGCAATTAACAATACAATACTGTATAGCTGGCTAACTTTTCTATAAGACTATATTCTGCAGGCGTTGTTAATTTCGACGGAACGGTCTGTCGTGGGTAGAGACGAGCCACTCCGTCGAAAAGCCCAATCGTCGAAAGCCATTCCGTCGAAAATTAATATTTTCGACGGAACGGCCTAACTTTACGTTTAAAACCGTTTCCGTCGAAAATATATTAATTTCGACGGACGGGCTTTTCGACGAATGGCTTGACCATACCGTCGAAAAACCAATCGTCGAAATGTTGACAAAAAGAGGCTTTCGACGGAATGGTTTTTCGACGAGTGGTCCAAGTTTTCTATTTGAAACCGTTCCGTCGAAAACAACTTCTTTTCGACGGACGGCTTTTCGACGGAAAGGCCTGACCACTCCGTCGAAAAACCCTTCCGTCGAATTTCGACGGAAGGGACTTTCGACGGAATGGTCATTCGACGGAAAGGACCTGACCCGCACAAAACATGTAAAATAAGTGGCTAAACTGTAGACGCCTTGCAAAATCGCAAAAGTTAACAAATTCGTTTTCTGATTTTGCCGTAGAATTTGCCGTCTTTTGCATTTGTTAGTGCGGTCAGTTAATTCGATTATTATGCGATTAATATTTTGTTTGATTTTGAAATGTTAAGGTTATAAAAATTTAAAATCGTCAAGGTATAAAATTTCGAGTCAACATGAATCGGGAAGACAAACGCCTGAGCATGTCTCTTGGTTCGTATTATCATCATTTTACTTTTTCTGATTATGATTCTGACATTATACCGATATTGATTGTTTGTTTATTAAAAGTATTTATGGTTCTTGTTACAAGAGTGTGTTGTCAGTGAGCAATATGTACTGTCCACCTTGACCGCATGTTTCATGGAAGCAAGTGTAACAGGTTTAATTGAGTGGTTGAAATCGCCATGGTACATTCTGCCTAATTATACGGTACCAGTATTTACAGTCTATCGTTTAGTTTTAAAAATCCCCAAGGTCATAAGTATTGGGGATTGACCAATCAGAGAAGCCGCTGCCAACCTCTCACTTAAAAAGAGAAAAAAAAATCCCTACCACAATAACCGCTGTAGGGAAAACCTTCTTCCCGGCAATCGTCACTTTGTTTGTGTTCTTCTTTTGATTACATCGTTTGAAAACTACTTTCAAATTAATCTTAACAATGATATTTTAAAATGAAACTACACAAAAAAATGTAAAAAAAAATCGCAAAGAAAATACGGGTAATATAACCTGATTTGTTACTTAGTTTTTCCCGCTCCCTTCTTGCAGGGATTTTTTTCTTAATAATCAGTGGTGTCTAAACTGACCTGTCAAGTTTTTTAAACATAACGATAGACTGTAGGGTAAAGTGATGTAGAAATTCATACAGTAGGGGTGGGGGCGCGGGACACAATGGTCTAACTCCCCCGAAATAAGATGTTTTAGATGGGCCTGCCTTAAGTTCACCCTTTCTCCACTAGAGGCAGGTCAGTTCAC
>JACMZG010001911.1:27670805-27678664 GCA_018340805.1 Microvelia longipes
AAAAGATAACACTAAACAACAACCAATACACAAGGAATTTCTTCTAAACAGGCTGAAAGCCTGCTTCTTCTGAACAGGTTGAAAGCTTGCTTTTACGGTTTCTTTGCATTGCTTTGCAAAGTGGTGCCAAACAGCTGGGGTTTGAACGCCTATGTTTTAAGTAGTACCAAATTTTTCTTCTGTTAATCTTAAGGATTTCATTAGTTAAAAACAATGTCCATTTTAACAATTATGTTATTGGTACTCTATTTTGGCTAATAGTTCCTAAAGCAGGATAACCACAATATTACATCTACCATTATTTTTCTTTTATATCTTCCATTATTTGTTACAAAAGGTGCAGATGCTTTTTCTGAAAAGTTCTTTCTTCTGCATTATTTTATGTTCAATTTTTTCTCTAATACATCAAGATTAACCATTCATCTTGTCTATTTACATACACATTTTATAACCAATTCTAATTTTCCTTATATCTAATTTTCCTTCTATTAACTGCTTGCAAAAATGCCTCCTAAAATATTTGATCATAGATTCGTGGAAACACATTTTTGGGGAATAAATTTAGGTACACATTTTTCTTTTATTAATGACCTGACATTTCAAGCTCTGTCATTTTTTATTGAATCTGTTAATATCAAATAAATGAAGAAATGAATAAATCTAAAAATATTCACAGCACAAAAAGTAAATTTAACTGACTTAATATCTGAATTTAAGTCCTTACATATATATAAAATTTAGCTGATAATCTTTAAGAACGAAGATTCTATAAAAACTACTTTCGACATGATGACTGACAAGCCTTATATGTGGTCGTCCAGCAACGAAACTGAAGAGGGAGCTATTTTCGTTGGCATATTTTTGTATACATTAACATGCCACCATAAGCATGTACTTTGTGCACCTGGTGGGGTTTATATTGCCATTTTTCTGTAAAATTTTAATTTCCATGTACTATTCTAGTGAGTAAAAAGCTTGATTTTTCAGCATATACAAGATGTTGCTTTTGAGTTCTAAATCCTGAAAGCTTGTTGGTAGACATTTGTACAGCTTCGCAATTTTACAGCTGTTTTTGATTTTAGAGTCTCTATATACTGCATGACAATAATTAAATAAGTAATTAATCCATTATTATTTCATAAAGTAGTACAGCCTAGAAGAACAAATGCTAAATATTATCAAGCATATTCAGTAGATACCTGAATCCTTAGACATATATGCCTCACAGAGGCCAAGAGACAAAAATATACACATAAACAACCATCCTCCCCATTACTTAAGCAAGGGATAAAAGTGGGGTCACCATGACGATGAATAAAGATTCTTTTGATGCTGAAGGCAAAAATTTAACTAGACTCCAGACTTATTGCCTATTTCACTCCTAAACTAAGATTGCAATCTACCACTGGAAACTACATATCAGCATATTTTTGAATATTCTTGTATTTTTTGTGTTGAAATCCAATTATTTTTTTTTAATAAATTGACTTAAGTTCTACAAAATATTTATAGAAAGCATATATTTAATAATTATAACAATATAATTTTATTATTACATTATCATCAGGCAATTGACAAAAATAAAACAAAAAGTTAAATGACTGGATAAAATTTACAACTAATAACAAAAAGTCTTATGATTGCTCAATAAAATAAAAATCACAAATATAATACACTTACAAGTGTTTGGCTTGTGTAAATAACTATCAGGTTATGCTTGAATTCCTCTGATAAAACTGCTTGAACCGAGGGGACTTTGATACCTCTTTTTGTTCATTTAAGGTTATTACATTTTAGTGCTTATCTGAGAGATATGGCATGACCACTTTCTAGACTAAGAAGGGATTTTACTTTCAATTTGGAACTGTCCAGGATTTTTATTATGACTTGTATACAATTCTGGTTCTATACTTGTTTTCTTAACTGGTTAACAAATGTTTTCAGTTGTTTTTCCAACATAGAGTACTTTGCTGTATTCCTTGCTATACTTATCAGAACTGTGTGAATCATTCTTCACTTTATTGTTGATCGCTTTGTTCTTTATATTTCTTATTCACTTTTTTAGTCTATTTTTTCAAAGAGAAAACTATACAACTATTTATGATACTATTTTTACTTAAACGTAATAATTAATTAAATTAACTTTATATTATTAATTAATACTCATAAGCTCACAAACTGGCGAATTTAGATTGTAACAAAACTGGTTCTTCTTCTTCTTACGAGTTTTGTTAAGGGGTGCAATGTGTCGACAAATCTTAAGAGCAACTGAAGTTGTGATCTTTTGAATTTGTATAAAGCAAATTAAAGAATATTAATGTGTTGGTAGATAAGGCAAATCTAAATCAAGATATATTATTAAATGCTAATATATATAGCAAACAAAAACTAATACTAAATTGGTTATGCAAGTTACATACTTGACAGCATTAGTAGCTGTAAAGTATGTAACACTTGTTGATAGTTCTTTTTGATCTTTGCAAAAATATCTAGAATTATTGTAGAGATGCATTTTGGATGACCATTATTGTTTTAGCTGTGTATTCACAGTTCATTGAATTTGTTTCCAACATGTGTAATAGTAGAGGGAGCCCTCATAATTGAATTTTCTTCTGTTCCTACCGCCTCCTTAACTCTGGCCAATAAAGTTTTCCTGTGAGAGGTTGTAAAGAGTTTCCGTGCTGATGAATTTTTGATTCCTTCAATTTGGCCTCAGCCTAAACCTTCGTCTTTAAATGCATTTAGCTACGCATCATTTTTAAGTAATGATCACTAGTAACCATATATTTTCTACATAATTTTGTCCCATACCGACTTAAAAGAGAAGTCTATATTGTAGTCCCCCGACGCTCACTTGCAGAGAAAGGCTCAACCACAACACACTAACTCATAAACGAACAACCTCATAAACTGATCAACTATTTATTGACATTATAGTTCTTAAATTATAGATTACATAAAGGTTCCCAAACTAAAGATTAACACAAAGGATATAAACTATACTACTATAAGATACGATATCTTCATACAAATCCATTAAACATGTCTAAAAAGAACCCTTCACTATTTATTAACGCGTTTTGGAAATTCGCTAGACTTGCGCACCTAGACGCGTTGGAAATTCGCTCATCGTGCCCAGTATTCTCTACTATCTACTCCCCGAGTGTCGCGTCACACCTCGTGCTCGTTCTAGTGTCGCGTTGTACCTGGGGCTCGCCTTCGACCCTGTCCAAGTAGCGACATTTACTCGCCCTGATACCACTATTTTGGCATGTTATTTACCACTAGGATAATTATACTCTTAACTCCTAAATTCATAACATTTATTTATGACCTAACCTACGCTTATACTTAAACTCTAGGTAAAAGCAACTTTCCAGTATTTACCCAGACTTTCCACCCTCCCTCTTTGGGTAGGTTTCGGTTTCGTAGGTCTCCCCTTCTCCCAAGATGGACTTACTAATGTAACTGCACTATTACTTACCCAGAATTGTCCAGACTACAATGGCACTGACACTTTTACACATTGCAATTGCCGTAAATCGATTTCACTTGACACTTATTTATTTAGATATAAACTCGAGACTCGCTCTCTATCGACTGACTCGTGTCTCGTTCTCGGGTCAGTGTATCCCATCTAAGCGTGGGAATCCGCTGACTTGCATATTCATGAATGCATAATAGTTTGACATCTTTATTTCTCATACCAGATATAATCTTCTTCAGATACAGTTTCCCTTTTATCATCTTTCTTCATGCTTAAAGCCAAAGCTTTTTTCCCTTGAAAATTGCCACACATCTTATTGTGGCTGTAAAGGTTTTGTGGCAGAGAAAAAGTTACTGCAAGTGGGGAACTATTGGAAACTATTTTTTATTTAACTGTTTGTTGTATTTTAAATTTCCATCCCCTCAAATCTATGCAAGTATTTTTCTTCTGGCCGGACCGTTTTTCAGGTGATTCTGAATTTTTAACAATTTCTTCTGATTCATGTTTAGTGGTTACATCCCAGGATAAGTTATTGACCAATTACTTGCAAAATTTGCAAAAATAAACTAACTCACAACTTGCAAATGAACATTAATTTGTAACAAGTTATTTATAAATAACTTCATTACATACCTGTGGTACTTTTCACTCAGGAACCTGAAACCACTCTGCCCTCTCCAGGCCAACCACTTTGCTTCCTCAGTCTGTGTTCCCTCTCTCTAATCTTACCCCTTTCTCTAGTTATAGATGAACCTCCCTATTTTCTAGCTGAGGTAATCATATTTGGACTTAGAATTAGATCATGCAATCTAATCAAGGAATAACTATAATTTGAAAGGACCGGAGTTAATGTCCTTTAAGCTAAATTAGGACAGAATGTCATGTGTATGAATTTGGTCAATTGGATCCAAATTCATTTGTGACATATCCCCCTTTCTTGGAAGAAAAACAAAAAACCACTATTAAAGTTGTAGACCAAGATGGAAACAGGTTTTTTATTTTTAGACTTTTTTGCCCGGCGCCTCCACCAGAATATGTGAGGATCTTAGTTGATTATTTTTATAGTTTCGATTTCGACCTTGCATGGAACTGTTACGATCTAAACTGTTATTACTATTTTGATTGCCCCGATAACCTTGATGTTAACGGTAGCGCCATTCGATTGGTTACTCTGTTTATTTTTGTCTGAATAATATGGTTGTTTATTGGTAGACCCATTATTTTTGTTAACCGTCAACGCGGCTAGTTGGGTTTTTATTTGCTGTAAATCATCCGCCATTACCGAGTTAGCGGATGTTGACGGTACTACATTGTCATTATTTGAAATTCTACTTTTTCGTACCAGAATGTCAGTTAGATATCGTTCTATATTAGTATTTAAATCTTGCAAAGTTTTGTTATCATACAGGGAAATGCAATCATAAATCTGTTGGTCCATTCCCTTGAAGATATTTTCTATTATTTCCTCATCGGACATATCAGCTTTAATTTGCCGACATAACTCGACAACTTCGCTCATGTAACTTCTAACTGATTGATTTAACTTCTGTTGTTTAGTTTTTAGCTCGAGTTTGAGCATAAGTATGTTACTTCCCGAGAAATGTTTTCCAATTTCAGTTTTCAAATGAGCCCATGTAAGCGGTGTACCTACAGAGGTCGCTGTACGCTCAAGCTCGTTATAAAATCTTAGCGCCGGACCATCTAAATACACAGGCAGGAATTGTAAACGTGACTCCTCGTTCCATGTATTTATTCGGGCAGCTCTCATGAATTCCACGAGGAAGCTTTCCCAGTCAATGGTCTCGCCACTAAATTTGCCTGGATCATAGAACGGCCTTTTTGCCTTTGATCTAACCTTTGGAACGGTATTATCTTCGATATCCGACATATTGGTATCTGAATTTAATGAACCTTCCGTTTGAGTTGAGACACTTGATATTTGTTCGTCTGAATTCGCACGTTTAGTGCCTGTACTAGCTTCACTTGTGTTAGTTGTAGTCTGTGTAAGTGCCGAAGTTAACGTAACGGCGACAACTGTGTTGTTTGAGGTCTGTGTATAAGTCGAAACAGATGACACGCTTACCGACGAAGCTGCACTATTTGTGTCGGTAACTGAATTAGTTACCCCTGTGTTTGACGTCGAAGAACCACTGTGATCGTCAGGTTCAATTTTAATCGGATAATCTTTGGGTAATAAACAATTTATACGTTCACGAAGTTCAATGGTGGACCCTACAGTTACTAAATCAAAATTTTGTAAATAATTAACTAACCGAGGTTTTTTATGATAAGTAATCCAAGCTCTTTTTAATTGTGAACTATATGGGGGTTTCAGAGGAAACACATCTATCTCTGTGCATTCCTTATCAGTTTCACAGTTACACATAGCCAAACATACCACATTTTAACCAAGTACAAAATTCAAAGGAGTAATTAATTAATTAAAAGGATATCGCAAAGGGTTTAAAAAAGTAATTCATCAAATAAAAAATTAGACCCATAGTGTCGTACTCCTCAGTCCATTTCCAAAAAATTCATTAATGAAAATCATAATTAACACATAAAACAAAATTTAACTCACTCACACAACTATAATAATAAATTGTATAAAATGAAGAAATAAACTTTCCAACACTTACTTGAATTGAAGTCTTGAAGAGAGACTATTTATGTCCTAGATGAAGTTGTTCCTTCCTTTCTAAGAGTCTTCTTAATTCTTGTATACCGTAATTAACGAAACCGTCTATGGACGGTTGTATGCCGTAACGAGTACCGTTTATGGACTTGAAAACGAATAATTTTCTTCAAATCTTACTTTATTTGTGTTTATAATATTTGAAAATTAAAGAGATAACTTTTTTTAAATTTTAAATGATTGAAAAAATTAAAAGAGGCAAAATTTTAAATCGCTCTCTAAATAAGAGTGTCCTCTTACAGGATAAGTAATTTCAATCGAATCAAGGCGCCCAGTTACGTGAACCACATAGTGAAAAAACGCATCATTGTATAATTCTTATTCTGACCCCCAGCGCCATTGCAAAAATTGTGAAGGTGTCTGATCTTTTGTAGCAGTTTATTCATAATAAAATCAAACAGAAATGAGCATACCTCATCTGATCCTTTTATGAAATTATAATCAGGGTAGGTATAAAAGTAGCTCAATGCATTCGAAAGAACATGGATATTAAATGAATAAATGGACAGTTTTCGACGATAATAAGCGTCATTAGTACTTATTTGAGGCAGTGACATGTTTCTTTGGTAATCCATGGCCCTAAAACGGGCATTTTATTTTATTTTATTTATGCATGGAGCTTGGCCATGGGCATTAGCTCAGCATTTTAATTGTTGTTGCTCACTCTGTTGTCGATGTTATAAGTATTAGTGAACCACAACATCAAAATAACCAGCCGGCATTGGCGTTACTAACCTGGAAAACCACCTAAAACCAGGTTCTGGCTGGGTAACCTCAAGTAAACTTGAGACCTCACCAATAAACAATTAATAAACTTTGATTAAATATTGTAAGTTTATACTTAAAGAAAAATTATACCTTTTGGTATAATTTCCCAATATTCAAGTTTATGGACAGACAATTTGAATATTTTATTTGCTAAAATTTGTTTATCATTTTCAATGTTTCTTGTAAAACTTTCTTCAATATCACTTTTAGCTAAACATGAAAATAAAGAAAATTCAATAAGATTATCTTATAACCATTGAGAACAAGAAAGTTAAGGTCTTACGGTGGTGGCCACGTCATAGTCGTAGTTAATTCTGACGTTTCCCTTCCACTCTAGGAGGCAACTTCAGGGCATTAAAAGTTGTAACAACTTTTAATGCCCATACTTAGTTGGTAGTTGGGGTAGGCTAAATTTGACCTAAAATACATACTACAGTCGACTATATATTCGACTGTAGAATGCCACGGGGACTGCAGAACCAAAGACAAAGACCTGGTTTTTAGGCTTAGCTTGGCTTGGCTTGGCTAGGTTAGCTTACCTACCTTGGCTAGGACCCAGTGTTACCAAAATTATGATTTTAAACAAACAAACGGAATGTACTGTGGTGTCCTTGCTGGGACCTCTTATTTGGACTTAACTCAGCAGCATCAGACTTTTAATGATTAAATGGAAAAAGGGGTCTTTAACTAAGTAATAATAAAACAACACCAAACACAACTTGGGTAAATAAATCAGCACAAGCTTATAATGTTGATTAGTAAAACACTACAATTAAAATCAGTTTGAAATTTGATCATCACAATTAATTAAAAAAAAAAAACAAGTAAATCAAAGTAACAAGGCAACAATTGAATAAAAGAAGTAAGCACCATAGATATACTTTAAAAAGGCAATTAAGCTCTATTACT
>JACMZG010001911.1:27683324-27798324 GCA_018340805.1 Microvelia longipes
TCAATTTATTTACAATATTTTCTTTGCTAATAGCAACTGAGGAAATATTAACTGTATTAGGAAAATTATAGGAAGGTAACTGGTTAGGAACTATATCTGTAAAGACACTACTAAAAAATCTAGCAAAGCCATCAGCAATGTTATGAGGATTATCATAGTACACATTATCAAGTTGCATAGAATGGGTATGTCAGACTCTTTTTCTCAGAGAGTTAATATAATTATAAAAATATTTAGGGTTATTATTCTTTGTCAAAGAACACTCTATATCAAAGAGATATTCCTTATAACATTGTCTCATAAGCTTTTTACTATTTGACCTTAATTTACTATATACTAAATAATCACAGTCTAGTCCAGTCTTAGCATACCTTGTATGCATAACAGCCTTTTTTTTCTAGTACATCTATAAGTTCTTGATCATACCAACTAGGATAAAGTGGATTTTTACAACTAGTAAGAGGTACAAAGTTATTTATAGAACCATTAATTACAGAATAGAAACCATCCACCATTGAGTCAACATTCTCTCCACTTAGAATATCCGACCAGTTAGTTAAAGATAAAAAAGAATTTATTTCTTTATAGTTAGCAACAATAAAATTAGGTTTCTTAGAAAAAGGTCTATATGGAGGGGTGTTAGTGTTGATGGAGTGAACTGTTATACTCAATGGAGGGTGGTCTGGATATGCTGGTACTAGTTCATCTGCAGACTGAGTAACCTTGATATCTTCACAGTTAGACAGAACAAGATCCAATTTTCTTCCTAGATTATTTGTTATGTAATTATGTTGAGTGAGTCCCATTAAATTACACATATTAATGGTTCCTAGTTCATTTTGAGATTTAGTAAGAAAGTCATCAGTCTCATTCCAATTAAGTCTAGGAAGGTTATAGTCACCGCAAATCACTAAGCGGCAGTTAGGTGCTGTTGTTGAATTAATTCCACTGTTTCCAAATGTTTTTCATAGAGTAAGTAGTCCGAATTGGGAGGAAGGTAGATGCATCCAATAATAACGGAGTATTGTTTGGTGATTATTTTAGCAAATACATGTTCAACGTTACTGTCAACAGTATTTACTTTTATGCTTTTTAATGTTTTATGAACGGCTATGAGTGCACCACCTCCTGCTGACTTTTTACTTGTTTTATTACTGCGATCACATCTGTACAATTGATAATTTTTCATACCAAGTTCACTATTCTTCACTGTAGATTTAAGCCATGATTCAGTTATAATAAATATTTTTGCATTTATACTATTGTAATTCTGTCTAACTAATTCTAATTTGGTATTCAGTCCCTTTACATTATGATAATAAATTTGTAGAGGGACTGATCTTACGAGTTTTTTGACTCTGCTGAACGTGTTATTGTAGGAACTCTGTTTTTGTATTTGATTGTTAACTGTTTGTCGTCCTTTTTTCGTACCTCAAGTTCCTCTCTGAGATCTCTTAAGTAATTCAATTGCCGGGGAGTTTGATCTGCTCTAATGCTAACATTATCAGCACGTTTTTTACCTTGACATAATCTAAGAACTGTTAATACATCATATTGATTTGTAAAAATAACTTTAATTAATCTACATGTTATACCAGCCTTTTTTTCACCTATGCAAAAAGTTTTGATGTTAAAGGTGTCCACTGCATAATTATTCAGTATTTTGATTACTTCAACTTTGTCATCAGCTTTTTGTTCTTCAAGAGTAGTTTTAATACTTTCAGAAACACCAGACATTATAAGGTTGTTAGCTCTATTTAATCTATCAGTGATCTCAGCCCAAGTTTCTTCCATTGTGCATACATATTTCAATTTGTGCTCAAACGTGTTGACCTGCTCTGATAAAGAAAACACAGATTGATTCAGTGACGCTAACTCCTTTTTGTTGCTTGATATCTTGTTGTCATGCTGGTTAACAGTGGCTCTAGTTTCTTCCAGCTTTAGCTCAATTTCAGGTATTTTTGAGGTGATTTCTTGTCTCATCTGACGAATTTCATTGATAAGATTAGCTATGAGTTGATTTGTTGGTATATCATTCATACTAAGACTATGGTATTCAGACACTGGTAAAGACTTATTTAAGTTGATGTTATCAGTCAATGCTATATTGGTAGTTTTCTTATCTTCCGAGCAAATGCCTGAGTGAGAAATATTTAATCCAATATTATCAGTTGAATCCATTCTGAACTTAAAGATAAGGATTATTTTTATAACGATATAAAAATTAAATATCAAGAAGCAGAAGGTATATAATAAAGTTTGATTTAAATTTAGTAGTTTTAAAGTTGTTTATTCACAAAAAAGTGATAATTTATGACTTTAGTTAAAAAAATTGACCTCTGATACTAACCTCAAATGACACTTTGAAATTTCTATTTCCTTTATTACTGAAATTAACCACTTAAAACACAAGGCTATAGCTTTTCCTTGTAATTTATAAATTAAAAATGATGATTTGTGCAAATAATAGTAGATTTTAAAGGTATTTCGTTAAAAATACATACAGACACGGAATCAGCGATGTTAACGTGTAACGATAATATAACTGAAGACAAATTTTGCTAGAAAACTTGGTGTAAAAATAATCTTAAAAAGTATTCCTATAAAATAAAAGATCAAAGGGATTGTATTTTATCAACTCCTTTTCGGCAATTCACAGAAGGCAAAATAGCTTTTTTTATCTAATTATTGTGAAAATAAAAATTCACTAAAATAATTAGAATTCGCCAAATCCGACAATGAGAATTGATATGAAAGGCGGCCGCTCTTTATGTAATTGTTCCTTATCTTACTAGTTTTTGTTTCTCTGAACTTTAAAGTTAAAGTCACAATCCATTATTTCCTTATCTTGGTATCTAACTTTTCATAATAATTTTGAATTAGATAATTTATTTGCTTATTTACCTAATATTTTTTTTATTATTTATTTATTTTATCTTTTTTTCTAAACATTTTAATTTTGCCCGCGGGCCACATAAAAATGATCCGCGGGCTGCATGTGGCCCGCGGGCCGTAGTTTGCCCAGGCCTGATATAGATCAATATAAATCAAAGATTTATTTAAATTTTCTAACTGATGAAAATCAAAATCGTTTTTGAATTTATCCATTGCTTTTCTTTGAACTGAAGATAAATGGTTGTTTAATTTTTTGATGACTTCAGCAAGAGGCAGGGTCGCAGGTTTATTGAATCGTCTCTCATGCAATTCCTCCCTCGCATGTCTCCCCACATGCACATTAAATTTAGAATTATGGGCTTTTTGCCACCTATCTACTAATTTTATTTCCTTTTCAAAATCTCCCTCTACTTCATTGAATTCATCAACGTAAAATTGAGATACTTTACTCATAACTGGCCCTATGTTTTTTCCGAAACTTACCGATCCTTTAACTGTACCTGTGTCAAAGAATTTTATTATATTTTGGACTGCTTGAATAAATGTTTTATATAGATGTGGCAAAAAAATTGACGATAGTGTTGAAATATCTTTATTCATATTTTTCATTTTAGTGAGGAGAGTTGCTAACATTATCATTGCTTCACGAACATGATTAATCAGCTCTCTTGTTTTATCAGCTCTAAAGTTTTATCAGTTTGATTGGAGCTTTCTACCAACCACCTCTCCAATTGTAGATGCTGTTTTTAATAATCTGCACCTATGTTTGTTGTGGTTTGTTGGTTTGTTGTGGTGGTTGAATTAATCCACTTATGGCACAATGGACACGGGGTGGCACTCTTAAAACTAGGAGTACTAAGAATCCTGTGGGAAAATTTGATTAGCTTCACATATTAGGCAAGACACAACAGAATTGTATGTCTCTTCGACAGTAAGAGTTGAAAGACTATGATACCTATTGTAGCACTTTAAGTGACGTGAGTACTAAGTAAGTGAGTAGGAGTACTAAGAATCCTGTGGGAAAATTTGATTAGCTTCACATATTAGGTAAGACACAACAGAATTGTATGTCTCTTCGACAGTAAGAGTTGAAAGACTATGATACCTATTGTAGCACTTTAAGTGACGTGAGTACTAAGTAAGTGAGTAGGAGTACTAAGAATCCTGTGGGAAAATTTGATTAGCTTCACATATTAGGCAAGACACAACAGAATTGTATGTCTCTTCGACAGTAAGAGTTGAAAGACTATGATACCTATTGTAGCACTTTAATTGACGTGACACTAGCTCATGCAATGTGTGCATTCTACCCACTCATCCTCTGGTGATTTGTGGCCAAAATGGTTTCTACAATAAAGACATATGTTAGTAACATTATGACTACTATCTAAAATGAGATCCATATAATAATTTTGTCTTTTATTTGGATTAAAATGGTGCATCGTTTTTTGACCCATTATTATTGAATCAAAAAATTGAAGTATATACACTCCACAGTCAACGCTACTTGTTGGCTGTTTTGGCCAGTCAATTTTTTACTGCCCAGTTAATTAAATCTATTTTAAACCTAGAAAATAAACTATACTTTTGAAGGAATGTTAAAATCTCTTTTTTCCAGAAATTTGAGAAGTGTATAGCGCTGAATCATATATGAAAATAGTTTTATTAGAAATATTTATGACACTAGCTTGAAAATGGTTACCGTTCACATGAAACGGAATAAAAATAAACTTGTACATATTGAAGTTGCTTGAAAATATTTTATTATTTCTTTTAAAAGAGCAACAAACTAATAACTTCCCCTCACCTAATATTGATATTAGGTGAAGTAAAATAATGTAAGTACAAATAATTTTTAGATCAGATAAAAAAGTAAAAGGCAATTTTTAAAGAAGAATTATAATTTTTAATAATTATTGAATTTTAATTTTAATACACATTGTTTTTACGCTTGTAAGCATGATCTACAAATAATATTTATAGTTTTGGAATACAAGACTTTGGCATGTTTCAGCGAAATCACCGTTGAGAATTTCCAAACCAATTCGACTCTCCCGCAAGTTTTATTGGTTACGGATTATTTTTACAAGCCATAACTCAAACACAACACTTTAAACAAAAACACGATTAAGAAACCGGCCTGGGCCCATAACCTGTTAAAATTTCAGTAAAAAAAGAAGTTTTAATAAACTATTAACTTTTTATTAAACCAGGTTACATATATGTAAAAAGGTTACATATTTTAATTTCTTTAAAAAAGGTCAATGCTTCTGATAACAAAAAAAGCAACAGGTTTGCCATCTTTGTTTAAGAAATGAAATAAACTGAATGAAGATTTGCAAATCTTTTTATGAATAAACATATAGAAATTTAACAAAAAGAATTAGTAAAGTATAAATCGAGATTAGTAGCTTAATTAGATTAGTAAGATCATTAAAGAAGTATTATGTTGATTGTAAGAAAACCTTATCACCTGTAGTGATAAGAAAATCTATGAGAATATTACCATGAAAACTTTGTCTGTTAGACATGTTGACATTGATGCTGCTTACTTAAATGTGAAATTTACTCCGCCTTTGATTGGAGTAGTGACACAACACATCGTACTGATACCTGATTAACTGTACTGGATGAGTGGTTTCTTGGTCTACTATACAGACTCTTTTGGGTGGTTGTAAATTAAGGATCCGGACAAGGCATATCTAAGATGGAAAAACAACCAAAAAGATCCAAATAAAAAAATATATTGTAAAGTTCCTGAGCTTGCGTACGTACTAATGTTTCTAAGGTAGTTTTATTTCCATTTATAATTTGTTCTAAAGCATCTAATTTTTCCGTTCAAATAGTTAGCTGGCTAGTTTCAGTAGCTAAGTTGTTGATATGGACTCAGAATTCGGCCAGTTTTCGACACTATCAGGCCTTGAAATTCAAGATCCTGTGTGCGCTGATTGATATTCTCTTCCCTTTGCGTTTGTTGATCTCTAATTAACGTTTGCAGCTGTTCTGTCAGCTCCTGAATACCAGTCATATTGACTTTATTAGATCTTAAATAATATAACAGTTTGAAAAGTTTTACAAAAGACACTGTTTATAAGGGAAGTTATAATGTAATATTCAATTTACCTTTTACAATTCAAAAATTAATCATTAATCCAATTATCTGAAGGTGTTTTACTGTTAAGTCTATTTAGGATACATAAACAAAAGACAATAAATCCTTCGACATAAAATAGCAAGAAAGGGTGCCACCCAATTTTATTTATTCACTGTATTAATTATTTAAAATTTTAATAAAGTTTAAAATAATTATTAAAATCATTAATTAAAAGACAAAATATGTTTTTGATAAAATAATTCTGGGAAACTAAAAGATTTTCTGATAACGACTAAATTATTATATTTGGATTAAATTATTATATTTATATTATAAATTATTATGTTACATTTCAATGTAAATTAATTTACATTAATTAATTTTTGTAATTTACATTAATTAATTTTTGTAATTTACATTAATTAATTTAAATGTTTTAAATACAAATTTAAAATTGTTTTTTGGCACTTGTTAGCACCTAGATGCTACATGGTAATCCTTCACTCTGCGGGACGTCTATTCTATAAAAACCTTGCATTCCTAATTATCAGCGTAAACTCTACTACCCAATATTCTGTGTCTTTGCCCCTTGGGCCCACTTAAAACATGGGTTTGATAGGATAAGCCAAATCCATCAGCATTGTTAATAATAATGTTAAAATTTTAACCATGTTGCTTATGATGTCTTCTGCAGTGAGTTTAACTGGTACATGATATATCATTACTCTAGGGGTTTAAAATGATATGTTGTCGAAAAAAAAACACTATATCAATTTTTATTGTTTTTATTATACTCCTCAAAACATGGCACCATGCACAATGGCACTTTGCACATAAATTTTGTTTCTTTCCTTACATTATTTTCAGAAAACAATTTACACCTTTTAAAAGAGTTGGCTTGTTTGGTACCATTAGGAATATTGTCTGGATAATGTTGATCTACATGCCTAAGCAGATGATCTTTATTTGATTTTCGTCCATATCCTTGCCTGCGAGGCACTGAATATTTTCACAACAATTCTTGAATCAAGCTCAAATGAAAATTTACAACACTTAAATTTTTCTTAGTCACAAGTTTGTAGTAGTGGGTTTGGGTAAGTTTGGAACCACTCCTGGCAACCTGTTAAAAATTCCCTACCGAGGGAATTTCCCGCACCAGTATATCCCACTGGGTACTGGGGGAGGTGGGGAGGAACATTCTCGCTATGGTTATCGGGTCCCCTCGTACGCCTTCGTATTGACTCGGCCTGGGGGAAGGAGGTAGGGATAACGTTCCCACTGTATATCGTCCCCACTGTGACTCTCAACAACCCCCTTCTATTACAACCCTTAACCCGGCCCACTACGTCACAATCTACCCTTAACGTACTCAATCAAAAATAACACTCAAATCAATTAATACTTATATTTAATGAACAAAATAAAATCAAAACCCTTTTGGCAAATAAACATTAAAATAGTATCATCTTAAAACTAATAAACTCAAAATTCATAAGAATACAAAAGTACATAATACGTAAATATATTAAGTAACTAATATAGAAGAGCAACTACACTTTAAAACTTTTATCTCCCAACTTGATATTAATTAACAACTCAAATTAAACCCCTTTTTGCAAATAAACTTTAAAATAGTATCATCTTAGAACTAATAAAAACAAAATTCATAAGGATACAAAAGTACATAATACGTTACGGCGACCCTCTCTCTAGCTCATGAATATTTAAGGTTTCAAGTACATAAGGTAGCTCCAAGATAGCATCAGACCCAAAATAGAATTGAGAGGGTGGCGTATGAGGTAAGTATAACAAAAATAAAGAGAACAAAGTAAAATTCATCGGAGTCTATTGATATTAAAGAAATATTTAAAATAATACATTAATAAATAAAACAATTTATCAATTACATCACAGGCTTTACAATAAAATAAATCTGAAGGATAATAAGAAAATTTTGTGTCAAAATTAAAATCAACGCATGTTGCTACAACATGGTAAGGTTAAGAAAATTTTTTTAAGTTGAACCTACCGATAATTTGTACTAAGTTATTCAATTAATAAAACGGTAATTAAATCAGTAAAAAGGAAAAGCTCAAATATAACCATGAAAATTTTTAAGGCGTCCAGTAGACGAATCTCATATTTTATAAATCATTCTTAATCATATATGTGATGAAATAATGAAAAACCCAGGTCTTTTATTTAAACAAAATCCAAAATAATTAACTAAATCCATGAATTGGAAGGGCGACAATTTATTATTTAAGGTTTACTTTGTAAAAGAAATATAAAAAAAATAAAGAAGTAAAAAAATTGTTACTGATCGTGCCTGGGAGAAGGCTGGCGTCAAAAAGAACCAGACAAAATTCGTCTTCAACGGAAACTTGGAAAAACTCACAGTACCAACCTCACGGAAGCTGATACGTGGCAAAAAGAAACTTCAATTAAACTTGAACTAACTCAAAAAGAAATAAAAACTAAATAAGAACTCAAAAAAAAAAAGGAATTAAGCATCCAAAATATTTTTTTTTTACAATAAAAACTTACAAAATTTGAAAAACCAGATTATAAAAGTAAATCTTAATTTAGACAAGTGGATAAACTAAAATTTTTAAAACTGAAAGGTTATAACATGGTTATCAAAAGCGCGAAAATTAAAATAATTAAAAACTCGGAAATTTTACTATTAAATTATACATTACAATATATCAATACAGTGTAAGAGATAGAAGCGGTACACTGTAACGTAAATATATTAAGTAACTAATGTAGAAGAGCAACTACACTTTTAAACTTTTATCTCCCAACTTGATATTAATTAACAACTCAAATTAAACCCCTCTTCCACCTCTGATTCTTACTAATAATTCGACCATGTTAATCTTAGTTTACAATCCAACTTATTCCACTAATTCTCTATTATTTACCATACACAATAGAATACTAAGATTGTTCACTGGGAATATTTTAGTAGAGTCTGCACTATCAGAGTTATACTACTTATACTGACATAAAAGAATCTACTTAAAATTTAATACTCATAATTTCCATTACCATTACGCAGCTCACCACTTAAAATATTCTCAGTGACCATCATTACATCTACACTTATCTAACATCAGTAACAAACAAGAAGATTACCAAAACTAAAACAACTCTGTGCACCAATACCCAATTTCAGTTCTTATAGGTCTAGTTACTTTATAATTATATTTCGGACATACCTGATGCCAGGGTATCAATAACCAGCCACGCAATTAGTCCATTCCACATCGTCGTATATTACTTTTCACGTACGTTCACTATCACTCACTTAACTACTTTTTTGTAATCCTTACTCGTTCAGCGCAATAGCTCGTCTGGCCGCTCTCTTCTCTTCCCATGGTGCCAGAGGGGTTACTCCTCCCCGCCTATGCACTGATTCTCACGGTACGCTTACTGCTGAGAACAGCATTGTTGGCCGTCTGGCTCTTATCTTTTCTGCATAATATGATATTTATTTAAAACTGTCCTATTTAATTTTCTTGACTATTTATTCTTCTACGATAATTAAATTACTTTTAAACCCCGATCTATTTATTTCTTTTAAATTTCAAGCTTCCCTTCATCACAAGTTTATGAAGGCAGTGAGTATTCAATATTGATATGTCCATCACATGAAAAAAATGTCCTTTGCCATTTTATCGTCTTTCTTACTGACTCAATTGAGCTTAGTAGCATATCAGTTTGGTCCACTGCTCCCATATTTTTATTGTACTCTACAATATCTGAGGGTATCTGGGGTATATATACCCCAATAAGGAATTTTATGTCTGGACAACCACCAAATCGTCCATCTAACAAAACTATAAAATAAAATACCTCTACGATTTTCTTTGGTCTTAAAAGTCCTTTCAGGGCAATAGATATGTTGTGTAAATTGTTTGATTTTTTATTACTTTCTTCTTTTTTGCATTTAGTCATGATTAAGAGTGTTGAGGAACATATTTTGACAACAACTAATTTAGGAAACTTTGGGATCAAACTACCTCAATTGCAAATAATATTTAAATTTATAAATTAAATCTCTAAACGTCAAAACAAAATATCAATAAAAACTAAGTTTATTTCTTATTTGTATAAAAAGTGTCAAACGGAATTCAAATTCCTTAATCTTCAAATATTAACTTAAAAGCTTTCTATAAATAAATCAAACCTGAAAAAGTTCTACAAAACAGATAGATCCAATTAACGATTTATTTTCTTCATCAAAGTGCACAAAATTTATCTTGGCAAAATGGAGGCATTTCTAAATCATGATAATATATTGATAGCCACTCATATTTTTCGTATTAAATAAAAACAGTAGGCCTTCGGTCTCTTAGGTGCAACGCCGCGTCGGCGCTACCTCCCTGTGGCGCTTCGCGATCACATGGTTGTTGGCCTATATTAGTTTGTCATATTACTAGTTTATATAAGTGACATACTGCCACGATATAAGCAAATTTTCAAATGTGTTCATCAAAAAACGTGTTTTGTTTAAATTATGTTATTTATGTCATTCAATAAAACCAGAACTAATGTTGTTAATAAAACGTAACTTCGTATTATTGTTATTCATGCATAACAAACTGCACTTCAAAAAAGTTTTTTCTAAAAGAAGTAAAAGATTATTTGACACTCCACTAAAATAAGTTGTCAGCGCGGAAAAATAGTGTTTAGGAACCAATATGGTTGGCCTGATTTAAAATTGAGAGCATGGTTTAACATCCAGCACTAACCTCATTGGCTCCCTCGCATTATTTTCCCACGCAGTCAATCGATTTCAGCCATGTGTCTAATTATAGTAACCCCAAAACCTTAGCATATACGATTTGAAATAGAGTCAATATGCTGCAGAAAACCCGATGTAGACGGAACAGTCTAGATTACTATTCAGAGTGACACTTTGTGACCTAATTCAATAAAGGACATTTCTTAAGGGTTTGCTATTTTAGCATAATTCCAAATACATTAGTGTTTGATTGACAAATTAAACAATATGACACAATTTGAAAGCCTGTTAATGACATGGAAATCCCGAAAAATTTCTAAAATCATTACAATTAGAGTAAATTGCATTTTCTGTAACACGACACACGGCTAAAATCAATTGACAGCGCGCCAAAAATCTGTGAGGGAAAGAATTCAATTGGTTCAGGCCAACCACGCTTCTTCCCCCTCCACCTCATGCCAACCTCGGTATAAAAAAATACCTTTTTCGTAAATAAAATCATAAAAAGGCAACGCTGGTTGTAAATATTTGTAACCTCGCGTCACATTTATTTCTCTCAGTGTGCATATTGATTTGTTTGAGTTGGTTTCGTTTCATTCCAATCTGTTCAATTCATCCAATTATTGTGGAGTTGTAATATGATCTGAGTGTCTATATTTGACGCATGGACATTGACGTTTTCTTCAAGCATTTCTTGCTATTTGAGTACAGCGCAGAGTCTTTGGTCTGTCAACCAAAAGACACATTTTTTTTTGGAAAATGCCATGTCTTTCAATAGATGGCATTCTTGATTTTTTAAGTGAATGATATTTATGAATGCATATTGAGTCATATTATTTTTTATATGAAATAATACGCATTCAATTATACAATCTTGACACAAAAAAGCAGTTTGTTTTGGAAAAAAATAATTATAGCTGACAATTTATTTAAATCGTCAAACTTTTATCATAGAACTATTATGATCTATTGCATTACGTAATTAACAACTTTAACTTCACTTAATTTATACTTCCCGAACAAATTTAAAGCAACACTTAGTTGATAAATTTATGTGATACAACAATATTCCTACATAAATAAATATTTTTAAAAAAAATTAAAAATACGATATCAAATATAAACAAATAATGAAATTCAAAACATAACCTGACCTTCAGTGTTGCCAGAGTAAGGATTTTTTTGTTACTTAAAAGAAGGGATTTTTTTGTTAAAAAAAGAGGGTTGAAAAAGGAGGGGTATCAATAATTGAAGATAATCCTAAAATAGACTGATCTTAACTTAATGGAAGTTTGACTGCGTATCTACCAGTAGGCAATCTTCTGTTTTTCTAAAATATTCTTCTACTTCTTGGCCAGCTTTAGATATTATTTTGTTAGATTCAACAAGGTTTTTTAACTCCCAAAACCTTGTTAAGAGAGTATCAACATGTTGACCTTGAGTAGATAAAAAAGTTGATACATAATCATTTGACTGTTCATTTGCTAAACTTACATAATGAGGACTTTTTCCACTAATAATCCAGCCAAATTTTCTGCAAAATAGGCATATTATCGGATAGTTTTACAGGACCGGGTGAGAAGCTGTCAAAGTAATATTCAGCTCTTTTTAAGCTCAGCAATATCGAGTTTTTGCAAGCAAGCATATTAGCTTTTGCTGTTTTTGAGAGCACCATGCTTAAGCTTAAAGGCGACAATAAAAATGGAAACTATCAAGTATAAATGCAAAGGATTGGGACAAAATTCGACCATAAAACTCGTGAAAACAAAAACTTAAACGCTGAATGAAATCTAAATTTTAAATATTATAAGGATAACAAAACTTACTCTGAATTTTCAGAGTAAACTAAGACCCGTATTCAAAGACATTTTCCTTACCTGAACCTAGCATTTTCCTTAAGGAGACCTAACATTTTCCTTACCTAAACCTAACATTTTCCTTAAGGAGACCTAAAGGGTCCCTTAAACTTTTCTAAAACTAGTAAATAGCTGTAAAAATTGCCCACCATATTTTTATTTCGTAAACATTTATAAAAAACCTTAAAGAGAAACACAAAGAATATCCTCCTCACTCATTTTTTTTAAACAATATTTTAATAATTTTTGTGAATTCATTTATCAATATTTTTATAGGCTTATAAATAATTACTAAATTATTTTAGTACAACAATCTACATAAACCAAGGGTCCAACATGGATTGCAAGCTCCAAGACCTCCTAGGTGTCAAAGTAACCATATTTAAATTAAAAAATATATATATTTCAATATTTAGATACCACTTATTATTTTCAGATCAATAATTTAATATAATAAAGTCATATTCAATTATAATAATACTAGACCATATGATAACAGAGAGCATATTCATACAAGACAGCTTTTATATTTTTTCTTTTTTTTAAATAAAAAACTACGAGAGAGTTTTAATAAATATAATTATATTTCGCATTTAAGCCTTTTTATTTCAGTATAGAGAAGTGAGGCAGTTTAAAAGAACCTTCTTAGTTTACTTGATAACTGATTATGTAGCAAGTCTTGTCAGCTATAAACTTGTCTTTATGTAGCCAGTTGAAAACACCTCTCTGATTAGATCTTAAAAAGTATAACGTTGGCTCTACATTCTGAATATTAATAATAACGACAAAATTATTATTGTAACTGCATAAAGAAGTAGTTCACAGTGGTCTGTGTGGAAATTTTAAGTATTCCGCAAAACATTTAAGGACAATTTACAATAAACATGATGTTTTTCTATTTAGAGAAACTGTAGAGTTCGACGATAAGGGGAAACAGAGTTCGACCAAGGAGAGTAATGCAATATCAAAAATTAAATGTTAAGTTCGTTGAAACGAAAACTATATAAAATAAACTGAAGTTCGTCGAACTTTAACTTCATATAAAATAATCTGAGGGTCATACTTTAACTTCATATAAAATAATCTGAGGGTCATACTTTACATCATATAAAATAATCTGAGGTCATACTTAACTTCATATAAAATAATCTGAGGGTCATACTTTAACTTCATATAAAATAATCTGAGGGTCATACTTTACATCATATAAAATAATCTGAGGGTCATACTTTAACTTCATATAAAATAATCTGAGGGTCATACTTTAACTTTTCTAACTCAGTGTTCTTGACATGTAACAAGCAAGGTTAAATAAACATACACCAACAACCATTAACAGCATATACATAGGAAATTTAATCATAAAATCAGACATACTAAGTATCTAAACATTTAGGTAAATACATAACCGTTAATTTATGAAAAAACATATAGGAAGCAAGCCAATGATAAAAGTAATCTTATGTTAATCAAATCTACACAATCATATCTAAATAGGTATTCCCCAAAGTACAGGTGAACGCGGTAATAAGTCAACTGGTCAAAAGTAATTAATGAAAAGCGTTATATCTTAGGAGATCGTAGCATAGTAGATTGTAAATAAGGAGATCGTACAATTAGAAGACATCAGTAGGAGATTGTATCATTGAAGATCGTAAGATAAAAGATTATCCAATAGGAGATAGTATCCTTGCATAATATAGAAGATTTCACTGTAGGAGATCGTAAAATAGATTCCTCAATAGGAGATTGTATCATGATTGCATAATAGGAGATTGTATCACGAATTGCACAATAGGAGATTGTATCCTTGCATAATAGGAGATTGTATCTTGGATTTCACAAAAGGAGATTTCCCAATAAGAGACCTGAACAGAAAAAGGACAAATAGGCTCTTTTATATAAAAGAGAAAATGTTAAAAATATTAGCAATGCCTATCTATGTTGACCATTGAAGCAACGAAAAGAAATCAACAAAGAAGGATGTAAGAACGAGTGGCACTGACTTGCGGCATAGTAGTTGAACTAGATTCCCGCTTGATTGAAAGCTGGTCCATCTCACCCATAGAGGAAAAGGTGGGAGTCGGAACACTGTGTCTACGCCAACCCCTCAGTTTCCTTTCTCCAATCAATTGGCTTTTAATTACGAGTGAATGTAGATATTATATTCATAAAAAAAGCTAGATGCTTTAATTAAGCATTTGTTTGCTAATCAAAAATTAACCAATCAAGTTTCTCTGATTGCATAGGTTCTTGTTTGGTTAAATTGTTTAAGATACAGCATAGACTAAACACTTACCTCACTGATAAAAACAATTCTTTTCAGCAATTGTTTTACAAGTATAAATTCAATTCAAAATGTCAAAAGCAGGACAAGACGGTATAAC
Organism: Microvelia longipes; assembly: GCA_018340805.1. NCBI lineage: Eukaryota > Metazoa > Arthropoda > Insecta > Hemiptera > Veliidae > Microvelia > Microvelia longipes. The sequence goes on from JACMZG010001911.1 coordinate 27,698,310, forward strand.
GAATTTACACGAGACATATTTCCACTACAATTAGCTAATTCACAAATTATTTCTAACATTGCTCTTGAGTCGTCATTACCGTACAAGTTTTTTTTTATATTAGTAACAGAATTTAGATAAAATCAATAAAGAAAATCAATTCAAGAAAATCAGATAAACTTCTAAAACAGTTCTAAACAACTGTTATGAATGCAGGTTCATACGCATCTCATGATTTTCTGGTTTGCCAAATATTAAAAAAAATACATATTTGAAAAAATGTTAATTTTTACGAAAAAACGTGTTATTAACTTAGCTAATGTTCTTATTTTTGTTAGCTTTATTAATAATGTTTTTTACAAAAAAAAAAAAAACAAATTAATAGATCCAAACCCTTCTTAAAAAGTAATAAAAAAATAAATAAAACTGTAATACAAGTACATCACAAAGTTACACTCTAGTTTTCAGGAAAACTTTAGGTAGCTCCGGACCTGCCTAAGAGAATTTAGTGAAATATCGGCTAAAACTTAACCTTTCCTAAACTAGAACTAAAAAATGATCACACCTAAAGGGTTCCTTAAGGAGGCCTAAACTCTTCTTTTAGGTGTGAGTATAGGAAATTCTGTACATTTTAACTAATTTTATGCTTCCTTATGGAAAATGTTAGGTCTCCTTAATTGAGAATGTTAGGCAAATGTTAGGTCTCCTAAAGGAAAATGTCTTTGAAATCGGGCCTAAGTACAAACTTATCTTTAGGAGGAAAGAAGAGTATTCCGGCAAAATCACGGACGTTCTCCAAGATCTTTTGGTAACTTATCAGGCTCATAAGAACCATTTTGTTTAGAGGACTGTAGTTGTTTCTTTCTTTGGTTTTGTAGGGACACAAGACAAAAGTTTCATCATCATATCATCATATCAAAATTTTTTACAAGATAGCCTCCTTATTAGCCTCCTCCCTCTGGCATTTGCCTTGAGGAGGCTCATCTATTGTTTTTTCATTATAATTAAAAAAGAAATTGAAGATTATTGTATTATATTTTTTTATGTTAAAATTGTAAATAGTTATTAAGATGGAAATAAACTTACGTAATTTATTTCCTCTTGGTCTAGTAGACATTTGGTCGCTATGAACACGTCGGTATCTATAGATGAGACTGACTTCAATGATCTCCCTTCAAAGCCTTCCTGGTTAACTAGGGAATCCTAGACAAAACAGTTATTTTCTTGTAATAACTTAATATTTTTACTTTAGTTATAATTTTTTAAGTGTTTTTTTATGTGTTATATATAATTGTAAATTGGGCTAAATGAGCCCGTTACTATTTGTAAATAAATAAATAAATAAAAACAAAAAAAAATAATAATAATATTACATTTTAGAGGTTTAATATTTATAATACTAAATCAATGTAAATCAGCTTTTAGCTCTGGTTCTTCCCATATGGACTTTTTTTATAAAAGAAAAATTACTTTCTATAAATTATTACTTAAAATATTGGAAAAAAAGAAACTATAATTTTTTTGGGCCAAACTGAATCAAATTAAATAAATTTACATATTTAATCAAAACAATACATTCAACTTATTAAATATCTTTTATAAAATTAAATTAAAATTTGATCTTTTATTAATTATATTCTATTTTTTGTATTTATGTTATTTGTTTTATTTTGTGTTTATTAATTATGGTGTACTATTATTTATGATTCATAGTAATATGTTGTTCAATTTATTAATATTATAAATTTAAATAAAGTTGTAGTGTTTATTATTATTATTGAAACTGTCTTTAATAATTTATTTTATTTACTTATATATTTTGATTTATTTATTTTTTCTTAATTTTATTTTATTTTTATTTTTTTAAGTTTACTTGTTTAAGATTTTCCCAAGGTGCAAATTTAAGAAAATACTAGTCATTCTGGTCCATTCTGATCTGTCCTGTGCTATCCTCATCCATGTAGATCTGTACTTGCACACTTTTCCGAAGTCATCCTCCCATCTTTTCAATGGCTTGCCTCGTTCTCTCTTCCATTCTCTTGGACACCATTGAAGGATTTTGCTGGTCCATCTACTATCTTTAGTTCTTGCTATGTGGCCAGCCCATTGCCACTTCCTTCTGGTTACAACTTTTCCAATGTCTTCCAGACCCGTACTTGTTTCTAACCATTGAACAGACTTTTTATCTCTCCTGGTTACTTTAAGCATGCTCCGCATCATACCTCTCACTGCCACTCTTAACTTGTGCAGTCTTTGATCAGTGAGGACCCATGTCTCGCATGCATACACGTTAAAGAAGGTAGTACTACACTTTTCCAAAGTTTTTGTTTCTCTTCAATAATTACATTTGATCTAAAAAGTCTTCTGTATTCATTATAAGCACTCCAACCTATACTAATTCTTCATGATAATTCTTTATTATCTGATGAGATTAGGCTTCCTAGATAAATAAAATCATAAACTTGGTCTATTGGTTTATCCTCTACATAGATAAGACCATCTGTGTTATATTTATTTTTAGACCCACTTTCTTTGCTTCTTTAATTAGTTGACAGAGCATACTTTGTAACTCTGCTGTTGACTTTCCTATTAGTCTGACGTCATCTGCAAATTTAATTTTATTTAAGTACTCTCCATTTATTTTTATTCCTTTGCCTGTCCAGGAATCTTGGCAGATGCCACATCACCCTGTCTCAGCCCTCTCTCCAGTTCTAAAGTCCTTACTTTTCCTTTAAATTTTATTTTTATCTTTGCAAGGGTATAAATGTATTTAAATATTTCAAAGGTTTTGGTGTCACCTAGTATTATTTTTATTTCTCTGATTATTGTTGATGTGTACAAACTATCAAATGCCTTTTCAAAATCAATAAAAAGTAAACCAAGAGGAAATGTATATTCGTTTGCTTTTGCTATAAGCTTCTTAACTGTTAAGATCTCATCATTGGTGGAGAAGTTCTTTTTAAACCCTATTTGATCAGTAGGTATTCGATGGATACCTCGTGCATCCATGAAAATCATTCATGCACTGCCATGAAACAAAAGGTTACACCACTGATAAAAGGTTAATTGGGCGATATTTTTTTAAAATAATTTTTGTTGCCTTTCTTGAAAAGTAGAATCAAATTAGCTTGAAGCCATTTGTTTGGTATTTTCCCCATTGATTTTCCACATTGATTAAAAAGAGTACAAAGTTGTTTGCAAAGCTGTTCTCCACCTGCCTTGAGCTGTTCATTTACTAAACTATCATTCCCCCCGGCTTTACCATCTTTTAACTGTTTAACTATGTTTTCCACTTCTTCATTTAGAATTACTAGCTCTTCTTTAATTATTTTGGTTTTATTTTGTTTTTTTATTTACTGATTTATTGTTTATTTATTATTTTTGTATAAGTTTTGGTAAAAATTGAATATGATTTTTAGAATTTCATCTGTATCATGGGTTACTTCTCCCTTATCATTTTTCTAGGATAATATAGATTTCTTTCCTTCTTGGTTTTGTTTATTTTTTTAAGCTAGTGCCTGCTTTTATTGCGTTTTCTATTTCTATCATTTCTTTTTTATCACTCCAATCCTGAATTTTCTTACGTATGTATTTTGAAAGTTCAGAAATCTAACATATTACTATTGGTTCTCTTGAGTCTTCTTCTTTTCAGATGGGAATTTATTAATTGGTTCCATGTTTGGTAACCTTTTTACTGTTTCTATGTATGAGGCTTTTATTTCTTTTACTATCTCCTCATTAAATTGATCTATGTTGCTTTTTGTGGAGTTCTTTATTTTTATTAGGTTTCGCTCCAAATTACTTGTGCAACCATTTTCTATGAGATGAATAGTATTAAGATAGACTTTTCTTTCTTTTGATGTTTTATTCTTTGTTTTTACTTGAAGTGTTGCATGAAGAGGCCTATGATCACTTCCTGTATTAAGAGTATCAATAACATTAACATCTTCTATGAGCTCCTTTTTATCTGTTATCACATAGTCAATCTGATTTTTTGTTAACCCATCAGGACTCAGCCATGTCCATCTATTATCAATGTTTTTTGGAAAGAAAGTATTCATTATGTACATATTAAATCCCAATATAAACTCTATAAGTTTCTCACCTCTCTCATTGCGACTTACCAAACCGTATTTTCCGACACATGCTTTGGTCCCTAATTCCTCTACTTTGGCATTTAGATCTCCAAGTATGACTATATTGGCATTTATCTTCTTCTATTGCTGCTTGTAAGTTCACATAAAAAACTTCTAATTCTTCCTCAGTAGATTGAGTTGTAGGAGCATAGACCTGAATAAGTTTAATGCGCCCCCTGCTCTTTTGAATTGATTTAATTATCAGTTTTGAGACACGGGTAGAATATGATTTAAACATTTTAATTTCATTATTCAGATGCTTATTCACTATAAATCCTTTACCTCCTTGTCCTCCAACACCATTGTAATAGAACCTTTCACTGTTTTCTAGCTCAAGTCCTTCTTCTCCATTCCGTCTTACCTCTGCAATACCAATCACATCCCATTCTATTTTTTTTTGTTCAATTCCTGCATCATTTTAATAAGTTTTTCCTTTGACTTAAGAGTTCTGCAATTGTATGTGTATATATTTAACTTTTTTGGTGTTACTCTATCATTTTTATTTCTTTTGTTATTTAATTGCTACTCCGTTTCTCCTTTACTTACTTCTTTCTGTTCATTTATCTTATCTAATTTTTCGTTATTAGGTCTACCATTTTCATTTTTGTTATTTATATTTGTATTGTTTTCGCTAATATTGTTTTTGTTTGTGTTTTCTTTACTCTCTATGCTATCACTCATAGTATTCATAGCTTTTACTTTTTTGTTGCCTCTGCTTTTTTGATAGCTTTGCTTTGATGTTGATTGTGGTGATTCATTTCCTGAGATGTACTGCTTCCTCTTGGCCTTGTCTTTTGAAATTCTCTTTCTGCTTCAGACAAAGACCACACTTTTCCATTAACTATAAGTTTACTATTCTTGATTATTGCATGGTGGCCGTATTCTCTTGCTTTCTTCATTAAGGGTACAAGTTTCCTAGTAATCTCTCGTTCCTTCTCATCCATGTCTTCATATAATAGTATATTTTTCCCTTGTAGTTTTCTTCTAGCTTCTAAAACATCTAATATTGTAAAGTATCTCGTAAAGCCTATTTTTATTTTGTTTCTGCTTAATCTTCTTATGAAGTCTATATCCTTAATGGATATATCCAATTGCATGTCTTTCTTAAGAACACTGTAACCTCCCTACTACTACTGCTAAATATATACCTGTACGACGTAGAGGAGAGTTATTGGAGGATGGTGCTAAAAAAATGCCATTCGAGCGCCACCTGTCTTAGCCAGGAAAATTAATAACTTAACATGAACAATTTTGTGTGTTAAAAAAAAAATTAAAAAAAAAAATATATTGAAAAATTAAATAGACAAAAGAAATAAATTGACAATGGTCATACATTAACTTGTAAAACAAAAAATTGAAAATTAAACAAACGAAGATAAATTTGACAATTGTCATACATTAACTTGTAAAACAAAAAAAAATTGAAAATCAAACAAACAAAGATAAATTTGACAACTGTCATACATTCACTATGAATATATTTAGAATTTATTTTTTATCACCTGAATTATGGTTTTTTTATATTTACTTTTTTATTTATTTATTTTTTATATTTATTTATTATACATATATAATACACTCATCAAAAGATTTAAATCAAAGGATTAAAATAAAATAAAAACTTTTCGAACGCAATAGTCCATTAATGGATTATGATAAATGATCTTCCACAATATAAAAAAAAATTAAGTGACTCAAATATACTTGGTGTACTGATGTCTTAAATAATACACTCCTTGAAATACGTAGAACAAATTTGAACACAAATAGTCAATTAATCAATGTGATCTTCACATGTAAAATTAGTTATTGTACTTGCCGCACCGATGTCCCAATAATACGCTTATCGAATGCGCAAAAACAAATTTTGAACACAAATAGTCAATTCATCAATGTGATCCTCAACAATATGAAAATTTAATGACTTAAAATTTACTTAGCTGGTATACCGATGTCTTAGTGAGACACTGATAAATGTGGATGCAAATTCACAAAAGAAACAATTCTTGAAGACGCCACCAACAGCACGTTTTTCCAATCTTCAACAAGAATAATGTATTATCTCCTAACAGTGTTCCGGAGTAGAACTAAAAAGGGACCACGATGGACGCTGCCTCTCTTGTATTATGTGCCAACATGAAAACATAAAAGTTCCTATTTAAATAGAGATCTACGTTTAGATTTAAATACAAGGTAAATCTTGTGGAGACGATGAGGTAAAAACATATTTCTTCTGTTGTCACACCTGTACCCGCGAAATACAAAATATTTGCAACATTTTTCGTACACCAAGATTTTTTTAATAAACAGATATATATAAATAAAATATACTAAAACAAATAAATCTATAATGAAATGAATTTAAAATTTATCATGATAACGAAAGATGTATCATTAGAAAGATGTACTAATATACATTAGGACATCACAACGCTTACTACTTCTATTTCCATTTCTTTTCTTGTTTTGGTTTTTTCGCCATCCACTCCTTCCATTATAACATTTTTTTTAATTTATCTTTGTTTTCTAAATAGTTTAATTTCCTTTTAATTGTACTTATTTGATTAACGACTATGCTGTTAGACTCAATCACATCATCAAGCTTCTTATGAAAATTCTCAAGTTTTGAGTTAATGTTTTGATTTATTTTATAGTTTTCTTTACTTATTATTTGCCTGAATGTAGTAGGATCCATTTTTTAAACTCTTCTACCAATCAATTTACTATTTTAACTTTTTGAATAGTTAAAATATCAAATATTTAGAGTGTATAAGCTAAGTTTAACTCAAATTCTGGCGGGAAAATTAAAATCAAGATTGGTTCTAATTCTAAATAAAGATTTACTATGTTTTTAAATTTAGATTTACAAATCTTTTTATTTTGTTTGGCAGCCCTGGTTGTTTTAAATCTTTGGCGCCAAAATTTTCGTTATCTTGATTATCTCTTTATGTGCATTCAAATTAAGAATATTTTTAATCTAGTTTTAAGTTCATTTAACGTATGTGTTAAAAATTTTATCTTATAATAATTCAGTGATTACTTTACCGTAATTGAAGCTCCATCAGTTGTATTTGCTTCAGTAATTCACAAATATTTTGCTGTTAATTTTAATACGTAAATTTGACAAATTTTTTATTAAATTTAAATGTTTCAGGACCAAACTGAAAGTGAACCTTCTGATCGAATTCGCGCGCGAAAATTTGACAAAAGACAAAAGTTTACTTTTCTTAAATACTTGTATTTTTAAACACTTTTCTTACATACATAATACATTGTATGAAAACATGAACAAAAAGTAGCCATCTTGGCTTGGTTCTCTTGTTGGCGGGTAAAAGTTAAAACATAAAAGGATTAAACTCAACTATTCCAGCATAATATTTTAAAAACTGAACAGAACTGAACAATGAAAAATTTATGGAATAGTATAAGGATAATGTTGTTTGTTACCTCTCGAGTTGACCTGATTAGAAACACTGTGGAAATCGCAAATAAAGAGTCCTACATTGTCAGTGACTTGTTATAAGGTCTCTTACCTGGAGGTGATAAATCTTCCCCAATGTTGGTGTTTCATACTGATTCTATGAAACCAACAAGGGATTGTACAGAACCACTGTTTTTGTGTTTAAAATTAGGCTTTCATGAAAAATCTCTATGTGAAAGCTGCACTTGTTTTTTTAATTCACTTTTTTAAATGCCTGTATTAAATTAAACAATTAGTTTTACAACAGTTAAATAACATAAATAATGCATTAAAATAAGGCTACCTCTCCGCTATAAAGCTTGTGCTTTGCACTGCAGAGAGGTTCAACTCATTTCTGAGTTGACAATTCCTTTCTGTTGGAGTAATGTGATTTACTGTTGTTAAAATGTCAGCAGTTAGGGCGCACAGCACAATCTCAGGTCCAAGTAAAGGATTTTGATGAATTTTCTGGTACTAAAGCAGGTTTCTGATGAACCTGTAGTAGTTGATGATTTTTTTAATTATATACTACTATAAGTAGTAGACCCTCACTCTAGGAGTTTTAACTCCTACTGAGGGTCCTCGCCAAATTATTAATTAAACATAAATATATTAGTACAATATATTTTTAAAAAATCATAGTGAAAAATAATTTTGTAATATGTGTTCGCATTTTTTTTTGGTGGAAATAATTTTTTTTATTTATTTTTATTTTAAGTTAAAAATAAGTTTGAAGTTGTATTTGCTTTTATAGGTGGACACCGAGACCATTTTACAACAGGCACAATCAAGCATTCCAATCTACTGAGGTATTTATTTTAATTAGTTTTGTTGTGATAAAAAGCTATTTTTTAATGATTGGCAAAATTATTTTTTTTGCCTTTTATAATTTTTTTCTTTATAAAGGACTATATTTTATTATGACACCAATAAAAAGATTCAAGTATAGAGATTGCATAAATAATAAAGGTAATAAGAGCCTGATAATATGGAAAAGCATACCTGGCGATAAATTGTGGTGATGGCAGTAAAAGCACGTGTGCTTCGGTGATGTCCCAGCTAGGTTGAACAGGTACTTTTTATGGTATATTTTGGCTTGGTAATAACACAATAGATAGCGTTTAGACGAGGTTTCACACAATTTATTCCAACAACAGTGAATTAATTTTGATAATGAGATGAAACTCGGATAATTTTTGTTCTTATGTAGGTCTAAACGCATATTGAATTTCAAATTAATTAAAACAGTTTTCCCCATTCTATGAATTTTCAAAATGTTTGCTGATTCGTTTATTTCCGGTTAATGATTCATAAAAAAAAATTTTTTATTAACACACTACTTTTTCTCTATACCTACTGTGTAGATGAGGCAGAGTAAAAAGGCAACTGTTTCAATTTTGGGATAATTACGCCCTTGGTGGTATTAGTTTTAGTCTGAAGGCAAGAACTATAGTTTTGTTGGTGGGATAATCTTGAAGATAACATATATGTTTATCTAATAAGTCTATTTAGATAATGAGTCATCAATGGGATCAAAACTAAATTATTACCTTAATCTTCTCTATCTATTGAATAATTATACCTTAATCTGTTTAGTTAATATTGGATCCTCTTTGCATCCACAATATTCAAATAGTATGCTCTCTACCTTAACAGTGGTTAAAGATTTATTATGTTATAACATCTAGCTTTATTTTTTTTTCTTTTTTGAGCTGCTATCCTATGTTACAGAAAATAAATTATTGGAAGTAAAGAAGGAATTTGACTGTGAGAAAGAGTTCAAATTTCGATACAACTTCCATAGAGTAAATATCTGAAAAGAACATCCTAAAGATAATTTAGAGCAAACTTGCAGGCTACATCTTCAGATACATATTCCTAAGAAATCTCCTTTTTGATATCAATTATCTCAATGAATTTATATGATATCTTATGAATTTTTAAATGTTAATCCTCCTTTCATTATTTCAAATAATTGTGTATTAGAGGGAATGTTTACACTTTAATTTACTTCATATTTTATGCTTATTGAATTTGAAGTGTTTAATAATACTAATAATATTTTATTCATTTGTTAGCAGAAATCCAGAATTAATCACCAGCACCCTTATTCCAGAAATACTGAATGGGGCAAAGGATATGGAAGGAGATATAGACCTTATAGGGTAACTAGCATTTTCTTGGTTTACTGATCTATATACAAATCTCGGGTACAGGGTACCTCAGAATTTTTCCGAGGTACCTTCGAGGTACTTTTCCAAGGATTACCTTGGAAAAGTACCTTGGTTTAATTCGATTGCTACATCGAATTAGCTACACTCATCCTCACTACTGTAGACTCTCTTTGCTCATTCTCAGACAGTAATTACATTTGTGTTATTCCCAGCAGTCACCCATCTAAGCACTGACCTCTCCCTCAATGCTGTTTAACTTTTATGATCAAACTACAACTGTAGATATACAGGCCGTATTGAAGCTAAATTTGGTATACTTATTTTTTACACAAAGGGATATATGTGAACCATATTTTGACTCAAATCACTCAATTTTCAGATTTTATTATAAAGAATGAGATTGTGGACCTATTATTTTATTAATGTTTTTAAAATCAGTCTTATTAGTTCAAAATGTCATTTTTTAGGTTAATAATGAAAAATAAAATATTTAACACTATTTTTTTAATATTCAATAAACATTTGAGGATTGTTGCAGATAGTTGGGGTTTAATTCCTTGTTTCAACACTGTAGTTTTATAATATTAGCCATGTCATTGTAGTTTGACTATATACCCAATAGCCTATAAATGTAATATTTACAAAGATGCTATTCACTCACTTAGTCAGCCAATCTGTCCCAGATTTTTTTTGCTTCTATTGGATTGGGATAGTAAGTGAACCATAATATTGGATAATGGAATAATAGTTATTTATGCACCAAGGAAGTAAAGAATCTATTTCCCTGAGCAGTTAGTTGGTTCCTAAGGCATAAGCCGAGAAACCAAAGCATTAATCTCCTGAGACAAAGCCTGAGCAGGAGTGAAAAGTATTTTTTTCTCCCTTGGGAGTGAAAAATGCTTCTTTACTCCCTAAAAACTAGTCAATAAACTTCACATTATACACCACTGTCTGGAGATAAACATATTTCATTGACATTAATTCTTTGAAGTTATTGGGGGCAATTATCATTTCAAACAATTTCTAATAAATATCATTATACTTAAAAATCTTGTTAGAGTATATCAAGGATTATGCATTTAGCAATGTTTTATTATCATTACAAAATGTCCTGATTATACAGCTGACCATTTAACTTCTAATGCAGTGAAATCTTTTTGAAATTTAAAACTCACCTCTAAATAGCTACTATGTTTCATTTATTAGTTGTTTTTTTTTTCTTTTCATTCTAGGGTAGAAGTTATAATAATTATAACAGAACAAATTTTCACCGATCGAATGGAAATGTTAAGTGAGTATTTCCACTTTATAATTTATTTATAAGATTCAATGCCAGTGCAGTCAGCATTTTGTAAGTATTAACTGAACATAACATGCTGTGTAAAGACAATGGAAGGACAATGAGAGTTTTAATTGGTGCTGTTTAGATGCTAAGCATTTATTTGGACCTGCCAATTCAGATATTTTAATTTATGTCGATTATGTTCTGACTCAAGATTGGATAAAAATGAAAACTTATAAACCGCTCCTGGACACCATGTTAACATTACGATAAACATTATAACTGAAAATTTAGCTTACTTTTTGTAGAGCCAGAGCCTTTCATTCATTGAAGGTTTTTTGTCTCAAAATCAGAGGATGTGTAATTAATACATTTCATCTGTTATTCGTGAGTTTAAGAATTAAATTAATCTAGTTTAAGTCTTCTAGATTATTTTATGAAACATATTGATCTGGTAAGTTGTGAACATTTACTTTGGTCAGCCAATGTAATTGCTTTTAAATGGGAATAATTTTTTTCTTTATGTTGTTCACTTTCGTAAAAATATTCATACGTTTGTTTTAATTTTAATAGATAGCAAGACATTGACATTGAATACTAATTTTCATTTCACGAAAAGAATTGCTCATTTATAAATTATGAATATAGTATTACTTGATGCAGTACTTCAATCCACTTTTTGGTCTTTGGAATTGTTACCTTGTCCTCTTACACAACTGCTTGGATAGCTACATTATTTACCATATTGTTTTATCTAGAAAATATCAGCATTAGAAATTAGGATGAGAAATCCTAATTTGGGGTTTAATGTTCATAATATAATAATTAAATTAATACCATTTATTGGATAAAAACAATTATACATTTTTCCTTACATATTTTTTATGCAAATCGACTTAGTGCTATGGAGCCGTAAGGGCTTTAGTCGCTTATCTTAACTTGCTTTCAACAGAGAAAAAATGCACAGCTTGCGCTTTTATCTTGTTTCAAGCTAAGTTAGCTTCATGTTGTTAATGGTTGAAAACATTCATGTTTTAATTAAATTTTCATAATATACACTTGTTTAAAAAAATACATCAGTCTGGAAATCCAAGTAATTTACTAAAGTCCCTTAAATTAAATGAAAATTAATTAAATATTATTGCAAATAATGTTTTTAATAACGTTTATATAAATAAAAAAAAACCATTCAGTAACAGAAACTATCTTTTGAACCGTGAAGTGGATTCTCCATTAAAATAATTCCAATTCCATTGCAAATAATGTTTTTAATAACGTTTATATAAATAAAAAAAAACATTCAGTAACAGAAACTATCTTTTGAACCGTGAAGTGGATTCTCTCATTTTAAATAATTATTTAATTTGAAGTTAAGATGTGTCATACTAATACAATCATACAGTCATAAAATACTAAATATTGTCATACTATAAAAATATTGGCTCTTCTTCGCATTAGTAAGTTTAAGCCAATTAAATGACCTTGTATACATAAAAACTCAAGACCCATATTAAAAAAACGGAAAAATTATTAAAAATGTTTTCAAATATCAAAAAACAAAAAAAGTTACTTCAAAATTAAAGACTTAACACAGAAGTAGTAAAAAAAACAGTAATATAAACAATAAAAAATGTCAAATCATTTACACAACACACTGATTTGGTTATACATACTATTTTTGCTAATTTCTTATTTTCATTTATACATGTGTTCTATTTTTAATGTGTCCTTGTGTTTTCAACTTTGGTACTTAGTTGTATTTAAACAACATTGTACTGGTACTGCGGTACTTGTTTAAGCATTATTGTTGATATTTGTTGTAAAAATTTGTTCATATTATCATCACAACTGAGGCCGTCTTTCTGAGTTACAGCTTTATTACAGTTCCTATCAAATTTCAGCTTTATTACAGTTCCTATCAAATTTTATTTATCTCTCTTCATTCTTTTTTAAACAAATCCTGATTCATTTCTTGATCGTTTTTGGTTTCTATTTATTGTATTGTGAGCCAAATGTTGTTAAAATAGAAGTCACTATGCATATAGTGAAAAACCTTTCTTTACTTCCTATTGCTGTTAATGTTTCATCAAACTAAACATTTGTTGTCTTTCAGTTTCCCCCTGAATCTGGGAAAATGAAGTTTAGAATTTTGTAATTGCACTACAAAGGATATAGTTAATTTAACCCACTCTAATTTCATTAACATATAATTATGTGAATGATCATTATGACTTCATGTCATATATTTTACTTACTAAATAAGAACATATCTTCTTATTTAAATAAAAACATTAAATTTTAGTAAATGTCTTTAGTTTTCTTAACCTAAAATCTATTAAATAATATTGACCGAACACTGGTGGAGTCTAAACAAAATTGCAATTAATATTTGTAAAAAAAACTCCAAACCTGAAATGTCGTTGTCACCCATTTTTTCGAAGTTATTCAAGAAACTATAAGGTTGTAATGAGAAAAATATGCTTTTAGTCACAATACATTCATTATATATATCAACAAGTTAGAACTGATTTATGATTAATAATACTTTACATATATAGAAATGCAATTATTGAATAAATCAATTAAGTCAAACACTAAAGAAAATGCTCATAGGAAATATCCTACTATTGTTATATAATAGTTACTCAGCCTATATAATAGCATTTCAGCCTTAACCTGAGCATTACAAATTGAATCTTACATTACTCCAAGATCTTCTAAATTGTGTCTTAATCATCTTTGCCTCTTTTTTGCATACTCTCGTTTTGTTTTTTTTTTTTAATTTGGGCCTTAAACATTCTCCCTCTATTTTTGCTACCCTGTTTGCTGCCTTCCCAGGAGTGTTACATTCACCTCTAGAGTCTGACATTGGAGAATTCTTTCTTGAAGAAAGAATTCTTTCTTCAAGGTTGGTGAAGCAACCCCACCAATGCTGACTGACTTGGTTAAATTAATTGAGTGGAATAATTAAAACATGGTATTTTTTTAAACCATCTGAAGCGTTGAGTAAATATGTTCTCATTAATTTTTATTACTCTATTCCACCTCAATAAACTGGGTATGAAATGGGGGGGGGGGTACATCTGGGGGTGGGATTTTCCCTTGCCAACCTCTTCTTTTTCTTATATATATCTTCTTCCTCATGGTCTCTTCATCCCTAGAAGCTTCAGAGGTATATTTCCTCCTCTCCCTGGGTGTAAAGACACCATGCTCTTGAGGAGTCCTCGGAAATAAAAACTAAGCTAGGAGCAAAACGGGGTGTAGGAACAGGAAGTTTGGGTATAGGAAGGTTGAGTAGTGTGGAAAAGGTTTTAACACGCTCGAACAACATGCAGGTATGGTATTATCTGTTTATAACCTGGAAATGAGTTTCCAACCCAGGATTTTCTTTCACAGGGTGATTTTGAAATTACTGTGGAGCGCTCTCAATTTGATGGATAGCTAGTCCACCAAAGACAAGGCAGCCTCGGTCTCTAAAGAATTTGATTTGTTATTAATTGAGTCCCTGCTATGCTCAAGCCTCAATAGCGAAGCCTCAATAGCGTTTGGCCTTCCAAGCGTCCTCGTTTTTACTTCACATTGCTGGAATTTCCTAAGTATCATCCTCCCTAGTACTTTTGTCATCAATTTGCTCATCATCGGCCTGGACAACACTACCATTGCTAACTCCCCCACCCCTACAAAAGGTTAGAGAGGAATAAGGAGAAGTGGTAATGGCACCTATTGGTGTAGTTACTTACTAACTTTTCTACTCATTAGCTATTTCATCCATCAGAGGTTGAAGACTCGTCAAAGGAAACCTGTTTCTTCTTCAGTCCAGACTGAAGAAGAAACAGGAACAGTCCCTTTTCAATATCTAGAGGTAGCTTCAAGCACCTGCCATCTGGGTGGATAATAATATGAATGCTCCAGAGTAAACCTTCTCAATGGTCTCCTTGGCTTTAAATAGCTTTCTATCTAATGAAGATTTGTCAGCCTCAAATATCCTTTGGGTCTCTCTTAGAGTGCAATTTGCCCTCCATTTCTTAAGCTACTTTTTCAACTGTTCTATGTTCTCACATACTTAGAAAAACGGAAGTAATTTAACTAATTAACATGGGAGTAAAACGCAAAGTATCTAACCTAAACACAGTGGCATAAAATAAGTAAAGTTTTACTTACTTCATAAAATAGATCTCAGCTACACCAACATTTTTAACCACCAGCTACAAAAAAACATTTAAAACAGCCTAAAAACCTGAACTATATGAATAGATTGAAATAACTGGTGAGGTTGTTATACACGTGGAGCCCCTCGACAGAAAAAACTAACTTTTACCTCATAAAACATTGGAAAAATGGATAAAACATACTTACAAATTTAATAAATCGAAAAAATCCCAAATCAAGAATAAACATTGTTTTAAATATTAATCCATGAAACTTAACTTGTATTCCTAACCCAAAAGACTAGTACTAGTACTAGGTGACTCTAACTGAAGCTCTTGCACACCTCTGGCCTATCTATGCTAGAAGGGTTGCTTTTTAGCAACACCCTTATTTTAATCTTAAAATTATTCAAAATTGCATAAAACCAATATATTGAGTAATAAACCTCAAGAGTGTGGTTAGGTTTCTGCCTTTCGACTTCCACCTGTTAATGATCTTACACAAATTTAATTTAATATTATATTACCTTGTAACGTTCGGGTGAAATGAGAAGGTAAGGTAACGTATATATTAATAAATGAGATAAAATAAATATGAGCTGATAGAATATATAAGTATAATATAATATATATAGGATGGTGTAAATAAATAATATATAAAATTGATGAAGGATCTGAGGGATTTATAAATATATAATAATCTGAGGGATTTGTGAAACGGCTAGGAGCCGGATAGCACCACTATATTGTCTTGGGAAGGCAATAATGAAAACCAGCGACAAGAATTTAGCTGAGTGTAAATATATATATATATATATATATATATATATATATATATATATATATATATATATATATATATATATATATATATATATATATATATATATTCTAAGTTGCATACAGAAAAGATTATGTAGCCATAACGCTATGAATATCAATTAAATGTATATATATAAACCTTGAGTTGCACACAATATAAAATTTTAGACTTATAAAAAAAATCAGAGCTCTTTACACACAAGTGTTGCTTATCTTTATGTTTAAGTAATATATATATTTATGCAGTTCATACACCTCATTCAATTTTGGTAATAGGTCTCAGTAGAAAATAAACATATTGCTTAGCCAATGTTTCGGCGACTATAACGTAGCCATCACTCAGGGCAAAACTAAAACAATACATCAAAAATAGAATGTATCATTACATGGTATCAAAAAATAGATAATACAAAAAACCAAGCATAGTTTGACTAGATATGAATACTTAGGTAAAGCTAAATATATATATATATATATGTGTGTGTGTGTGTGTGTATATATTATTTTTATTTATTTTAATTTATTATTTAAATTATAAACCTTTAATCATGATGGCACTCAGATGAGTAATATTTTATGAACTGAAACCTGAAGGAGTAGGTTGCAGTCGTCCAGGTCTCAGAACATATCACTATCAGAAAAACCTAATTGATGCTTAAATATATGATGTATACTAAATTTGTTTTTAATAAAAGCTATTCTTACTTGATAGGCACAAAATAAACAAAACCTCTATGTTGCTAAAGTCATAATAAGTTTATATACGGCATCTTTAAATATGGTTGTCAAATACCATGGAGACTCCCTAAGACGGTGTCCTGGTGAGTTAAATCCAGTCAGTAAATACTCTGAATCGACTACGGTGTTAGAAATACGGCGTAGGAAATACGGGGAATCAAAACATAAAACATGAGTATGTTTATATAAATTTATAAGGTTAATTTTATTTTTTTAAACAAAGAAAATTATATGTATAAATGTTGACTACAGTTTGTGTGGGAAGTCTCCCAACAAACTAAGAAAGAAAAGAAAAATAATAAATCACCAAGTTTCCCTTTTATAATATGTGACTATAAGTAACAACAGTAATCACTAACGCTGGTCCACTGATAATAGACTTATTATATGTTTGGTCTAAAAAGAAGTAAGCTAATGATACTCAAAACAAAAAGGGGATCTTCAGTATGAAGAACAACACTTATAAGATAGGTTACTTATCACCAATTAACAAAAAGTTAAACGCAAAAGCAATCGGAGGGAGAGAGGTCCTGGGTCATCACTCCGACAGCTCTTTCTCAAGTCGAAATCTTCCAGAAATGATCTTCAATTAAAACATTTTAGGGCAATACGGTGTCGCAACAGACAAAAACGCAAAAGCCATTGTGGTGTCCTTCCTGGTGACCTCTTATTTGGACTTAACTCAGCAGCATCAGACTTTTAACGATTAAATGGAAAAAGGGGTCTTTAACTAAATAATAATAAAACAACACCAAACACAACTTGGGTAAATAAATCAGCACAAGCTTTATAATGTTGATTAGTAAAACACTACAATTAAAATCAGTTTTGAAATGTCTTGATCATCACAATTATTTAAAAAAAAAAACAAGTAAATCAAAGTAAACAAGGCAACAATTGAATAAAAGAATAGTAAGCACCATAGATATACTTTAAAAGGCAATTAAGCTCTATTACTTCTACATAGAGTTTATAAAATTGTCAATAATTTATGTGTCTGCCAACCAATTTAAACTTAACGTTACATACCATGTTATAATAAAAAGGTATAAACATCGGTGGCCAGCTGATAGTTTATAAAAGATAAAAACCCAATCCCCTGAAGACCATCGAAGTTGCACCTCAAAATTCAGAGAAATAGTACATTGTTTCAGCAATAAATACCTGAGAATAACTTCAAGTGAACTGATTAATTATTGATAGCTAAGTAGATTCTCCACAACGGGCGAGTTTAACCTGTCCTGACAGGATGGTTACGAGTGTGGCTAGGTCGAGATGACTCTTACAACTTACGTTCCAGAGACTTTACAAATACATCATTTGGCTAGAAGAGAACCAATTCCATAGTTAAGATATCTGCGAAAAGAAAAGAACAAGCATATGAGCATCTCGAACAAAGTCGAAGGCAGCACACAAATCCAAAATTAACAAAATAATCCACAATCGAAAACAATGAAAAGTTCTTACCAATCATACGCTTCATTAACTTGACAATTTTTTAAAAACAGAATTCATCTAGACTTATTTAAGCTTCAACACAAAAAAAAATAAAATTGAGAAAACTCTCATGGCTGCTTCTCGAGGTCTCTCCCGGCAGCCCTGGAAAACGAATTTTCTGGGAAAAAACACGGCTAACCAAATCGGCAACTGCATCGACGAAGATGTAGTTCCTAAATTTTTATTGAAATTTGAACAAAATCCTGTGAACGAAGAAAGAAAAACTATGATAAGACGGAAAATCCTTCAAAAAGAAAAGAAAACGTATAAAATAATTCGTTACATACATTAATTTAAATTTAATCAAATATTAGTTGGCAAACCAAAGTTGGCATCACTTTCAAACTGTAATATTTTTTTAATTTTTTAAACTAAGTGCATAGCTAGAGCAACACTGATTTAAAGGTAGGTTACACTAGCCAAACAAGGTTACAGATAAACATAACCTTTCAAAGACGAAACGGAAATATTAAAATGTCTATTATTAATATCAAAACAAAGGTGAAAATAAAATGAAAGTAAAAGTGTAAATAAGCATAATTTTCTTAGAAAATTACTACGTACTTACTACAGTGCAACACTAGAAAGTTGCACTTAATAAAGATTAATTGTACTATGTTGCTTGAAAAAGCTATCAAATAAGCAGAAAGCTAAAACATACATTTATTTGTTTTTAAACGTAAAAATGATGCGTTCTGGGGTCTCACCACAGCACGGTATCTCACACAACATTACACTTAACATATATTTATCTATGCAAAATTACTATTAATAAATATGAGAATTTAAAATTGGTCAACTTTTGAATTCAAGTTAGTAACTATTTCATATAAAAATTCTGATATATAATAAGCAGGTTAAACTGATTAAAAATTCTTCCCAAACTTGGCAAGTGAAGCAAAGTTGTATCTTTGGGGTGCTCAAAATATGAGGCAAAAACCCAAATAATGAAGCGGTATAAAATTGTAGAAAAAAAGTAGTTGAGTGGGAAAACTTAGTTCAATACTCAGATGGTCACCAGGTGACATCTTTGGATGTCAATACTAGCGATTGGCATCACGCCTTGGCTATGTACGGTACCAAAGCCAGAGAGACAGCATGAAGAGGGAGGGAGGTCGTACATCCCTCTCGACGCAGCTCACAGAATGGGCACGAAGTTTAGGCACTTTAAGTATCTCATGTGCAGACAATGCATGTGAGGTACACTACTAACAGAGCAGTTGGTTCAACTGCGGTGACGTTGACAGTGATCTATCAATAGACAGCGGTAACAGTGGTATATCAAAAGTAGTACATCAAAATTGGTATCTCAAAAAGTAAATTGGCAGATCAAAATTGGTGCCTGAAATAACATAATACACGGGGCTAAGTATCAAAATAACCTAATAGGGTGTCTCACCACATAAAAGTTCTAAAAGATTCCCAAAACTACAACATGAATAAACTTACATCGAAATCCTTTTTTCATGGTGCTCAACAGCAACAAAATATTAAAATAAACAGCATATCTTCAACTCGGGAAACCCTTAAAGGGTTGTAGTTCATAAATTAACTCCTCCGAGCAAAACTATTAAAAAAAACTAAAAAACATTTTCAAAAGAAAAATTGCCTCCTCTCAGCTCGGCGTCTAACCTCGACCTGAGGGAAGAAATTTAAAAATTCCCTACAGACAGAAACGTCGGTACAAAGAAAAATTACCTACGAAAGGGAAAAAACCATTAGTGTCTGTTTTTGATCTGACTGTTCTTATAACTCTATTGTTTATGCATAGAGTTGTTGTAAAAAACTGTTTGCAGACTCTATGCTTAATATTTAATTTAGTAAAATAAAAGGCCAAATTGAAATCTCTCGAATTTGTGTTTGAATTACCCAGCCGATTAACTTTATTCATGTGTCTAGCTATAAATTCGCGTTGGGATTGTAGGTCCCCGATTTTCCAATAGCTATCAAATAATTCAGACCTTTCTTCTTCGCTAAATTTAGTCGAACACTGAAATCTACAATTTGCACTAGGAGCTTTTATAAATCTTTCTGGTATTATTTTTTTTGAAAATTTTGATAGGTAGGGTTTCCCTCTATTCCTATTCTCCTTGGCAACAACATCCTTCCATTTTTCAGGTGTCCTTTTTTTCTTTCTACAGTTTTCCAAACTATTATTATTGTTTTCAACCATTATATTATCATTACTCGATGCTTTATCGTTATTATTTAATTCCGAATTATTAATTTGAATATAGTTATTGATATCGACAAAAACATTATTACTTGGAACTTTATTATGGTTCATACCAAGAACATCTTGTTCATCGTCATTACACATCAGCGCTTTATCATTATCCAAACAACCACTAACTTGATTATTACTTTGATCTTCTTTACATATTATATTTTCTTTCTGATGTATAAAATTTGTCTCTTTACAATTTTGATTTTCTTTGTATAATTTTCTTTATTTGGTGAAATATGAATTATTTTATCACTTTCATCAGTATCAGTGCTATTATTTGAAAGTTCAAAATCCGGGTCGTCACCGTCATTGTCACTACTAACTATGTCTTGATCACACTTTTGGCTGTCATCGAAAAACATTTTTAAAATATCCAATTGTTGGCTGTTTGGAATAAATAGCTCATACTCAAATGGCAACTTAGGAAACACTTCGCCCTCACGAATGTTAAAATATAAAGAGGTTTCTTGTTGCTTGACCTCTTCCATCGCCAAGGATACGAGTTTCCTTCCCCTGGACATCTAAAACAGAAAATAAAATATCGAAATTGATGACTAATTAACTATTGAAATAATAAGACACGTTTGTGTTTACCGTCGATACTTTTGTCCAAACAAGCAAGTATCGTCTGTAAACACAAACATGTTTCAATCTACTACAACTTATTTTACTATTAAATAGTTATTAATTATTTAAATAAATCGTGATGAATTAATTATTTAGTAAGCCATTAAAGTCGTATTCACGAATAAAATCAGTTGGCAGCTCTTATACAAATAATAAATATCATGTCATGAGATTCATAAATAATCATCAAAAAGCATAAAATAGTTTTGCAAGCTGTCAATTGATTTTATTCGTAAATACAACTATTGTTATTTAAAAAATAAATTATTTTACTACTTGAATAGTTATAATTCATATAAGTTGAATGGTATTGAATGTAGAATAGAGTTATATCTTACTTGATAAGGGTTCTAAGTAGTAAAAAATAGTTACCTTAAATGTCGAAGAGTGTTACAACAGGAAATGAAACCGTATTTGGCAAGGTTCTGTTATGACATCTGAGATAGATCTGATAAAAGAAGATGTAACACTATTCTATAAGTATAAAGACACTAAAACCCTCCAGCGGCTTATACTTGCACTATCGATAAAACGGTCTTCCTGAGGTTATAGAGCTCGTTTTTTTCTATCGGATGGTGTTGATAACTCAAAACGGCCAAAAAGTGAGATGTGCCACTATTCGATTTGACGTGTGATATATGGTATATATGTATGTATATAATAATGTATATAAAATTTACATTTTAGGCAAATAATTGCCTATGAAATCTAATTTTAACATAATGCAAAAACCATTTGTCAACTATTTGCTGTGCCGATAAGATTTGTTTAAAACCCAATTCAAATGGCTGTTTATAGAAGTACTTTGCTTAAAGATCTTGTCATACTTGGACAGGCTACTTATTACTAAAATGATTCTCCACACCACCACATTGATGAGTAGTAATCAATAGTCGTTTTAAGCTGATGATTACGGCCCTTTACAGAGTCAGTTAAATTCTCCCATCATAAGTTTGTCATAAAATTTCCTGAGCTACACAAATTCATGCTAGTGGTCATATGACCAAATGCTGCTGATGGAATGAAGGTGTCTGCCATTAAATACATGTCCTTAGGTGGTTGAGTTGGTTTAATTATAGCTTCTACAACTTTATATTCCTGAATTATAGGTCTAACTTGTTCTTTCAGTGTATTCTATACCTGAAATTTTATTTAATTAAGCCACCATATCCTCCAAAATTCACCAATAATTCATGAGTTGATAACTTGTCTAAGTCAATGTACTTCCCGATATATAAGCCCTCATCAGGTTCTATGGCTTCACCACAGGTCTTAAATTTTCTGTGTTCACATCAGGTTCTTTTGGGAAATACTTCATAATTATTGTTGTTGGCTTTTTATTTTAAAGTTTTACAAATATCATTTAACACCAGTTTGATGATTCCAGCATAATCTTTGTTCTTTCCTCCATGCACATAATAATGTATGTGCTGTGCGGATTGCTGTTATACTTCTGAATTTCCCCAGCAGTAGCTCTAATTATCAAAGTAATTTCAGTAGTACTGGAAATCTTAAATTCAGATTTAAATGAATTCCGTGTTAAATCATGGCAAGCTACCAAAACCGGATGATCGTTAGTAACTGATTTTCCACAAGTGAAAATAACTGGAAAGTCAGCCCTTTTTTTAAATTGTAGTGTCTCTCCACTATAACTTGAGTTGTGGTTATGCCCCACTCAGTCAGGTTCACCATATGGGGGGAGGGGGGGGGGGGTAAGAGATCAGTCCTGGCCTGAACTTCAGTGCGTCAACATATGAATCACAAACACATGCTATGAGCGCCACCTTGTTTATTAGGAGGAATAGACACCAACAACAATATTCTGACAAGAACTTTTAACACATTAAGGTGAATACAGTACAACGGTAAATATAGGAAGATGGGAGAGGATATAGTATAAAGATGGGTCGACTGGCAAACAAGGAATATAGGAAAATGCCAGAGGGTAAGGACAAACACAAAGTTGGGTTGTAATGATCCCTTGCAAAGAAACCAATATATGCAGAATAAAGACATGCAACTACTTTTTAAACTTTAAACAAATACTCTGTAAACTGTATTCTTGGTAAGGAACAAACAATGGTTGTTCTACCCAGAACAGTAAAAGAGATCAGACTCCAAAAAGTTGACTCTAACATGAACTAATAAACGGGAGTAAGATAAGATACCTACTCTGCGCATGTCACTTACTGCTAGTGAAACTAAGGCAATATGGGATTTGTCTCGAAAAGAAAGTAATACTCTGACTGAAAATTAACATAAAAATAATAGTCCCTACAACAGCTGTGGGGCCCCAGTACATAAAATCTACCTACCAGCAGTGGTCTTCCTCTGGTCCAAAAATTAGTTACTGGGCTCTCATTTTAAATTAAAAATAAAAGTGATATTATAAAATTATAGGCATTTCGAGCCAAAGATTCCCTCCAAGCAAGTATCAAGTAATTTCTTGTTGCATCCTTTCCCATATTTTTGAATTCTTGTGAGATAAAGGCATTGTCAATAATCTTGGATGGAATTTAAGATATTCTGTAGAGGGGTTGTTGAATTCTGTAATAACTGATTTATGTTCTTCCTGAATATCGGATAATGAATTAATACTAACTTCAGATGTGCATTTAAGTGAAGTCGCTGAATGCCAATGTTTGATTTCTGATGGGAAGTCAGAATTTCTTTGTAGAAAGTATCCCTAGCTGGCATTTTCAGTTAGCGTTTTGGAGAGGTGTTCCTCATATTTAAGGTAAAGATGAACATGGATTCACTTAGGGTCGTGAGCAGGTTTCCCTTTACAGATCAAACCACTACTACGCCAATCAATGCTAGTCGTATGACTAATAATTAGACAAAAACGACTATTCATAAGTAAACGAAATTATATATATTTTTATGATTAAAGGGCTCAACTCTAATATTATTAACTAATGGTGGGATTGGTTGCGATTGCAAATAATTGATATTATATTTAAAGTAATTGCTACTTAAATCGGTCCGAAGAGAAGTTGAAGCAATGATTACTAAAGATGGGTAGTGGCTAGCACACATCCACACATCCGTGCTGTAGTTGACAAAGACGATGAAGTTGACGACGAAGAAGTTTAAAGTTGATTCAAAGTAATAATTTCCATAAGAATGAATTAGAGCATCTTTCCATATTCAATTAACGATTAAATAGACATAATGCAATATTATAGACCTCTAGGAGATGCCATAATCAGCCACATGAGTTGGTGTCGTAAATCTTACGACGATGAAGTTGACGAGTCGGATTTATGAGACGAACTGACGCTACAAGCGAACACGTTTTTACAAGTGGTACTCTGTAGCGTGCCTATGCCAAGCTCTGACGTCACAGATAGGTCATAGAAGGCGGGTACAACAAGGTCTTCCTTGATTGAATGACTCAAGGTCACTGTGTCCAAAAACAGTGGGAACACAGTGAAGCGCCAAAATACAAAGTGAAGGATGAATGGACATCTTAATATATTATTATTATTAATACGGTACTTGAAAGGGGTGGTGTTTTCTCCGATGTAAAAAGCATCACATTGTTGACATTCAAGGAAGTACACCACATGACTAGATGTGCAGGTAGCGGAGGTGGGAATTTGGGAGGAATTACTTGTGGAGTTTGTTTGACTTTGGGGTATTAGTGATACTGGGAGATACAATTACTGCTATTTGAAAGGTGAAATACCAACAAAAAAATATAGGGCTGATAAAAAAACTTATACTTTTTCCTTATAACTTAGGCATGCCATGTGGGATCTATCACAACTGCAAACATTTTATTGACAAAATATAATCATTGAGGGAGGCTGATCTTATAATCGCCTTAATAAAAATAAAAATCGCCATATTTTTGTTCTAATTAATTTTGCGATTCAATTTCCTTTACTTGAAAATCTGTTTTCAAATGTTCATAATTTCTAGTCTACTTCTTCATAATTATCTTTATTTTCAATGTTTTTTTCTGCTTTAGAGATACCTTATTTTCAAAGGGTTTTTCTCTTTTACAGTGTTTACCAGAACCATCTGAGGAGGTATTGGGTTTTTTCCTAACAATCTCTATCCAATCTTGATAACTCTAGTTTTAACTCATTTAAAAAATTCTTTACTTGTATAACTTATTTTATTTGGTTGCTAATCATTTGTTATTCATATGGCTGTGTTGTATCTAAAAACCCCATGTTATTTAAACAAAAAGCTAAGAAATAAAAGTAACAGAGCATTTCAGGACAAATGATCAAAATATCATGTAGTGTAATTAATATCTTGGTTTCCAGCAATTTCAGCCTCACCCAAGAAAGACTGTCATTTTTCAATAGAGAGAACCAGCTGAGAGATGCCCAGTGCCATCATGATAGGCACCGTCGATCCAGTTCTGTTGTCAGCAATAGAAGCCACCATTCAACTTATTCAAATCGATCCAGAAGGTATTTTTTATTCATATTTTTCTCCTCTAATGGCCCATTGAATAAGTGTTAAAGTAGTACAATTTCCTGTAAAACGAATGTTTTTTTCATCAAAATTGGATAACCGCAAGTAAAGTTATGACATTTGTTAAATGGCAAAAAAATTCACAAGAAGCCAATATTTTTTTAAAGAAATTTGCTGACTTTGCATAAATTAACCATTTTTTATTGTTTTTAAAAGTGTCATAACTTAGGTTGTAGTCATCCGATTTTGATGATAAAACACTTGTTTCATAGGAAATTTTATCAACTTTAAAAAAATGTCCTCTTCATGTTTTGCTCACTACCCACAGGGAACCACATTCCAAGAAGATTGGAATTTGTGCAATTTTCTAAAATTTTAAGCATGCGTAATCATATGAAAGGCTCCACTCTGGATATGCAGACTCTGGGTTTTCTTAATAATTTAAGGTATATTTTCAGACAAATTTGGTTTAAAGTGGTACAAATTGACTCACATTTTTTCAGGTCTGGCTCCTGGACTATTACTATGCTCATTTTCATTCACATACACTCTATTGTATTAAAGAATGGGGAGCACCCACTGTAGTCAACAATATTTTTATTTTGCAAAAAAAGCTAGTATAAAAAATAATGCTAATAATGACTAAGTGCAAACAATATTTTATTGATAATAAAATTTTTAGGCTAATAAAAATCAGGCCCGTCTAAAACAGCTTATCCCCGGTGAGATGGATCATTGTGTTCCGGGACCCCACCCCTACCGTATGAATTTCTACACCTCTTTTCTTTCAATGTTTCTTGTTTGTAAACTAAAACAATCCCGAGTTACGTATGTCTAAGGCCCGTATTCAGAATCATTTTAAAAAAATCTCTCCTAGGTTGTTCCTAGCCTTCTCCTAGGTTGTTCCTAGCTTTCTCCTAGGCCTAGCGGTATTCAGAATCAGTTTTTGAAATCTCTCCTAGGTTGTTCCTAGGTTGTTCCTAGCTTCTTCCTAGTTTCTTCCTAGCCTTCTCCTAGCTTTTAAAAAATCAACCCTAGGAATGATTTTACGTAAATTTATTCGTGCTAAACCGTTAATATAACAAAAATAGAATAAAAACTTACTTTAGAGTTAATTATAACTTAATTTTATTATTTATCTTTACAATAATTTGAACCTCAATTTTACGTAAACAGACATTTTTTGACAACTAGCGCTACCTAGTAGAGAACTGTAAAACTAATAATATTGAGATATTCTACAAAAATAAACAAATGATGTGTAAACAAACCTGGCACAGAATAAACTCCCTTAAAATACGTAAATTTGTAATGACAACAAACTTATTTATAGTTGCCGATTATTTTAAAGTATATCTAATGTGAAAGTGCGTGACCTTGACCCAGTGAAGGTTTGAAACTAGAGAATGATTTGCATTTTATTTTCACTTATGAAGAAATCATTATATGTCATTAATGTACTATTTAAATGTTTTTACAATAACATAGTTAGTGATAATAAAAACAGGTTAAACTTTTGTAGAGTGTATGGGTGCCACATTTTTGAATTGTAAGTTTATAGGAGAAATTATTATACTTGACATAAATAAATCATCATATTATAGGGTTGTATAAACCCTACAGTTGGTACTTCCATTTTTCACACTGATCTATAAAGTCATATCTCGTAAAGTCAAATTAGTTTACGTAGCAATTAGTTCGTTTTAGGCGTTTTAAAAGCGGTTGATATTGTGAACAGTTTAAAAACTACACAAAACAAAAATGTATAATATACTTTTCAGTCTTGTTTACTTCTATATGTTAGCCAATTTGCCCGTAATTATTTAGTTTAGTTTAGACCTTTCCAGTAATTATTATATATTCAATAAAATATACTCAGCACTAGTATTATTTTATTTATTTTCTATAAGGTTTCATCAAGTTTATGATACTTTCCATTTATAATAATTGATAGCATTTATTGCAAGGTTAGCAATCAAGAAGGCGGTCGCTCAAAACGGGGATTCTCAAAACAGTTAACAGCTCTACTTCATTCTAGATGGGAATATACAACACTACCACGTTAAGGCAGAGTTTTGAATCCCACATTTTAATGGGGAGATACATCAATAAGTATAATGTTTACTCTACCAACATAATGTAAACAATCCTTACTATCCCCGTTATGATTGTTAGTTAGCTGATCTTTCTAATCAAATCAGCATTAAACATCTCTGAGTTCATACGTTGTGAACGTAGAGATCACGATTTTCTTTACTTCGTAAACTGAGTGTATTTTTTATAGTATTCATAAGCCTATTGCTTAGGGAAAAACATTTGTTATTGCTTAACAAAAAATTAAAAAATGTAAATGGAATGTAAAAAATTTGCTTCGGGTATATAATCGACCAATCAAATATAAATACGTCACGGAAGTTACGTTTTGTTGCAGAACGTTTCTTTGTTTACATAATAAAGCAATGCTATTGGTCACTTTAGGATCACAAAAAATAAATAATAGGATCCTTTGTTTCATTTTGTTTTGATATGAGCCAATATGTATTTGTGACGTCACACTTTCGCGACGCTTAACATAGTGCTCATGAAGAAGATATACAGGGTGGTGCATTTCACCCTGCACTGGTGCATTTCACCAATACATCACTTTGATTAACTCAGCTTCGTATGGAGCTATCGCGATAAAATTCGTTACAACCCCACTAAGTTGACAACTGGAATTTTGAATACCCAATTATTATGTTGTTAATCGTCTGGTATGTATGGTCATCATATTACCAATATGTGATTTTTTACAGTAACTTTAGATTATATTGGAGCAAACCTTTGCGTCATATTCTGAACATTTGATACTAAAAAATGAAATTCCGGTAATTTTTTTGTAATTTTCCCGGGGTGGTACCCCCAAAATTTATTAGGGACACGTCAAAAAAACATTTTTTACTGGCGCAAAATCCGTTTCAGGTCAAAAGAAGTTGTTTGGAGCAATAAAACAAATTTTTGATTTTTTTGGGGGCAACACCCCCAAAATTTATAAGGGGGAGCCAACCAAAAAAAAAAAATTTAATGGCTCAAAATCCGTTTCAGGTCAATAGAATTTGTTTTGGAGCAATAAAACAAATTTTGATTTTTTTGGGGGCAACACCCCCAAAATTTATAAGGGGAGCCAACCAAAAAAAAAAAAAAATTTAATGGCTCAAAATCCGTTTCAGGTCAATAGAATTTGTTTGGAGCAATAAAACAAATTTTTGATTTTTTTGGGGCAGCACCCCTAAAATTTATAAGGGGTAACTGACCAAAAAAATTTTTTTTAATGCCTTAAAACCCGTTTTAGGTCAAAAGAGTTGTTTGGAGCATAAAAAAAATTAGACTTTTTGGGGGCAGCACCCCCAAAATTTATAAGGGGAGCCGACCAAAAAATTGTTTTTATTAGCTCGAAATCCGTTTTAGGTCAAAAGAAGTTGTTTGGAGCAATAAAAAAAATTTGACTTTTTGGGGTCAGCACCCCCAAAATTTATAAGGGGGTGACAACCAAAATATTTTTCGCCCTGAACCACTCTTGTTTACCCAAAACGGATTTTAAGCTCAAAAACAATTATTAAAATAGAACAAAAAATGACTAGAGACAATCTAGGGACGATTTAAGGTACCTCTCTACCTACCTTGGATCTTCCTAGGTTGTTCCTAGCTTATTCCTAGCCTTTTCCTAGAATTTAAGGTGCAAAGTTAGGAAAAGGCTAGGAGAAACCTAGGAGAGATCTCTTCCTAGCCCTAGGGACGGTTAAAAATGTTCTAAAATGGACACTAAAGCTAGGAAGAAGCTAGGAAAAAGCTAGGAACAACCTAGGAACAACCTAGGAAGAACCTAGGAGAGATTTTTTTTGCAACTTTTGATCATTCTGAATACGGGCCTAAGTCTTTAAGAGATAGCTATTAAAAACTTAGATCATAAGAAATTTTTTAAAATTCAAAGTTTAATTTTTACGCAATTAGTTAAACTGAAGAAGTGTATAATAAATTAGATTTTCTCTTTATCAAGCGAATGTCGTTGAGCTAGCTGTCTGATATAAAAGATAATTATCCTGGTTTTTTGTATATTTAACCTTTAGGGGTAGGCGTGGTAATAATTTTTTTTCTTTTTTAAATACCTTTTATTAAATAACATATTAAAATTATTACAAAAAATGAAATATGATACCTCTGAGGGTTTATTTCTCCTTTGTAAAGTTCACTGAGACAATTTTTAATCTAAAACGATTTCTTGCAGTATACATTCATGTGTGCGAGTCAGCCCTAAATTAAATCTAATTGAGATCTTTGAAGCTGTCTTGGTAGATTTATAATTACAAATCTCTTTCCCTTAGTTTTAAGTTCAAATGTTAGATGTATGTATATGTGAAATTAAGTTTATTTGCAGGTCAATCAGATCAAACAGATCTATGCGATCTAATAGATCGTTTAGATCAAACGTGTCGTTTGGTTCCCATCGATCATTTGGTTCCCAGAGGTCGTTCGGGTCTCAGAGGTCGATGGGTTCGTGGAGGTCATATGGTTCCAACCAGTCGTTTTCATCGCAGAGGTCGTTTGGTTCAAATCGATCCCGACAATTCAATGGATCTTATAGGGGCCAACGACAATGGGTGAATGGCCATCGGTTTTCATCATTCAGGAGACATAAGTAAGTACTTATTTATTTTTTTTTTTTTTGAAATACCTATATAGTGAATATGATTGACTCTGTCAATCATATTTAAAAATGTCAATCATGTATTTCAATAATTATATTCAGTTTATGTTTAGACATCAACATATTCTCTGATTATTTAAAGTTATAATATTTGGCGCAGTCAAATGGCTAGGAGAAGACAAAACGATCCTTTTCAAGAAAATCATTTAGAAAACCATTACACAAATATTAATTTCAAATTTGATAAATTTGACCCAGAAACTGAGGAATGGGAATACTGGATCCAAAGATTTGAAAATGAACTATACTTAAATGGTATTCAATTAAATAATAATAATGTCAACGCGATTAATAATGCTAGAAACTTAATCCTATCTAAAGTTGGATCTGATGTATTCAAAACAGTTATTGACCATTTCAGACCACAAGACATACGGACAATTCAATACAACGACATTAAAAGTATGTTAGGGAGACATTATGGACACAAAGTTTTTAATTTAGCTGAAAGAAAAGTATTTTCTGAAACTTTAAGACAGGATAATGACAATATTTTGACTTTTATAAACAAATTAAAAAAAATTGCTAAGTGTAATTTTGGGCAAATTTAAATGAACGTATAAGGGATCAATTAGTTTTAGGCATAAATAACCCAAAATGGCAACAATCTTTAATCAAGAAATTTCCAGACAATGACGCAACATTAGCTGATGTGGAAAGAGAAGCTACTCTATTAGAACAGGTAGATTTACAATATAAAAGTTAAACACTGATCATCAACAATGTTAAAACAAATAAAACAAAATTTAATATAATAAATATCAACCTAATAATACAAGTAAAGCCAAATCAAAACTAAAGAAAGGTACAGATTGTTTTAAGTGTGGTTATTTATTGCACCCAAAGAA
This sequence comes from Microvelia longipes, assembly GCA_018340805.1. Lineage (NCBI taxonomy): Eukaryota > Metazoa > Arthropoda > Insecta > Hemiptera > Veliidae > Microvelia > Microvelia longipes. The sequence goes on from JACMZG010001911.1 coordinate 27,729,426, forward strand.
ACCCTGTCCAGCAGAAGGACAAACTGTCTAGCATGTGGAAATGAAAATCATTTCGCTAGGGTTTGTTTACGACGTGGTAGGGCAGAAATAAAAACAAATAATATAACAAATAGAGTAGAAATCGTCAATCATAATCATAGCTCTGATTCTGAAACAGAAATTAAAACCGTTAATAATATTAACGGATTAAAAGCTATGTTAGAAATTAAAATAAATGACATAAATGTTAACATGCTGTACGATCCAGGGGCAGCTGTCTCAGTAATAGGTTCAGACCTTTGGTCGAAATTAGGGAGACCGAAATTAGATAAAGTAAACAATCTTATAGCTTATACAAATCATACAATAAAAACAAAAGGGAAAACTATTGTCAAAGTAACTGCATTTGGCAAAACAAAAAACTTACAGATACATGTTATAGAAGAGAACGATATTCCTTTATTTGGATTAGACTGGTTATTAGCATTTGATTTAGGATTACCTGAGGGTGCTAAAATTTGTAATATCACGAATGAAAACGATACTAAAGATCGATTAGAAAAACTTCTGAACACATATTCAAACATTTTCGAAGATACATTAGATGTATCAAAGGAACAAAAGCGGTAATTAAATTAAAAGAAGGGGCAATAAACAAAATTGCAAAACCTAGAGGAACCCCATTTGCACTTAAGCCTCAAATTGAGGAAGAACTTAATAGATTAGTTGAAAGAGGTGTTATAGAACCTGTCAATCCAGAAGTGAACCCAATTCAATGGGCATCACCTATTGAAATCCAAATTAAGCCAACAGGTAAACTTAGGATATGTGCAAATTTTAAACGTACATTAAATCCAAATGTGATTCCTGACCAACACCCTTTACCTACTTTTGAGGACATTTCGGCAAATTATCGGGGGGTGAATATTTTTCCACGTTAGACATGAAAGATGCTTATTTACAATTAGAAGTAGATGAAAGTTCTAGACAATACTTGATAATAGCTACACATATAGGTTTTCCGGTACCTTAATTACCTTTCGGATTGAATCTAGCGCCCTTGTTTCTATTAAAAACAATGGATGTGACATACTTAAGGAATAAAGGCTGTGCGTGCTATCTTAGAGATATATAATTATTACCAGTAAAACTGTTAGGGAACAATCTTGAAATTTTAGAAATAGTTCTCCAAAGACTACGTGATGCAGGTAAAACTAGGTAAAGACAAATGTAAATGGATGGTTCAAAGTGAAAAGTATTTAGGACACAAATAGATAAACATGGATACATCCACAAATGAAAGATCAAAATTACCATTTAAAAACCAAAATAATCATGATATAAACAAACTCAAGAGCGGGCATTTTTAAAAAGATGAGTTAGTCTGGTTCGGAACGAAGGAATCTGGTTGGACAAGAGGAAAGATTATAGAACAATGGAGAGTTGTCCTATAAGATATTAATAGATGGACAAATAAAAGAAAACATGCAGATCAAATAAGGAAAGCGTTTGGAAAATAAATGGGGGAAGCTCACTTAGGGATGGGTAGTGATATGATCTGTACTATGAATGGTATTTCAACAATTGTCACATCAACATTTTAAATTAAAGTTCAACTCTACTTGACTTTCTCTGTCAGTTTATGAAAAATGTCATCAAAAACAATATTCAATAATTATATTATCAGTTTAATGTTTAGAATCAATTAAACATTCTAACTGCTATTTTCTATTTTAGTGGAAATATTATAATACCTGTATTAAACTAGTGTTTTAAACCCTATTTCTCATTTGGAAATTAATTGATTAATAAAAGATTGTCATTTAATAGTGTCTCTTTTGATAAGATGAGATAACAGGATTCATTACAGTAAATCCTAGATATGGAATGATACATAAACGTCATTGATTGTACTATTTTAAACACTAAAATCCACTAATTACTAATCATCCAATGATTTTATAAAATATTCATCTTATGAGACTTATATGCCTCTTGATACAATGTGTCTCTTGTGTGAGGTAGACTTAATAAAGTTTCAATGAAGTTTTCTGGTTCAGCTCTTATAACTGTTTAATATTATCAGGTAAATGGGTAAAACTTGTACATTTAAGTGTACCTGTGTTTCATAAAATCTGATTCTATGTCTGTATTTAGTTGATATTGTATTTTGTCTGTGTAATTATAATTCATGTAATTAGTATTGTCATTAAATAGATTCTGATTTTTCATCAAAGAATTCATAGCTTCTAGAATTAGATGACGGTTCATAGTAGAGTATTTGTTTCTTTGAATAGTTCTTGCACGAATCTATATTTTTACCTATAGATAAGCTTTTTGCTGTACTTTTATGTTGCTATGTTTGTTTTATATTGTCCATAAATATTTATAATAATAGATTGTTTTATATAAAAAGATTGTTTATAGTAAAATGATGTTATTCATATTAATTGTAATTCATCAATTAAATATGGTGATTGAGTTTGTTGTAATTAATTACCTTGATTGTGTTAGTAATGAATCTATTTAAGTAAATAACAACACAAATAAATTGGCTTACATGGAATATTTAGCAAAATCAAGGTCAGCACCTGATGAATCTTCCTCAGGAATGGAGGATGGGTACCTAGACAAACAGTCAGAGACTCTATTATATAACAGACTTTTAATTGTTAAAACATTGTAAGAACCCGAGCATTGAGATACACGATTCGATGGTTGACGACCACTTAATATATTTTCTATGGCTTTATGGTCAGTATTTGGTTATAATTGTATAATTAGAGTGCATTTGATATAGTTCCACTATTAACTTTTAATCTGATCATCGTGTGTTGGCTATTTCAAGTTTCCTATTATTGAATAAGATTTCTCACTTTTAGTCAACTTCTAGAAGAAATTATAATTACTTTTTCATCTCCTGGTACAACTGTCCTGCTATAGCAAGTTTACTTGCATCGCTTTGTATATGAAATGGACAAGCATAATCACAGGCATATTGGTTAATTGTACTACTATCTTCTATAAACAAAGTTTTATATTATTAAAATTGATCATATAATGTCCTTGTCACACTTATATTGAAGTGGTTTTTTACAAATCTTGTAGAAGGGTTGGGCTTATTGGTTAAAAACCTAGAATGAAATAGAGTAATTCCGAAGAAGGAATGCACAATGCACATCCTTCACACTCTTGGGAACAGGGAATTCCAGTATAGCCTTCGCCTTATTTGAATCAGGAGCGCATCCTAAGGTATTAAATTTAAATCCTAGCAAAGTTATCTCGGCTGCCAAAAGTGTTGATTTTTCCAAATTGAAACCTCCCTCCCACTTCACTTCTAGAAGTTCATTTCTAGTATTTAAGTAATCAGACTAGGTAACTGAGATTATACAGGTACATCAATGTACCTAATTAATTTGGATTTTAAACGTTCTAGAAAGCATGATCTAGTGCTGCCTCTCTATTACAATGACCAAACACAGAAATTATTATAATTTTATTTTATAATTATAAAATAAAAGTATAAACTTAATTTTATACTAATAAGAAAACTCAGTCTCTCCACAATAACATTTATTAATAACAGAACCGCTTTCAACCTTAAGAGGTCATCTTCAGTGACCACTAACAAGTACAATAAAAGTTAAATTACTAAGTCAAGCAAACTAAAACTTACAAACTAGTTAAATAGAAAGTATAACATCTAAACTAAAAAGAAATACAGTAAAAAATGCATAAGTAATCAATAAATTAATGTATAAATAAAACATATAAATAAATTAACAATAAATAACTAACTTAAATATAGTCTTTCTGTGGTCCATGTGGTGATGTTGTAGCAGGAACTATAATCAAACGAATAACTAAAGTAAAGGTGAAAGAGAGTTTATTTATCATAAAACAACTATGAGAGCAATAATAATTAACATAAGACACATCATAAAACATAAGCCCAAGACCACACGTGGCAGACTGCAGCTAAAAGCCTCAGCCTGGCACCTTATCCAGGTTCTGATACAACTTGTCTTGCTGGTTAGGTATACACTATGTATTACGTGACTGCCTACAGCTTCGGCTAACCTGACACATGATGGACCCCATCATATGGTGCAGACAAGGACGCAACAAACAAACAAAAACAGTATACAATAAAAATAGAATACAAAAATATTATAAAAATACAATAAAGGCTAGAAAATACAACAATTTTAATCAATCCTCATCAGAATCAAAATTTACGACCCAACGTTTCATATGATCAGGGCTTATAACACCCTCATATGGGGTCTGTGACATTTGAAATCCTTCAATATCAGAAACTAAAAATCTATCATTCGGTAAAACTTTTTTAATTATATAGGGACCCTTAAACTTAAGTATACATTTTTTATTTACATCAGGAGTAAAATCTCTATTAGTAATCACCACGAAATCATTTTCTTTATTATCAGTAACATTTTTCCTTTTCAAATCATACCGCTTTTTATTTTCTAACTGGGACTTGATTTGGACAAGAGAAGCCTCAGAACGAATTTGATCAATATTACAGTCAGGTTCTGTACCACTGTTAATAGTACTGAGTATAACAGACAAATTGTCAGGTATAACAAAATTTTCATTCATTCTAAATAGTAGCATGCAAGGTGTATTACCAATAGATTTATTTATTGAATTATTAAAAGAAAATTCACAATCACGTAAATGTTGGTCCCAAGTACCTGGGCTGGACACTAGTTTAGACAACATAGGGACTAAAGATCTATTAAAGCATTCAACTTGGCCATTGGCTCTAGGCGTGGCTGTAGCAACTAAAATATGATTGCAAGACTGTTGTTCACAGAATTCTTTAAACGCATTAGATGTGAATGCAGTTCCCCTATCTGATATGATTCTAATAGGTTTACTATAATAACTGAAATATGTTATTAGATGCTTTATCACTTCCTCAGAGTTAGTGGACTTTGTGGGGAAAAATTTACAAAATTTGGTAAAGCCATCAACAATAAGGAACACAAATTTATTTTTATTTTGAGTTCTTGGAAGTGGACCTAAATGGTCTATATGTATTGTATGAAAGGGTTTGTTTCCCTTTGGTATATAATGTAGATAACCCTCATTTTTACCACTATGGGGGTTATAAGTAATGCACTTTAAACAATTTTTAATGTGGAGTTTGGGTTTTTCCCTCATTTTGGGAAACCAATAGGATCTTGAGATAAGTTCCAAGGTTTTATCAAGACCTAAATGACCAACATTGTCGTGATACATGGTGATAAAATTTTTTTGCATGGATTTAAGAACAAAAAAAGTTAACTTATTATTAAATTTACGGTACAGAATACCGTTTCTGCTTTCATAATCTGGGAGTTCTTTGTTTTCCAAGTCATATAGAATTTTACAAATTTCCTCATTTTCTAGTTGTTTAATAGCGAGAGTAAGTTCAAAAGTATTTTCTTTTAAAATAAAGATATTTATGCTCCTACTGAGAGCATCAGCATGACGCATTTTGTCTGAAGGACGGTGTTCCAATTCATAATCGTAATTTTGTAGTAATAAAGTCCATCTACTAATTCTTGGATTGATATCCTTTTTATCTAAGGTCAACTTAAGGGCGTTACAATCAGTAATGATTTTGAATTTAATACCCTGTAAGTATACTCTGAATCCTTCCAGAGCAGTGACTATGCTTAAACATTTAAGCTCATAGCTGTGATATCTTGACTCTACATCAGTAGTTCGTTTACTAAAATAAAATACTGGATGGAAAACTGCATCTTTTTGCTTTTGAAGGAGAATGGCTCCATAACCAATAGAGCTAGCGTCGCAATGAAGTTCTGTGTCTAAACTAGGGGAATATATTGACAATAAAGGTTCAGAAATTAACTTAGATTTAAGAGTTTCAAAGGCTTGCAAATGATTATCATTGAAAACAAATTCAGAACCCTTTTTTACTAGATCATACAGGGGTTTTGCAATAACAGCGAAATTACAAATAAATTGTCTAAAATGGGATGTGAGTCCAAGAAACCTATGCGTTTCATGAACATTTTTGGGAATTGGAAAATTAGATACAGCATTCATATTGTCTGGGTTTGGTCTAATTCCAGTTTCATCAATTAAATAACCTAAATAAACTATTGATGATTGCAAGAACTTACATTTGTCTAAACGTAATTTTAATCCATTCTTAACTAAAATCAATAATACTTCATTTAAAATTTCTAAATTTGCCTCTATATTGGTTGTTGCTATTAAAATATCATCTAAATATATTATGACCTTTCCAGATTCAATGAGGTGTTTGAATAAACTATTTATATAGCGTGTAAAAACAGATGGAGCATTGCATAAGCCAAATGGCATTTTCAGGTATTCATACTGGCCAAGTGGAGTCACAAAAGCGGTATATTTAATAGAATCCGAGGACATTTTAACTTGGTGAAAACCATGTTTTAAATCAAGGGCAGTAATTTTATTTTTTAATACATCTAAGTGATCATCGATCAAAGGAATTGGAAAGTGGTCTTTAATGGTGATTTTATTTAAGTGTCTATAATCTTGGCATATTCTTAGCTCAGAAGAGCCTTTTTTAGGAACCAATACAATCGGGCTACTATAAGGGGAACTACTAGGACGTATCACCCCATCTGACAATAAATCATTTGTAATTTTACGAACTTGTTCCTTCTCAAAATATAAAAGCCTTCTAGGGTTATAATAAAAGGGTTGTTCATGAGTTAGTGTAATGCTCATTTCATAACTTCAGTAGGTTTGTATAAGTCATTATTTAAATAGGTTTCAGAAAAAATACTTTTCAATTTATCTCTATGTGGACAATTAGAAGGCAAATTAAGAAATAAAATATAAAAATCACAAGTTTTATCAGTGACCGTATTGACCTCAATGTTCATGATTTCAGAACAAATAATTTGTTTTTTTAATTACAGAAAATTTTGGGTTTAATGTTACTATAATGTTTTCATTTGAAAAAAAAATCTCAGCTTAATATTGCGGAAGTAGCCATAGTAGATTCAGGAACAATATAAAACAAGTGCTTAATTTCAATATTATCACCGAAGTTAATGTTTGTTTCAATAAATCCTAAAATGACCAACTTGGATTTATTGATATCTATTAAATGTATACTAGTATCTAAAGGTTTAACATCATCACTTGGAACTTCATTAACTTTTAATAGAGAAACTGGGGAACCTGGATCTACAGTAGCCTTACAAGTAACATCAAATTTTAACAAATTAATAAGCAAAGTATACTCTGGTATGGTGCCATCATCAGAAACATATAAAACATCCTTAGAAGTTGATGTATCCTTGGAAAACTTTCCTTCCTTATGTGGGCAGTCAGAAATACGATGAGTAAGCTCTCCACAAGAAAAACATGAACCCCTAGAGCGGGGTGGCTTTGGACAATTGGATGCAAAGTGTCCATCGGATGAATTGCAATTAAAACATTTGGCTAGACTTGCAGAATTTGGTCTTATTGAAGTAGATCGAGAGGTACTTACAGATGGTTGCACCTTAGTGTCTTCTAATTTGAGAGCTGCGAGCTTTATCAATTCTATCCCAAGATCTAATTTCATCAAGAATTTCATCAGTATTTATTTGTACTGTGGCTTGGAGATGATTAGCCAGGTCTCTTGACCATAAACCTTCTATTAAAGCTTCTTTAGTGTCTTTAAAAGACAAAGTTAAATATGAACAGAGCCGAATTTTGTCATGGAAATAGTCAAAGATGTTCTCGTCAATCTTTTGAGCTCTGGATTGCATTTCTTTCCATTGATTAAGAGCACTGGTCTCTCCTACGAAGCTTCTAATGAAAGCAGCTTCAAATGAAGTATAGTCTGTAAATTGTCTACTAACAAACCAGTTTTTCGCTGCTTCAATCAGATGAGAGCGAGCAGCTTTACGTTTGGTGTCCATCTATGAAGGTTCCCTAAACTATTCAAATGATGTAGCCAAGCCTTAGCCTCGTGAGACGTTTCTCTTCCGCGAAACTTTTCTAAGCAGTAATTAAAATCAGGCATAATTTGATACGTAGGATTGCTGTTTAAGCTAAGTTTGTCCAATAAAAGTTGGTTTTGTAGCATTACTGTTTCCAAAATTTTAATCTGAGTGTGATCGGGGGGTAAGATGACACGCCGGATTTCCGAGTCGCACAAGGCGTCGGCGAATTTATCCTGTTCTTCATCTAACACGTCCATGTCTCTATTATTATTTTCCATCATTAAAATACGGGAGTAAATTTATACTGATAAAATAATTGCAAAAAAACGGTGGTAGTTGGAAATAGTAAAAAAAACACGAAAACGCAAACAACAATTTTTTATTCCGAACCCCACACCTGAAAACTGTAGCAGGGACTATAATCAAACGAATAACTAAAGTAAAGGTGAAAGAGAGTTTATTTATCATAAAACAACTATGAGAGCATAATAATTAACATAAGACACATAATAAAACATAAGCCCGAGACCACACGTGGTAGACTGCAGCTAAAAGCCTCAGCCTGGCACCTTATCCAGGTTCTGATTCTAACTTGTCTTGCTGTTTAGGTATGCATTATGTATTACGTGACTGCCTACAATGCCTAGAATTCAAACAATCTTTATATGTGATAAGGGTATTATAGATATACAATTGTGGAGCATCATGTGTATCTTAATTCACAGAAATGAATACAGGCAGTTTAATTTCTAGCTTATGTAACACCTTGCATTTCGGCTTCTTATTTATTGTAAGATTTGTAATTGGATCTACCTCTTGTACTAGTGAAGGTTATACACTTTTATAAATCATTGTTAAAAAAAATAAGTGTTTTTCTTTGTGTAGAATCAATTATCCCTTGATATATTTCTCAAGGTAGCTTCTCTATTTTAAAACCAGGATAAATTAACTAATACATAAGAATGTAAATAAAAATTTATCTACAAATAAATTTTAACCAATGTAATGATGTCAAAACCAGCTTAACTAATATATTATTATTTACTTTGTTCTAGGAGTATACTTAATGCTAGCGTCCAAGAGAAGATAAAACAAATTCAAGAAAACATGCCTACCTCATCTAACTCAGTATTGTTGTGTAATAACAGTGTACTGGAGACCTTCATTCCGACTCCCAAATCGACTAGTATTTCTTTGAATGAGAGATTCCATTCTATTAATTTAAGACCACTAAGACAATAAAATTAAAATTTTTCTTTAATACCGTAAATTTGACCATTAAACTTAGGTAGTTAACTTACAGTTGTCTAGTCTTAATTTAAAGATATTTTCTTTAACCACTAGGTGCTTTTATTTTTTTTCCTCCCATACTAAAAAAACCCTAGGTGGTCACAAAATTGGTTTCCTGTATAAAATCATGTGCTAAGTGTTAGAGTGGCTCTAATCCATTATTTTCATTTCTACCCTGTTATTTCATCTTTACAACGAATGTTATTCATTAGTTGTCAGTTAATTCTGATATCAGAACACAAATTGATAAATCATGGATCTTGGAAGTCACGATTGATAAGCTTTTTATTTCATTTGAAATAACATAACATACATACGTTAACATGTACAGCTGATACATTTTTACATTGCTAATATAAGAGCAACTATATTATTAAGCGAGCTAATATTATTGGACAATTACATTATCCAATTTTTAGTTATAATAAACTTCATTGTAAATACAGATCTAAAGTAACATACATTTTCATGTACAAAAATTTAAATATAGTAAGCAATGAATGAAAAAAAATCTTTAAGATTAAAGTTTAATGGACTGTGAGAAATCTTCATTTGGAAAAGTAATAATGAAGACAGCAGTCCATTTAGAAAAATCTAACAAGGAAAGGTGAAATGCTCTAGAATGGAGTTAACTGTGATTCTAAGGTAAATATTAATGCAACCTGGCATTTTCTTATTATTAAGATTTTTAATTAAATGTAGCTTATTTAAATCCAAGCTTTATTTCAAATGATAAGGAATAAAATGGTGTCCTTGAGAATGACTAGGTATTTAAAAATCTTGTTAGTTTTTATTTAAAATTAATATAGCCAAGATAATGAAATCTTTTGAGGACAGTTTCTAAACTGGATGTAGGTTTGAAAATATTAGCTTGATTGGAGTTGATACTGTAAGGATGTAAAGGTCTATACACAAATATTGTGGTGTGTATAATTATAGTAAAACCAACTTTCAACCAAATAAAGATCATCCTCAGTATTAGTGGGAAGGCATTAATTTCTTTTCATTTTAATAAGTTCTTACATTCGATTTTTAAAAAGAAAATATATTTCTCCTCCCATGATGATAGCATTTGTTTGTTTTGAAAGCCCATTTTACTGTTATTATACACTTTAAAATATATTTGTCAACAAACCTGATTTGAATCCCTTTGATTGTAGGTAAATTTTCCCTTTTCTTTAATTCCTAAAATACTTAAAAAAGCTAAAGCTATTTGCCATTATAAATAAAACTGGTTTAAAATTAAAAATGTTCAGTTAGTGCCAGATGATATTTAGCTTAGAACCATGGATGTTGCCTTTTAACACTTTTAGCAGCAAACCTTTTATATATTGTAAAACTCCAAGACCTGTTAGAAATGTTATCTTTTTTCTTTTCCCTCTGGGTTTTCATTTATAGTTATGATAGTGTGTTGACCACCTTAGTTTAGTCTGTGGGTTGCTTACCTTTTTCTTTATTGATTTAAAGTTTTTTAACTTAGTAAAAACAATTCTTTTTGTAGTTTTTTTTATAAGAATACATTTTTTTAATTAAGTATTTGGCCATTTTTTTCTTAATTATTATTTTCTTAATAAATTTGAGCCTATCAAAGGAACAGTAATAATTTAAATTAAAAATTAAAAAAAAATAATTTTTGTTTTAAGGTTGGACAAAACACTAAACTCACGTTTTTAAACTTTTAAGAAAGTAAATATAAACTTTTTTCTATAGATTTATATATTATAAGTTAAAAAAGTGTTTTTAATCATTTTTTTAATGATGTTGTATGATGTTTTTAAGATTATATTGATTTATGGGCACTTATTTACTTGGTTCCCAACCTCAATTTATCTGAAAAAAATCTAGTGGATTCGGGTATAGGAACTAGGAGGTCTGTCTAAACTCCATTAAAATTCCTCAGTTTCGAGGTACTTATTTACTTGGGTCCCAATTTTATACATGGTTAATAACCATGTATAAAATTAACCATTATTATTATTAAACATTATTAACCATGTTTAACATATACCACAAAATCTCTGTCAAAACAACTAATGATTTCCCAATTTTATGTTGGGAACCAAGGGTACTTTCGCACTATATTATCTTATTTACTTAATTATGAATCTATTCTTTTTCCCCCCTTCTCAACCCCATGCAATGCCCCTTTGCTTTTCAACATCCCCTATTAAGATTGTTAAATCATTTCTTTTAAATAATTTAGTAAATATATTGTCGGTACCCAAGTGAATGATTGCCCTATATCACCATATTTACTTGGGTCCCAACTTTATGTTGGGAACCAAGTAAATAAGTACCGATTTATGATACCAGGTTAACATAAATGATGAGAATAATAATATAATTAATGGTAGATAAATATTAACCGTGCTCAAAAAATTTTAGAAGAAAAATAATTTATAAAACATGAGTTTATAACCCTTTTCTGCTCCACCTTAAGATCCATTTGTTTTTTTTTTTTTTATACCAGGTCTCATTATTGTTATACAATCAAATTTATAATTGTTGTACACTTTCATTCAATAATGATAATATTTAATATAAATTAATTATACACTCAATTAAACAATAATCCTGTTAATTATTATTATTATTGGATTTGCTTTTATTTCCCTGGTTAAATTTAGCTCATAATAAAATAGTATTTTATCTTCAGACAGTGTATAATGTGAGGTTTATTGACTAGTTTTAAGGGAGTTAAGAAACACTTTTACAAGTCTTTCCTATATTTGGAGTTAGAGCCCCTTATCTTTATCGGAGGGGGTATTTTGGCATTTTAAACACTTTCACAGAGGAAGGCACCCACTAACTTTATAAGAGAGACAAAACAAACAAAATTTTGTTTCTGAACAAAAGAAGTTATTTGGAGCAAAATGTTTTTTAACTTTTTTGTGCCAGCACCCCCAAACTTTGTAAGGGGGATATGACCTAAAATATTTTTTTTATTGGCTCCAAACCTGTTTCATACCAAAAGAAAAATTTAGAGGTATAATTACCTCTCTCAGCTTTGCCTCAGAGGTTAAACACATATATACCTCAGCTTCCCCTTGGGAGTTAAATACTTTTGTGTTCCTTGGCTTTCCCTTTAGGAACAAACTAACTGCTCAGGAACTAACTAAATAATTGTGTTCTTTACTGCCTTGGTGCATAAATAATTATTTTATATCTTACTACTGTTCCTTATAGGATCCTTTATTTTACATATTTTTCTTTATTTTATAAGGTCACTTATTATACTTGAGATTTGTTTCAACCATTTTGGTAAAATGAAAATAGTGTATTTTTCTGATACAAGTTTAACATGAGGTGTAACTTAAATTTTATATTTTTTAAGATAATTTTGTTTTTTATCCTAAAAGGTCCATGTATAGCTATTATCTTCAGAATTATTTGTAGAAAAGTATAGCCGCCAAAAATATTAAAACCCTTGAAATATTTCAATTTTTGGGCATTTTAGCGTCTTAAGTCTTGGACTCAACATGAGTGAACAAATTATCATTGTTTTTTGTGATTAATGTGAAAAATTTACATCATTATCATGGCCCTAAAGTGTTAAAAATATCTTCTTATAATTTTTGTTTTTTCTTCACTGATTTGTGTTTAATTTAAACCCTTCTGATGGGAAGGGAAACCTTCTGGTCTCAGGGGTGTTTTTATTCCATTAAGTTAGCATTAAAAATTACTAATAAAAATATTTGGTTTAAATGTTTAACCAAAATTTTATTTTATCAATCAATGAAATATTTTCCATTTTTTGGCTTTAGTTTTTACAGCAATAATTAACTGTGTGAATAAGGAAAAGTTCATTATTTTTTATTTATTTAATCTTTTATTAGAATAGACTTAATAATAATAACTAATAATAATAGACTATTTTTCTTTTCTATTTGTTTTTTATAACCTGGCACCACAAACATACCATTGGTATAAAACATAGCGGACTTTTAAATTTAATGATCATTATAAGAGTGATGAGTCTTTAATTTCCTCTTGGCCGTTTCTTTGGCTACGACTTATAGCAGAGGCTGGTTAGGGTAGGGTATAATGATTTTTCTCACCAGCCCATATTAGGATCAATAAGGTTAAAAGCTAGCCATGTATTATATCAATTATATGCTTGCAAGAAGACAAACAATTTTAATTTTCTAAATTAACAAGTCTTAAGTCATCTAAATATATAAAAAATATATGATTAAACTTTATATTGTAGAATGAACAATGTTCATGGAAATCAGCTTGAATTTGGGTTCTTTTTAAAAGTAGCTGTAATTGTTATTAAATAATCTTGTTCATTTTGATTTCCTTAATATGACTTTTTTGTTCTTAACTGGCTTTTTGTTTTTTTTTTTATTTGGAGATAACGTAAAAGTTGTTTTATGAGTGCCCGCCCAATTTTTATTGTATAGTTAATTATACAACTGTTATTGTAGTTTTTAAACTTTATTTTGTAAAAAGTATTTTTTGATTAATTGTAAATAGTAAGGTTATCATTTTCAAATTATTGATTGAGGTCTTAGATTGTTTTAAGGGACTCAAAACACTGTGGAAGAAAACCATAAAGTGTATCACCAAACTCTAATTAAAAAACGGACCCATAAAATGTGTAGTAATGTATGTAATAAAGATTAAGTGGTGACCTTATCAATGTAGATGGTGAATCTGATGTTTCACTTCAACTGAGGAAGGGGAGACACCTTCAGGTGTTCCACAAACTGAACTCTTGTTTTTTCTAAGCGTAAGCCGTTTATTTCCCATATGCCTGAATAGTTATTACGTGTGTTATCTGCTATTAATAACTTATGAGATTTAATAACTGAACTCGGTTTTGTAGAACATAAAGCTTTCATATGTGATGTCCAACAACCTTAATGATGCCTTTCATAGTGAAAACAAAACGTTGAATCATTATCTACATTGACGAGGTCACCACCGAATTGCCTTGATTTTTATGACATTAGCTACAGAAGCAATAAGTTTTATAAATCTGTTGGTGTCTAAACACTAAAATTTTGTATGTATTACTGAATTGTTCTCTTTTTGTGGCCTTAAATATTTCAACACAAAGAAGTGTTAGTTTTTTACTTAATTTAGTAATTTCTATTTGTACCTTTTAGTCCAGTAGCTAGACCTGATAAAATGTGACTCATTTTGTACTGCTTCAAACCAATTACAAACATACCTCGGACAGTAAAGAAACAACATAGTCTGCCTATCTAGAGTGGAGACCTTTGTATGGTTGTGCATGCTCAAAATTTTAGAAAATCGCACACATTTTAGATTTCTTGAAATTAGTGGTTCCCTATTGGTTGTGTGCGAAACTTAGAGAAATAAGTATTTTAAAGTTGTTGAAATTTCCAATAAATTGAGTGTTTATTCATCTGAATCGGATATCTATAACCAACGTTATGGCATTGGCAAAATCACCAAAAGTCTGGTATTGTATTGGAATGTCAGTAAGTTAATTATATTTAAAAAATATTTATTTTTGTCATTTTTTAAACGCTATAACTGTAATTGTAGTTACCCTATTTTTTTATAAATAATCACTGGAACTTATAGAAATTTTATCAGCTTTAAAAAATGTCCTCTTCAAGTTTTGCACATGACTCACAAGGAAACACTTGTTTTAAGAAACCTAAAATTTGCTTGATTTTCTAAAATTTTGAGTGTGCCTCCTCTCTAGATAGGCAGACGATGTTTTTTCTTCATTATTTAAGGTGCATTTGTCAAAACACATGGGGTTTAAGGCAGTTCAAAATGAGTCTTGTTTTTCATATGGCTCCTGTACTATTTATTATAATTATGATGTAAATATTTATTTTTAAGTTAAGTATTGCATTGATGATATTTACTATTGTATCACAGGCAAGTTTGGTATTTTACCATTATCCCATCAGATAAAAGATAATTTCAAAAGGTTTGAACTGTAATTGATACAAAATGTAAATGAGTACACTTATTATTTTATGCATATTTTTTATACAAATGTTCCTTTACTTATAGGTATAATCAAATTTATTGTACATTTTAAAACCTACAGTCATTAACCATATCTATCTATATGCATCTATATAAGTATCTATCTATATGCATCAGTGAAGGTATAAGCATCTTACCATTTGTAAAAGAGAATATAGTTTTAAAAGCAAAGCTACTGGTGAATTAAGTAGTTTACGGGAAAATGTTCACAAAAATGAAGAATATAATCAGGAGTTAAATCTCAACTATTTTAGTCTGCTGTCTTCATTTTTGTAAATATTTTCTCACCTTTATTTACAGTCCATTAATATAGATCTTTATCTTTTAGTTTACTTAAAGTTTTGGTCTCGGATAAATTTACAAAATGTAAAATCTTTGTCACAATCTTATTAGATTGTTTTTGTATAAAGCTTTTCGAGAGCTTGTTCCGATATTTCATTTGTAAGTTGCTTTTACCTTATGTGATTGTGTAGAATTATTTTTGTATATGTTTACTTTGTTGCCATTTTATTTACTTTTATTTGCCTCACAAATTTTTTACTATTTTTCCAAAAGTGCTGTGAGGCATTTTTTTTTACTTTTATTGATTTTTTTCACTTTAGTTTACCAAGAATTCATTTTGGTATTTTTAGTTACTTTTTAGTTTCTTTTACATTACTTTGATTGATAAAAAATTAAAAATTATATTTGTTAAATTTGTTGGTGTTAAGTCTTTATTGGATGAAAAGCTGGTTAAAGATACACTTCTATATTCATATCTTCCTTACCATAAAACACTTGAAGTGTTTATAATCCTAAGCCACTTCAGTATATCAGTTTGGTGAAGATCTGAGTCTTAAATCTCGCCTTTTTTTTATCAAATACATAAGGCAAGCACAAATGGAGTTTATCGTTAAGGAATAAATTATGAAAAAGTTTCTCTACAATTACCTTTGTTTATTAACAAAATTCACAAATCCCTTTAGACCTAACAAGAGGCCATTATCAGTGCCTGACAAACATAAGAGCAAATGATGAACAAAAAAAAATTTACAATTAAAAAAATAATAGTTGTTGGTGATTCTCTAATGATGTCCAGGATACAGACCTGAAAAAACCTGACTCATTTTGTACTGTTTGAAACCAAATGTTTTTGTAAATATACTTTAAACATCCAGAGTGCCTTTATATTGCGCATGCTCAAAAGTCTAGAAAAAGTTTAGGTTTCTTGAAATAAGTGGTTCCCTGTTAAAAGAACTAGTTTTAAAGCTTATAAAATTTCCAATAAATCAAGTGTTAAATAAATAAATAAAAATCATATCACTTCAACCAAAGTTACAGCATTTTCAAAACAACTTAAAAATGCACAATATGTTGGACATTTTTTAAAAAAGGGATTTATTTACTTGGGAAAAAATGAACAATTTTTGGTGGTTTTGCCAATGCCATAACATTGGTGGTATTTGTACAATTTTGATGACTACACACATGAATAATATAAAATTTTATCAGCTTTAAAAAATGTTCTCTTTAAGTTTTGCACGCGACCAATAGGAAACTACATGTCCAAGAAACCTAAAATATGTGTGATTTTCTTAACTTTTTAGCGGTTGCAATCAATCACCATTTAAGGAATATTTTTAAAAGCATTGGTTTGAAACAGTTCAAAATGATTCATGTTTTTCATGTATCCACCAGAAATTTCTGTACAGAGTAATATTCTTTTTTTGTTAAATGCCTTTAGATGCCTTTTTTCCTAAAATTTTTCATTTTTGATTATTCTCAAGCTAAATTGAGTCCGATTTCAGCTCAATTAGACAATTCTAAGTATGTTAAATAGCATACACCACATGCACACTCACACATATATATATATATGTGTGTGTGTGCATGTATGTATATTTATAATAACGTTAAAAAGAAGAATACTCTAGAAAAACATAAAATTAGTTTTGTGTATAATGCTAAAGGTTCTCTAGTCAAGTTTGATTGAAAAATAAAGAATTATTTCATTGATACGAACATAAAAATAACATCCTCTTCTAATTCAAACAAAAATCTAAATAAATTTCAGTTGTCATATATCTATTTTAGAAAATATACTCCATAATATCACTCAAAAGATATTTTCACGTGTAAAATATAAAAAATGAAATACCTTTGGCCTAGTTTTAGGCAAGGAGTTTGTTTAACAAATCATCAGACAGTTAGCTGTCAGGAGGGCACATGTTTTACATAAATCTTGTTCTGACAACATGATGACTTTGCAAAAATCCAACCTGTTATGTTATGGTGTGGTTCTTATTTTTGTTATAATATTAATTATAGTTAAAATTAAAAAGGTTGTATTTACCGCAAGTTGAAGAAGCAATCGAAGAATCAGCTACCGTCGATACTTGATTGTGCTCATTGAGACTAGAAGTTAATCACTGATTTAACTTTATTAGTTGAGAGCTCGAGTGTTGCCCCGCCTGCTGATGATGGCGTTATGCCGAAACCGGTCCAGGGATATTTATATCCAACAGCAAGTATCGACGGTAGCTGATTCTTCGATTAATTATAGTTATAACATTCATAATTAATGCAGTAGTCCTTTGCTAAATGATTCCGTTTTTTCACTAATAAAACTTTGTAGTTTACTTCTATTTTAAAGTCGCTTGCATGGTCGTTGTGGATTTCTAACCTGGATTTTAAATTTCATTGCTATGATGTTGTGTTTAAAGTTCTATCTGTGGATAACATATCTGAATCCATTTTCTTTAATTATACAGTCTGGTTCAACCATTGTTCAACTATTTATTGCAGCCATGATTGTTTTGCAAGTTTTAGGTGTGAGAATGATTGATATGTGGGCAGTGTCCATCCAACAAACTTGAATTCCATTAGCTTGAGCATCTTTCTTTTTCCCCCATACATATTCTTATATTTCTAGACTGGCCATGTTATCCGGTTCTTCTTTTGTATTAATTGATTGTTTTTCAACCCATTACTGTTTAGTATCTCCAAGTGGTGAAATCCCCCCCCCACGCTGTTAAATTTGGGATGATCATTTCAGTCCTACTCATTTTAATTTAGGCAATATTTAATATTGTGAATACTGGTAAATTTTTAATTTATTCTAGGCCCAAAACGGCTAAACTGCTGGTTAAAATTACCACCCAGATGTTGACCACTTATGTTACTTAATTGGCCACTTGCATGTGTACGTTAATGGATATTCAAATCAAAAATTGAAAGTATTTCAATTTTTAAAGTCCATTTTTTTGAACGAATAAATATTTGATATAGAGAGATAAAAAAATCATAATTGCCCACTTTGCCCATACCCTTATTATAATTCTCAACAACTTCAAATATTGGCACATCAATAAATAACTTTTTACATTTATCTTCACCGTATGCAAAGTCTTGGCTCATCTCCTATTCCTTCAAAATTAGGACCAAGATGCACACTTTTGTTGTCTAACCATTTCTTTAATATAACTCCTGATTTTTTTGATATTAAGTTTTCCTTAAATCCTTTACCATGATTTTTTATTTGCTTGTCTAAAATGAAGTGAGGATTGATAAACCTATCAGGGCTTAAAGTTTCTGTAGCATAAATTGTTCTCTTTTTGGAAAGCTACTCAAACAACTAGAAAGAGCTAAAATAGTTATCAAAATTTAATCTTGCAGTATGAGGAATGCTTTGACTTAGTTGCATGACAACTTGTGGGCCTACACCAAATTTAGAAAAACCGGTTTCAAATTCTGTAGTTGACCCTTGATATATTATGAAGTCGTACATTGTCCCTGAAACTTGGTGTAAAACAAATATTTTTACTCCCCATTTTGTTGGATTATTTTGAATATATTTTTCACATTTAACTTGCCTTTAAATGGAACCATCTGCTCATCAATATTGTAAATAGCCTTAGTTGGCAATTGAGCACAACGAGTATTGATTGAACCAAAAGAGGTCTATCTTTCCAAAGCATGTCTACTTCTTTTTTTTTGGTTTTGGGCTTATCAGTTGTTTCAGTTATTCCTCAATTTGAAGAATCTGTTAACAGCCATGTTATTACAGATAGGAGGTATTGAGGATTTAGTCTTCCAGGAGGAGGATTAACATATCTCCTTGTTGTCTTCATTAATTACTTTTTTTAGTTAATACTTTTTTTTTAAATCAATCTTAAACTAAATTAATCAAATATCTTATGATATTAAATTACAAAAATATAAATTAATTAAATATTATAAATTAATAAGGCTTTATCAAACATCTTACAAACAATATAAAAATAATTTCCAAAGTTCCATAATAAAATAAACCGTTTCCATGAAAAAACTTTATTTTTCTTTTTTCAAGATTGTAAATTATTAATTAACAAATCCATAATATTAAAATTTATTTTAACCAATATTTTTTTTTATATAATTTTATATATCAAAATTTTAAACTAGGTTCTTATTATTTATTTAAGTAATAAAAGTATAAAATAAGTATGTCATGGCTGTATGGTCCATGTAGTCCAATGCAAAAAAATCTAAATAATACCTGTTTACAATGATTAAATTAAAAAAATATATACAAATAAAATACTATATATTGACCATTGTGTTGCATAAGCTCAAGGCTTAGGTG
This sequence comes from Microvelia longipes, assembly GCA_018340805.1. Lineage (NCBI taxonomy): Eukaryota > Metazoa > Arthropoda > Insecta > Hemiptera > Veliidae > Microvelia > Microvelia longipes. The sequence continues at coordinate 27,749,241 of JACMZG010001911.1, forward strand.
CGATACTGAGTCTACTCCTTATATATACTTTTTATATGTAATTAAAGAAAGTATAAATTTAACTCAAAATGAACATAATAAATGTATTGCCTTATAAATTTTACCATAGAGGTATTAGGTATCTAAGAATGGTTTGAATTCTTTTTAAAGGTCTTGTAAGGGACAGTAGAAAGAATATTTATGGGTAAATTATCATATACCCATATATTTAATACGTTTTGTGTTTTAAACGTATTTATTTTTATTATAATTGGATATATATTTATTATTTTCATAAGGTTTAGGTTTTAACTTTTTTACGTTTGTGATTAACTTTTTTTATTTATTGGATGTATTTTGTTATAATATGTTTCTATTGCTATGTTAGGCACTGATGATGGCGTAAGCTGAAAGCCGGTTCTGCCTTACTAAAGTAAATATCTTGTGGAAAAGACGGAGTTGATGGTTTTTATTAAAAACATTCCACAGCGTAGTAAAAAATATTGAAAAAAAAAATATTGAATTATCATATAGTCCAGTAGCTGTGTGGTTCCTGCCAGGGAGACAGAATGTCTGTCAACAGTGGGGTACTCTTTTCTTGAGGAGTATCTTTAGACATGTTGTCTGATCGCATTTTGAAGTGTCTTTCAATAATATGTTTGAAGATTTTCTCCCAATTTTTCCAGGAGCTACTATTTTCTGTCCTCTGCTGACTGCTTCTCTGTACCAAGCTTTACGACAGTACCTTTGCTAACTTGAGTAGCAGCTACTGTCCTCTCTATCACTTTAAACAATAGGACAAAAATGGCCTTTGTTGTCTCTCTTTCAATGTATTTGTAATGTTTTTTGTTGAAATTTGTCTCCTCACATTAGAATTCTCTGATTCTGATATTGATTTAACAGAAGAAAAGGTAAAAATTAATAAAAAAGCAACAGATTTAAATTACATAATAAAACAGTTTTTAATGGGTTTGGCTTTTAACTAAGATTGAAAATAATTTAAGTGGTTGTTTATATAATTAATAACATTGGCAGAAGTTTAAACTAAATTCCTATGCAGCATATGAACTGACTTTAAGTCATTATGATTAGACTTAAGTCTGCTCCTGTTTCGTCGAACCAATAGCATCTGGTGTGATGACTATTGATATCAAATATTGTGAAGTTGACATAATAATTTGGTTCTGTAGTATAAAGCAGAAGCATTAAGTAACGGACAAACTTTTACAGCCTGAACATCTTGGGTTAAAACAATGATGTTACCTTTCTTGCCTAGTTCTTTATCTTTCTGTTTTTCATTTCTTGCCTTATCTTTCCTAGAAATATGTTCTGCATGAACACTTGAATGAACTAACCCCTGTTCATACTGAACACACAAATCACATCTATCTTTTTTAGGACGTTGAAATGCTATATTGCTTTCTTTCACTATTTTACTAAATAAAGTGTTACTTAATAGTTCATTTGATGTTAACTGCCCCTTGGGTAGAAGCTTTAAATGCTTATCCCACTCTGAACAGTACAGCTTATATACTTCCGTTATATTGTTATAAGAGAGAGATGGTTCTATGTATAATTTAGAGGTGTCTTTATGGAAGCTTTGGTAATTTATTAATAAATTCATGTAGGAAGAATATTTTTTGGTTCATATCATCTGATGGCTTATTATTTCTTTTGGATAAATTTACATCTACACAAGATACCATCCCACTTTTTTCAGCAGCCTCATCCACCCAATTTTTTACCGTCCATTCTCCTAAATTATAAGTTGATAACAATTTTTTTTACAAACTTGGAAATATTGGTCAAATATTTTTATACTGTAAGAATAGGTATGACTTTTTCTTGACTCTTCAGAATTGCGTTTGGGCACTGACCTTGTTACAAGAGATTCAATGTAAATTTTTCTTTCATTCCTCTTCATTTATCATTTTACACTGTTTTGATTTGCAGCTTTTTGAATTGCATGGTGGCCCCAGCTTTCCTTCTTCTCTCTGTTAAACATACTAAAACCCGCAATACCTAGGGCGGATTGAACCTGGGTTATTGCAACCGAGGCCGTCTTCAATCCAACGTTTACTTTTACTCTCAAAGCAAAACCAAACTAAATATAAAAAAATAAGCATACCAATAATTGAATAAATTAAAAAAGTGAAAGAAAAAGAAATATGTACAATACAAAGATTAACCAAATTTAAATTCTTTCTAACTTCCATTCATATTGACTTTGCCACCTCAGCAATAGGAAATCAGCAAAGAAGCACAGCACATATCAGAAGAAAATTCAAGAAGCGACAACAGAAGTCCACACCTCTGCCAAAAGAAAAGCTAACACTACTTCAACAAAGAAAAATAAAAACAATATTATTCACTAAAACAATAAGAGTCCTCTTATTCAGTTATGGACATTAAATACGAAACAAACAACAACAACAACTTTTACTCTCGTTTCTACGCGCCAACGCTAAACGATCACGGTATTTATTATTTTACTAACGATAGTTATAATAAACGTTTGTTGTCTCTTAATGTAGTTTTCCATCGAGTTTTATCAGATTATGGACCCAGAAGAAAGCAAGTAGAATCAAAAGAAAAGTGCCGCGAACGTAAATTTAAAAACTATGGTAAACTTTTGGTGATCACGTGAACTTTTCCGAACGTTTTTTATGTGTTTTTAGTTTATAACGTTTTATGTTGATAAGCTTTTATTAATAGTTTTGTTCACCGTAAACATAAATAAGAGGAAACGGCCAGAACTTCGGGTAATACTTATCAGATACGAAGTTCTCGTATCTGATAAGTATTTTTTCGTAGTTTGATTTTTTTTTTAAAAATGACTAGCGAGGTAATGATCGAACGCCTGAATGACTAAAACTACAGGGCTTGGGCTCTTTGTATGAAAAGTTTGTTAATATTACGAAACGTAAACGAACCAATCGAAAGTGAAACTTATGCTTCAAAATGCCGAGGAACTTAACAAAGAAAAGAAGTGCAAAGCACTCCTTACTTTTAACGTTGAGGATAAACATTTAGCTAACATTGAAAATTGTCCAACTGCTTATTCAATGTGGAAAAAGTTGGAGAACACGTACACTAAACTTGATGGCTATAATTATGTTGAGAGACTATGTTAACCTAACCAAAGGTTCTAGCATGATTACGTTTATGCTAAATGCTATCTTATGACTAAATTAAATAAACACGGGATGAACATCAGTGAAAGCATGAATATGGGTGTTATCATTATCGGTTTGCCTCCAGAATATGATTCTGTTGTCCGTACTGTGAATTTGAACGATAAAGCATTTGATTTAGAAACTTTGAAATCAAAACTTAAAAAAGAAGTAAGATTGCTACAGGAACGAGATAAAAATTACTTTACTTCGAAGCCTGTTGTCTGTTACAGCAAAGATACGTTAACGAAAGATGAAAAAACTTTTAACGACAAAAGAAACGCAGGCCCTATTGTGTTACCGATGTAATTTTTTTAATCACATTGGTAAGCATTGCCCTACGTATGGGGATCACACCAATTACAAACGTAAATGTAATGGCTAATGAAGTAAATCAACAAGAAATGAAAATTCAAAAACTAGCCTCTGTTATTCCAATAATGCTGTTAAGTCCAAACCGGATTGGATTTTAGATTCCGGTGCAATTGATCACATGACCAACGTAGAAAAGAAATGAGCAAATTTAGTGCGACACAAAATTGACATTGTTGTTGCAGGAGGAGAAGTTATTACATCTGCTGGTATCAGTACTGCAATAGTAAATTGTGAAAACGGCTTTAAATTAGTATTGAATGATGTTTTATACGTTCCTGGTCTTAAAAACAATTTAATCTCCGTGAGCAGGTTATGCGATCAAGGCTACAGCACAATTTTGAAAACTAACGAAGCACAGATACTAAATAGTAAGAACGTTCATTGATAAGACAAATTAATAATATAATGTAAGTAATGACTTAGAAGAAAATCCAGAAAGGGAATGATTTAAGAATCTTTATCGTCTTTTTTAGCTTCTTTCTTTGCCCAGGCAACTTCACCGAGTGTAGCTGTATGCATCGAGACATGATGTGACGCAGCTATACTACTCCCTCTTACCCTAAACCCTAAGGTGCAACATAAACATAGTCCCTGAGAGCAGCAGGAAAGTGGAATTGACGACGCGGTTTTTAAGAGATTGTTTTGCTGAGGGAGTAAGCTTGGTGTGTTCGGTTGGTGAAGATAAAGATTGAGTAGTTACTGACAGGCTCAGTGATCCTATGAGCAGTGTCATCTAACAATCAACAGAAGGAAAGCTTGTTTTAGTCTATCTATGAGTATGGTAATGGTCTTGGTAGTGCAGCGCAGGACCTTCAAGGGTGCCTGTGAAAGATACACATGAGAGCATTTCTCTTAGAAAGGGTTACTATAAACCTTGTCAGAAGAATGCCAAAGTGTTTGAGTTGAGCTTAGTCGTGAAAAAATAAAGTGTTAAATAATAATACAAATTTATAATAATGGATTACAATAAAAAGTAAAACGTCCCACACGAGAGCGAAGAATAGTTGTTGCGATAAGGTAATTTTGCCCAACTACCATCAGCCGCAACTGGAATTAGAGATATACCATGATTATCTACATCACCTATTTCACGGGCAAGTCTTGCTTCTTCTACAGCTACTTGCCATAGCATTCAGTGAAGTAGATACACTGAACAACTCTTTGAGTTGTGCCTGACTTCCTCCTGTATTCATTATTCCTATTACAGCAGCCTCATTGACATTCATTTTCTCTTTCTCACAATTTTCAGTAAATATGATCTTAGTTATAAAACGTACAATACATTTATTTTTTCTTCTTTGACGACGTCTATGTCTTAAAAAGGAAAATCATGTAGACATATGGTTTTCATGGTTTATTATCTCAGATATAAAATAATTAATATCAACAATTCTTCGTCCATTGAACTTGAAAGCGTTTTTCTTTTCTTCAGCATTGTCCATTTGAAATTCTCTACGACCAGTACCCATTGTACTGAAGGTCTATTCTTTACTAAGACTGCAGTTCTTCTGTTTTATCTACCACTTATATGTACAGAACATCAATATGCTCTGTACTGTTTTTTTGTTGCATACAGTTTTTCAAATCATTCATTTTCTCTTCTTTGGGCAAATAGTTGATGGATACATCCTTCCACATTTAAAATTTTCTTCATGGCATATCGGAATTATTCAACATTAATAGAAAATATTAAAATTTCTAAACATAATTTATCCAGTATAAACTAAACCTAATGAATATAAATATATTATACTATATAAATGTTAAGTAAAAATAAATTAAACAATTAAAGTTTGATCAGGTTGTAATTACTAAAACATCACAATACTATAACTAAAAAATTAATCTATTACATTTATGTTTAAGTAGTTATACAAATATTAATAGAAAAAATAATTAAATTGAATAATAAAGCATTAAAATAAAAGCAATTTGTAGTTTAATACAAAATAAATAATAATAAAATATATCAGAACTAGATAATAATTACACAATACTAATTATAAAATATAATGTACTATAATGCATTGTGGAATAACGTAAAAACTAAAACAGAATTGAGGAGTTCATTTCCAAAAAGAAGTGTATCCATTTTTTTTTTGTCGGAGAATGGCAAAAAACCACTAAAACATTAATAATTATTGGTTTAAAACAATATAAATTTTATAATGATAAATAAAAGAGTCTCTCCACTTAATTACTTTATTAAAAAACAAAGCCGGCTTTCAACCCCAAAAGGTCATCATCAGTGCCAGTGAGATGAAGTTGATGAACTGAATACAGACTCTGTATTCAGTCTCAACTATGAAAAGATCTAATAAATAATCTTCTATTTCCTTTCCTTCATCTCACCGGCACTGATGATGACCTTTTGGGGTTGAAAGCCGGCTTTGTTTTTTAATAAAGTAATTAAGTGGAGATACTCTTTTATTTATCATTATACAATGAACTCCTCTAGCGCTACCGTTTTGAATAATATAAATTTTGTTTAAGAGCTAATTTTTTGGTCTAATTATAATGAACTCAACAATTATATTAGACATTATAATGTAAATTATCAGTTCAAAGTTTCATAATAATGACAATTAAAAATATAATGTAAAAAAATGAAGGTTAAAAAAATTAAAAGAAAAAAATACTAATAAAAGTAATCTTATTACATAATAAGTAAAAGTAATATCACACATAGTAAAAATGTTCTATCAAATTCTGTCAGTCTTTATTTATTTTTTTTAATAGCAAACAAATTATACTCCTCCAGAAGATTGCAGTCATAAATATAATTTATAGGAACTTAACAGACTAGTTCACTCAATAAATTAGTTAAATTTAAAAAAAGAAAAATTATAGTCTTACTGACTACTTATTTAAAACAAAAAATATTACAGGTTCAAAAAAAGTATTCAAAAAGTTAAGTTAAAATAAAAAAAATACATTGAATTAACAAAAAGAAAAAAGTTAAAAAAAAATACAATAAAATAACACATTAAAACTCATTTTCATTAGATGATTCTGACAACTCACAGCAACTACAAATTTTCAAATTAAATTTACTACAAAATTTTGAGAGCATTACTAACATGGCATAATTTTTATTTTGCCCACAACACGAGTCAAAGAACACTCTTAAGGTATTTGTATCTTTTACAATTTTGTTAACAAGAACTCTATTTAAAAATGGTTTACAGTTGATACAATTTGGTTAGCACCCTTGCCATACTGTGATTCTAACCATCGATAAAAGTACACATGATCTTTGTTTAATTGTTTTTCTTTGGTATGGATAATAACACCAAAAGTATAATACCACATTTGACGAGAATATGCTTCTTTTATATTAGTTTTTGGTAATGGTTGATTTTGCATCAAATCAAAGTTAATTGTAATGCTGTTTGGGGGGCATTTGTTTAATTCAGAATAAAATCTTTTTGCTCTTGCGTTGTGTAGAGCATATGTAAGGATGTGCTCTTTTTTCTTATCTTCGTCAGCTTCTACTCTCCACTTTGCCTTCAGATATGTACATGTAGAGCACACATCTGTTTTGGGAGTTCCAAAAGCTAAATTAAACTCTTTCATAAATATGTTATAATACATGGAATAAGAATAGATAGGATTGTTCTCCTTAAACCAACTCCACATTTTTTTAATGGATAAATCAGCTGGCAAATAACACCTGCCGGGTGTTTTTTTACGACCGTAATGCTGAGGCCTACATTGATACCTCTTTATATCCTCTATTACTTTTATTTTCAATAATTCATGTTCTGGTTTCACTCTTCTTTCTAAAATTTCATCGTCCTGTTTCATTATGTTATTACCAGCAGTTAAAACAGTTTTTTGACTAATTGAAAGAATCGATAAAAACGAGACTTGACAAACTGGCACAGGTCCTGATCTTGTTTGTAAAAAATACTTAATACTTAAATCTTTTCTTTTTTTCCTGTCGTCGTCTACCACTCTTTTTCTTTTTGCCACACCAATTTTCATTTTTTGTTGTATAAATTTAATTCTGTCAGCCCAGGTTGATAATTTCCAATATTGTTCATGAAATTTAACTAGCTCTTCATGGTTAACAGTATTGAAACAGCAAAATGTATTATTAATGTGATTGCATTTAATTTTCATACCTTTATCGTTTGAAATCCATTTTTCTTTTTTCTTTGTATTCTTAAACCATTTATCAGGCTGTTTCTCTTTTTTTCTTGGGCGGATGCCTTCAGCAGAAGTGCCTGGTGTTTCCCATCCTTCATTTTCAATCTCCATCTATAAAACAAACATAAACAAATTTTTCACATTATTTACACACCAATAAACTTAAATAATACAATTTCAAGCGGTTGCAATTAATTTAAATTAGGTAGAAATATGTTTAAATTTACCTTTAAAATGTAAGGGAACAGTAAGGCACTTCTGTAAAATGTGATATAATAACCAATATAATCAGAAATTACCTTCCACATAACATGAAGTGTTGCCACTTTAAATTAAATAAAATCTACATATAGATTATAATAAATAAATAAGAAAAACCGATATTTTACACACAAATTTTGGATATAACTCTTTTTGATTAAAATTGTATATGAACCTTAAAATTTCATTAGACATACCTCTTTTTGAAACAAAACAAATTTTATGATGAATATAATTCTTTTTGAAATAAAAGTAAAAATTCAGGGGCCTTTTTCTAATGGATATAGTGTTTTTTGATCAAAAATAATAGCAAAAACCTGTAAAATGGGTGGGTAAACATTAAAGAATGAATAATTTCAGTTTTAAAAGTTTTGGTCAATACGTCCTTTTGGAAATGAACTCCTCAATTGACATAACAGTATCAGCTAAAAAAGCATTACTCATTTTTTTCATACTATGATTCATAACGATAAAAAACATTAATGAATATACTTACAATCGGTAATAAAACCATTCCGTTGAAAAACCGTACCATAAGTTACGATTAAAACAAAATCAATTAAATGTAATAAATACACAGTATCTTCCATGCATATGAAATTTACGAAGCCTCCAAGAAGCTTCAACAGCGCTCACGTACCTAGCATCAAGGAAAGCTCTTACTTCATCCCAGTCCAACCGACCTTCTTGAACCCCTTCTTGGTTTTCTAGGACTGCAACCCTGGCAGTTTTCTGACCTTTATAAATGTATTTGTAAATATATTTTATTGTGTGCAGCATTGACGTCACATTTTCCACATTTATATGACAGTTGTACTTCTTCAGAAGGTACTTGTTGTGAGCCACGACCCATCGATTATTTAACTCTATGTTGTTCTTAGTGACCGTTCTGCCGGTATCTCTACGTCTGATACAGTCAAACGACTGGACGTTGGGGGTTGTCTCCACTTTGAACGGTTTGGGAAACCTTTCGGAGCAAACTCCATTCCTCATGCACTTTTTTTTTAAAAAATAAATCCTTTTATTTCATGAAATTTTAACAATTAAGAAATAAGTCAATAGTCATTTATAATAAAATAAATAATCTAAAAATTACAAACATATTTTTTTATCAAAAAATTCAAGAGTGCTGTAAAAAGCATTTTTTACAAGGTATTCTTTCATAAAATTCTTAAAATCGTTGTACTCAAGTTCTCTTATTTTGAGACTAATATGGTTAAAAAGTTTTATACCTAATATGTAGTATCCAACTTCTGACTTTTTAAGTCGATGCCTTGGAATAACAATTTCATTATTTTTTGTTTTGTAACAATGTTGCTTATAATTAAAATTTTCTTCATTTGCTTTAATATAAATTACTGATTGATAAATAAATAAGTTAACAACTGTCATAATTTTATAATCAACAAAATATTCTCTACATGAATCTGTTTGTTTTAAACCTGCAATTATCCTAATTATATATTTTTGCTTTATTAATATTTTTTCTAAATTAACATGACCCCAGATTAAGATACCATAATTAATTCTACTTTCTACCATAGCATGATACACCATAATTAATTTATCTGTTCTTAGGTAATTTTTTAGTTTTTTGAAAACATGTATGAAGCTAGATATTTTATTGACAACTTTATCAACTTGCAAGTTCCACGTCATTTTTCCATCTATTGTAATACCTAGGAAATTAATACCTTTCTGTTTAATATTTAGTTTTAAGCTTAAAATTAAAGTTTGAGTTTTTCTTTATTAAGTGTGAATTTATTTGCTATCATCCATTTCTCTATTGACTCTACTCCTTCTGATGCAGCTATTTGTAAAGTATTTATATCTTCGTGCTCCTGCCAAGTATTGGTATCATCTGCATAGGCTATCACTCGTTCTTTGACGTTTTTATGCTTTTTCTCTGCTTCTTTCTTCAAGTATTGGCTTAGATCATAGGTCGATATAATATAAAGCAGACAACCCAAATTGGAACCTTGTACAACTCCGCCTTCAGCCATCTCTAGGTCAGATTGTAAGCCTTTATATTCCACGTACTGTGTTCTATTTTCAAGATAACTATTAATCATGCTGAATGCATTTCCCTGAATATTAAGTTTTTTGCATTTATATGAGAGTATTTTTAATGATACTTTGTCAAAAGCTTTGGATTGATCACAGCAGGATATTATAACTTGTTTATTTTTTTCAAAACTATTTAAGGAGTTGCTTGTAATTACTTGAATTGCTTGAATTGTAGATTTTCTTTTTCTATACGCATATTGAGCGTCGGGTATTAATTTATTTTCTTCCAAATATTTCATCATCTGATCTCTCACAATAATTTCTAATATTTTTCCATAGATGGGAGTTATACAGAGTGGTCTATAGCTATCAGGTTTATGTTTGTCTCCTTTCTTATAGAGAGGAGTTATTTTTGTAATTTTCCAAACTCCAGGAAAGTGGCCGATGCTTAAGCATATATTAATGATACGAGTGAGTGGCTCAAGAATAATGGTAATTATCTCTTTCATTAGACTATTTGAAATACCATAGCAATCCTTTGCTTTAGATTTTTTCATATTCTTTACTGCATTAAATATATCAATTTCAGAAATAGGATTAAGAAAGAAAATAGATTTGCTTACTTGCTCACACGTAGAGTCGACTATTTTTACAGCTTCATCTATATTTTTATCTGTTCTTGTGAATTCAATAAAGCCTTTATTGAGAAGATTAGGATCTATCTTAATATCATTCTCTTTTTTATTGTTGGCACCCATCTCTTTATTCACAATATCCCAGGCTTTCTTGGTTATATTTGTAGAATTCATAATTTCATCTTCATTATGTTCATAACGAATTTTTTTAAGATGCTGATAGTATATTTTCTTCTCTGCTAAGTATTTCTTCCATTCTTGACTGTTTCGGTCTTCTTTACCCGCTTCGTAAAGTTTTTTCAAGTTATCTCTTTTATCTTGGTCAACCTTTTTGTACCACTCGTTCTCGTTCTTCTTCTTTTTGTTATTTAGAGCTCTGATAGGAAAGGATTCATTATATTCTTGATATATAGCATTTGTAAAATTATTAACTATATTTTCAATGTTTTGATTCTTATCGTTGACAATGCTTTGCCAGTCTGTGAAATAAAGTTTTGATTTAAAGTACTCCAATCCTTGTCTGGTAATAACATGCTGGTATTGTTTAGGTTGCTTCTCTGTTTTAGTTTTGAATAAGTTAATAAGAATCATGTTGTGGTCTGATAATTCGTCATTACCTACTTTAACTCTAGCTTTAGCATTTTTAGTCATAAAAATATTGTCTATCCTTTTATTTTTTCTAGAGTTTGTTTTAACTCTTTCAATCATACCAAAAGAATTAAATATATTTCTTATTTCTTTCGAAGCTTCTTTTTTAAGTTTAAAATCTTGATTAAAGTCCGCAGCAAACAATATCTCTTTACCAATTTTACTTGCTTCACTTAAAATTTTGTCAAGATGTTCATTAAAAATATTCTGGTCTCCAGATGGGGGTCTATAAGTTACAATCAAAACTTTATTTGACATTTCTACTGCAGCAGTCTCACAATGGCATTCAATTGATAGGTTCATTATGTTAGGCAACGCTTTGTATTTAATACCTTTTCTAATGTATATGGCGGAGCCTCCGTGTTTCTTGTTAGTTCTGCAGTACATCACAGGAGATTCAAATCCATCCGGGGTGTATAGTTCTATTTCGTTTTCATTCAGCCAATGCTCTGTTAAGAGCAGAAAGTCAAGTTTCTTTTCCTCAGTTAAAATATTAACCTCGTCTAATTTATTTCTTAAACACTGAATGTTTACGTACATACCTATATATTTATTGCTTCTTCTGTCTGAAATTTCGTTATGTTTTTTAATATCTATATTTTCTACCTCCTCGTGTAAAAGTTGGCTCTTTTCCGAAAAAAACGGTTACCAGGTTTCATATTTACATTTGAATTCGGTTTGAAGTATGGTCTAATCACAAGTCCAGTAGGCCAAAAATCAAGTTTGTTTACTACTTCGTAGGTTTCTTCATCAATTATTACTTTGAAAGCTAAATACTTGTCTGTTTTAATTTCAATATTTTCAACTATAATTGTTGATTCTGATGTTTGAAGTTTGTTTTCAATATACTTCTTGATTTGTTCTTTATTGTTATCAGTATCGAACCCGGATATAAACAAACTTTTCTTTTTACGTGCGGCTTTGATAATTTTGTCCGGCGCACCCGTTGTAGTAGTGTTCTTTTTATTATTATTTATTATTATTATATTAATTATTCGTCGAATATTCACTAACTTTTAATTGAAATTTCGGATTATTTCTGTTTTCCTTGTCTTCATTATCACTGGTTTTGTTTGATTCTGATTCGTTAGCTTCTTCTTTATCTTCTTTTGTAGGAATACTTGTTGTTGTGCTTTCATGTGTAATAACACATGTTTTATCTGCTATTTGATTACTTTGATCAACTTTATTTTTTATTAATGGTGTTTTACTGTTTATAATTGTAACTCGTTCTATATTGAACGTATCCCATGTGCCTATTCTGTCTGATAACGCCCGGACGTATTGCCGATTGTACCTTGTTTTTGGTACGTACTCTTCGAAAAGAGTTGGTGTGATGCCAAACCCTGCGAGCCTTTGTCTTATCTCAATTCGGTGGGGCCCCACACTTGGGCACGAGCCTATGAAATTTTGTGAATAGACTGCTCCTGCTGGAAACTCGACTCTGTAGTCTTGTCTGGGTTCGTCTTCTGACGACGCAACGGCCATCAGTAAATCACCTGCGACACCTAAACTCGGTACTTCTTCAAACAGATTGTGACTCGAGGTGTCAACTTTGCTGGAGTGATATCCTCCGTACCCTCCTGCTTCGCTTATTGGTAGTGATGGAACATTTAGATATGTATGTTTGCCCATCTTGTCCTTAATTGCTCCTATGGAACTAAGGTAAACGAAGAGTGGTTGAGGGACGTTGAATACTTCGTCCTTCAAATCTTTTGATAGTGCCTTCTCCTCTTTGGTTAGCGTCTCTAGTCCTTGTTTGGATTTTACGTTTATCAAACGTAACCATAACAGCGCGGTGGCGTAATACGCCATCTCTTCTTTCGTCATCACTCTGTCTATTTGACGAACATCTTTCTCGTATTCATGGAACATCTCGAATGCGAGGGCTGGGACTGTTGCGTAACTTGAGGTAAATTTCTGCCTCGGCTTAACCGGTACCACTGTTACATTAGGTGCAAAAATCGCGTCTGCCAGAATACTCTCGTTCTTTTGCGAGGTCGGCTGCGCATTTTGCTCAACTAATCGTGGCTTAGGCATAGATTTAGTAGGCTCTTTGGAGTTCAGTGTTTTCTCACCCTTGTCGACTGCCGCTTGCTTCTTTGCTTCACCGGTCTTCTTGTTTCCTTTAAAGTTTGGACGGAAATTCTCCGGTTTGCCTTTGTGCACTTGGCGTTTGGATTCAAATCGCCGCACGGACCGTGGATCATAAAGCTTTCCACCAACTCGTACGAATCGGATTCAGCCACAGAATCCTAAATCTCGGCAGAGATAATTTCTTGTAATATCTCGACGGTTCGTAGCTTGTATTCATCTTCCAGTACAACCAACAGGTGGCAATGAGCCAAACCACGTTTTTGAAATTTAATGGTATACATGAATGATTTAACTACAATGAAGGAATTCTTTAAGTTTTAGGTTGAAGATTCTGGCAAGAAGGTCAGGCCGATCTGAGATATGAGTATTTTCGGGTAACAGCTGTCTAAACTCAGCCCAGTTCGAATTCGTGGTGAACGTAATAAATAGATCAGGTCTATTAACTTTCCTGACAATCGCCATAGAATCTTGGTAGAGCTGTTGCATTTGACGTGGACTACCGGAAAACTAACTTGGCAAAATGACCATCCTCCCGACATTGTCTCCTTCGTTTTCTGCTCTATTGTTTATGTGATCCATGAGACCTTGATAGAGCTCGACTCTCAAATTGTCCTGTTGACTCCTTATAAATTCCAAGCGTGCAGATTCCACCTTGATCCAAGCATCTAAACAATACTGTTGAAACAATTTTCCGGACCGATGCAATATGCTCAGATCCCTTCGGATGGCTAATCTATAAGCGTAAAATTCGAGCATCGTGTTGTTCGCAGCCCGTCGCCGGACCATTATCAACGGCATGTTAGGTTGCCACCCGGCTTCGCCGTGAGGGAACAGTAAAGGAAAGGTCATAGGATCAAGGCGGTTGTTATTGATAGGCATTTAAGTCAACACTGGACCATCGAAGTTGCGACGCATACATACAGCAACACTGCGATTTCCTGGAGGCATACCATCCCTACTGACAAAATAGCTCCTAATTCGTGTTGAGCTACAGGGAGGTTATACCTACGAAGATCGTCACCGGGATGTTCGTAGAGGACCAAGTACGCGTGTTGCTGTTATCTGCCCTCCTCTTGGGCTTCGAGTCTCTCCCTATTTTCAATCTCATGTATCATGGTATAGGCCTCGCAGAAAGGATTAATTTCTCTTATCATGGCATCCAGATGGGCCAAAAGACGTTCGTTTAAATTAGGGTGGTTTTGTAATCGAGCGTTGGTTGCCATGGCAGAGTCAATTATGTATAATTGCCCGAAGGATGGTCGAATGTTGGGCTGAGGTTGGAGATTTGATATCTTATGATATACTTGACCGTGTATGCGCAATATCGTCCCGTACCTGCCTTGGAAGTTCGTTGTGTCAGCCCCGAACGATACAAAGGCTAGAGAGCTATTGTATTCTCGTATGTATCTCATAAAGTGTTCGGACAGGTCATGCTGTCCAGACAAAAGTTCCTCAAGGAGATTAGGGACAGGCAATAATTCTTCCAGCCTGAATCTTCCCTTAGAAAAACATTCTAAAGCGGCTCGTACAGGTTGTATTCCAACTAATTTCAAGCATTCTTGACGAATTTGACCTAGTATTTCATTCTTTTTTTATGAATGAAACCTAACTGATTTATCATGTAAGAAACCAATTTTATTGCTAAGATTATCAAGTAAAAAGAAATGCTACTGAAGCAATGACAATAGAAAGTGTTTCTGTTTTTAATGAACCAACTTTATTTTATAAAAGAATATGGGGTGATAATGTTATAGATACAGAAATATTACATGATATTCCAACAATTCGTTATCTGTATATTTGGGTATCGAACGTCAAGGAACTTCCGACCCTAAAATGACCTACCCACCTCGTGATTATGGATGGCCTATGTTAACAAAACATATTAATATTTTCAATATGATGTCATCTGTAGATAAAACAATTATCTATTATAGTTATAAACCTAGATTCAATTTAATAAAACCTAAACATACTTTATTGCTCAATAATAGTGATGTATGTGGTTATTACGACGAATTTGCAAATGCGCCAACTGCGTATGGTACATATGCGTTCAAAGATAAAACAAAAGATTATGATTCCATAAATTTTAAAACGTCTACTGTTAATGCGACTGTTCCGAACCTGTTGCCAATACCTCCACTGATGATCAATATGGATATGGATTAATTGAACTAAGTCCCTTAAAAGGTTCAGATAAAGTTCCAATTAAAAATTTAATTCAGCCTTCTCTGCATGTAGGTATATTGCCAATAACTAGTAATAAACCTGGTGATTTAGACGCAACTTTTGTTCAATCATTTACGCTAATGATGGTTGGTACTACTGCAAGATAGTTCTTTCTCTGCTCTTTTACCTCTGCTTGTCCTCTCCAATTTTCTACCGTCTCATTTCCAAAGGAAAGAGCATCACTACTGCTTGTTATCTTATCTTTAACTATTTCAGAAGTCTTTTTAGTAGTATCATTTTCTTCATTCACAAGATCTTTAATCCCATCTGCTATATTAAAAGGATTGTCTATAGTTTTAAAATCCTGGGCTCTAACAAGATTACTTACACCTAGATTGTTTATATATATATTTCAACAAATACGTCGAACCTAAATGGTATAGTCTTGTGGTTCATTGTCCGATTTTTAGCATCATTAAATTGACTTCCAGAAGAAGCACTCGACTCTGTAATACCACCAATTTCAAATATCGGCACAATGACAGCGGACCATAGGGGTAAATACTTGTAGAAATCTAATTATTTTTGCTATACTTTTATTGTACTGCAATTTGTCATGGGTGCCTTTATTGGAATTGTACGTGGCACTCGGTTCTACTTCGTTGTAAATATCTTGCTTAAAGAAAATGCATCAGATTCGCTTCACTTATCTTCTCTACTACTCCAAACGCTTCGCTTGTCCTCAGCTTATACAAGTCGTTTAATTTATACTACAACACGGCTTCGCTCGTCTTGATAGTAAATTTATAAATTTCATTCTCAGTGGTCACCCACCCAGGCTCTGACCACACTTGATGTACCTTAACTTTTATGATCCAACAAAAATCATGGCTGTACAAGTCTTGAAACTAAACTTGGTTTACCTATTTATTGCATAAAGGTTTACTCATGTACTAAATTTCAACTTCATTAGATTATTTTCCGATTTATACAAAAAAAAAATACACAAAACATTTAATAAAACTTGAAATAATGCTGACAATAAGAAGGAACTTGGCACATATGTCAATCTTATACATGGCTACAAGCGTGCTAAATCTCATCCCGATCGCAACATTTTTCCGCGTTTAATGATTTTTCGAAAACTTTGCTCTCATAATTGTGAGTTAATGAAATCATAAAAATTATTTTCCAGATATCACAATTACACCTATATACTGATTTTTGTACAAAGTTCAACTCTAGCGTAAATACACACACACACACATACTTACAGACAGACAACTTTTAAAAAGCCACCCAGGAGGCCTAAAATCATAAAACAAATAATTCAGGTGCATCCCGGTTTCGGATGTTTTTGTAAACACAATATTTACCTATATGCCTAAGGTATAAATAGGGAAAAGTAAAAATATAATTCTTTATACGGCACAACTAGGCCATTATGTTAATTTTTGTACCAAGTTTCAACATTGTAATCTAACATGATCTTTAAATTGCAGTATCTACCCACAGCATTAAGCACAAACGATGCACTGACGTTTGAAACAAGATTGGTTTTTCTGAAGTATGGTATTTAGAGGTAAAAAGCTTTTCCATTAATTTTTTGGGGAAAAGCAAATGATACAAACATAAAAAAGCACAATTAAGCACAAACAAACATTAATGTTTACTACAAGTTTGTTTTTAAAATTCACATGTATAGTACTTACAGGTATAACTCTTTTCCTTAAATTTCCCGGAAATGCAAAAAGAACGAACGTCAAAAATAAAAGCACAAACGTTTGCAACAAGTTTAGTTTTATAATTCACATCTATAGTATTCACAGGTATAACTCTTTTCCTTAAATTTCCCGGAAATGCATAAAGAACAAACGTCAAAAATAAAAGCGCAAACAAACACGAACGTTTGCAACAAGTTTGGTTGTAAAATTCACGTATAAAGTATTCAGAGGTATAACGCTTTTCCTTTTATTTCCCGGGAAACGAAAAAAGCACAAACGTCAAAAATGAAAGCACAAACGTTTGCAACAAGTTTGGTAGAAAATATGATATCATCAAGGATTACCATTTATTAACTTAGGTGCTAAATCTGACCTCTAAAGTGCGTTCTGCCTGGGACACCCATCCGATACGAGTCGCCAGAATTGCAGATCCTTATTCAAGAAGGTATTTACGAAAAATTGAGACCGGTTCTAGCCATTACACTTTTTGTTAAATTGGGTGCTAAATTTGACCTCTGAAGTGCGTTCTGCCTGGGACACCCACCCATCCGATACGAGTCGACAGAATTGCAGATCCTTATTCAGGAAGGTATTTACAAAAAATTGAGACCGGTTCCAGCCATTACATCTTTTATTAAATTGGGTGCTACATTTGACCACTTTGATGGCTCCCCGTGTGCGCACCCATCGGATTTGAGGCGGCAGAATTGCAGATCCGTAATAAGCAAAATGTAAAGGATGAAATAATCTTGGTTTAAAGTATTACGTTTTTTATTGACAAAACACCCCTGGGCTCTTGGCCTATTAGATTTATTTTATTCGAATAATATTTTATCAGATAAAAATTAATAAGTATCAGTAATAAATAAGTATCAGACAAAAATTATAGTGAAATATTTTTTAGGAGTAATTGACGGAACACACGTTCCTATACAAAGTCTTAGAGGAGACAATGGTGAGGTGTACCGTAACCGGAAGGGAGTATTTTCTTTAAATATTAAAATTGTTGGTGATCATTTTTTAAAAATTACTGATATAGTAGCTCGATGGCCAGGATCAGCACATGACAGCCGTATATTTGAAAATAGTGGAGTCTATGTGAAATTTAATCAAGGCATTTTATTAGGTACGTTACAAAATATTTTATTTAACCTATTAACATAGAATATAATTATTATTTTTTTTTATTAAGTGGTAACCCCCAATACAATTTCTTATATACGCCTAAATTAAACCCATCTACCGAAGCTGAAATTGCTTATAACAATGCTCACATAAAATACTGATTGAAAAACTTTTTGGAATATGGAAGAGGAGATTTCCTTGTCTTTCAAAAAAATTGCTACCGTTTTGCAGACAACGCAGCGTTTAATAGTGCCATGTGCCATTCTTCATAATATTTCGATTGACAATGGTGCGCCTGACGAACTACCTGAGGAAAATGCTGAGGATGTAGTACTAGATCCTCTATAGATTTTTTATCACTCACAGAATAGATTCACTACTAACCATCTCCACACACTCGCACAGTATCGGAGAAAATTTATATTTGACAACTATCTAAAAACATTACTTACTAATTAATCAAGGCACATACACACACACACACACACACACACACACACACACACATATATATTATATATATATATATATATACACACACACATACAATCTTTTGTATGTAATTTTACAACTACTTATTAACCCAGAAAACATATATACAGGTTGATATACGGGGATACACATCGACCTATACTAAACTCCCCTATTAACGTTTTAATTTAACCAATAGTTTCTTATAGAGAAATTGCAACGTATAGTTCCCGATCAGTAAAACTACGATTGTTATAATTACTGTTAGCTCTACAGCTTGTATCCATTCCATCTTATCTTATATACCTTATATATTTATAACCCCTCGGACTTTCCAACCCAGCACTGAGCTTATACTGAACTTCCAAAAATACAGTTTGCCTTAGCGCGGTGACCCTTTGTTGTATTTGGCTATTATTCCCTTCTTCCCCCCAAGGGCCTACTAGTAAACAAAATTTATTGGCTTACCCAGTAAAGTAATCCACCACAGGAGATTTCTCATAATTATTTAAGTTCTTTTCACTCCACTCACTTCAGTTTTTAAATCACCTTTACACTGTTTCACTTTAATCTACTTTACGTGATTCATAACAATTCACTGTACGTAATTCAAGTCTTTATTATTTTTTTACGGATTGAACATTAAGTAATTAGTTGTATAATTAAATTTAGATAAGTTATATAAAACTAAGTTATGTATGTCATAAAAGGTTAAAGGGAAATGTGATCCACGAAGGGTGGACAGGGATGAACTAAGGAAGGGTTGGCTGTAAATAGTATTCTAAATAACGGTAGACATAAGTAGTTAATTATGGACAGATATAGTACTTATCTATAGAATAGGAGGAAGTGAATTGTAAACCGATAACTTTGGAAATGAACAAGATAATATCCTAAATAATATTATAAAATAAAATATTATAAAATGGTCTCTACACAAGACCCCATTTTCTTAAAGTAGCAAATATAGTTGCAACTTTATTTTTTATTAACACTTGAAGGTACACGCGTACGTCCTATCCTAGATTTACAGCTACATGATCCACTATTCCATATTATACAACAGAACATAAAAGAACACAAATATAAACCAATTTCCCACTTATCCCTAAATTTCTTAACTACACTTCCCTAAAGAAAATATTTATTATAATACTTAAAATGAGAAAATAAAATACTAAAAACACATTAATAATATACAAAATTTTTGAAAGTTAATAATAGTAAAATCTAAGATAAAAGTAATGTAAACATTCAAAAGAATAAAACAAGTATATTGAAAATACTTCTAATATTTAAAAGGCTGCTCATAAAATTTCTTCATTAACGCAGGAAATTTCTTATAATTTGAAACATCCTTTGTATCTAAATAAGCGCCTAGAGTATATAGTTTTACATTAACTGGGTCCTCAATCTTCTCTGGGAAAGTAGATCTGCATACTTCAGGAGTATTATTCAAAATTCAAGTCAATAACTGATTTGCCTTATTAAACGCAATGTCATTAACATCCATTTCCTGCTCCATCACATGAACTTGCCTTAACCACTCATTATCAACATTTGCATCATCAATTTCTAACATACCTGAAGTAATCTCTGTCTTCGATTCAACCTCATATACATCATCAACACCGGATTTGACTGAAACACAGTAAACTTCACTAGCCCAACTATGCGTCTGAATTTCAGGCAAAATTTCACTAACATATTGAAGACCGTTCTGGGGAGTAACAGAATCAACAGCATCCTGAAATGGATTAATGATCTCATCATTTTTATCATAACACCCCCTGGACGATGTAGGTCGACAGGAGAGAATTTATCCTCCCGAGGTCCTAGAATCCTCTCGTCAAAACAACTGGTAATGCTTATCAGTCATGTATCAATTTTAATTGAATATCCAAAACGTTGACCAATACTTGGAGAATTATCCTTGTCAAAGTTCACTCCAATCACACAAGAATGAGGTCTCTTGTACATGTAAGCCAACATCAAACCAAAATAATCAAACCTTCCAAGATGTATCGCAGTCTGAATGAAGTCTGCATATTTAGTACCACCAGTTAACAAATACCTGGACAGAACAGATTCTAAATTATCAATGATTCCACCATTTGAGACACGGCAGTTAGCACGGAAACCGGGTGATTCCTGTCGATGGGACAAACTCTTCAATGAATCAACCAGACAAGCAATGGTTTCATCTAATGTGTCTAATAAAATCGGAATAGAGTCTGAACTGACTTTTGCACGCTTATGTAACTTAAACACAGGAGTAGTAGTAACACTAAAAGCTTGAAGAAAATGATCCTTTGTAATATCCGACAAGTTAGGAAACACTTTTCCGAGCGCAATCTCAAAAGCAAGTAGTGTATCAAGTTTGGCAAATCTTCCACGATGACAAACTCTCACCGTACCAGATAATCCTGTACCTAACCCGTCAATAGAAACCGTCTGAAGCTTTGAACTCGCACTAGAAGTAGAAGGTAATGCTTTTCCAGCCATTTCTCTTAAAAGTATAGAGTCGTTTAAAACTGAAACACTGAGATTACTTACACGTAAAGGGCGTGAGTTATCCTGGGATTCCGAGACTTTCATCCAACAAACGAGACGTATTATACTTCTTCAGTTCCGAGGGGCGTTAACATCTCCAACCCACTGGGTAGCCGTAGGCTGATGTTGGCCAGTATGCCCAGGAGAGATTGGGGTTTTACCAAAAATGAGCTAAGTCGGTTCACCGCTGCTAGGTCTAAAATTGCATGTAATTTGACTATCTCTAAATGAGCTCGCACTAGACTTACTTCGAATGCACGAAGCAAGGTGCTCAGTTGGAAGGTGATATTTACTCGGTATTCTAACATCCATCCGCACCCCAATCGTTTTTACCGTAGTGTATATACGTTTGGATTCGGATTCTACCTGCTTTGCTAACGAATACAATTCCTTATGGTTCTCCATTACGGCTTTATTTAGTTCCTTTGTTAACGTTAAGTGATGCCGCGTAATATGGAACGTCCCTTCGACCTCCCCCGCTTGTCTTAAGGCCTTTGTCTTAGTTTACAATTGTTTTTACTTGTTTTATGAAGATATTATTTTTTTTTATATTATCTGGCAATTTATTATAAAGAACTATTGCAGAATACTCGGAGGTTTTTTTTGTAATGGTCACTTCTGTGTTTTCTTATCAATAGTCTATGTCTATACCATGTCGTGTTGGATACCTGGTATCGGGCCTGAGTTATCCTGGAATTGGCATAAAAAGTAAATTAATTAATAGGCGTAGCTTATGCAAACTGTGGCAATCACTCTCAAGTTTACGGAATATGTAAAGACTTATTTGAGTACTTGAAAGCTAAAGGCTATTCTCCTAATCAAGCCGGACTTCCACGATTTATAACAGTCCTCCAAGACTGGAAAGATCTGATGTTTTTTTTTTTTTAAACAAGTTCTTTATTGGCAAAAGTAATACAATATTTATTTTGTGTATACCGGAGCCATATTATATTTATTGATTAGGGTAATTTGTGCCTCTTTATTTTATTTATTATTTGTTATTTTTGTGGTATAAATTTTGATTATTTTTTTGGGGTGTGAGGGGTTTGTTTGGGTCAAGGATAATTTTATATTTTTTGGTTTGGGTATTTTTTTTTATTTTTTTTTTTTTTTTTTGGGGGGGGGATTGTCAAAAGGTATTTTTGGTGGTGTTTTGAATAGGATTATATTGTATAGGTAGTTTGCAGGAGTTTCAAAAAGGTTGCCTATGCAGTCTGTGGACTGACTTTTAATGATTCAACCTGGCATTCGCCTGTAAAATTGAGGGAAACCACAGAAACCTCAATCAGGTTGATCGGACACGCGGGTCCTGGGGTAAAGGTTATGTTATTATTTTTTTACGTTTGGGGTTAACTGTTAAGGTTTGGTCTCTAGATTTTTTTTTGAGGCTAAGGGGAATAGTTAATTTTATTTACGAATTTGAGTGTATTTATTATATTTTTTTAATTTTGAGAAGAGCAGAGTCTTGATTTTTCAATATTGTCTGGATATCTTGAAGTTTAACATCTTGATATAATTTTGTCCGTTCTGTCTTGTATTTTGTGCAGTCTAGTAGGATGTTCTACTGTTTCGTCTATTGTCGGGCAGGAGTGGCATGCTGGGGAGTCGCTTACCCAATCTTGTAGTGATATTGAATGCATCTGGCATGTTGACTTCTTAATCTGTTTATGCAGACAATATCTCTTCTTGACAGTCTCGATTTCCAGAACCAAGGTTTAGCGGGAACTATCTTGATGATTTCTTTAAAAATTTTCCCCTTTTCTGGTTCTTCGTTGAGTTTGGTGTTCCAGTCTTCTAGCATTTTCTTTTTTGATACTGATATAAGATCACTTGCAGGTATTTTATAGCTCGATGATCTTGTTGGATTTTTTGCAAGGTGATCAGCTTGTTCATTTCCCCGGACTCCAGAGTGTGATTTTACCCATATAAAGTCTATTTGTTTGTACTGTTTGGTCAGTTCGTTTATTTCTTGTAGGATATGCATATATATGTGATCTATTTTGGAAGTGAGTGAAATGTTGGATAGTTTTGTAAGTATTCCTTGGTTGTCGCAAGCAATAGTGTATTTGTTTGAGTATTTTGTAATGTTTTTATATATGTAAGAGATTGTAAGATTCCTAAGCTTTCTAATGTAAATATGTTAGTGTACTGTGGGCATGAAAAACTTTGTCCAATTTTTAGTTGTAAGTCATAATATGAGTAACCAGTTTTGTCTTGTTGTTTTGATCCGTCGGTAATATTAAGTAGGTGGGTTGTGGATGTATGTTGTATAGTTGTTCATGGAAAGTTATGTTGTTGTACGGATAAGTTAGTTTTGGTATGTTATTGTTATTGTTTGGTAGATATCGTCAAAAGAAATTTGATAGTTTGGGAGTAATTTATGTTGGTATATACTTTGGTTGAGATGAGGCTGTAATAGTTTGTAGCTATTTTATGTAATGGAGGTGTTTTATGTCGCCAGTATCGATGATTATTATTTATTTTGTTGTTTAAATTGACAATAGTTGTTAGTAAAGGAGATTGTTGAGAGAATAATTTGATGAAGTGTTTGTCAGTCAGATATTGTCTTCGTATGTTAAGTGGTGGTTCTGAGCATTCAGTATGTATTATTGTTATTGGTGTGGATTTAAGATATCCCATACATAATCTTAAAGCTCTGTATTGTAAACGGTCTAGTTTTGTAAGTAAGTATTGTTTGGCATTACCGTAAATGGGGGAGGCAAAGTCTATGCATGCCCGTATTGTTGCCCCTATAAAATGTAATAAGAGTTTTTGGGTCACATCCCATGCTTTATTGCTGACTATTTTCATGATGTTAAGGTATTCTTCACATTTCGAGACCACTGTATTTACATGGTCTTTCCATGTCAGTTTTTTTGGTCAAGGTAGAGACCTAGAAATCTAACAGTTCTTTTCTTTTTTTCTTATGTTGTCAAAAAGAATCTCGTCATCAAGAAGGATATTGTTACGTTGTAAAGATGCAACATTCAGATTTGTCTTGGGATAGTTCTAACCCAGTAAGTTTTGTCCATTCTTGTATTTGTTTTAGCGTGTTAGTTAGGTCGGTTATCATGTCATTTATTTTGCTGTTTATAGTATATATAAGTATGTCGTCAGCAAATTGAAGTATTTTTACAGGAGGGGTTATAATTTGTTCTAAGTCAAAGGTATGTATTAAGTATAAAAGTGGGCTTAAGATGGCCCCTTGAGGGACACCTCGTCTTGTGAGTCTACGTCCGACTATTTGACCGTTAATTCGAAAAAGAAGGATTCGGTCAGTTATTAATTGAATTATAAAGTTTGCAGTTTGTTTTGGTATGTCTAGTCGTAAAAGTTTCTGGTAAAGTATAGTTAAATCTACGTTGTCATAAGCTCCGGTGATGTCTAATAAGAGATAATACTGATTTTTTTGAGTAAATGCACTATGTATGTCATTTGTTAGTTGTTTGACTTTCTAGGGTTGATTTATTTCTTCTGAAGCCCTTTTGTGAAAAAGGCAGTTTGTTATTGGATTCCAACCACCATTCTAATCTATTTTTTAGTAATCTT
Organism: Microvelia longipes; assembly: GCA_018340805.1. NCBI lineage: Eukaryota > Metazoa > Arthropoda > Insecta > Hemiptera > Veliidae > Microvelia > Microvelia longipes. The sequence continues at coordinate 27,774,162 of JACMZG010001911.1, forward strand.
TCAAATGTCTTCAGCATGCAAGATATTAAAGATATTGGTCTATAGTTTGAAGCTATGTCAACAGTTTTTCCTGGTTTTTTTATTGGGAGTATTATGTATGTGCGCCATGAGTCAGGGATTTGTTGAGAAGTCCAAATATTATTAAATATATTTAAAAGAATTTGTTTTGATATTGTTGGCAAGTGATGTATCATGTCATAGTGTATATTATCAAAGCCGAAAGCAGTATTACTGTGCTTTATTGCAGCATTTAATTCATTGATTGTAAAAGTTTCGGTCAGTATGTGATTATTATTGGTTGGGATATAGGGTGGAGTTATGTTGGTAACTGACGGTTTTTTTTTTTTTTTTTTTTTTTTTTTTTTTTTTTTTTTTTGTTTATAAAAAAATTGATTTTAATAGTTTAAATATTAAAAAAAAAGAAAACAAAGCTGTGAAAGCAGCGTGACTAATAATAACCCCTTGTCTATTAATGATGAAAAAGATAGAGTGAGATATGAATTAGTTATTTTGGGAGTAGTAATGTTGGATGTCGGGAGCGAGAATATGACACGTTAGTACCAAAGTGAGGTCTCAGTGTATAGTAAAAGTTAACAGTAAAGTCAGATGAACAAGCATTTTGAATTGTTCTATAACTTGACCAAAGATACCTTTTTGGATAGCTAGCTGGAATCTTCTAATAGTAGACCATGGAAATATGGTGCCTACATTCGCTGGATTATAAACATTTTCAACCTTAATAAATCCTGTTCTATTTGTCAGATTAGAATTTACGTTTCTAGCACAAAGTACTAGGAGTATGTTTTCAGTACCATTTCTTAAACCAAGAAGGATTGGTTGGCGAGCATTAACTGGCGCTGGTGCTGTTTGTGTAACGGGAGGTTCTAAAACTGAACCATAGAATGTGCGGAGGTTTGAAATAGGTATAGAACCTTGTAAGTAACAAGAATTTTCCTGAATTGAAGTGCTATCAGGTTTTGGTATTGGTATAATAGTACCAACAAATTCCGTTTGTTCTATCATTAAACCTAGGGCTAAAGATATGTTCAAGGCACTTGGATTTTTGTCATATGGTTGAAACCATAATACGTCAGGTGCTTGTTCAAGATTAGAGTTAAACTTTAAGAATGACCGGTCTAAAGGTACGTTTGCATTAAAATTTGATGGACTATGGAATGAGTGTTTAGTGTCAATTTTAGGGGTAGCAGTACCGGATGTAGATTCCGATTTCTCAGTTAGTTTCGTTGAAGATGTCGATGGGAGGGTCGGTTGAGCAATATAAAATTTTATTATGTCATGATATGTTCCTGGAGTTACTAATTTTGGTGTTTTAGAAACTGAATGTGACTGTTCACGTCTGTGCCAAGTCGGATAACAAACTGGTTGGAGAGAGTGGTATAGTGGTACTATTCCTGATCTAGGACCAAGAAGTTTTGAGAGCTCAGGAGCGGATGGATATTTAGACTTAGTGTAGTCATTTATATTGTCGAGATATTCCATTAATTTAGGGAGATTGTTATTATTTATGCCTAAAGTGAAATAATAGGGATTCTTAATAACTGCAGATTCAATAGGTGTTAAATTTAAGTTTGAATAAGTTGGTTTATCTTTTAAAATTGAACCAAGGTAGTAGTTTACAAAATTAATGAAAGCTAAATTAATCCAATTTGGATGATAGGTTAAATTATCATCATGGATAAAAGGACCAACTAGTTGGTGATTCTAATTGGTCTACCAGTGTCTTGATAGACTACTAATTCAAAAATTTCATTTATTAATTCACTTTTTGAGCTTGTTTCAAGTTCAGAAAGGTGTTCGTGAATTAGGAGGAACATTAAACACGGAAATATTCTACCGAAGTCATGATCTGCTGAATAAGCTGCTAATGTTGGGACAAATTGAAGTTTGACTTGTTGAGGATCGTCAACAGGAACAAATTCTAATAGAAGTTTATAAAGGTCAGGGGAGACAGTAAGGTGTTGTATTTTGTGTAACAATGTTACATAGTTATGTCTGTAGTTAAAAGATGAAGTATGGGTTGATGAGGTGCGTCTAAAGTGCATATCATTTAATAAAAGATAGCCATAGAGGACAGCTAAATCATACGCAACCAAAGAGAAAGGAAACACATAGCTGTTAGTCCTTACTTGTATATCAACATTAGATTGTTGAACTGAATACAAGATATAGTATAAAGGATACCTGAAATCAGGTTGGACATCAATAGTATGTTCTCTACCAAAAGTATGTTCGAAAGATGAAGATACATTCATAGTATCTAAGTATTGTTGGGTGAGCGAATCATTACTTTGTTTTGGAATGGATGGTCTTGCAGAAGAAGAAGGAGATTGTTTATTTAACTGTTTGGTGTTCTTAAAGCTATATTTAACAGTTGTATTTTTACTTTTGTTAAATTTTGGTTTATCTGTTGGGGGCGCTTCAGAAGTACTGGGTGTTGGGGTAGTTTTTAAACTTTCAATCTTCTCTATCATGTTCTTTACTTGTGGCTCAGATACGGAGGATTCTGGTGCCTCATTTGAAGGAACTTGAGCTGAAGTTAAATCAGACATTATGATAATACTTTCAAAAATGAAAATGTATGATCATTAGGGATGGATTATTTAGTGAAGGTGGTTTATCTATAAGATATAGTCGGGCGAGAAAGAGGAAAAGTTATTCAATTTAATCTTTCCTAAGGCCGAAGCCGGATCTGATGTTAAAAGACGGAAATTTAAAATTTCCAACTTTCGTCCAAACTATAGAGCGTTTATGTAATATACCTGAACGCATCATCTCAAGATCATGGCCCACCGACTATTTTATACACAGATACGACTTTAACTAATATTTCGCCTGCTCGTTGCTGATATGATTTATTATATTTATTTATTGTATTTTTGTTTTATTTTAAGTTCACGTTTATTTATTTATTACTCAATTTTGTTTAATTAATTAAGTTTACTAGTGATTATTTAATTTAAAATATAAAAAAAAATTGAAGAAAAAGTAAAAGGTATTTATAAAGATTTAATCTGTCTACTGGTTTCCTGTCACGAGCAGATCTTCTGACTGTAGTAACAAGGTTTCTATCTTGGTGAGTCTGTATATTTGTTGAAGGGCCTGATCTATCAAACCCTAGAGATTTGCTCGGGGCAAATCTCCCGGGCATACATCAGCCTATGGAGGTCGCTATGCCACGTCAGGGACCCATTTCTAATTTCTTTTAGTTGAATTCCCATAAGTACCAAGGTGCTTAAAATATAATCTAATTGTAAAAATAAAGAACAAAATTCACCCCAATCCCTTTGTCTTAAAACAACACCACCGTATTTAAATAAATGGTCTTCTTCAATGGTACAAATCGGTCTTATTATGATTCTTCTAGAGTGATATTTAGGGTTCACTAGGTGAACTCGAATTAATCTGAAATTTTTATCTGGTTGGATATTTTCCCGATTCCTACTGGCAAAATAATTATCAATTTCAGCTTTTACCGATTTTAATGATTCAAAATCATCGAGATGAATAGCCACCATCCGACGCCCAAAACCCTCAATTAAACAAACCCTTATCCTCTTATTTGTTGCTATGTGGAAGAGAGTCAACATGATGCTGGTAATAATTCTAAGACTAAACTGAGGCAACCGTACCACTAAGGATCCACTTATATAGAGTCCTTACTCGAGCTTGTGCGCATGCGTAGTTTCGAATGTTGTGGATTAGACAAGTTTTTCCAGAGTATCCCAACGAACTAATTTTTGGGCATCCTGAAGTGTGTAAGTCGGTTATAAGACAATTGCTCGGCAAATATTTTTTTAAAAGATCTACTTTACCCTTTACTACGAAATGAGTCTTTAGCAATCGTATTAATTATGGTTTGTAACCGCTCGTATTCTACATCACCATCCTCTCAATTAATTCCATGAAAATTGAAAGTTAACCAGGAGTTAGTCCTCAAGCATTTATAATCTGGTTCAAAATTTTTTGGAGGCAAAAATAACCAACAATTTGAGGCTTTAGATTGCAGGTCTCCGATGTGCCTTCACCTTGACGTGGTGGGAAGGCTTTAAACTAAGAAAGACACACTCGCATGTTCTCATATTGAGGATGGTCCTTATCAGGACCCTTATTTTTATTAAGCTATTAATTACACGTCACAACCTGTTAGAAATAAGTAATATCTCATAAAGGGATTGCGCCGGTAAGGGGTGGTCAGAGCTAATAGATAAGCGAGGTTATGCGGGGTCATACGTTGATAAGGGACCTGATTAGGAAAGTAATAAAGGGGGGGGGAGTTAGTCAGAGCTAATAGATAAAGGAGGTTATAAGTGGATACGGTAGGTTGTAGGTGGTTACAAGTGGTAGGTTATAGGTTGATAAGAGAGGTTATAGGTGTATAAGGTTGGTTACAGGTGGAAGGTTATGAGTGAGGAGGAGGCGGTCCCAGAACCGGTCTTTTCTCCCTACTAATGTGTAAGATATTTTAGATGAGTTGCCCCATAACTATATTCCATAAAGTTTAGACTGTACTGTTCCAAAATATACAGGGTGTGTCAAAATTTCGGAAACGCCTTAATATCTCAGGCCCTGATTGAGATATCCGGATGCGGTTTGCGGGAATCTTAATCAATTTAAGATTTTAGAAAAAAATGCAAGAGTAAAAATATCTTATTTTTAGCTACAGATTATGAAACAGCACAATAATTGCAAAATTTTTATTTTTAATTCATTGGCGCCATTTTGGTTTCAGCCATATTGGATTCAATTTTAAAATCGAATTCAGGAAGGTGTACTTTTGATGATAAATATGTCTAATGGGTAAAAACTGAACTGTTTTACTCTTAATGATTTTTTTCTAAACCTAATAGTTTAGCATCAAAGATCTGAAATTTTGTTTTATAAAAATGTAAACAAAACAATTTCTGATCTTTGCTGCCAAACTATTAGGTTTAGCGAAAAAACATAAAGAGCAAAACAGTTTAGTTTTGATTCATAGAACCCAAATTTACCATCAAAAATATACCTTCCAATTTAAGATTTCAAAGTTAAATCCAAGATGGCAGCCCTAAGATGTACTGTACGAAAAGATAGTTTTTTAAATTGATTAAGATCCCCGCAAACCGCATCCGGATATCTCAATCAGGGCCTGAGATATTAAGGCATTTCCGAACTTTTGGCACACCCTGTATATTTATTAAGTCTTTCTCTTCTAGATATTCCTTCACTCTTTTTATACCATAAAAGGATTTATTTAATTTTTTATTGATTTCATTAACTTATTGGTCCCATTTTAAATTATTTATGAAGTGAATTCCTAGTAGATTTATTTGTTTGCTTGGTGTCAACTCCAGGTTTTCCAACTGAAACCCTTCATCTGCTAGAGAGGAGTAGTTTATAAGATCTGTTTTATTTTTATTAATTATCAGCCTGTTTAGTTTTGCTCATTTAGTGAATTTTTTAATCATGTTGTTAATTTTATTATTAAGTTGAGAATGATTTTTTCCCTCAAAAATTAAAGCGGCATCATCAGCGTACAGTAGTTTTACAGTCGATAAGTTTATCAGGTAAGTCACTAATAAAAAGAACAAAGGCCCTAGAATTGAGCCTTGTGGTACTCCACGGTAAACAGATTGACATTCCGAAGAATGCCTCTCTGCATTCTCACCATAAACCACAGTTAACTGATGTCTATTTTCTAAATAAGATTTGATAAGGTCAAAAGCCACTCCTCTCAGTCCTATTTTTTACACCATTGCAAAAAAACGAATACGGTAAAACCATGTAGTAAAACAAATATGGGCCGTTAATATTTCAAAATGTAACATTCAATATTTTCAGAATGACAACCAACATTAAATTTAAATTTTGTGGATCACTTGATTCAATCGATATACATTGCTGTTAAATTTCAACTGTGATTTTTTAATTTTTAACAGTTATTTGATTTATTTAAATTTTGTTGACTCTGCAATATGAATTATCGTGGTCTGAATAATACCATCTTCTGGGTGACACAACCTAGACCTAAAGTCTGATTATTGATCTAAGTCTCAACTCTCTAGCATAAATACAACCAGAGAAATGCGTGACACTGATTACAGACAGACACAGACAGTATAATGACAACCATTTAGAATGTCATTAAATTCCCTTACACATTTTATTATGATAAAACATCGGATTTTTAGGATAAGCAATTCACAAAAAATTCTGGCTTTTGTTTTCGCACGCCAAAGCTGATTTTTTTGGTATGTTGAATTCTTGTAGTTTTTTCTGAATCTTCAAAGAAATTCCTTTAAGGAATCCAGAAATAATGACTTACAAGTATGTCAACAATAATTAACTGATAAGATTTTCAGCCATAAACCAAAAAATTGCCTGTTAATCAATAAATTTAGCATTTTAAAGAAAATGTAGAGACTTCTACCCAATTTTTATTAATTATTAAAACTTTTTTTGAAATTTCAATTCCTCCCTTAACAATTATGTTTGTAGTTGTTTTTGCTGAAAACTTTCTCTTTGACTCTTCCAATTGCTGCTTATGGATTTCTTGTTGATAATTTATTTCTTGGTTGATTTTTTTCATGTACGAGCTGATATTTCTTTTTGCAAATCAAATGCATATTTATTTCGTTTTGTACTAACACCTGCATCCTGAATATACCCTAAAATTCTTTTAACACCTACGCCCAAGCCTTTTTTATTTCTTCGGCCCGCACACAATCAGATTTTTTATTTTCCCATCAGCGTGGGAATCCGCTGACTTGCACTCAGGGCTTCTGGAAAGTTGCACTCTTACTCTAATCCTACTTAACTATTTACATATTAAAACCGTTGTGCCTCCGGATGGTAGGCGGACCCTCGACCTTTGGGTTTTTCTCTTACCCTTCCCCTGGTGTCTTTGGCTGTTCCCCGTTTCCCTCACGGCCCTCCGGCCTTGAGCCATCGTATGACATATATAGACCCAGGTTGGTTACTTTTATCCGCCTATCATCCGGATAGCTCTATCTCAATTATATGTATCTTGAAACTTTATATGTCTATCTATATATGGTTATTTATAGGCCCTACAGGGGAGCTCTCCTTTTCGCCTCCTCCTGTGCCCTTTTGCATTTGGATATTTCCCTTTTTCTTCGAGACTTTTCATTGTCCCATTTTTTTTGTAACTGTAGAATTGATTTCTGCAATTAAAAAATAAAGCAAATTAAACGTATTTTTGATTTAGTGATATTTTCAAGAGAGATAAAAAAGGTCCTGGCTTCCTTTTGGAAGCCAGGACCTTATACATTATTACGAGCTTATTATTCAATAAAACTTTTATATGAATATAAAATTTTATTGGATATAAAATGCCCAACATAGAATTGTGTTGTCCAGAATTTCGTTTGACAGTTCGGTACAGGATAAGTGGCCGAAATGGAGGCAAAATTTGAATTTATACATGTTGGCTTCTGAATACGGTAAAAACTAAGGACGAAGAAACTAAGATTGCTATATTTTTTGACGTTGACCGTTGATAAAGGGTTGGATATTTTTTATTCCTTGCAAATTAAGAAGGAACACCAAAAATTAGACTCAATATTAAAGGAATTTACGGATAAATGTGTCCCGACACTTAATTATACTGTTAAAGCATTTAAATTTAATAAAAAATTTATATAAAGAATAAAGAATTCCTTATATTCCTATATTTTAAATAAAGAAATTCCTTTGAGGAATCCAGAAAAAATGACTTACAACTATGTCAACAATAAATTACTGATAAGATTTTCAGCCATAAACCAAAAAATTGCCTGTTAATCAATTAAATTAGCAATTTAAAGAAAATGTAGAGACTTCTACCCAATTTTTATTAATTATTAAAACTTTTTTTAAATTTCAATTCCTCCCTTAACAATTATGTTTGTAGTCGTTTTTGCTGAAAACTTTCTCTTTGGATTAAAACTTTCAATTTTGACTCTTCCAATTGCTGCTTATGGATTTCTTGTTGATAATTTATTTCTTGATTGATTTTTTTCATGTACGAGCTGATATTTCTTTTTGCAAATCAAATGCATATTTATTTCGTTTGTACTAACACCTGCATCCTGAAATACCCTAAAATTCTTTTAACACCTACGCCCAAGCCTTTTTCATTTCTTCGGCCCGCACACAATCAGATTTTTTATTTTCTATGGTCTGTTTGTGGCGGGTTATCGATTCAAAGAGAAAATTCAGTTGGTCCGGTGTGAATAATTCAGCCATTATCATACCAAAAAATTTACACGAACAAAAATGAATTTGATGACAAAATAAGAAAAACAAAATTGTGTAAATGATTTAGCAAAATTAAAACAGTGATGCACTGATTAACAGGTCTTCATTTAGACACCTTTGGATTCGTACAACGTGGTCCACGATCAAACTTGAAACGCTTGATACTGCTTTATTTATGAAAGCTGTTACAATAATTGAACATTGTATTTGTATTAACACTACTGTTTACTGAAAACATATGTAAATAAAGTTTCCAATATATTTAACATTCGCCAAAGCTAGGCCGCATTGTAGTTTATGACAAAGTGTGTCGTAAATTTAGGTAATAACATTGATATTTTGCGATATATTACGTTACTTACCATGGTATTACTTTTTGACTTAACTACCTTAGGTTCTTACTAAATAAAATCATGCGAAGCCTCGAAAAAACGTTAAAAACACGGGAACGATCATTTAAATTTCGTGGCTTAAAAACATTTTCCTTACCTAACATTCTCGTTAAGGAAAATGTTAGGAAAACGTCTTTGAATACGGGCCTAAAATCACGAGGTAAAACAAAATCAGCTAGTCCAATGGACATCTGCAGTGATCGTTTAAATATGTCCTGCATTCATCAGAATTATGTAATGATATATATAATGGTAAAAGTGGTATTTATGACATCTTACTTATTAAATTTGCTGACAGGGCGAATGGTTAAATCTTTATCAAGAAAAAAAATCTTTCCGCGTTCCCGCCTCCATCTGTGCGACATCATCGCTATCAAGAGAATCCTTCAGCTCAATATCAATTGAACCACCAGCTTCATTGTCTACAAGTGGATTAGGAGGAGGGGAGCTCTCCTTTTCGCCTCCTCCTGTGCCCTTTTGCATTTGGATATTTCCCTTTTTCTTCGAGACTTTTCATTGTCCCTGTCATTTTTTTTGTAACTGTAAAATTGATTTCTGCAATAAAAAAATAAAGCAAATTAAACGTATTTTTGATTTAGTGATATTTTCAAGAGAGATAAAAAAGGTCCTGGCTTCCTTTTGGAAGCCAGGACCTTATACATTGTTACGAGCTTATTATTCAATAAAACTTTTATATAAATATAAAATTTTATTGGATATAAAATGCCTAACATAGAATTGTGTTGTCCAGAATTTCGTTTGACAGTTCGGTACAGGATTAGTGGCCAAAATGGAGGCAAAAGTTTGAATTATACATGTTGGCTTCTGGTTACGGTAAAAACTAAGGACGAAGAAACTAAGATTGCTATATTTTTGACGTTGACCGGTGATAAAGGGTTGGATATTTTTTATTCCTTGCAAATTAAGAAGGAACACCAAAAATTAGACTCAATATTAAAGGAATTTACGGATAAATGTGTCCCGACACTTAATTATACTGTTAAAGCATTTAAATTTAATAACATGATTCAAAAACCGGGACAGTCAATAGAACATTTCGAGTGTGATTTAAGAAATTAAGCGGCCGCTTGCGAGTTTTCTTGTGGACCAAAACAGTATGTTTCTTATACACCTGCATAAATATTAAAATTAAAAAAAAACTATACTATATCAATTTGAGAGAAACTTTTAGTTGTAGCAACATTTGTTGGTAACACACTTTTACATATGTATATGTATATGTATGTATAAATATCAAATAACTTAGTAAGATAATTATTATCGTTAGCATTCATTAAATTATTATTGAAATCGCCTATAATTAACAGTTCAATATCTGTTAAAATAGTAATACAATATTCAAACAGTATCGGATATATTTAATTTTAATTAGTTAATTAATAAAATTTATAAAAATCAGAAAAGCAGTACAACATGGTTTTGTTTACAATGATAAGGTTAGTTTTTTTTATTTTGTTAGCAGTGTTGCAACTTTTATTGCAAGTAATAAAAACTAGTTAGAGGTTTAGTATTCAACAATCACTAGGTAAATACCTTATTATTCTATCAAAGCAAGTTTTAAATGAGGATTGTGGAATTTTTGGAGATTTGTATCCACTAATTATATACTGGTCATTATTAACTTAAATACAAAATAATTCTACGTGATATGTTTTGTGTACGCAACATTCAAACGCAGTTGATACAAATTTAATATTTAACTTTTCATCTTATCCATTTATACTATTTATCTGATATTCTAACTTCAATATTTTAGGGCTTCTGAATTAATCTATGACACCTAAAAACTTATAGTATTTGTGTTTTATAAACTTGTGAAATATTAATCAATCTTAAAAATAATTATTTAGTCATTATTTATATACTTACTCTAACGCCAGTACTAATATTATAGGTAAAATATGAGGTTTGTCGTCTTTCGACGACAAAGCCAATTTATTTTGTTGAAATGTAAAGATATTATGTTTTTTATATCCAATTCTGACCATGTTTAATTTTGTGTCAATATTTAGTTTAAGGCATTTTTCATGATTAAGCAATTTTTAACTTCTCCACTCTCCCTTTTGCACACCTTAAGTTTTTTTACCGTTTTTTTTTTTCTTTGATTCATCGGGTAAAACTGAATAGACCTTAGCTTTAATGGCTGCTACTCCCTTAATAATCTTACCCTTCATCTCATCTTTGACTTCCCCATAACTCCTTTATGTTCAATGAAGAAAACAAAAAACATTTGATTTTGTCTCGAAGTAAAACTGCAATTGTGGACACACAATACGCAACATGTCCTAACTGCTTTGTTGGGAGTGTCGCGGAGCGAGAAAGATTTGATTTTTGTTTTATTTATTTATTTCTTTTTATTTTTAAAATGTTGACATTGATTAATAAAATAGAAAAATTTGACAGTGTTACTGGAGAATTGAAAGGAATAGTTTCATTTAAAATAGTTAGATTTATAGAACCAGCACGCAATTCCAACACAACAGTGCCATAGTGATAATTGTACATTATTGTTTTGCTGATGTCTAAAATAGACATCCCAATGTTTTGATAAGCCCCATATATGGGCTTATCAAAAACAATTTGTTTTTTTGCTAAAAAAACTTAATAATCTTACCCTTCATCTCATCTTTGAATTTCCCCATAACTCCTTTATTCTCATCAGAGCTATGACTTTCATTGAGGTCCGAGGGATCCATAGACGAGTTGAAGTAATTGTCAATATCTCTGTGAATCTCAGAATCTGTGTCCATATAAGCTAGCTTAAGACGATTTAGGCCATATATTGAAAGCACAGTGCCATAGTGTTAATTGTACATTATTGTTTTGCTGATGTCTAAAATAGACATCCCAATGTTTTTGATAAGCCCCATATATGGGCTTATCAAAAACAATTTTGTTTTTTGCTAAGGTATAGCAGCCAAGTTTCACTATATATAACCCCATCTACAAAATTAGGTCGAGCAATATACTTTTCTAATTTTTTTTTCTGATGATACTAATATAATGGATCGTCTTTTTCTGATATTTTCCATTGTTTTACAAACTCATGATGAGCATGCTCATCAATAAAGTTTGCTAACACCGCATATTAAAAACATTTTTCATCATTATTCTGTACATTAATACATGCCTTTCGTTCCTCTATTTTTTTTAGGAAGTTTGATGTAAGATCCTCCGCGTAGAGGATTGTGTTTTTTGACCCTTATTCTTATACCATCGACTCTTTCTATCATCCATCCGCTGTTCTTCATGGCATACTCCTCCACCTCATCATTAAGGCATTGGAATGCATTATTGATGAAATCCTCGATGCATGTCTCCTGATATATGGGGAGATTTTCAGTTTTAAATGCCTTGTCTGAATTTTCATTTTATATATTTCTAAAAGTGCATTCAACGAATAAATTAACTTTTATACTCTTATGCAGTTTTAAACAGTCTTTTATTATTTAAATGATTTTATCCTTTTTTCTATTCAAAAAAGTTTCAATATCGTAAGGACCCTCTGCGGTAATAAAAAACGACTTTAACCTATTCTTAAAAGCTGTTTCATATTCTATAACCCCCGAATGGTTAGCTTTCTTAAGCAACTCATTCTTTAATGGTTCCAAAAAAGGAATATCCTCAATATCTAAATTATTTTTGCTAACATATATATGTTTAGCTAAATTAGCCTTTAAACTTTTTATTACAATATGCATATTGATAATTAATACTACAAGTTTTTAGGTGTCTCATAATTTTTTTAAACTATGAAATTACAATCTAGACATTTGATTTTATTTTTCGGTATTTTATCTGATTAAAGTTTTTTTTAAACAAGTTTTTTCATGCTTATTTAAATTAGTAAACTTGTGACAACATATATTACAAGAAAGAATTTTACAATTTTTTTTGATGTCTTTAAAATTTTTTTCTTGTAATCATGTTATTACATTTTATTTTATTAGAAATCTGAATTAGCTTCTGATATATTTTAGAAGGGTCATCAGAGGAGTCGTCAGTTAGAAAGGGAGGGTTCAGGGATTGTTCTACCCCCACGCATGATTCCTGATGGTCCAGGAATCGGTGAATCAGGGCGTAAAGGTGAGTCGCATGATTCTTGTGAAGGAGGTATAACGCAAGGGATGTCTCGGAATTCGAGGTGAGGAGGGATTATATTTTTAAATTCTTCAAAGGAATTATTCAGTGAACTATTAGGTGATTCCATAACCAAAACATTAGGTGAATCACCTTCTGAATCCTGTGTTGGAGAGAGGGGAAATGCGTTTATAGAATTATCTTGGAACTCCTGGGTTAGAGGGAGAGGAAATACAAGGACAGAGTCTGGTGACGTTGGAGTCACAGATCCCCTCATTTCATTAGGAATGGTATTAAGGATGTTATGAGAATTATCAGGGTAAAAAGGAATCTATGTGGGTTCAGACGTGTCAAGACGCACTCTTTTAATACACGAACTTACTCCTAGAACTTATAGAGGCATACATCAGGCTGCCTATGATTCTTCTACACAGATTAGTTAATTTAGCATCTTCTGCTATATTTTTAGCAGGCAGATCTTCTCTTTTAACATCATCAATAGGGGTAGAAGTAGGATTTTTCAAGGACAATTTTTCATACCATACTTCTCTAATATTCTTTTTAAATAATCTTCTTGATCTATAGTCAAGATATTGTCATTAAGATTTTGATCAAGTTTCAGGCCTAAGTAACTTGATGCCATACCTAAATCTTTCATACTAAATCTTTTCTTAAGCTGTTTTTTTACGAATGGTATTAAGGATGTTATGAAAATTATCAGGGTAAGAAGGCAATATTTTAAGTGTATGAGGTAATGATAAAGGAATCTATGTGGGTTCAGACGTGTCAAGACGCACTCTTTTAATACACGAACTTTCTGTATGTGTCATCATCCCCCCAGGTCATCAAACTCTTTTCCACAAGAGCAGGTGAATTCATTACTATCCCTTAATATATCAGGAGAAAGTTCTCTTTCCATTATCTTCACGCTTGTTTTTTCATGTTCTATGAGTGATAGGACGTTTATGAAATTGATGCCACTAAACTTTTATTTTTATAATTTAATAATGTGCCATCATTTGCCGCCATAAGAATTTTGGCGACCTGAGTTAATTGGACTGTCGCATCGGGTATTCTGTAAAAGTTTAGATAAATATTATAGTCATGCCCCAAGAATTTTGACAGGTTAGTCATATCGTTATGATTGAAATTAACTGCCTGAGATATTGTCCCAAGGTGCTTCCTTAACTTGTGACCTGTAAAATTTTCTGGTTGGGCAAAACTGCATTCAGCAGCAATATCTCGAAGAGTTTTGCATCCGTCTACCACTTTTTTTACCAAATAGATATTTATTGTTGGTAGAGACACCAGCACGTGATCTAAATTTAAGCATTAATTCAATTGCCTCCTCTTGCTCTTTATTAATTATAATAGGTACCGGGTAACCTCTCTTTCCTCTAATAACAAACCGTACGAGCTTATCAGAAATAATCTTTTCACTTAATTCAAGAGTGTTATAAAATTCACTGTTCTTGTCTATTCCTTGGCGCTTTTTAAAATCTTCAATAAGGATAAGAGAAGCTTCACCGACTCGTCTCCGGTTAAAAACAATAATTTGACCAAGCAGGTGCTTGGCCAAGATTTCCCAATCATTGATAGTTAAATTCTTGTTAGTTTTCATTACGTTAACCACAGATTTAATTTTTTCATTAATAAAATTATTTAATTTTTGTATATCTTTGAGCGATGGCAGCTCAATAGGGTTGTTCCATTTAGCAGATTCTAGATATTTCAGAGCTTCACCTCCTACGTCACTATTAAAATTTTTATTATACAAATCTATCCACCCGTCAATCCTTAATTTTTCTGGATCTTGTAACCGCTCTTGTTTTTCAAGTTGGCTAGATAAAAGCGATGTACATTTCTTGAGTGATGGGCCTATATTATTTATGCACGAAGGCTTGCTAAATTGTCCATTACTGGAAAACCACTCCTATCTCTTAAAGCCCCTATCAAGTCATCATAATATTTAGGTCGAAATATATTCTTCAGACACTTAATATCGGGAATTTTATTTTTCAAAATTACAAGAACCGACCTGACGTAACCTGGTCCTAATTAGATTATCGAATTGTTCGCGACGGTATTTTGATACCGTACAAAGGAAATTACCATAAAGAATAATTGTCTAGTCACTTTTAATTTCTTCTAAAATTTTATATTTTTTCATCATTTTTGGGATAATAGTCTCTCTTAATCTTTTACAAGCTTCATCATTAATTTCTGAGTTGATTCTTAATCCGTCGGATTTCTGAAGTACGGATAAGTTTGTTTGTGGTTCTTGTTGTTGTTCATGTTGCTGTTGATCCTCTGCTTTTGGACATTTTTTTACGTGCTTACACAAGTAAATCCTTT
The DNA here is from genome assembly GCA_018340805.1 of Microvelia longipes. Lineage (NCBI taxonomy): Eukaryota > Metazoa > Arthropoda > Insecta > Hemiptera > Veliidae > Microvelia > Microvelia longipes. The sequence continues at coordinate 27,789,266 of JACMZG010001911.1, forward strand.
TAACTGTTACAAAGCAGTTAGGACATGTTGCGTATTGTGTGTCCACAATTGCAGTTTTACTTCGAGACAAAATCAAATGTTTTTTGTTTTCTTCATTGAACATAAAGGAGTTATGGGGAAATTCAAAGATGAGATGAAGGGTAAGATTATTAAGGGAGTAGCAGCCATTAAAGCTAAGGTCTATTCAGTTTTACCCGATGAATCAACGAAAAAAAAACTGTAAAAAAACTTAAAGGTGTGCAAAAGTGTAGAGTGGAGAAGTTAAAATTTGCTAATCAAGAAAAATGCCTTAAACTAAATATTGACACAAAATTAAACATGGTCAGAATTGGATCTAAAAAAACATAATATCTTTACATTTCAACAAAATAAATTGGCTTTGTCGTCAAAAGACGACAAACCTCATATTTTACCTAATAATATTAGTACACTGGCGTTAGGTAGTAAGTATATAAATAATGACTAACTCAAGACCATTGACTTATTTAGGAAACGAGGTAGGAGATAAAATTTTGACACCGCAAGATTTTTTGGGCATTAAAGGAATTTTGGAACTTAATTAAGACCAAATTATTAATACAACTACTAGAGAGAAATTAATAAAAAGTTGGAGAAAAGGTCAAGATATGCTTATCAAATTTTGGAGTATTTGGAAAGAACAATATTTGGCAATGTTAAGAGAAAGGAGAAGAACCCACATTCAAGGCCGGAAGGTGGTAGACAGAGAGCCAAGGGTTGGAGAAATTGTTGTTGTAGGAGATAAGACGCCAAGACAGCTATAGAGAATTGGCGTCATCGAAGAGTTGCATTTCTCCAGCGATCAAAAAATTAGAAGCGCTACGGTTAGAGTTGGAGAGGGTACAATTAATAGAGCTCTCTCTGCACTCAATCCACTGGAAGAATAACTCGCCTGGGAGTGTCGCGGAGCGAGAAAGATTTGAGTTTTTGTTTTATTTATTTATTTCTTTTTATTTTTAAAATGTTGACATTGATTAATAAAATAGAAAAAAATTTGACAGTGTTACTGGAGAATTGAAAGGAATAGTTTTCATTTAAAATAGTTAGATTATATAGAACCAGCACGCAATTCCAACAACAGTGCCATAGTGATAATTGTACATTATTGTTTTGCTGATGTCTAAAATAGACATCCCAATGTTTTTGATAAGCCCCATATATGGGCTTATCAAAAACAGTTTGTTTTTTGCTAAGTGTATAGCAGCCAAGTTTTCACTATATATAACCCCATCTACAAAATTAGGTCGAGCAATATACTTTTCTAATTTTTTTTCTGATGATACTAATATCATTATATTAGTATCATCAGAAAAAACGAAATAAATAAATAAATATCAGAAAAAGACGATCCATTGATCGTCTTTTTCTGATATTTTCCATTGTTTTACCAAATATCGCGTTATTGTTTAGTTTGTACAGATCTTTTTCAAACTCGTTTCTAGCACACTTGCGAAGCATAGCATTATACTCAACGCATGGTTTGAGCCTATATTGCTTAAATTTTAAAACTTTATTTATTTTAACAAGTTTCAAGGCGGCATTAAGTGCTTGTTTTAGAGCCTTATAATGAACAACATAGTTCCGTCTATTTCCGAGTTGGAGTACAAGTTTTTTTTTATTTTAGATTTCGGATTTGCTATTATTGATTTAGCGAGGAATGGGAGGTTATGTAGTTTGTGTTCCTCAGGATAATCAATATCATCATTAACAATATATCCTATTTCCCCATCTGGGTCGGTAACCTCTAGTTCAAGCTCTGTTATAGCACAAGGTGTAAGCCATTCGAAGCCTCCATACGGTAAAGGCTCAGTCATGGCTTTCCCATATAAATTACAACAGTCTTGGTAAGTTATGTAGGTCGACTCTTTACTTTTAACAAATGATCCCATGTCTTTATTGTTGGCATATGCTAACCTATGTGTGGCTACGCAAATCCCACCACAAATACCGCGTTCAATCATCAAAATTTGATCATAATCATTTAAAAGCTCTAGTTTTACATTTGTAAACAGCCGCATAGCATCCCATGTCATTCAATGTGCTGTGTAGTAGTGACATGGATCTTCTTTGTAGCTTTTCATCGTTAGGTCACTAAAATTCCCAAAGACATCTGCGAGCAGTACAACGTCCACCACTAGATAGTATTCATTGTATTCTCCCAGATTCTTGCAGCCAAATGTTTCCCAAACGTTTTTCGCGTGATTGTAAACTTTTTGGTCTATATGGGAGTCATATAATTGACTATAAAACACTTCTTTAGGTGGAAGACAAGTCTCCTCATACTTTTCCTAACAATCCATGTATTCGTATGGAAACACTCCCTTCCGGTTTAAAAGATCACTTAAATCCCCGACATTTTTTTCATTTCATTTAGTTCTGATAAATTTTGAACTAGGCGGTCTAACCCACATGCCATGAATCTAAATGAACCAATGAATCTTAGGTATATCATTGAATCATCTGCTCCACGCACTCTCGTGGTAAAAGAAATGAACCTTTCATCATTACAAGGAATACCCTTAATAACCTCTTTATCATACCCTAATTCCTTTATTATAAAATGGCTATCATAGCCACTTAGGTTATGTAAAATTAGAGGTATAAATGCACAAATGGGTAGCAAATAATGATGAAATTCTTCAAAACATTCCTATGGAAAGCAGAGATCAATACTACTCTTTAAATGAGGACTCTAAAACGACTGTGAAAACTTTAGGATTAATTTGGGAGCCTAAAAGTGACTCATTTAGGTTCAAGGTACCTGAGCTAGAAGATAAACCACTTGAGACAAAACGTACGGTACTCTCTGAATTATCAAAATTATTTGATCCTCTAGGACTCATCGGCCCTGTTGTTGTTCGGGCTAAACTAGCAATGCAACTATTATGGAAGCAGGGTAATGACTGGGACGAACCTGTGGATCAAACATTTCTTTCTGAGTGGTTAATTTACATAAACGATCTTACTTCTTTAAACTCACTTTTTATTCCGCGACGCATGACTACTATGGATGAGGTAGCTAAACGAGAAATGCATGGTTTTTGCGACGCATCTGAAAATGCTTATGGGTGTTGTATATATATTCGCTCAATAAACGAATCAGGTGAAATCACTTCAAGTCTCCTGTGTGCTAAATCACGAGTTGCTCCTTTAAAAAAGATCAGTCTTCCTCGATTAGAGCTCTGTGGAGCTGTCCTCTTGGCTAATCTTGTTCATAAGGTTCTGAGTGAGACAAAAGAACCGTTTGACGGGATTTTCCTTTGGACGGACTCCTCAGTTGTTCTGTCTTGGATAAGGTCTGATTCGCATGCGTGGAAGACATTTGTTGCTAATAGGATATCCGAAATTCATCTATTAAAGTCTGACTACTCCTGGAATCATGTAAGCTCAAAATCTAACCCTGCTGATATGATATCCAGAGGGTGCACTGCCCTACAGCTCAAGGAAAATAAGCTGTGGCGGGAAGGCCCTGATTGGTTATTAACCGAACCTTTACCAATATTTAACTCTGAAGCTTTACGTGAAGACGAAAGTATTTTTGAAGGCGAAGCTAAGCGTGTTCAAGTTACATTTGTAACTACAAACGAACAACCTAAAATTGAAGAGTTTCTTCTCAGATATTCATCCTACGTAAAGGCTATTAGAGTCATGGCATATATTCGTACATTTATTTAAAACTGTAGAAACTCTGTTAATTGAAATAATACTACCTCAATATTGATTTCTAAAGACGAATTTTCACAAGCTAAAACTATAATACTAAAACTAACACAAGAACTTTACTTTCCTAATGAACTAAAGGATTTAAGGAAGACTGGTAACTCTGCTATCCATCTCACCGTAACAAATACTAGTAGCATTAAGTCTTTAAACCCCTTTATTGACGATCAGGGTCTACTCAGAGTAGGTGGTAGGATTGATAATGCCAACCTATCGTATAACCATAAACACCCAATACTTATACCTGACCATAAGGGTGGTATTTGGGAATCCGGGGTAAAATCCGTAAAACACCATTTAAAACGAGTAATTGGCAAGTCAATTTTATCTTTCGATGAATTTTACACGTTGCTCGCTGAGGTTGAAGCGTGTGTCAATTCAAGGCCTTTAGTTGATTGCTCACAGGATCCTAACGATCTGTACTCACTTACTCCGGGACACTTTCTAATAGGTGAACCTCTAACATCAATACCAGAACCTGAGCTAGCTGACATCAAGCTCAACACTTTATCAAACTGGCAGCAAGTGACTAGGTTGAAACAAAGTTTTTGGAAACGCTGGTCAGCTAAATATCTATCTACACTACAAACAAGATACAAATGGCGATCACCTAAGGAAAATCTTCAAGAAAACGCTCTCGTAATACTAAAAGAAGACTTCCGCCCGCCTCTGCAGTGGGAAATGGGACGAATCATAAAATTATATCCTGGTCAAGACGGAAAATGTCGTGTCGCTGCTGTGAAAATGCTCTGTATATTTAGCTTGCCTTTCAGCATGCTCATCAATAAATTTTGCTAACACCGCATATTAAAAACATTGTTCATCATTATTATGTACATTAATACATGCCTTTCGTTCCTCTATTTTTTTTAGGAAGTTTGATGTAAGATCCTCCGCGGAGAGGATTGTGTTTTTTGACCCTTATTCTTATACCATCGACTCTTTCTATCATCCATCCGCTGTTCTTCATGGCATACTCCTTCATCTCATCATTAAGGCACTGGAATGCATTATTGATGAAATCCTCGATGCATGTCTTCTGATATATGGGGAGATTTTCAGTTTTAAATGCCTTGTCTGAATTTTCATTTTATATATTTCTAAAAGTGCATTCAACGAATAAATTAACTTTTATACTCTTATGCAGTTTTAAACAGTCTTTTATTATTTGAATGATTTTATCCTTTTTTCTATTCAAAAAAGTTTCAATATCGTAAGGACCCTTTGCGGTAATAAAAAATGACTTTAACCTATTCTTAAAAGCTGATTCATATTCTATAACCCCCGAATGGTTAGCTTTCTTAAGCAACTCACTCTTTAATGGTTCCCAAAAAGGAATATCCTCAATATCTAATTTATTTTTGTTAACATATAACTGTTTAGCTAAATTAGCCTTTAAACTTTTTATTACAGTATGCACATTGATAATACTACAAGTTTTTAGGTGTCTCATAATTTTTTTAAACTATTAAATTACAATCTAGACATTTGATTTGATTTTTCGGTATTTTATCTGATTTTTGCTCCCTATTTAATGAAAGTGTTTTTTTAAACAAGTTTTTTCATGCTTTTTTAAATTATTTAAATTAGTAAACTTGTGACAACATATATTACAAGAAAGAATTTTACAATTTTTTTGATGTCTTTAAAATTTTTTCTTGTAATCATGTTATTACATTTTATTTTATTAGAAATCTGTATTAGCTTCTGATATATTTTAGAAGGGTCATCAGAGGAGTCGTCAGTTAGAAAGGGAGGGTTCAGGGATTGTTCTACCCCCACGCATGATTCCTGATGGTCCAGGAATCGGTGAATCAGGGCGAAAAGGTGAGTCGCATGATTCTTGTGAAGGAGTTATAACGCAAGGGTTGTCTCGGAATTCGAGGTGAGGAGGGATTATATTATTAAATTCTTCAAAGGAATTATTCAGTGAACTATTAGGTGATTCCATAACCAAAACATTAGGTGAATCACCTTCTGAATCCTGTGTTGGAGAGAGGGTAAATGCGTTTATAGAATTATCTTGGAACTCCTGGGTTAGAGGGAGAGGAAATGCAAGGACAGAGTCTGGTGACGTTGGAGTCACAGATCCCCTCATTTCATTTTTTTTTTTTTTTTTTTTTGGCAAAATTTTTCTTGCGGGAAAAATGTTACAAAAAAGAGAGAGAAATGCATTTACGCACGAAGACAGCGGTCTGTCAACAGTGTTGGACTCAGGGTCTGCCTCATACCAACTAAAACTCACTCCGCGAAACCTCTTAAACCTAGCCTGGAACCGTTAACCCCCCCTCATTTCATTAGGAATGGTATTAAGGATGTTATGAGAATTATCAGGGTAAGAAGGCAATATTTTAAGTGTATGAGGTAATGATAAAGGAATCAATGTGGGTTCAGACGTGTCAAGACGCACTCTTTTAATACACTAACTTTCTGTATGTGTCATCATCCCCCCAGATCATCAAACTCTTTCCCACAAGAGCAGGTGAATTCATTACTATCCCTTAATTTATCAAGAGAAAGTTCTCTTTCCATTATCTTCACGCTTGTTTTTTCATGTTCTATGAGTGATAGGACGTTTATGAAATTGATGCCACTCTTACACCAAATACCACCTCCAATCACTCTACATCCTTCTTCGAAGGACCTAAGTTCGGGGTAAGCCCATGGCTTGGGTTGCTCCCCTTTACAATTTCTATATGTTGTATCAAGCATTATACCACCTGTTGCAATAGGTTGGTTATTGTTGAAAACCCTGACTCTAGTTTAAGACTTAGTCTAGATCCCAAAGATCTCAACGAGTCTATTGTTAAAGATCATTGTGAGATACCTATTTTAGATGATCTCTCTTTCACTATTGGCGACTCCGTATTTTTTCTGTTCTTGATCTAAAAGACTCTTTTTGGCAAATTCTAGTAGATGATGAAAGTGCACAATATTGTTCCTTCTCAACAATGTATGGAACATATAAATTTAACAGATTACCATTTGGTCTATCAATAGCTTTTGAAGTCTTTCAAAGAAAGCTTATTAAGATTTTTGGTGACATAGACCAAGGCCTACTACATCTACAGGCCTATACATTATCCCCACCACAAGCAACAATGGCGGCAGAAGTAGACGGTTTTACCTCTAACGCGTCTTTTTTCTCTACCTTGCATGACATTTTGTTAATTTGTGGCCGAAATCGGGGGGCCAAATTAATATGACCAAGATGATCGTAAAGGTAACGGATAGGGCTATCTGGCTATGTACTTGATTTGACCAAATGTCCCGGTTTCGCCATTTTCCAGGCCAATGTATTATAGTGTTACAGTTTTAAATAACGAAATTCGTCATTTTAATATTTTGAATACGGGTAACCTAAAACGGTCAAAAATAAGGAATATTGAACGAAAAAAAAGTTACCGTCTCCGCTGAGTCAATGGGTCAAAATTGCGTCTGAAGATAAAAATTGATCTTTGAGACAATTGAGCTAACTCGGTTAAAACTAATCATAGAAAGTTGAGACAGGGTTAATTTTGTTAGAAATAAAGTATATTAACTTTCCCTAAATGCATGTTTTCACAAAATATTTTCAGGTGACCGATTTATTTCGAACCAAAGTTGACAGATAATTTTTACAAACTTTTAAATTAAATTGCGGGAAAACGGTACGAGATAGCGAATTCGTTTCAATGGGAACCATACCCTACTTTGAAGAGATCTACAAGGATATGCCATCATTTTTCTTTTTCGACTAATGTACCCGACGGGAACCACCATTTTTTGTATTTATTTCTCTAATACGATTTTCTTAACATTTTTTGGGTTCGGGCCAAGTATCTTTCCTAGCTGGTTCTTCATCTCACCCAAAAAAAACAATAATATATGTATGTTTTATACATATATACATATATATATATATATATATATATATATATATATATATATATATATATATATATATATATATTATATATTATATAACAATACGGTTAAACCGACCCAAATGGTTCTGCGAACAATAAAATGAAAAATCAAGATGAAATCTGATATACATACATTGTTTGAGAATAAGTACAAATGAAAATAAAAAATTAATTTTTGTTGTTTGATTTATTTGTAATTTGATCGTTTTTTACTTTAGTGTAGTTATTTAAAAGAATGTTAATGAATATTGATAAAGATTTTTTTTAAAAGCTTGGGGCTATTATTGTAATTATTGCAATCTTCTGTCGCTTCGTTTTCTAAATTTGAAATTTTATTCATAGCCAAACAGTATACTATTTCTTTTTGTGTATAAGGGCTTGTTAAAAACATTTTTTCATAATTTTGTTTTAATAATACTTTAAAAAGATTGTAAACGACAGTCAAATTTTGAATTAAATTCATATTTGGAATTTTTAATCCCCCTCTGTCCAAAATTCTTAAATATTCGTTTTTTATATTGACTTCCACGGTTAAATTTTTATCGGTAGTATACTTTTCTTTACAGAGTGGACAATTTAGATAACTTTTAATTTTTTTTGCATATATACCCGCCTATATAAATTAAAATTTGTTCTTCATCTTCAGTAACGTCAATATTTTCATACTCATTTAGTGCATCCATAAAATCGCTAATAATCCCACATTCCTTGGTAGTTGAAATATCCTCCACATCTGACTGAGTACTAGAAAAGTCTTTAAGAGTTATAATCCCTAGCTCGTTTGATTGCAGTTGCAAAAGACTTTTGATTTTGATTTTTTTCTCTGATTCCAAGATTTGGCTGAGACCAATACTGTAGTTACCTCCACTCATCTGTCTGTACTGACCAAAACGAGCTTCCAAGTTATCAGTTTGAAATTTGCCTAATAATACGTAGTTAAACTGTAGTTCGTTTAACAAGTATTCAACCAGTTTCAGTAGGGTGGATGTAGTATGCCTTAATGATGCATGGGTTTCTGAAGTTAGCTTACCAGCTCTTTTATTGTTTTTTAAAGCATTTTTCTCATTAGATAGCTCTTCAGAAATAACAGCCTCCCAGTTATCTAACCACTTCACAAATTCTGACAGAAAAAGAAAATTTTGATGGTTACTTCCATCAATAGGTTCTCTGTATATTTCTTTTAATCAAACCAAGAAAAGCATGCTTACAATTGACTATTTCCCACCATTTTAAAACTGTCTCAAGAAGGTGTACTGTCCCGTCAAATTTTGAATTTTCGTTTTTAATTTTAACGCAGCAATATTCTTTTCGTCGAAGGCACTCAAACATGTTCTTACGTTTTGTCTCTCTATGCTAGATGGAAATAACACCTTTCGGTTTAAGCAGGGGGCATATTTAATTAAGCTATTATTT
>JACMZG010001911.1:27803324-27852714 GCA_018340805.1 Microvelia longipes
GGTGTCGGGTGTGTAAATTCTGTGGTTTTTCTTTGAATCGTTTCGGTATTGTAGCTAAGTAAGATGGCTAACGATTTCAAATCTGTAACTCCATTCAATTTTGATGCTGACAATTTAACTGATCAGTGGCGTCGATGGTACCAGGAATTTTCGATATATTTGGTGGCATCATTAAGGAGCATGAAAACGGATGCTGTAAAGATTGCGACTTTGTTGAATCAACTTGGACCTAAAGGTACTGCGATTTTTAATTCATTTAAATCTAAAGTTGATTCAACTGGAAAGAAAGTTGATTTAAGCTATGAGGAAGTGATTGATAAATTTAAAGAGCACTTTGAGCCATCTAGTAATGTTTTGTATGATAGGTATAAATTTAATAAAATCAAATGGTCTGCCAATCAGCCATTTTCTGAATTCCTAACCATCCTGAAGAACATGGCTGAGCCCTGTGAGTTTTTGGAGAAGGATAACATAGTTCGAGATAAAATTGTAGCTCATATCTGACAAAGAATTATTGGATAAACTTCTTGATAGAAGTAAAGCGTTAACTTTAAAAGAAGCTAGTGAGATGTGCAAAAACCACTCAGCGCGGCTCACCCAGATAAATGATATCAGGGGTAATAGTAATGTAGAAGTGGATGTCCAAGAAGACCAAGTCAAACGCTCATTTAAAAATACTGGTCCTAGTACATCCAGGCTTCAAGAAAAAGAAACTCAAGGTGAATCTGTGCCAGAAAAATTTAATTGTTCAAAATGTGGGTATGAACATGGTATTCGTCAATGCCCTGCGTACGGGAAACCATGTAATTACTGTAAAAATTTAAATCATTTTAGGAATAAGTGCCCAAAGTTAAAAACCCAAAATAAGGTGAGGGCTAACGCCATTGACAAAGATAATTGTTCAAGTGATGAGAGTTTCTGTTTGGACACTATTAATATAGACTCGATTAACAAGAATAAAAGTGAGAGGGTTGTTTCTGCTGAAATTGAGGGTTGTACAGTCCCGTTGAAGCTGGATAGTGGTTCCATGGTTAACATTTTGCCTTATAGAACATTCAGAAACATTTTTAAAGGAACTCCTCCTAAGTTAAAAAATACAAATGTAAATTTCATGGCTTATGGTAATAATAAACTAATTCCAGCTGGTGCCGTGTCACTTTTGACTACCATTGGTAGTAATTCTGAAGATATTAAGTTTTTGGTGGTTGAGACTGATGATAAACCGATTCTTGGCCTTAATTCTTGCCTTAAGATGAATTTAATAAAAAAAAAGTTGATGTAGTGGAATCTGTTTGTTTTGAGTCTAAAGAAGATGTTATCTCCAAATTTAAACCTGCATTTTCAGGTCTAGGAACCTTCCCAGGGACACCGTATCGTATTAATCTAAAACCGGATTGTACTCCAGTTGTAAGGCCACCACGTCGTATAGCTAAAAATTTGAGAGATAGACTGAAGTCAAAATTAAATAAACTAGTGGAGCAAGATGTGATTAATAAATTGGATGGTACATTAACACCTTGTATTATAACAAAACTAACTATATTCTTTAAACATATAAACTGATTAATTCATAATCAAATAATAATAATGCATTGACAAGATGTCAATATATTACAGCTATCTCGTACCGTTTTCCCGCAATTTAATTTAAAAGTTTGTAAAGATTATCTGTCAATTTTGGTTCGAAATAAATGGGTCACCTGAAAATATTTTGTGAAAACATGCATTTAGGGAAAGTTAATATACTTTATTTCTAACAAAATTAACCCTGTCTCAACTTTCTATGATTAGTTTTAACCGAGTTAGCTCTAATGTCTCAAAGGTCAATTTTTATCTTCAGACGCAATTTTGACCCATTGACTCAGCGGAGACGATAACTTTTTTTTCGTTCAATATTCCTTATTTTTGACCGTTTTAGGTTACCCGTATTCAAAATATTAAAATGACGAATTTCGTAATTTAAAACTGTAACACTATAATATAATGGCCTGGAAAATGGCGAAACCGGGACATTTGGTCAAATCAAGTACATAGCCAGATAGCCCTATCCGTTACCTTTACGATAATCTTGGTCATATTAATTTGCCCCCCGATTTCGGCCACAAATTAACAAAATGTCATGCAAGGTAGAGAAAAAAGACGCGTTAGAGGTAAAACCGTCTACTTCCGCCGCCATTGTTGTTGTGAGATGTATAGATGATATTCTTATTATGCAAAAGATAAACAATCTATGGATAAAATTTTGAAGAAGTTATTTGAGCATGCTAGAAAATTTAACATCGTGTTCAATAAAAATAAATGTCAATATAATGTTTCTAAAGTGAAGTATTTGGGTCACAATTTTGAAAAGGGAACTGTAAGTCCTGACAATGACTCGATAAAAACTTTAACCGCGCAGAGCTTTGGGCACCAGAGCTGTAACCTAAAGCCTAGGGTTTACAGCTCGGATCGAGAGAGACCTAGGCTCTCGGACTCTGGCAGCAAAGGTATTCCCAGCTTACCGGGAATGAAAGGCCTTTTGACGAGAGATAGCAAAGCTAGGGAATGAAATACAAGTTAGATTTATGAGAGTAAACGGTATATTAGGTCTACAATGATATTTGTTCTCAATCTTATCTTATCTTATCAAGGGTATACAAGTTCAGAGATTAGATCAGATATGTTTCCAAAAGGTTTTACGTGAACTTCATTTAGTTATTTATTTATATTGTATTCTATTTTAATTTATTAGGATAATAGATTAGTTTTTTTTATTGTTATTTTATTGTTATTTTGATTGTACATAGTACTTTTTCATTGTATAGTTGACATATTGAACCTTTGTTTTGTTAAGCTATTCAACTAAATAAATAAATAAAATAAATTCATCTTAATTCTTTAATATATCCTATTAAGTAATTTTTTATTCATTCATGCATTAATGAAATTCGTTATTATCTTATCATGATTAACAAGGCTTCGCCATCAGAGTTGGTCCGTACTCTATACTCTACGTCAAACCTCTAATGCAAACACAGGAGGCCTAGGGAAAGTCTCGGTGACGAACACCGTGACGATCCTTTAGGAATAGCTCCTGCATAAGCATTCAGAGATAGTGCAGCTTCTAATGCAAACACAGGAGGCCTAGGAAAGTCTCGGTGACGAACATCGCGACGATCCTTAGGAATAGCCCTGCATAGCATCTTCAACAAGCGCAAAGTATCATCGACACATAGACTTTTAATAATATTATATGTGTGATACTATGGAATTACTACAAGTGGAATAAGTAGGGGTGGAGCTTCTAACATAGTTAGACACCTCCTCTAACCCACTGGACCTAGCACTCTGTACTTCATTAAGGCCCACATCACCTCGGCAACCTATAGGACTAAGGACCTTACCTTACGGCAGAACGGCCCTTCGTCCTTAAGGGGATGGAGAGGGATGTGAAGGTCAATATTTATGGATAATAGATAAAGTTTAATTATTTTAAATAATAGACGGAGATTCCTAGTTATGTTCTTTCTTTATCTATATTTTCGGCAATGTTTCCCTTTATCAGCACTTGTGTACTGGAGGGTTACCTGGAGTATCGGGGTAGGGTACGATCGACGGGGCTAACCGACGGAGGTCGTAGACAGGAGTTCGCCCAAGTAAGTGTTGCCTTAGGGTCAGGTTTCTATTGGGGCTCTCAGAGCTAATAGTTTTACGTAGTATGTTACCATGTAGAATAACCTCAATAGATAACCATTTTGTTCAACCTAAGTTATGTCTTTATTACCCAATACTTATACCTTAAAAACCCCTACAAGCTCGACGTCACTCGTAGACTCTCTTCTGGAGTCTACAAACCCCGCTCTTGCTGCTTTGTTATTAGTGCCGCCCCGAGCTTGTTACAATATGATGTGCCAACTACTAAAGTTGAGCTTCAACGAGTTCTGGGTTTAGTCAACTACCTTAGATCTTTCATTCCTAATTTGTCAGAACTCACAGCACCCTTAAGAGATTTATTAAAAAAAATTGTTTTCATGGGGAGTAATTCATTCAATATGTTTCGAAAATTTAAAACAAATTATCACATTTCGGGTGATTATATGATGTTCTTTGTCTTGACGCAATAATTCGTCATAATAATCTTACCGTTTATTACCGTTCGCATTTTATAAGTTTCTTCGATTTACTATATGTACTTTAATATGAAAAAGTTTAAGACTAATAAATCGAAAGGCAAAGTTAGCCCTAGTCAGTCGGAGGACTCAAGATTCCCTCTTTATAAAAAAAAAAACGTCATTTAGAGGCCGCCAATGAGCGGATGAAAGCATTTAAAACTGCTTTTAATGAATCATACGTTGAAAAAATCCCGTCTAGATTAGAAATGTACAAACCAATTTTTAACGAATATAAATCTGTTTTAGAAAAGTTAGAGCTATTGAACTCTAGTTATTTATTTGACGAAGATTTGTTAATTTTTGAACCCGAATATTTTGACAATATGTCATTTCTAAAAAATAAAATACTAGAACCACAGAAAATTCAGCAGCTATCAACCATAATTAACCAAAACACCAGTATTTAAATTATGTAAAATTGCCTACATTTAATGGTGACCCAAGAAACTGGGTCACAATTAAAGGCCATTTTTTAATCTTTAATTCATAACAAGGAAAATTTACTTGATTCATTGAAATTAAATTATTTAAAATCCTCAGTGACCCAGAGTGCATTAGATTTAATTAATAACCTACCGATCACAGATGCTAACTATACTATCGCTTGGAATATTTTAAAGAACCGTTTCTCTAATAAAAGAATAATATCTTAATGTCATGTGAGAACACTATTAGAATTACCAGCAATGAAAAATGATTTCTTCCAAGAATTAAATACCTTATATGTAGAATTTTCAAAACAGGTACAAGCACTAAAAGTCTTAGGAAAAGAAAGAGATGCGTCTTGATTTTCTTTTAGTACCTCTTTTGTGCTCAAAATTGGATCAAAGTATAATGAGAAAATGGGAAGAGCACTTGCCATCCAATTGCGAATCGCCTACTTTAACCGAATCAGAATAATTTATTTTAAAACAATTAAATGTTATTCAGGTATCTAAAAACAACAATGCCTGTTCTAAATTTTCTAAACTTACTAACAATTTGCATCTACAAAACAATATACATAATAAATCTTATCAAAATACCGAAAACTATAGTTTCGCAAGTACTAGTAAATATAATAAACCCCATAATTCATACCAAAAGTTATCGGGCGTAGGTTTAAAAGACGACAAAGAAGGAAAAGCCACGTCTTCGGTGGTTAACGAATTTAAGGATAGCTTTAAAGCTTGCTCTTTCAGCTCTAAAAGCTTACCCTGCGTAGACAAACCTCGCATAGCAAGAGCCGAAATAAGGTTTGTTAAAAACCTGGGTTTTTTGGTGCTTGCGATGCGAGCTTTGTAGCCTCGTGTAATTGTTGTAGAGTCGATTCTCTTTCTAATTAATTATTTAAGAGTAATGATGCTCAAAGTTAATATTTTGTAAGTTAATACAACTATTAGTAATACAAATCCGTACTATTCACCACACTATTACCCTTCTAAGGTAACCTTATCGAAGGGGGAGATCAGGTAATTATAGTTGACTCGAGTAAGTTGTATTGCAAACTATCAATACACCTCAACTATTATTTTTAAGTTTGTATATACACACATACACATGAATACATACATACACACACCCTCACTTACATACAACTAAATATATTAAAGGTTCGAAGTAGAACACAACATAATAAAGATAAGAAATAATTTTTTTAACCATTTAAAAAATAGCAAAAAACATTCAAGTTTGTATTGATAAAGGGCATCTGATGGGAAACTCATAAATTACAATTTTAACAATGAGAGTGGCTACATTTTCATAAATTGACAATAAACGTCCCATTAGGTGTCTCCATGATAATTAATAGTAATGGAGAGTAATACTATACTACTAATATTAAATCTTATTTTAAAATGTTTTAAATATATATATTTTTTTGACAGAGCTTACATACTAAAGATATTGCAAGCTTATAATTGCAGCATTTAACAACAGATAGCGCTATGAAGTTATCATCCTTTTAATTCTATGATTTCCAAGTATTTTTTGATAGATTTCCAAAGCAGTTGGAGATGTTAGAATAAAGCAATTTAGAAATAAAAGACGTTCTTCATGTACCAGATTTAAATGGTAATCTTTTATCCGTAATTAAGCTTATCAAACAAGACTATGTTATAGTTTTTGACAACGAAGGTTGTAAATTAAAAAGCAAATATGGTGATGTTATTTTAACTGCTAAGTTAGAAAATGGATTTTATGTACTGAATCCAGAGAGCGTTTATAAGGTTAATTGTGATAATAATACAGACAATTTGTTGCATAGGCGTTATGGGCATCTTAACCATGATTATTTGAACATGTTAACTAATGGAATGGTCTACTGTTTAAACAAAAAACAAAAAAACGTAGAAAAAACAAATAGTTCTCCGTGTGAAATCTGCATCAAATCTAAGTTTACTAGACACCCTTTTCGTCGTGTTATTTATCCTCATTCAAATCAACGTTTAAAATTGATTCATACCGATTTAATAGGGCCGCCACTTGAAGAAGAGTCGTTAGGAGGGTTAGGGTAGTTGTTTGGGTGGTGTTCATGTGTTGATTTTATGAACACGGCATTGTTAGATGTAGTTACACGTTTTCATGTGTGTGTACTTTACTTATTGTTTTTTAAGTGTCTTTGTATTTCTTATCGAAGTTCGTATTCTTCTTTAATATAATTACTTATACAATTAGTTAGTTTTATTGTTATTGTATCTTAACATGGTGTCAATTGTTTTTTGTAGAAACAGATTTGAATGTGTTTTTGGTTTTATGATGGGAGATAATAGACTGTTAACACCACGCTCCCCGGTCAGCATGTCCAGTGGAGAGAACAAGGTATTAGTCCCAGCGACTAATATGCCTGGTATTTTATAATTTTCAAATAATAATGATCTCGTAAAGGAATGGCCTAAGTGGAGGCAACGATTCCTTATATATTTAAAGGCTTCAAGGCAGGACAACGAGGAAGAAGATGTTAAAATCGCTATTTTATTAAACTTCCTTGGAGAGAATGGCATAGATATTTATAACTCTATGGGGTTAGATGAGGATGCCTCATTAAACGAAGTACTCCGGAGCTTTGACATACATTGATTGCCGAAAAGAAATACAACCTTCGAAACATTCAAATTTAATAGATTGTGTCAGGAAGAGGGTCAGTCTTTTAATACTTTTCTTAGTGCCATAAAAAATTAGGCTAGTTTATGCGATTTTACTGTCACGTGTACGTGCTGCTATAACAGATGCAAAGTTAACTTTTCTGAAAGAATGTTGAGAGACAAGATAATACTTTATATTACTGATAGCAGACTCCAAAAGGATCTTTTGACAAAGCAGCCTGACCTTAGTGCGTTGTGTGTGGAATCATGCAAACTTATACTCTGAACAAGTTAATCAAGTAATGTGAAGTTAGTTGCTGAGGTTAAGCAGGTTAATCCTAAACAAACTGTCCAAATTAACACTTCAGCTCCACGTAGAGAGAGTTTTGATTGTTCTCGATGTGGAAGAAATTTGAGAGGAAAGTGCCCGGCGTTCGGTACCAAGTGTCATTTCTACTCAGGTAGGAACCACTTTTAAGTGGTTTTCCCAAAGAAGCAGAAGAATAATATGGAGCACAGGAAGAAAATTTAAACTGTGGAAGAAAGCGCACTTCTAGATGTGATACAGAATCCGCAGATTCTGTATCACATCTAGAAGAAGATGACATTCCACTTAATGTAAACTCTCTTAATGGTTGGTATTAAACTATGAATGTTGGAGGAACTGATGTTAATTTTAAGATTGATACTGGGTCCGAGACCAATACATTGCCTCTCAATATTTTTGAGAAATTGCAAGATAAATCTGAGATAAAAATACAAAAGCTGTACTTGTATCTTACTGTGGTAACAAAGTACGACCCTTAGGGTGTGCAAACATAAAATGTTCATTTAATGGTTCTGTTCAGATTATTCCATTTGTAATTGCATCAAATAAATTAGATGCATTGCTTGGTTTAGAAACTCGTAGGACTCTTAAAATTGAATCTAGAGTTAATAGATAATACTAACCAATATCAATCAAAAGAAAGCTTTGTAGAGGCTCATAAAGAATTGTTTACTGGTCTGGGTAAAATTCCTTTTCAACATAGCATAAGAATTGATCCTACAGCTAGGCCTATTGTAAAAAAGCCCCGTCGCTTTCCTTGTAAAATGTTGCCACGTCTAAAAGACTCTCTGTGTGACCTTGAATAATTAATTTTTGAATAATTTTAATTTTGAATAATAATTTAATTAAGGTATAATTAAAAAAGTGGATGAACCTACTGACTGGGTTAATGACATCACTTTGGTAGAGAAGCCAAATGGTTCCTTACGGTTGTGTTTAAATCCTATACCACTAAATAGAGTAATTAAACGTTAACATTATCAGATTCCAACAACTGAAGAACTTGTTCAGGGTTTAGGTGGTAAAAAAATATCCTCTGTGGTGGATATGAAAGATGGGGTTTTTTCAAATAGAATTAGATGATGCTTCTAGTAAGCTATGCACTTTTCATACCCCCTTTGGAAGGTTCCGGTTTATGCGCCTTCCTTTTGGTATTCGTAGCGCTATTGAAGTGTTCATGAAAAATAATCTAAGAATATTTGGAGATATAAAGGGTGTAGAGGTGTATTTTGATGATTTCATTGTCGCTGCAGAGACTGAGGAGGAGCATGACCGGATCCTGATGGAGGTGGTAGCAAGGGCCCAGATCACAAACCCTTAATATCGATTATGGATAAAGATTTATGTAAGGTGAGTAACCGGTTGCAACGCCTTCGATTGAGGCTTCTTAAGTACAATTTAACTGTTGTTTATCATCCGGGGAAGTTACAACATGTTGCAGATTTGTGATCTTTCAGCAGTTGTGGAAGACTCAACTGATATATGTGATGTTGTTCACAGTTTAAAACTACATAAATACTTACCACTGAGTCAGGATAAACTTGAAGAATTAAAGATATCAACTGGGAAAGATGTTATTTTTAGTAATGTATTAATGCATGTAGATAAAGGTTGGCCCTTTAATGTGCAACAGATAACTGATCCTGGGTGTAAACTCTATTATAAGTTAAGAAAATGATTTGTGTGTTAATGAAGATGTTTATTTTATCACAATAAAATTGTAGTTCCCGCTATTCTAAGAAATCAATACCTACAACTGGTTCATAAGCCTCATTTTGGAATAGGTAAAACCAGGACAAGAGCTAAATCAATTTTTTGCGTGCCAGGTCCTCTCCAGAGACGTTGAGACAGATGTCTCTTGCTGCACTATTTGTGGATTGAACAAAAGAAATAAAGTTCAAGAGCATCTTATTCAAACTAAGTTACCTGATTATCCTTTTCAACATCTGGTCATGGATCTATGTGATTATAATAGTAGGCCATATTTAATAGTTTCAGGTTTCTATTCAATATGGCTAGAAATACTTCCTATTGTTAATAAGACAGTTAAGGAACAGCTCTCTTTGCTTCACATGGGATTCGGGAAACAGTGATAATAGCCCATTTGGAAGCTATGAGTTCGGTTAATTTTATATAAATTATGGTATAGTTTGTAAAACATCCAGTCATAATTTTCCGAAGTCCAATGGGTTCGCAGAGAGGGCTGTAGGAATTGCTAAAACAATTTTAATAAAAAATGGTTTACATTTTTTAGATGCACTTAGGGAATACAGGAATAGCGCGGTGGCTGGGCTAAAATTTTCTCCTAGTCAACTGTTGATGGGTCGTCTGATACGTTCAAAGGTTCCGACAGTTTCTGTAGATTCAAGTCCTCAACCTGTATGCAGAAACTGTGTAAACATACAGGATAGTCATGTCAAAGATAAATCAAAATTTTATTATGACAGGTCTTCAGTTGGTCGACCTCTATTTACCCCTGAACAGTCTGTTTACTTTCAAAAGGTTGATGGGAAATGGGTGAAAGGGAAGATAAAAAGAGTGTTAAAAGAGCCACGCTCTTATATGGTTACAGACGGATCCCGTTCGTAGAGACGAACCAGTCAACATATAAGTAATAGACCTGTGTCTAGTCAGGAATGCAAACCTGACGAGACAAGTAATAGTCATGTAGTTAATCAGAAAAACAAAACTGATGGTATCATGCCAGTAGATCAAGGACAAGCTAGTAGTCCTCATGTTCATGTCAGAAGGAGCAGACATATTAAGCTCCCAAAAAATATAAAGATGTTGTTTTATCATAATAGGGGAGATGTTAGGGTGCTGTTCATGTGTTGATTTTATGCACGGCATTGTTAGATGTAGTTACACGGTTTCATGTGTGTGTACTTTGCTTATTGTTTTTTATGTATCTTTGTATTTCTTATAGAAGTTCGTATTCTTGTTTAATATAATTACTTATACACTTAGTTAGTTTTATAGTATCATAACAGTCGAAATATGTTCTAACAATAGTATGTGATTACACAAGGAAGATTTTTGTTGAGTTTTTAAACAGTAAGAATAAAAGTTATGACAAATTGGTAAATTTTAAAAATTGGGCCAAAACATTGGCTCTCCAGTTAAACGTATTCGGAGTGATAATGGCACAGAATATTTAAATAAATTATGTTTCAGAAATAAATTTCTGAAACATAATGGCATAAAACAACAACTTACAACCAACTATACTCCACAGCAAAAAGGTATTGCTGAGAGTGCAAACAGAACGATTATTGAAGGGACCAGTGTTAGGTTTAATAAAATATATATGTATGTAATACTATATACCGCAATACACTATTGTTATGAAACCTAGATCTTTGTCTGTTCTGGTAAAATACATTCTCTATGAAATGTCGATGCTGCTGTTTTTATTCTTAATTTAATATTAAGTTCCTTTATTATTTTAACAGGTTATGGGCCGATTTATTTTAAATAAGTAGTAAATTATTGTAAAGTTCGCGTAATTTTTTTTTGTGAAAAATACGTATCGGGTTGTTTTTTGAGTGATCAAAAACATGCTGTTTTTTGGACTGTAGTTTGAGTTCAAGAGTTCATTTTCGAGTTCTGTTTCCTTTTTTTTCTGTGTTGAACTACTTCACTAAATTTGTTTTACAATGGATGGAGTTCATGTTACTTCAACTATTAAGCTGAAAGGTGAGAAGAACTGGGATATTTGGAGGTTTTAGACAGTTATTATTCTAAAAGCTGCTGGTCTCTATGACATTGCATCAAAGAATTTAACCTCTGCAGAGATTTCTGAGATAACTGACTATTATAAGAAGGATTCTAAAGCCCAGGAGCTGATATCTACGAGGATGGAAGAGAGTCCAATGACCCATATTTTGAGTTGTTCAGTTGTTATTTTGAGATGTGGAATAAGCTGCTAACAGTGTATGGGAAGAAGTCTGAGGTGAGCCTGCACTTAATTCAACAAAGTTTTTTTTTTAATTTAAAATATGAGGGTGAAGGGATAGCCTAGTACCTTTCAAAAATTGAGGACATAAAAGGCAAGATGGCCCAACTTGGGGAGACCATATCGGACAAAATGATAATGACTAAGGTCATAATGGGGTTACCTCAGGATTTCAAACATTTTGCCTTTGCCTGGGAGTCGACTGCATCTAGTGAGAGGACTCTATCAAATCTATTTTCCCGGCTGATGATAGAAGAAGAAAGGTTGGGGGCGTCATCTAATAATGATGGGAATGATAAAGCCTTGTTGACTTACGGAAAAAGTCATAATTATTACAGAAAAGGATATAACAAAAATCATCTTAACAATAACAAATTTGATAACAACTAAGGAAATAATGTTGGTGGGGAAGTAGCTCTGGCCAAAATAGGCAGCCTATCTCTGAACAAAGAGTTTGTTTTTATTGTGGACGCTCCGGGCACTTTATCAAGTTTTGTAATCTTAAAAAACAACGTAAACAAGGAGATGATAATAAAAAATCTACAAGTCTTGTCACCAATGCTTTTGTGAGCCAGGCGTTGACGTCTTTTGAGAATGGATTAGAGGGAGAATGGTGCATGGATTCAGGTGCTTCAGAGCATATGTGCTCAGACCGCAGTTTGTTTACTAACTATAACAAGTTAGAACGATAAACTAATTTAAACTGCGCCATGTTAAATAACTTAGGACACAATTTAAAGAATAAACAACCAGTTTATTTAGACAAAATAACTTTTACAAATACAACTTCAACTCAGTGCTGTTGATCTGTGTATCCCAACCCAGGTTCAGTTACCTAAATAGTTACGCGTGTCTACTATACAGCACCTCTGAGAAAGAACGTTTTGTTCTTAATTTTTAATTTACTAGGTATGTCGTGCAACCTTGTCACCCATTGTGAAATTTTTTCTTCGTTCTCCTCCATAACTTCTAAAAACAGATGATACTGTGACAGCTCCTTCCAACTTAGATTGGAGAATTTTGATTGGATTTACAGCTAGCGTTTTTCGGTCACCTTTGGAACTAACCTGTTTACTTGGTACTTTAACTCGATACTAGATGCCACTGATATCGATAACCGTGAAACGAGAACCATATTTTTATAAAGGAGTGGAGTTGTTATTTCCTGTTTCTTAATTTTACATTTCGTGATTGTTAAAAGTAGTTTAAGTAGTTATATTTATTAATTGTTTATTAATATGTATTTGTTTCGTACATTTTCTTCATGTTTTCCTTCGATTAATTGTTTGTTTATCGTAATGTAATTTAATTGTAAAATTCTTCGTTTTTATGGTGTTGATAAGAAGTCCACGTGATTGAGGTAAGTTTTATTTTAAGTACTGCAAAGTCTAATCATTACGTCTATCCTAATTATTAAAATATCACATTCAATCTTAGCTCTGATTTATTTAATAAAGATAATAAAATCACTTATTTATGTCTTTATTCTTTATATAAAAGACCATACTTCCTATAGTTCTACAACCCATCCATGTAGACTTACTTGTTTTGGGACTGAGAGAGGATGTATGAAATATATTATTGGATTACCAAAAATGTAATGGGAAAGTAATTGTATTGATCCATTATCTAGATTCTAATTTTCCATTATCAGCCTTGCCCCCAAGAAAATCATAATGAAACATAACTTTTAAAGTATAACCTTCTTGATTAACTATTATTTTACTTTAATATTTATGTTTTTTACCAAATAACTTCTCAAATATTATTTTTTAGTGTAACGTTATTATTATGTAAAGAAATTACAATTTTACTAAATTGTGAAACTTAATTTAATTAAAAACTTTCTTATGACCTAAGTGAACCTTCACAATGAAAGACAATATCTTTTGGCAGGATCAGTTATGGTGTCATCTGACTCGTTCGACTAAACAAATACAGTACAAGACTCGGATCCTATTAAATATGTTCGGAATACTATCACCTGTTAAATACTCTGTGTTAACGTACTGAAGAGGTAATTGGAATGAATCCATGTAAGGCAACATACTTTTAATTCACCTGACTACCTCTAGCCCATGTCAGTTGTAGTAGGGCACAGAGTGTTAATATTTAAACTAGAGTTTTAAACCCCCTGCAGCTGTAGTGCTTTGCTGCAAGTAGTATCATAAACACTGCCCAAATCCATGACCCTTTATTTTATATCCATTTCATTGCTTAAATCGTTAATTTATTTCCTTGAAATATTATTCTTTTTGGAAAATTCCACAATTTTTTATGTGTAATTATTTGTTGTAAATAGCTGATTGTTGGTGTGAAGTAGCTGCTGGCTGATACATGAACATCATCATGTAATTACCCAGATGTATAAAATGGATTCATAAGATTTGTGACTGACAGATATATCAATTTGTTTAAATGTGTAAGTAATCTCCTCTATAATATTTGCAGATTACAAAATTAAAACATATTGGGACTGTGGTTAAAAAAAAATTTAATATAATTTTCCACAATATAATGGGCCAGATTCACCCAGGAATGTAACAATGGAAATGCTATGCTACATTTCGGAACTGTTCCGTCATTTATCATTATTAATGGCATATCGTAATGTTACGTCCCATTTGTTTTGGTTACGTGTGTGTAACTTATCAGGGCATTGAAAGAACCTGAACATTCTGATATTCACTTAAATTTGGAAGATTAAAAAGTGAAGTTTTTCCAGTGACGTGGTATGCTTTCTTGTCACAATCATGCTTAGCACATTAGACGTATATTACTTTATAAAACTGAGTTTTGCTAAACACCTAGGAACGTAACAAGCCAGTACTAATGAAAAACCTTTTCATCATTTAACATTGTTATTGGATTGATGGCTTAACAAAATTTCATATCCCACTCTAAAACAGAGTGGAACATGTTAATAGGTATTCAGTATTTCCTAAGGGTCTATATCAATATAATTTATTGAATTTTCTACATAATTGTTAGCTCTATGAATATTTATTTTATTATTATTTATTTATAATCAATTGTGGCCTTTCTGAGGAGGATTCATCTTTTATTATTGACGAACCTAGACTATCTGGTACTGGGCGAATATCAACACCAATATAGTGTCTGCTTCAGCATTGTGCATTCCTACTTTCAACAATGAAGATGATTATGAATTGTTTGCTGAGCCTCTAGGGCCTCTTGGGGATTAGCTTGTTATATTGTGTTTATTATAATATTAAAGTATATTAAGAAGCTTCAAATATATAGATAGGCTTGCTACATTGCTGATATTAATAATGAATAATTTTAAGTTCTTATATTTATGCTTTAACTTACTAGGAAGAGGTTGCTGGCAAAGGTATGTAAATAAATGTGTAAGCAATAACAAGGGGTTACCAAAGATTTTGAAATAATAGGTTTACTACATAATCTTTAAGGCTTACTTGTCTCGTTAGATTCCTTTTCAGGCTATTTTTATGCATCGAATGATTGTCTGCATCGCATGCATTATATTATACATAATTAATTATTAATTAATTTTATAATACACCGGTATAATCAGTTGGCTACATGGAAAAATAATGCGAGGGAACCAATGAGGTTAGTCCTGGATGTTAAACCATACCCAAAATTTCATATTAGATCAACCTCATTGGTACTCCTACACCAGTGGTTCTCAAAGTGAGGTACCACTGGTGGTACGCAGAAAAATCTAATACCTTAAACACAAAAGTTATAAAAAACTAATGTTTACAATCCTAAAAGTGTTAAAAGTAGTGAAGCATTATTTTTATTTTAAAAGGGGAATATTTTGGGTACTTTTCTTTGCATTATTACTATCAATTAGGAAATGTGTAATCACAACATTTTACCTCTATTTTCATTTTATTCAAGTAACTATTGTGAGAAAATAATAATTATGGCGCGGAGGTCTACTATTAATACTAAGGTGAAACCTTGCAAAGATTATGCATGTTATAAACATGTATAATGTTTATAAAACTTGATATTTTATATTGAGGAATCCAACAACAATTATTGTTACAAGTATTAGAGTTAATATAGTTTTATTGGCTTGAAAAGTCTGGTAAGAGAAACAATCCACTGATTGCACTCTAAAAATTATTGATCTTACCAAACCTAGGTAACTTGGCTTGGAGACAAAAAGTTAGAGAATCCATGCTTTACACTATTTCCCCATGCTGACAACTGATTATAACCATGTGATTTACTATGTTGTCATGAGTTAAAAGTGGTTTGCTAGGTTTTTTATAAACCAATGCTTCAATGTGTAAAAAGGGGCTCGCTAAGCATCTAAAGTAACATAATATATCTATTTTTTTCAGTATTGAACATATTTCTTTTTATTTTTGCTGAAACTCATAACAACAATTTTTTATTTTTTTCGATAATTGTAGCCACTATATTGAATGTTAAATTTTGTTAAACCATTTCTTGATTTCTAAAGGGCCTTTTAACAATGTATTGCTCAACTTATTCTGCTTAATTGACCTCCATTTTGAAAAGATAAAGTTGTTTTAAAAATCTCAACTTGAGTTGTATGTTTTTGTTGTCTATCATTCAAAGGATTTCAAACAATATACTCTGACTTTTAATTAGTAGTAAATTTATACCAAATTTTATCCTAATTTGTAAATTTGTTACTGGAGCACAAATAATTGAGTATCTATCCACATTTTCATATAAGAACTCAATGAAATGTTCAGTAAAATAATCATCTTATTGGTTGGTATTCTGAAGACATAAAATTTAATGTTCCCCATTCAAATCTAGATGAAACTAAATAACTGACTTATGAAGAGTTACTTCTTTTGATACAGGATTTTATTTGATGTCAAAAGTAATAAATTTAGTTATGAGAATTTCTTTAAATTTATTGTTAAGGGAAAAAGTGTTGAACAAATATTAAACATGGCTTGTCTTTAATTTGTCTGACTATCAACCAGTTGGTAAACAGGAGAGAGAAATAAACAATCCCCATTTAGTCAGGGCATGTAAAGTGATAAGTGAAATTGTTTACTATTGTTGCCTCCACTGTAACAGGGAGGTGAGTGAAATTAGTAAAGTTTTTAAGTTCCCACCTATTTAGAGTGGAGGGATTAAAAAAGAGCTTGGAAAATTAAGTCCAGAGAGGTAACACTACTAAAATCCATTGTTAAAATAACAAAAAACAAAGATATCTCCACTGCGTGAGATAATTCTACACACTGGTGAGCTAAAGTTAATTTAAAAGACAAGCCAATATAAAATATCATAGAATAGAAAGAGTTGTAATTATAAATTTAAAGTATTTTTATACAAATTTTTGTTGATTATATTTACTTTGTACTAAACTTATTCTTTGTAATATGTCTTTTAATAAAAACATGTAATATATAAATTAATTATATAGTCTAATTATAAGTATTATTAAGAAGTATTTATTGTATAAAATATTCTGTAATCTGATATATTGCAATAATTTGTTCTTATAAAAAATTGTTTCAGTGTTTTTTTTTTAATTTATTCAATCTGTATTTGATAATCATTTTTACAAACAATAACATTAATGCTACAAACTTCTAAGATATTTCAATCAGAGATATCTGGTAGTTAGTAAAAATAGCAGTAAGTGGAACAAGGATAGAAAAGAGTAGAATGTAGTGGGGGAAGGGGGTGGAGGGGCGTATTAGTCCCAAAGGTGGTCATGGAGCGCTAGCGGTACTTCCTCCCCCAAACCTTATCAAAGCAGTTTAACCCGTACTTGATTCTCTTTTTTTAGTCTATTCTCCCTGCTGTGGTATGTCAATAGTTTTAATAATGAAACCGGTGCAGCACTGATTGCCATAACTAACACATGTGTTGTTTTTCTGTGAAATAGTTATTCAAAATTGTTTCGATATTCCCTTCTTGAATGGGTATACTGGTTAAAATGAACTGTCTTTCTGGATGAGATCCTCCTGTACACTTAATTCTTTTAACTCCACACGGCGTATTAATTAGCAATGCTTTCATCATTGTTGCAATGTTTGATTCCGTATCCACAACGTGTAAATTCAAAACTGTTTTGCGCTGTTGAAAATGTCCAATCAGAAAAGCAGCCCTTTTCCTATATGTAGATTGCCCAATCCCTTTTGTGGCCACTTCCTTAATGAGTTGGAATAACAGACATTCTTGTGGCCTTGTATCTAAGTATTCTTTGTATAGGTCACTCCTGTCAAGATAGTAGGTGGCCATTAACTGAAATAAAGCATCAGCTCCACAAGTATTTATAAAGGAATAATGAATTCCGCTTATCTTAACAGGTTTCAACTCCTGACGATTCCTTTTTTTAATTAAAGCAAAAGGAAGTTTTTTTTGGATGAAAATATATCTGGATTTTACCAGTCGGAGTTGTGCTCTAAGTAGGGTACTGTGGTATCGTTTGTTGGGTTCGTGTTATTATAGTTTTGTTCGAGTGGTCGTCAGTTTTATAACTATGACCGAAGCACCTAACTTGAAGCTGCCATCTGAGCTTAATATTTACTCGGATAATCTGAATGCAGAGTGGAAAAAAATTAGACAAAGGTTCGACATTTACATGATGGCAGCTGGTTATTCCACAAAACCTCCAGAAAGGCAGATTTATTTCTAATCATTATTGGGGAGGAGGCCCTACATGTTTTAATACATTTAAGTTGTCAGAGGATAAAAAAGACCGCAGCAAAGTTTTAAAGTCTTTTGAGGACTATGCAAAGCCTAAGATTAATGTGGTTGTTGAACGGTACAAATTCAATCTTAGAGTTCAGGAAGAAGGGGAAGCATGTGACTCGTTTTTGACAGATTTGAGAAAACTTGTGAGGTTTTGTGAGTACGCTGTCTAAGAGGACAGTTTGATCCGGGACAGGATCGTATTGGGAATATTGGATAATGGCTTAAAAGAAACACAATATAATTGTGCGAGAGACACCTAGAATGTAACAAGCAAAATGCAATGCTACATCTGGGAACTGTTCCATCATTCGACATTCGTCATCATTGATGGCTCGACATAATGTCATGTCCCACTCTGTTTCGTTACGTCTAACTCATCAGGGCGCCGACAGAGCCTGAACTCACTCTGACCTTCAATTAATTCCGAAGAATATAATGTGAAGTACTTACCAGACGAGCGGTGCTCTCTTACCGCCATCATGCATGGCAAGCAAAACATATATCATTTGATACTACCGAGTTTTGCAAACATGAATAGTTGACACAATATAATTGTGCGAGAGACACCTAGGAAATGTAACAAGCAAATGCAATGCTACATCTGGGAACTGTTCATCATTCGACATTTCATCATTGATGGCTCGACATAATGTCATGTCCCACTCTGTTTCGTTACGTCTAACTCATCTGTCGGCGCCCTGATACTACCGAGTTTCAGATATACACCATTATGGCACTAGAAATTGTCAAAAAATCGCCATTCCCTTCAGAAGATTAGAGAAAACTAAGAAGGATCCTGCTATCCTTGGAATTAAACTCTACAATGCTCTGCCACGACACATGACGTCTCTAGATCACAAGTCCATGAAGTCAGCACTGAAGAATTTCTTGTCAACCTTACTCCATATACTATCGAGGAATACCTTAACTCATCTCTTCCATAGACATTATTTTTTTCTGACAAAGTAATATGCCATTAGGCTTAACTACTGCTCATCGAAGTAAGTAAGTAAGTAAAACATCACAATTTAGAATTTTGTTATTTACCAGGCAAATATGATAAGATTGCAGATAAAATAGAATATCCCATGATAAAAAACAATGACAAATAAAAATAAAAAAACAATGATTGATTATAATTCCAACACGTTTACTTATAAGGCCATTGATGTTTGCACAACCATTATAACCATATAGGAACTGGTAAATTGTTCAAAATGTTTACTGAAAAATATTATAAAATCTTAGAGATAAAATAAAACAAAGGTTATCACTTGTCTCGAATGTCAGATCAGCAAACCTTCATTCTGTATTAAATTTGAAGAAAGTACCATAGAAATTGATTTACTTTTGTCGTACAATTATTTAATTTTGAAATCATAATGTTGGGCGTCATAGGGGTTTCTCGATCTTTGGTTCTTTTAACTATTGTTGATAACACTGGAGCTAGCCCGCAAAAAGGAGGGATCTCCATCTTTATTTATTATTTTTCCTGTTATGTAACACGTTGGTTTATGTTCCTTAAAAATACTTAATTTATGTTTTATTTTATATTGTTGACTAATTGTCTTAATTAAACTTTCTTTTTACGTCAATATATTTGTTTTATTTGTTTACCGTACTCTCACAGTTTCAGAAGTGAGATTCGATAATGAACACGTGTGCCAAAGCGATTATGCTTTAAGTTCTTCTTTATGTTTCTTTATATAAGTTTTTTTCAGTTAATTAATATGTTAGGTTTTGTTTATTAAAATGTCGGGAAGAAAAAGCGAGGAAATGGCTGATGCCACGGACACGATTACGGTAAACGAAGATTTATTCAAGAGAGCTAATGCATACCAATGCTAACAGTAACACTTCTGCTAATAGCAAAGACATCGCTGCTCTTCTGTCACATTATTCAGGTTCAGAGAATGAAAACGTTAAATCTTGATTGGAAAGGGCGGAAAGCGTTTGGGCGACGTACCCGGTGAGTGACGAAAAGATTAAACTTGTTCTCAACAATATGCTTGAGGGAGCTGCTCTGAAGTGGTTCCACTCAAAAAATGACTTAATTACTATGACATTTCACCAATTTAATGATGAACTAAAAGCGATGTTTGCCTCTAGACCGGATCGGATGATACTTTTTTAAAATGTTTGAAGCAAGGTATTGGGGTAATGAACACATTGCCCCAAGGTATTGGGTTCATGGCGCATTTTCATGACAAGGTAGCCTTGGGCAACCGATTGGACTTATGTGAGGAGGATTTAATAACTTATGTTATTAAAGAGTTTGAGAACCCCTCTTTAATTAAGCAAGCTAAAATGAAATAGTTCACAACACTGACTGACCTTAGCAGGGTTACGGGCGGTGTTACGTTAAATCATTTTAAAAGTACTAAAAAGTTGGCCTAACACTCTACAGGCATATCTCTCAAACCATCTTATTCAGCTCTTAAGGTTCTACCAAAGGAAATGCGCAAGATAAGATGTTATAATTGCAACCAGGAGGATCATATGCATCTCTATGCCCCAAGCCAAGAAAAGAAAGGGGTTCGTGTCATGGTTGTGAATATCCAGAACATACCATCAAGGACTGCCCTAATAAGATAAGGAAGGAAGCCAAACCGGACAGCACGACCATGGTTTGTAGTGAAGTCACATCAGCCCCAGTATATGAGGTGCCTATTACAATGGGTTTCTTTGGTAAGGAGGAAAAAAAATTCAACAACAGTTAACGTCTCTGCTTTGTTAGGCTCAGGAAGCCCTATTAGTTTTCTCAAATCCAAATTAGTTACGGATATCAAATTTTGTGAACCTTATTTAAATGAAAACTGGTTTAATGGCTTTAAGTTAGATATATTGGAAACTATTTCTTAAAATATCAAGGTTAATAACTTTGAAATTAACATCTTCTTTTATGTCGTGTCGGACGCTACGATAAATTACTCTTCTATACTACGGCCTGGTATTGAGGTTATAACTAAATGCCCAAATTCAACAATTAAGAAAAACCAAGAGAACTTACTTGAGGAGATGTTAAATATTTATTATAATCATAATAACTCTATAATTGATAAAATTGAGCCAATATAGAGACTGCTCATTCTAGATTTAGAAAGGTCTGGTCCATATGCTAGAGTTGAAAGATGGGTCTTAAGATCGCAATCCTTTTTGTATGTTTTTCGTTATGTCCCAGGTATGGAAAAAAAGCGGATCCTTTATTAGGACTTTGCCACCAGTCCACGGAATCATACACTAAGAAAATGGACAACCAAATATTTTTTATAGTTAAGAAATTGGTTCCAAATGCTGTTAGTATGTAAGAAATAATGCTGGAAACAAAAGCTGATGTTAAATTAAATGGTATTTTTTAAATTTTAGAGTCATTTGTCTAGAATGACAAGGACTTTCAGTTTAGGAGTGAAAAAGAAGAACCGTGTTGAGTAAAGGGCGTAATTCTAAGAGGGAACAGGATAGTAATCCTATCATTTTTGAGAGCCAAAATTATGGTCCTGGGAATTTATAAAATAAAAGAGAGGATACGAAGTAAGATTTGGTGGCATGGTATTGACAGAGATGGTAAAAGGGGGGGGGGAGGGTGCCAAATTATTTTGACTCCAATGGTCAGACGTAAAATGCCTGAATGTCCTTGGCAACAAATTGCTATTGATTTTATGGGTATTTTGCTATTAGAACATTATTTAATTATTTGTCGTTACACATTATTACAGTCGCTTTGTGGAGGTGGACATAGGCCCGTATTCAAAGACGTTTCCTAACATTCTCCTATCGTGTTTTAAAAGTCTTTTATGTGCTGTGGCGTTTTCATTTTAAAGCTTTAAGACTTTCCCGCCTATGAGTGGTCCTGTGTGGTGCTGCCACCTAGTGCCGAACTGGCGAGGCTCAACTCTGAGTTTTATCTAATTGTAGATTTGAGATTCTCAGTCCCGTCTTCACTAATTTCAGTGGTTACCCATTCTAATGGATTTTCTCATCTTCTTTTGGGTTTTTTGTGTTTTCCTTGCTAATTAGGAGGTGTTATTTTCTTTTATTCACTTCAGAATAGTTTATTTCTTTACGATTTGTCCTCGAGTGGCAACACTGATTTTTTTTGTAACCTTAACGAAGTGTTACCTTTTTTTGCTTTTTGCCGAAAACTTTTGCCGTGTTGGCTGTTTCTTTCTTTATTTTCATTGATTTGGATAATTTTAAGGTAAATTTTATTATTTAAATACCTTCATTTGAGTTTTGATTTACTTTTGTCCGTTTGTCTCAGCGGTCCTTACAGTTTTTGGTTATTTTGTCTAGTTGTGTCTGAGAGTGACCGGTTGGAGACCGGCGAGCCTGTTCTGTCTTTCTTTTGAGTCTCGGAGTAGCTGTGGGACCAGTCAATATTGTTTGGAATACTTTGGAATGCTGTTGAACACTCTAATTATTGCCGTACCGGTGAGTTTATTTTTTTTTGTATTGGTAGCCAAGCCAAGTTTGGTGATGTGTTACTGGATTTAATTTTGTATATCTTTGAGCCCTGTTGAGGCCTTATTTTGATGCCAAGGGATTACAGTTTCAGGTTGGGACCTGAAATCTGAGTAAGGACCCGTTTAGTCACTTTGGGTCTGGGATTACCTGATTGGAGCGTCACAAGATACAGATTCTGGTTATGCGGACAGAAGGATTCAACTACAGCATTTTCATCTTGATTTTAACTCTCTCTCTCTCTATATATATATATATTTATACCTATATACATCTTCTTTGAGTGACATATGCCGTTCCCGTTTAGGGATATTAGTTACAGTTTGTTCTGTACCTTAATAATCATATTAATTTTGTTAATAAGTTTACTTCATATGTTAAGTATAGCCTTCCGAAAGGAAAATAAGACTTTTAACGTAAACTGTAAGCACTTATTTACTTCTGGTACCATAAGTAACCCGGTTAGGGTCGTAGTGAGTCACCTGGTTAACGGGTACTCCCTAATATTTAGACTGGGGAGTTTCAATTTCTTTTACGGGTTTTTTTTTATTAATAATAAATATTGTTTAATTTATTCTATTTGTATTATCTTGCCTAGAGATTTTAGAAATTTCATTATATATTCTTAAGACTCTATTCTGTGTCATTATTTATCTATTTAGGTCTACCGAACCCACTTTACGAGCTGCTGTGCAGTCATCCTTTTGGAATAAGGATGTGATGATTTATGCGTCCTGGGTTTAGGGCACATTTAGAGGCTTCGCATGATTTTATTTAGTAAGAACCTAAGGTAGTTAAGTCAAAAAGTGATACCATTGTAAGTAACGTAATATATCGCAAAATATCAATGTTATTAACTTATTACCTGGATTTACGACACACTTTGTCATAAACAACAATGCGGGCTTGCTTTGGCGAATGTTAAATATATTAGAAACTTTATTTACATATGTTTTCAGTAAACAGTAGAGTTAATACAAATACAATGTTCGATTATTGTAACAGCTTTCATATATAAAGCAGTATCAAGCGTTTCAATTTTGATCGTGGACCAGGTTGTACGAATCCAAAGGTTTCTAAATGAAGACCTGTTAATCAGTGCAACACTGTTTTAATTTTGCAACGTGATTTTTAAAAACATTATTTTACATTAATTACAAATTCCAAATATATTTTTGTAACTTCTCGCCACCAAACGGGATAGGGTTCCCGCGATCATTTCTAATAATTCGTCCTTCATTAAATAATGGCAGAAGATAATTTATTACTGCGTCTTTGGAAAATCTGAAAAAGAAACTAGTTTCAGAAAAATAACAAAAATAATTTTGATGAATTAAACTAATTAGAAAAATATTGAACTGTAACTTACCGAAATCTAATAATGAATTCATTTTTATATAATTTATATTTTCCTATATCTATTAATAGGATTATCATAATCAATAATTCCTCTATATATGTTATGTTCTTCTTCGTCATTTTGGACATAATTTAGAAATAATAAAAAAATTTCGAGTTCCATCTATCCGAACAAGGTTATACAGACAAACAAACGGGATTGTGTAAAAATATATGACAAATAATAATAAAAAAAAAAAACAGCAATAATTGTAACTACAAAAATAATAATAACAAGAATACGAGATTTAGGTCAACTTGAGAATGTTAGGAAAAAGTTAGGTGTTAGGAGAATGTTAGGAAAACGTCTTTGAATACGGGCCATAATGTCCACTATTGTTTCTTAGAAATCTATTAGTGCACTAAAAAACATTTTGGTCGTTACGGTTTACTTTAAGAAATATCTTACGATATGGACTCAGCTGGTAAATAAATAAATTGTTTATTTTATTTGTTTATTTACACTGTCTTCGTTAAATTTAACGTAGCATAAACTTTTGTGTATAAATAAGTTGTAGACTGTCATTAATTCTAGTAGGTTACTAATCCATATAAAGTTAAAAATAAAAATATAAGAAGGTCTAAATATTGTTACAAGCAGCAAGGGATACAGCCGTGCTTTGCCAGCTGGTTTGCACTTTTAAATTAAAGCAATTAACAATAAGTAATTCTACTGTGTTATCGTGGAAGTACCTAGTAATGGTATTTTAATATAAAAGCTGAAATATTTTTTACAGCAGATTTATTTCTGCGTAGGCAATTTAATTGAGTTAAAGCCTGTTCTGAAAACCACCACAATAAACAATAAGCTCCAGGTTTTGACCGCATACCGTTTGAATGAATCAGCTGGGTTTGATTGGCATAATCAGTGTGCATAATGTGCTTGCTCCCTAATGCTAACGTAGTTATTTTGTCGTGTAATATGTGTCGTATATCGTCTTTGGGTGAAAGTGCCAATTTATTCGTAAGTTTTAATGTCATGTTTTTTAGACCCTATTCGCATCATAACTAGTCTTGATGTTCTGTACTGTCCTGTAAGCATTTTACATAGTCGTCAAACTTTAATTTGTCTACTCTAGACCTCTGAACACCTTTGAGTTTCTTTATTGTTTTTTGAGATGACTCATAGAGAAGGACTGAATAAACCTTCGCTTTTATGGCTGCAACACCTTTTATTATTTCCCCCTTCATCTCATCTTTAAATTTACCTATAATCCCATAATTATTGATATCAGACCTACAATTTTGCGGTAAATGTGAGGTCTCCATTGAGTTTAAAAAGTGAGTTTCAATGTCTTTGTAGAGGTCTTCTGTCGGTATTATATAATTAAACGAGTCAGTGTCCATGTACCCTAATTTTAGTCTTTCAGTGCCATAAACTGGTAGTATTTCATTGTAATGATAATTATACATTACAGTTTTACTAATGTCTAATATAGACATACCGACGTAAATAGGTTTATCAAATGTTATTTGCTTTTTTGCTAGATGGACGGCTACAAGATTTTCATTGTAAATAGTTCGTTCTAAAAAGTCCGGTCTAGCAATATATTTTTCTAAACGTTTAGGTGAAGATACAAGAACAATGCTACATCGTTTTCTTATATTTTCCATAGTTTTTCCAAATATAGCATTGTTATATAGTTTATAGAGATCACGCTCGAAATCATTTTTAGCATCCTTTCGTAATTGGGCGTTATATTCTACGTAGGGTTTTAACCATTGTGACTGTTTAAATTTCAAAACTTTATTAATTTTTATTAGTTTTAACCCTGCGTTAAGGGCTTGTCGAAGGGCTTTAAAATGAACTACGTAATTTCGCCTATTTCCTAAGTAGGGGGCAAGCTTTTAACTTTAGATTTCGGGTCCGTCTGAATAGATTCAGCTAGGAAAGGTAGATCGTTATGTAGCCTATGCAATTCCTCAGGATAATCAATCCTGAGGAATCCTGATGTAGGAATCAAGGACAAATGATGTAGGAATCAATCCTACATCAACAATGTAACCAGTATTTCCATTCAGATCAGCCATCTCGAGCTCTAGCTCAGTAAATTCATCAGGTCACTCGAACCCTCCTGTGGGTAATGCCTCAGTCATCGCCTTACCATACAAATTACAATAATCCTGGTAAGTGATAAAAGTAGATGGCTGATCACTCATATACTTCTTGTTTGTATACGCTAGCCTATGGGTCGCAACACAAATTCCGCCACGAATACCACGCTCAATCATCAATATCATTTCATAGTCATCAAGTAAGTCAAGATAGACCCCTGTGTACTAACATTGCATCCCAAGTCATACCTGAAGCTGTATAGTAATGGCAGGGTACCTTGTGACTGGCCATGGATAAGTTTCTAAAATTTTCGAAATCAGCGGCTAATTGAACCACGTCAACCATTAAGTAGTGGTCATTATATTCACCCAAGTTTTTGAAGTAAAAGGCTTTCCAGACATTTTGAGCATGATCGTAACCATCCTGAGAAATGTGAGCATCGTTAAGGCTGCTATAAAATGCTTCTTTTGGTGGTAATGACGTCTCATCATACCTCTCCCAGCAGATAACATATTCATACGGAAAGACTCCTTTTCGATTAAGCACACCAGCTAAATTACCAAATATTTTTTTTTCATCTCTTTAAGCTCGGGTAGGTTTTGCACCAGTGTATCTAAGCTGCATGGCATGAATCTAAAGGAGTATATAAATCTTAAGTAAATAATGGAACCATCAGGGCCCCGCACCGCCTTAGAAAAAGAAATAAATCTTTCCTCGTTACTAGGGATGCCTTTGATTATTTCATTGTCATAATCCAATTCCTTGATTATGAAATGACTGTCGTAACCACTTAAATTATGAAGTATAACAGGGATAAATTTTGGATTTTTACATCTTTGATTACATATACTATGGGCGGGTCCTCTGTATTTACCTGTAATGTGGCAGTAGCCCCTAACCTTAGGGTTTAGATTAGAATTTTTTTTAAGATTTTTTTACACAAGTAGCAAGCAAGAGCTGTTTCATGTCTTCTTTTTTCGTCTTCAGTCAGTGTTATAGCTAAGTTTTTGTTGTAAACGCGTAATATTTCCAACGCTTGCTTTCTTAGATACTCTAGAAAGTGTGACGAGGCATCTTCACCCCGGTATATGTAGGGTTTATCAGGGAGAGATGTGGGCTCATTTTCCACGCGTTTCGATTTTTTTACGTAAACACCGAAACTAGTTGCTATATGAGTGTTAAGTGACTTTGTATATGTGTTATTTAATGTTGTAGGATTGATGTCAGTGTTTTAAGTTCCATTTATGTTTGGGTTTGTAGGTGATAAAAGTGCTTCAAAATCAGCATAAATAGTGTATGGAACCCTTAATGTTCTTTCAACGTTTTTAAAATAAATGGATGCATTTTCGGCAGGCATTACTACTTTTGCCTCCTTATTGCTGTAGCAACATTTTGAGTGATCGCTTAATTTCTGTTCTTTAATTGCTTTGTTAAGATCTACAAAATAAGTAAAGCAATGTTTACTAATGGCAATTTGCTTAGTACTTTTAGTAAGTTCGCTTCTAATAAGTCTTACAATTTTTTTTATAAATACATAATGACTACCACCAGTCTTCTTTTTAATTAAAAGAAGGTCCCTGTGGCCATCTAGCTCTTTGTTTACAACTTTTAAGGGGCAAATTACATTATTTTTCTCTAAAGAGAACACATTTATTGAAATATTATTTCGCTTTTCGAATATTTTTATATCGCTTAACGGAACAGGCCAACTCAACATATTCTAGTTGCACGTATTTTTTATTTCTTCGGTGTATTTAGAAACCCTTTCCAAATTATTACCGTCGTCTAATTTGCCAAGAATCGCATATTGAAAACATTTTTGGTCGTGATTTTTTACATTGATACAAGCTTTTTTTAGATTAAATGTCTTTTGGAAGTTTAATATAAGAGCCGCCGCGAAGAGGTTTATATTTATTTACGCGTAACCGCAGCCCATCAATTCTCCCTAACATCCACCCACTATTTTTCATTGCATGGTTTTCCATTTCGGTGTTGAGAGAATTAAAGGCGTGATTTAGAAACAAATCCAAATTTTTATCTTCTAAAATATTAGATGTATTAAAGGCGATATTAGCTGTATTATCGCGATGTCTCTAAAACTACATTCAACAAACATGTTAACCTTCATTGCAGAGTACATTTTACGACACTCTGCTAAGGCTTCCTTTAAAAATCCTCTAATTCTATTAAGAAATGTTTCCATATCACTGGGCTCATTATTTGGTACAAAAAAGGATCGAAGACGACATTTGAAGGCTGTTTCATACTCAATTATATTACAACTACCGACCTTTTTACTAAGTTTGTATTTTGTTGGTTCCCACATCTCAATATTTGCTCCCCCTAATAAACGACTACATATCTTAATATGTTTCCTTAAATTAATCTTAAGTCTAAACTCTTTTTTACTGTATGCACACTGATAAGGTAGAGAACAGTTTTTAAGGTCTCGTTCATATTTTTTTTAAGTATTGTTTCTTTGCATTCATTGCACTGCATTGTATGCAGTCTTAGATTTTTCTTTTTTTTTCTTTGCAAAGAGTGTTATGTTTCTTAAAGTTCCCTTGGTTCTTAAAAAGCTTACCGCATTCATTGCATTTATATGAAATGTTACATGTTTTTAAGTGTCTTTTGTAATTTTTCCTTGTTATAAATTCTTTGCAAATGTCACATTTGAATTTGTTGTGTGGGATTTTATGTGAGTCATTATATGTTTTTGTAATGCTGTCAAAAGAATCGTGGGTCTAGGATTGACAGAGGGGTTAATAATGGAAGCATGGTCTCTAGTCTTAGTAACGGAGTCTATTAATTCTGGGGTGGGTGGGATTACTATGGGGTGGTCTTGTATCGAGTCAGGTTTAGTTGGAGGAAGAGTAAACGCATAAATGGAATCGTCAAGAGTCTACTAACCCTTGGGAAGGTGGGATAACTATGGGATAGTCTAGTGAATCGTGGTCTAGTCTAGATGGGCCGGGTCGGTGTATCGAGTCAGGTTAAGTTGGAGGAAGAGTAAACGCATAAATGGAACCGTCAGAGTCTATTAATTCTGGGGTAGGTGGGATAACTATGGGGTGGGGGGGAGTCTTGTATCGAGTCAGGTTGAGTTGGAGGAAGAGTAAAGGCATAAATGGAATCGTCAGAGTCTATCCTTGGGAAGGTGGGATAACTATGGAGTAGTCTAGTGATTCGTGTCTAGTCTAGATGGGCCGGGTCGTGTATCGAGTCATGTTGAGTTGAAGGAAGAGTAAATGCATAAATGGAATCGTTAGTGTACTTAGGAGATGTGTATTTGTGTGCTGCTTTGTTATGCTTTGAATGCGGCACGGGAGATTAACGTGTGACTTAGATGGCTGAAAACAAGCGTTTTCTATGAGAGAGAAAAATTTTTATATGCTAAACTTTAAATAATTTGTTAGAGGTATTGATGTATTAGGAATGGTGTCGGCTGGTGGTTGTGTAGAAGCGTGTCTTACCTTGACCTTCCTACAAGAAGACTGTATATGTTTTAACATAGATTCTAAAGATCCAAACTCAGTGCCACATGGACATCTACATTTAACGATTTGCAGATCATCCTCGTCAGATTTCGCTACCTTTCTGCAAGAAGTCTCTGTATGATTTATCATAGATTCTAAAGATCCAAACTCAGTGCCACATGGGCATCTACATTCAACGATTTGCAGATTCCTCGAATATATCGGGGGGACAATTTACTGGAGTTCGATTACAATTTCATGATTTAATAGAGCTGATGGATGCAAAAACTTTTGTCCACACCTACAGACTACTCCTCCATAAATAAACCTCCATGCGTGGTCAAAAGAGCGGAGTTCTGGATAATACTATATTATAATAGCGATACTGTTAAAAGATTTTTAATGTCTATTTTTGCCTGACATGGTGTTCCAGCTATCATGATAAATGGGCCTCCTTTTAATTCCAAATAATTTTAAACAATCGCTGAAAATTGGAATATTCAACTCGTAACCACCAGTTCACACCTACCAAGATCCAATAGTGAGGTAGAGAGAACCATTGGTAGAAGGAGAAAAGTCAAGCGGATATTAAAATTAACTATATTAATGAACGATT
This sequence comes from Microvelia longipes, assembly GCA_018340805.1. Lineage (NCBI taxonomy): Eukaryota > Metazoa > Arthropoda > Insecta > Hemiptera > Veliidae > Microvelia > Microvelia longipes. The sequence continues at coordinate 27,833,521 of JACMZG010001911.1, forward strand.
TGGTGGTTTTAGCTATAGGCTTAAGGTAATGAGCTTTTATTATGGCATGGTTAATAATAGGCTTAGACATATTTGTTGGGTCGTCGCTGTCATGGTGATATCAGTAATAATATGTTCTTTGCTATAGGCTTAAGGTAATAAGCTTTTATTACTACAGCCTTTGTGACATGGTTAATAATAGGCTTAGACATATTTGTTGGGTCGTCGCTGTCATGGTGATATCAGTAATAATATGTTCTTTGCTACCATTCTATTTCTATGTCCTAATATATACCGCATGTTAGTAATTATAAATAAATTTGTCGCTAGTATTTTGAATTTTTTTTAGTGAAATCATTAGAAACAGTTGTTAAATACCTAAAACTATTAGTATGTCTACTTAGAGCTACTATAAGCATTGATATACATCCAAGTGGTTTATGTTTATTCTAATAAGCACCATCCGTTACGATATTACTCCCTGAGCTTCATGTTTAGTATGAGTCCATATAATTTTTCTTTTAAAGGGTCAGTAACCATATTTTTCTGATTGCGTAAAGATCAGTATAAGGTTGTCTGTTGAAATAAATTTTAACATAATTTGACATTAATAGACATAATTTATTAATAGGACTATGGTTTGGCTCGAGAGGTGCTATTCCTACAATAACATCAAAATTCTTCGACGATATGGGAATTGACCCCAAAAAACTGACGCAAATATCTGAGAATATTATTTTAGATTCGTTAGGCATAATTAATAACCATGTGTATAATTAACTTATCTAGTTTTAGATATAATGTACAAATTTAATTTTTGTTTGTTTAACCTGATAATTTATTTTATGTATTTAATTTTTTTTACTATAGTTTTACTTATTTCATTGTTAATTGTCATGTTTAATGTGATTGATTAGTACGCTGTGTTTTAGCAACTCATTGTATATGAGCAGCCCCACTATGTATTTTTTTTGTAAATATATTGTGTTTCTCTCATGTAATAAAATATATGTAGTCTGTCATGTTCATGCAGTCAAAGGATTAATTATTTAAATTTTTTTTAGGTGAAATAAATTATATCCACTGCCATTGTCTGATTTTGGGTGATGATGACTCCCGTCTGTAATAGTCGGTCTGATTAAGCGATATCGTTGTATCGCTATCTAAAATCTTAGATTTTAGTTCTCTATCAAGCAAAAATTGGGTATTCTGAGTTACTAATATAAATTTATTAGATGTGTTAAACTAATTTTCATTAAAAGGTACGTGAAACCCATTATTTTGCAGGCAGGCAGGCAACCCATTCTATATGTATTTGTTGTATGCCAGATATTTCTTCCTGTTGTTATTGTAAATTTTATAATGACCAGGTTGACAGTGCACCTATTACAGCCAGTGAAATTGCTAAATTAACTTTGCAAGATAATAGTTTCAATAAAGTTTATAATTGGGTTATGAATGGCTGGCCAGTAAATTGTCAGGACATAGATTTGGCTGATTATTTTAAGAAAAAAGACTCCATTAGATGTGACGAAGGATGTCTAACATGGGGAATGAGAATCATTGTACCCACTATTTTACAAAAACAAATTTTAATACTTTTGCATGCTGGCCATCAAGGTATTGTTCGCATGAAGCAACTGGCACGTTCATTTGTTTGGTGGCCACACATTGATAACGACATTGAAAATTACGTTACCGATGTCAAGCATGCCAAACCTTCAGGAAAGGAACGGGAGAGACCACCACTGTTCTTATGACAGTTACGCAGCGAAGATGGCAGCGGATAAATATTGATTTTGGGGAGATAAATATAAAAGATTCAAAAAAATATTTTTTGTGTGTTGTAGATTCCTACTCAAGATGGCAAAAGTAGTATTTATGTCTTCCATCACGGCTGAAAAAACTATAGGCATTCTTAGAACTTTATTTGCTGCTTATGGTTTGCCGGAAAAAGTGGTTTCTGATAATGCACCCCAGCTAGATAACACAGCCTTTCAAGAGTTTTTATCTAAAAATGCTATTAAACACACCTTTTCACCTCCATACCACCCAAAAAGTAATGGAGCAATAGAGAGATATACGGATACGGTTAAGAGATCCATAAAATAAATTAAGTGGGAAACCCCAGAGCTAACTATCCAGCACATGGACAACAGTGGACAACTTTCTTTTTGCCTACAGAAATACTCCACATGCAGCTACAGGACGTACACCAGCTGAATTATTTTTGCAAAGGCGACCACGTACGTTAATTTCAATCACTAATCCAAATATTGCAGAAAATAGGGAGAAATCTTATCCGCAAGTTAGTAACCCCAAACTTAATTATTATTTTAATGAAGGGGATCTAGTGTGTGTCAAATCTGTGCGAGGGGAATCAGAAAATTGGTCCCCGGGAAAAATTGTTGTGAGGAAGAGTTTGGTAACTTTTTTTGGTAAAAATCAATGATAAGTTAAGATTTGTTAATCAAGATCATATTAGACCTAGAATCCAAACCTTACAAAAATCGACCTACCAACACTACCAACCTCATGCTCATCATAATCTTATACCAGAAGTACCACTACTACCATCCTCCAATAATAGTACTATGTCATCACCACCAAATATCAACTTAGCTCCTCCTCCACAAAAGCCAGCTGATCAAAGTAAATTGGCTTCTCAACAGATTGATCCTGCTCCTAAAAGATCTTCAATTGCTCCCTCTCCACAAACCACAGATGTGGCTAGGAGAAAGAGTATAATTCAGTCAGAACCAAGCCTGAGAAGATCACAGAGGGTAAAAAGGGCATAAAAATAAATTTATGTGGATGATTTTATCTGTATCTATAAAATTCCTCTATTCTAGACGAAGCCATAAATATTTTAAATCAAGCATTTAAAATAACTACGTATGACAATGTAGAAAATTTTCTCGGAATGGAAATAAGAAGAAAGGATAATTGCATTACTGTCACCCAAACTAAATATATCTAACAGCTTTTAAAAAATTATAAAATGGATGATAGTAACCCGGTTACTTCACCCCTCGACCTATCAAGACTTGGAACTGTGGCAGGACTCAAAGAAAATTGAACAATAATTATATCAAGAATTGATCGGTTCGCTTTTATACCTATCTACAAAAAAACGACCGGATTTAGCTTATCTGATTAGCGCCCTATCAAAATACAGTTCTGATCCTCGTGAAATATATTGTAGTGCTGCAAAAAGGATTTTGCGTAACTTCTAATTACAAACTTATATACAAAAAGAGTAATCATAATATACAATGTTTTGTGGTTAAGCTGGAGAGACGGAAAGGGCAAACAACGCTCTACCACAGGTTACGTGTACGCCATTGGAGGTAATATTTTGTCATGGCTATCAAAGACACAGACTATTCTGAATCTCTCAACTTGTGATGCTGAAGTCGTTGCTATGACAGATGCTGTTGAGGGGGGAATATTCTTGCAATTACTTCTAGAAGAGCGCTTGGATAGAAGTAATGTAAACTTATTGCCATACATCTACTATGTGATAACTAATCTCAGATTATCGTGAGAGAGTGTCATAATTGGTTTTCGAATGGCAGTAAAAGACAGATTGAATATAGCAAGTTATATCATGTAATGCAAGAAGCGGCCCCTACTAAAATCAATAAATTAGCTGGAACAAGATGCTGTCAAGATATGAAGCAATTAAAAAAGTTTTTGATCAGTGGGATGTATTAGAACTACATTTTAAATTAGCCAGTCAAACAGAAAATTGTTATACAGCTTTTCAGCTTTCTCAACTTCTTGGAAGTAAAATAAACAAAGTTTATATTTTATTTTTAGCTTTTGTTTTGAAACCGGTAATAAACATAAATAAGCTATACCAATCTGATAATATTGACATGTTTAAATTGAATCAAGAACTTTTATTGTTGCTACGTTCATATTTATAAATTATTATTAAATTATTATACCACCAAGCAGACTTGGTCAAGTAAACATTGCAGATGTATCAAAATTTGACTTTAAAAATGGCTCTTAAGCCCATCACAAATACATTTGTGATCAGGCTTTTTTAAAAAAAGCCTGATTTTGGGGGTTTTTTGGGCAAGGGTTGGGGGGATTTTGCAGACCTCATCTGGCAACACTGCTAATTTGCAGTCCACCTTGCCAAAAATGGAACCACATCTTCTAAATCACATTATATTATAAGACAGGTTGTATCTTTATATAAAACAAGTTGACAAAACAATTTTTGTCAAACATGTACCTTCTGACAGCCAACTGGCTGATTTTTAACATAACCCTTGCCTAAAACACCAGTTGCTAAAATGGCATTATATGAACGGGTGTTGTTAATTTTATGGGGGAATTACAATATTGTTGTAGGAGTGTTCTTATTTTCTAAATTAAGGGTGTTACTTGTAGTTTTTAATTTTATTGTGAGAGCTAGTGTAAGTGAACTGTTTATTATTTGTGCTACCTCTTCTTTATTCTTATATGTGGTAAAATTGTAATCTTTGATATAGTTTAATATTTTGTGTGTGATTAGTTTATTGTTGTTGTGGGTGGTGTTTTTATGGGGGATTTTTTGATGGTTGGCAACACTATTTGCAAAATATAGTTCACATGTTCTTGAGAGGGAATTCAATGAGTTGTCTTGAGTATTGTGTGTTGGTGGTGTTTTAAATTTTTCTATTGGAAGTAATCATTTAATTTAATTCAATTTAATAGTATGTATAAAGTAAAACAGTAACTTTGTATTTTGTTTTAGTGTTTGAAGATCACGTTGTGTCTTTTTGTTATTTTTTATTAACGTTTTTCAGATTATATATATTCAGTAAGTTTAGATGGTTATTTTCGGTATGTATTTTATGGTGCATTTGAATGATCCTTAGTTCTTACCATTCCCATATGTCCTATGTTTTATGGCCTCCTAGAGCCGTTTATATCTTTGAGGAGAAATAATGAATTCTGATTGTCATGTTAATTATAATTTCGTGTGTGGTTGGTCTAATCAGTTTTGATTTATTACTCTATAAGTTATACTGTATCGGGTGAGAGTAAGATATAATATGGTGTTCTTCTGTATTGTGTTTAAAATAGATTATCTGTAATAATTGAAGAATGCGAGATTTAATCAATTTGATTATAAGTGGAGAAAACTAGTGGGGATAATCCTGTGGGCGGTTTTTGCGTGTATAGTGTTTCTCTGAGATGCTCGGGCGAGTACTGTTGGGGTGTTGATGTGTTGATTAGGGATATATAATAAAGATCTATTTGTGGTTCCTAATGTAGTGATAAGAAGATGCTAAAATATCATATTATTGTTATATATGATAATATAAGGGACTAGAAGATCATTTTTTGTTAGTCTCGAGATAAAATGTAGGACACCAGTAGGTTGTTATTCATTATCGTGTGTCAAGTGCTGAGCGTTTTATCATTGATATGCACTAGTTGTTTCTCGTAATGTCTCTATATGTAAGTTGAGGTTGGACAATACATGGTGTATCGTTTCTTTTCTTCATTTATAACATTTAAAGAACTTTACAGGTTATTTGATTTCTTATATTAGTACAATTGTGGAGTAATTATAAGACCGCTGAAATTTAAATTATGTTGGTAGACTTCATGTAATATCTCTGTCTTTCCATTAAATTTGTAATAATGACTATAAGTATCTAATGGCAAACGGATGGCTTTCTTCTTAAAGCTGATAGCTCAATAGGAAAGAAATTATTCACAGATTATCTCATTAATTGGCTAGTTGGAAAATTGAGAGGGGAGAAAAAAAGATCTCGTATGTCTTGTGAAGATAGGATCATAACCAAGTTTAAGTTGCCTTGTATGGACAAAAAGTCAGATATCTTAAGTGTGGAAATGAGGTAAAATTATGATATTTTGATGTACTTCTATCGATCAGAGATCCGATAGTTAAGAGAGTTGGGGCTTCCACAGCGACACTTCACAATTGAGGGTAAGAAGGTTGTATGAAACGTCCCCTTTTTAGGTTGTAGTAGTATTTTTATTTAATTATTGTATTAGTCTCTCAAACCCATGTGTCTCACAACGAAATGAAAAGGCTGCAAGGATAGTGTAATTCTTTTTTGGAAGAGGCAAGGTAAATAAGCACTATCCTGAATTAAAAGTGTGAGGGAGTTAGGCATACGGGATATATTTCTTTCTCTATATGCTAAAATTAAGGATAGTACTTATAGTGTGTAATTAAAGAATAATAATTGCTGTAAGTGTGCAAATGTGTACTACTCAATATATTAAATGCTTCTCATGAAACGTTTAACGTTAGAGTATTTATAATGAGTGGAAAACTATTATTATTAATGAGGGATGATGAAATTGTTGTTATAAATCTTTAGAGGAAACGGTTAAGAAGTCACAAATACAGACAAGGGGAATTGCCGATGAGTGCTGTCTCTTGCGAGTATACATAGGTATTTGGTTCCGCTCCGGGAAGCAGGTAGGTGGTTATATATAGGTCGATTGAAGATCGGCTAGAGCTACTTTATCGCTGATGTGTGGCCTGTGGTGTTTATAATAAATTTTAAACTGTATGTTGTGTGATCTCTCTTTGATGAATGTAATATTGTGAAGGTTTTTGTAAGAATCAGAATATTTATTGATAGTGTGTATTTAAAAGTAAGAAGAAATATTGGGATTTTTATAGTATATAAATAAGATAAGTAGAAAACTGATTATTTAGTTATATTTCTCAATCAATCAGAGTGTCATTGATTGATATTAATATTAACTAATAATTTTAATCTTTTAATGTCTTGGAGCAACAATAATAGTCAGGGTATACTAGCAATGATTACTGGAGGTGTTGACAGATTTGGTGCGGAAGAGGCACACAGACATAGATGACTATGCAAAGTGTGTCTGTCATAAATAGAGCGTGGATATCCCATCACGGAAGAAAAAATTGATCGCGTTAAATCCTCCGGGCTCGTGATGTGCCAGAGCTCGTAGATTAGAGTGGGATGTATAGTGTGAGTTTATCATACGATTTCAAAAATCTACGTTAAAGATGGATTTTCAATAAAACTATAAGTTGTTGTGATTGTGGCAGCATCGTGATTCATTTTTATAAAATTCGTGTCAGCTGTCTGGTGTTCTTGTTTAAAATCTGAATAGTCTTCTTTATAGTCATATTTGGTGTGGTTTTGTTGCCTACGATAGCGATACTTACTGTTTGGGTTGTATTAGAGAGCTTTTTTTAATCTTATTTGCAAATCATATAGTTATATGTGATATTCCTGTTTTTATTATTATTTATATAAAAGTTATTATTGGATCGTGTTTGTTTACTTGTGATTGGTGAAATTGAATTGTATTAATAAAATGAAAGGTAAAGGGCAATATAGTATTGATTTGTGTTCGCGCGATATAATCCTGAGGACCGTCTTTTGTTAAGATGACGATAGCACAATTATCGTGTTAAAAACGTTAATTTGCTTTTGTAGTGAATTGCTCTCTATATATAAAAATCCTAAGAAAGGTTTGTTTGATATAATTGATAATGCGTGTGTTCTTGTTAAAAAATTGTGTTTAGATATAAGATAAAAAAGTACAGTAACCATCCAGCAAGATATTCCTGGTGTTGGTTTATTTTACTCATTCGTTGACTTAATCAAAAAAATATTCTTACAACTCTATGAGGGCGGAGCTAACTATTGACCGGTAGGTTGTACGTATTTTATTAATAATAATAGGAATTTTTTTATTATCGAGTTTATATGTGTTCTGATCCGTATCGATAGTGTATGTGTATGTTAGATACTGTTGTCATGTTTTTAGTTAATTGATTCCGGGCTGTCAGCTTAGAGGAATCATACAGGGACAGGGTTTTAATAATGGGGTTCATTATCACTAGGTGCTTAGATTAATTATAACTATTTATTTACCGATGTTTTTAATAAGAAAGAGCGGAATTGATTTATATATACATATATTAGAGTTATTATTTGATATTTATCTCGTAATTAATATTTTATTGCTCACTACATGCCGATTTATTATATCACTGTATCAACTTAATAGTTGATTATTTTATGTGACTCGATTAAGTAAGGAGATGCGTAATTGTGGTTCATTTTGGTAGACTGTTATGTTATAATTGCGGGAGCATGTTTAGTATAGCGAGTGCTTTCCAGGGTGAAGGACTTATGATGGAGAGCCGGCGGGCGTTGAAGTTGATAGGGTTATTAATAGTGCAGATACGGCCCGTGTTGTTTTGTAATCATGGTGGTCTGTCTCTGGTGAGCATTTCAGATCAGGTTGTTGTTAGATTAGTGATTTTGATCGTCTGGTACACGGGGTCAGGAGAGATGACAGTCTTTTATTACTAAACTTAGGTCGAGAAAGTGCTTAGCCATATTTTCCCATGGATCCGGACGTTGTAGATAGATTAGTTCTATGGTAGGATGACATGTCAACATTTACCTGCCTAGGCAGAGAAAGTAGCATTTCCCAGCCGCCCCTGCCTATGTACTGGTTAGAGTGTAAAGTTTGAGAATGAATAATTGTTTTTGGTGAAATCTTATTGTAGTAGTAATAATAAATATGGCCTATTGGATACTTGGTATTTTTTTAAGTATATTTAGTATATTAGTGAAGTATATTATACCTTAAGTATTATTGTTTTTATAAGCTAATTATAAATTAAGTTACTTAAATATAAACTATTTTTGTGTTTATTATATGATAGCTTTAGATTATAAACAGTTTGTTAATGTGTAAATCTTTTAATTTTAGATTTTAAATAATTTATAATTGGATTACGTTATAATTTATTAAGGCGCAACACAATTTGTCTTGTGTTTATAAGTTTTTAGTCTTTCTCTTTATTTTGTTGAGTCGAAGCTCATCGGGAGATTTATCTTCGTTTCGTACTTCATGATACGGAAGCGCGTATTTATAAATAAACATGTTAAAAATAAGTTAGTTTATTATCTATAGCCGTTTGTGATGAATATCTGTCGAAATTGAATAGTTAGAACGAACTTTTCGAACATACCCCGTCGGTTATGTTTTGGATATAATAATAGCTGTACAAATTGCCATAAGAGTAGCCTTACTACCCGGCAAATCAGGGAAGTAGTGATTATCTCTCAAAAGTATAATGAATATTCATACATGTAATTTGTTGGCTCCAGGTGAGTAAATAATATATAGTTGTAAGAAGGTAATGTTAAGAATGGAACTGTGTCTCTGTGTCCTATCGACTCTGTTTGTTTTATAAGAAGAACTGTACAATACACTAAGATCGAGCGTCTAATTCTTTGATATAGTTTCTTCCGGTAGATGTGATATAGATCTTTTATTAATCAGTTTCAAGAGAAAATGTCAAATATAATACTATATTATTTAATCTTATTTAATGGCGTAATGAAATGTTGTTTCATAGAATGCTAGTTTTTAAGTATTACTGTTCGCAAGTTTTCTTATATTTTATTGAACGTATTAGTGTGAACGTGAGGGCAGGAAAGGATACAAACAGGGTGAGAGCTCGGGATGCTCTTTTCAGGTTTGGTTTGTTGGTCTGGCGTGTCAGTTGCAAATTAAGTGAGTGGAATTTAGTTGAGCGTGGCTCTCGCTTTCGCAGGCTTCGTGCAGTCTAATTTTAATGTGAGAAAATACCTGCTCGCTTTCGCGCCTCTGACGAGAGTTTATTTAGATTAGTCAGAAGAACAACCCTCGCCTTCGGCTCGCGGTTCTTACTCTTCCCGATACTAGTCATGTATAAGGTATTTTTCCATTTTCTTGTTGTCGGTTAGATACTTCTCAAAGTGAAAAACTATTTAAATGAATAAGATTGTGAATATTATGAGTTCTTTGCAACTTGTTGGATTGTAATGGTGAGAGTTTTGTAAATTTATTCGACTTTATTTATATGATAATGTAAAAAAAGATGCTGAGATAAGGTAGCAAATATATTAATTTTTAAATTTTTATGTGTACATCAATATTTTACATAATGAGTAGTTCAATGAGCCCATGATATATTATGATTGTGTTCTGGAGAGATTTATTGTCGATTCACTAGAGAATAATAGGCTACTCATGGTGAAAAGAGAGAATTAGTATTTAAGTGTCAATATATGAAATTTTTGTATGTGTGTGGGTTTTATTTTATATATAAAAAAAAAAAATTAAATGTAATACTCTAATATTGATATTTCTTTTGAATAATGAATCTTGGATGTTTAACATATATAAGTCACATGACAGGTTTTTCCGTCCTATTCATGTGTTAACTCTAATAAGTAAATATAGGATTTCTAAGATAGTTAAGGGGGGATAGTTCAGTTAAACCATGTTGATGTATTACTCGTACAGATATTATAATGTTATTCTGATATGTTTAGCACTTTTCATGAAGTATAGTATTATATAGTATTTAATAACTACAATATGTGTTAGAGATGCATGTGGTTAAATACTGAGTGAGTGATGCGTCCAGTTGATTCTATCTTAGAATAGCTCGCTCTGTGTTTGTGGTGAGGTTGGGTAGGAAGGTGTGTTATATATGATGTGTATTATTATGGTTTAGCGTAGTTGGTATGAGCCTGTGTCGCTAGGTGAATATTTTAATGTATAGTGAATTATGGTAATAAGATAGTCTGATATGTCGTAAAAATTTAAGATGTGTGTTGAGGAGGATGTTGTATGGGTAGAAATTTTAAAATATTAATCGGCTGAGAGAGTTAAATGCGGGCGGTGGAGAATGGCGTAAATATGTGCGATTAGTATTATTGAATTTTAGTCGTGTGTGTAAGGAGAGAGGACAGAACATTAAAAATGAGAGAGAAACAGATCCGTCCCCTCCGACTGGATTACTGGATATCCCATACCTTTATAACATGATAATGAATTCGATATGTTCTTTGAATTCGTGTGTACCCAGATCTTCTTTTTATAAAGTTATAACTTAGAGCTTATTATGCGAATTGATACAAAAATATTGATGCTAATATGACAATCAAATTTATGTACAGTGTGTGTGTTATCGTTGATAATATTATAAGATTTGATAATTTTGTGCCACTTCTCGTATTTTGTCTAATTATTAGTTGAATAAGTTATCGATTTTTGTTCTGATCTCCTATTAAAGGATTTAACAGGAGATGTAGAATTCGTTCTCGGAGTGGTTATACCTTGTGTTAATGTCCTGATAGTATGTGTCTGTGATAATGATATGAGAGATCTCAAGAAAAGTTCGTTTTATATCTTGTGTTCTACCGTGGGGTCGAGTATAGGTGGTGTTTAATATTACTTAGGAGATTATTGTGATTTTTTTGGGTATCGATTACATTCGTAATCGAGTGACATTTGATTGAATGTCGAGAAGTCATCGAGTGTACCTTCTGTTTAATGTTGAATTTGTATAGTCGGGTTAGATGTAGACATTGTTTTATTTCGAAAATTTTTAAATTTCCTATATATTCAAGGGCGGGAGCGAGTGTTGGATACAATGCCTATGGGGATTATACACATGTTAATAATTTTATATTAAAATATGTAGATTTATAAGATATATAATTTTTATGTGAAATAAACGTTTTACGCTACATACGACATCTCTTCGATACATTTATGATGTTATCGAAATATGTATATCGTTTCAATTCTAAACCTACCTTCCTAATCCCATCTAATTGTGTACTTATTTTTTAGTGAACTGTGATATTAAATAAAGGCATATGTTATTTATTAAAATGAAAGCAACGCTTATGTGACTTTTAATTCAGGTATATATTATACTATGTTTTCAGCTATATATTATAAACCGGGCTAGTAATGTTTTCAATAGAATTTCTCAAATATTAAATTAAATTTAATTGTAAACATATTTACTTTTACTCATTTATTTTATTTAAAATATAAAATGTTTGTGGTGGTCAAATATGCGAAAAGTTCTTCATTTCGTCACGAAGAGGCCTCAATATTCATTACGCGGCTCACAAAAAGTGGCAAAACAAACAATGTGAAGTGTAAGTTTTGCTAAAAGTTGTTATTTTTTAGCGAAGTTTTCTTGAAAAAAAAAATATCTAATAAGCAGCTCGTGTGGTTAGAGACGGTCCCGGGAACTGTGTCCAAAATCTGTCACAAACATTTTTTTATGCCTTTATCAACCTACAACAGAAATTACTGTCCCTTTCTAGGAATATTTTTAAATCAACTTTGGAAACACGAACCCTGTTAGGAAAATCAGGGTTATGACTTATAAACCCGATTTAATGGAGTCAGCAAAATTGTCAAAAATCGTTAAAATTAAAGTTATATTTTTTTATGAAAAAAGTCTTTGAAAAGACCTCAGAAAAAATGATGAGCTTCAAATACGTTTGCGAATAATGATGTCGTGTATTTTATCATCTATGCATAAATAATCGTATTTCTTGAAAAAGTCGAAATATTAAAATATGTGTGACTGCTCTGGTTTAAAGCATATACTGGAAAACTTAAGCAAGGGATGGATAAGGAAAGCAAGCATTTCAAAGAAAATTCGCTACCGGCTTGCGGACCTCTGCGCCAGAATTTTTATTTATTAACATTGTAAAAAACATGTTTCTAGTTAAAAGCGTTTTATGTTAGAACCTCTTCTTAACAAGAATTGAAAAGTAAGGGTCAATCCGCATAATAGTTGTTTATCCCATAGTGTCTTATGTATAGACTTATTGCCCGCGTATTTTACGTATTATTTTCTAATATATTGCAATATTAATCTATAATATATAGGAGTAAAAAGTCCGACTAGAGTTCAATGATTATAAGGGGTTTTTGTATTTATGTAAATATGCAATACTATTAATGTTATCATACATCAGTTGAGTTGTAATTATTTGCAATTGAATGTAGGATTAAATAACTATATCCATAAGTAATAAGCTATTTTTAAAGTTGTAGTTTTTATCTCTCCGTATAAAATTTTTTTTTTCTATAATATATACGGGAATTTTCGTGCTAGTTTGTGCTCGTGTTTACTTTGTGGTGACCCGATATGTATAACATTCAGTAGTGAATGCGTGGTGCCGTCGTGGTTATTTGTTGTCGTTGATAGAATTCCAATTTTCGTTAGCTTAATGTCTGTCTCTGTTTTAGCCTTCTGTTTAATCACAATACTCAGTAGCAGTTGGTCTACTCAAGTTTGCAGGCTGCGTATTAATGTTGCAAATTTTTATTTTCTGATATTTTATTAGACCCAGTGGTTGATACGCTAAATATCCCTTTACAAATTAGAGAGCATTATTCTTATTCATTTTGTACTCTGATAGGTCATTTTAACTTTTAAGTGTACTTTATATTACATTTTTGGTGATGATTATGGTGTTATATGTTTTGCGATGGTACGGTATACCAGATAATTATGCGTGTTTCCTTTAAAAATACAGAGAAAATGCCAGTAAACAAGTAGCGTTGTGTGCAGAACCGGACATGAGTTCATTCTGTGTGCCTAATAAGTCAGAAAGCATAAATCCGGATTCGGATTTTTTGTATGACCAAGGCATTTGGTCTTTTTTCCAAGCACGGTTTTATGATTTTTTCGCTATTTTCTGAGTCTGTTGCGGGTTTGGTCTATTCCTGCCTACCGGGTGTGATTTTTGAGTTTCTCTGTTACTGGGCGTCGAGATAGACAAGGCCTTTGTAGAGGTTAGGAATTTCGGTTTCTCTGATGGGTTTTGGATTTTTTATATCTTATATGGGGTTATATTTTTTATTTACGATAATGTTTCTAATTTTGTGTTGATATTTTTGTTTTGTGCATTTTAGGTGGTGGGAATGTTGGTGTTTATGAGTATATTTTTTTTTCTTATCTGTTTTTTAAAGGGAGCATACTATGAGTTGTGTTTATTATTATTATGAGTTTATGTGATTTGGGTAGTTTGGGGATTAATTGGTAATTTTGTGTGTGCATTCTTGGATGGAACACGCATTCCGAAGGAAATTCGCCGAACATGTGAAATTCTCGTGTGTACGCACCACGCCAGAAATTTTGGGTGGGATTGGTTGGATTTAGATTTTGTTATTGGTGAATTTAGTAAATAATTTGGGCTTAAATCACAATAATTATATGATTGTCTTTTTTAGCATATTAATAAGTCACCATTTGTATAATTTATTGTGATTGATTATCTTTTCATTTTTTCGTGGCTAATCTACAATACAATTGTTTTTATTTTAATTTAGGTTATAATTAATTATTATTTTCGAATTACTGTGTTTTTAACTTAGCATAATTCACTCTTTATATGAACACGTTATTATTATGGATTTTAAAGGTACAATTTATTAATTTGAGTGTCTTGTGTATACTTGTGTCATAATTTAATGTATTATCTACATATACTATCTTGGTGTTATTTTTGATTTTTGTAATTATTAGATAAAATCTCTGGATGTTGGTGTAATTTTTCTTCAGATATTTTTTACTATGTACGCTTAGAAGAATGAAGGATATTGGCTGTTATGGAAGTGATGGTAGAGGGTATACAGAATATATACCGTATTTTTTATCTATCTTAGATTACCCTTTATTTGTTAAGTTTGTTAATAATTGTAGATTGAGAGATTCGTGGTATGATGTTCTGTTCTGTAGAGAGAGGTTTTTTTTTTTTTTAGTTAGATGTGTGTTGTGGGTCCAGCTAAGAAGAGTGTGAAGTACCTTTTTCGTCGGAGAATGCTGTTATCACGTATAAAATTTATACGTTCATATAATTTCAAAAGTTATTTATATATAACTAGATAATAAATCTCATGATGAGAAAATTTGACAAAAAATTGTGGGAGAGATTTCTTATGTCGTTATTTTTAAATCACAACAGGTTGTTTGTTATTGTATTCTGAACTGGATCTGCAGACGTTATCAACCTATTTATTTGTCGTGAATATTATTAGTAGTATTTTTTTTTGTTTTAATTGGTTATTGTGATTCAGTTGTCAATATTTATGTCAGTTTATTGTGGTGTTGAGGATTCCAGAACGCTCCTCAAAGGAGTCTGTATTATTTTTTGTTCATTGTTCATGGGATAATTTTTACGTATTACTATGGGATATTTGTTCGATCTCTTCGTTTAGATAGTGCAGATTTAGATTATATAGGAGGAGTACTCCGTCAAAAAAATCCAATGTAAAATCTTCATATAATACGTTTATTAAAAATATTTTGAGTTTATATGTATAACTACCTCGAATTTATAGGGTAAGAGTACTCTTAAGTAAATTAGTGAGAATCACTACAACTTTAGAACTGGTATAAGTGATAATTTTATTGCTAGCGGAAATTTGTATTTATTTTAACATGCATATTGATAAACTAGCCAATTTTTATTCTCTCGGTGTTCAGTCTCATATAATATTTATCATGATTCTTATTCTTATTTTACGGTGTGTTTATGGTGTCGTTTATATATGATTATAATAATAAGTAAGTCTAGGATTTAATTCTGTTTTATGTGTTAATAATTTTAATTTATTACTATATTTAATTAGATAATTAATACACTAAGATTTTGTTGATATTAATGAGGTCTGATATTTTGTTAACTAATAATTTTATTATAGGGTTTAAAAAAATATGTGGAATACTCTCATATATCGGCACAAGGTGTGTATGGGACTCGGGCCAATTATGTTTATTGGTGACCAATTAAAGGTCGCGACCACGATCTTATACTAACACTCAAATTCATAACTCGCATTATTTTTCTATTGTTTATGTTGCATTTATGTATAGGACAACTGATATATATTAATAAGATAGGAACTGTAGAAGTGTTGGAAGACAAATATTTTAAGCAATTGAGCAAAGTTATTCTCCTATATAGTGAGTATCTGTTAAGCGATACGCAAGTATGAATTTGATACCCTGTAATATATTGTTTTAATTTGTATTTATGGTCTCAGTATGTTGTGTTGGGTGCCTATGTTTTGAAATGCAAATATTTAATATATCTTATTTACGTTATGGATGTTTTTCAAATCTAATGTGATGGTATACGTGTTTCGTTGTCTACTCAGTATTCTGACTATATTTGGTCTTTTATTTGGTTTTAGGTTATTAATTAGCTGTTCAGTCTATTCATTATTTTTATTTATGTATTTTATTATCTAATAGGTTTTTTTATACCTTAATTATTGTTGTAAAAGTTGTTTTATGTTTACGACTATTTTATATCTCATTAAATGATACTGAGGTTGAGATAATAATTAAATTTTGTATATCATTTATTGTTCATTTAAAGCAATTGTTTTGTTTTTAAAATTTGGAGTGTTGTCCGTATTGTTATAAATTTTTTATTTCTCTAATGATTTCCTACTATATCATCTATAGAATGAGTCGCTCGATGTGTAGACTAATATTTTTATAGAGATAAAATATGATTTATTTTTCATAATAAGTCGGTGTGGGCAAATGTTTGTTCTTTTACCGAGATTTTGTATTTTGATCTATGCGGTCTCATACTAATCATTCCTTTTTTTATATCATTCGGTATTTAAGACTTATCTCGATTGATTATCTAAGTATTGCATGGATAGAGCCTCAGTATATTTCTTCTTATTTCTATTATATCTATTTCTTATTTATATTTTTAAAGAACAATAAGAGAGAAAACTATCCCTGGATATGTTTCCATGAACTTCAAATATATTAATTAAAAAAGTTTAATGGAGTCCGAGTGTAACTCTTGCTTTTGAGCAGGTGCTGCGAAGAACGCGCTGTCCTCGAATATCAGAGGACTTTTTTTTTCGCTGTATTCTACTCGAGCCAGTATACATTTTTGATATTCTCATACACGCTGAAATCCGTTCAGTCCTTCTAGCTGTTATATAGTTATATTATTTTTATTTACTTGGTAATGTCTAAAATGAGTGATTATTCAATTATTTTTGTTATGATTATAATTCATTTCGACTATTAATGTTATTAAAGATCGAAAGGAGTCAAAGAAATGGAAGAAAAACAACCTTCCACAGCTCCTTTAACTTCCAAACGGGTTTTTTACACGAATTTTGCGTTGCGAAATGAGTCGCTATAAGTTTTTACTAATAACTGGTTATGCCTTTGATGTGATTGATTGAGTGTCGTATAGGCTCCAAGAGCTATGCTTGAGGTTGAAGGTATGCATTTCAGTGATATCCAAAAAAAGAGCTAAAGTGGGGATCAGTGTATAGCAGTATCTGTGTTAGGTGTTGTGGATTTTGCTTAAGTTGTTCTTGTTTACAGTCTCTTATCACTTATCCTCAGTACTCTATGTGGTATTAGGTTACTCTTTTTTATTTTTTTGTAATCTTTCTAGTAAGATTCTGTTTTTATGAATTTATGGTTGTAGTTAAGTTATTTTTGATTTCTGTTTTTTAAGTTTATTTTGTAATATATATGTAATTATTTATTTTTTTTTTTAGACGATGTAAACAGTAGTTGGCTCCGTCTAATGATGTTGCTTTTGTTCTTCAAGAATATAATGTCTGTTCATTATCTTGATATGATTAAATAATTTTTTTTTCTTGTGATACATCTGGTGTTTATACACTCGTGTTCGTACCGGTTTTAGAGAGAAAAGTTGTTATTTCAGGTGTGAATAATTAGCTGACATCTTATTTTTAATTTTTTTTTATACTTGTGGTAGGATTGATAATAAATGTATATTCTATTTTAGATTCATTATTTCTATTTCGATTTGATTTTGGTATTTTATTTAATTAGTGTAATGTTTTTATTTGTGTAGTTATTATTTATCTTTTTTTATCAAGGATATTCAAAATATTCTTAGTAATATTGATCATTATGTTACCTAAATGGTAAACTCTTCCGATTTTAAGTGGTTGTTTTTTTTATAATTCTTTTTATTACAGCTCTTTGTGATAGTAATTTATACGGGTAAAGTTGTTTTTTTATTTTGTGCAATAAATTTTATAAGTGGAAGTTTTTCTTGTATCTTGTTTATACATTAATATTTGATATGTTTATATTAATTTGAATTTGGT
The DNA here is from genome assembly GCA_018340805.1 of Microvelia longipes. Lineage (NCBI taxonomy): Eukaryota > Metazoa > Arthropoda > Insecta > Hemiptera > Veliidae > Microvelia > Microvelia longipes. The sequence goes on from JACMZG010001911.1 coordinate 27,851,488, forward strand.
TTAAGAGTTCTTTTTTGTATTTTATATTCTAAATAGTTGTGCTCCTTTTATAAATCTTATTTCCTATTTGAAGTTATATTTTTGATCTTTAATTTTCTCTAATATATATGTTATATTAAGTATTGGATGTCTCTAATTGTATTGTTAATACTGTTGTATTGTAATTCTGTTATTAAATCGTTGTTAACTGAATATTGATTATCTATTTGATTTTCTATATTTTGTTCATTTGTTTGTGAGTGGTTTAACATTTTATCATATCTTTCCACATCTTTAGAGTCTAAATTACCCAAAATTAGTTTGACTATACTACCTAACCCATAAATGAATCCTTTTTTAACACTATGTGAGGCCACTAACCCTAAATTAGTAATTTTATCATTAAGTAAAGATTTTGTGTAATAATTATCTGAAATAATGTTGTTATTTTGTTAAGTTTGTAATAAAGTGTTCAACGTTGTCAATAGCTTTAGAATATTGTTTATTCAGATGAGTCAGTGTGAAATTGTAGTGTCGAGTCTGTAGTCGTGAACTAGAGTGTGGTGAGATGTTTGAAGTTTGTTTTTATCTAGTTTTATAGGTAGAATTTCCAGATTGTATGTTAAGTCTTTGAACTCTGTCCCGCAGTTCATTGAGATGGTGGATCTATAACATTGTTGAAAAATAAGTTATTCTGTTGTTCGTTGAACATTAGATAAGTGGAATATTTTTTCTAGTGTTGTAATGTTGGGGTTGTATTGTTGCAGTTTTCGTTGATACGTTTACCGTTGGTTATTGTTTCTAGTTTATATTTATTATTCGTGTTTTGCTGTTTCTGTTTATTAAGCTTAAAACACTTGGTTTTTATATATATCATATTATTTTTTATATATATTTTTTATATTATATATTATATAATATATATATTATATATATTATATATATATATATATATATATATATATATATATATTAATATATATATACATATATATATATATATGAGTGTGTGTGAATGTAATAATAGAGGCCATATAACAGTGCCTCATTAACCTAATGCTTCCTGTATTTTTAGGGAAGAATAAGGAAGATTAAGGTCTTTGACGATGAAGCAGAAGACGGAAATGACTGTGCGAAGTGTGTGGAGAGTGGTAGGCTCCTCCTTACTAGTTTGGAGATAATCTCTATGCTCCAACGCACTAAGCCCCTATACTATTTAATCTATGGTTTGAGAAAAGTTCCAGAGGT
>JACMZG010001911.1:27853714-27891214 GCA_018340805.1 Microvelia longipes
TAGAAATATAACATGAACATGCAACGTGAGAATATAGTATATACTACTTATTTTGTGAAAATACATACAGAAAAGAAATAATAATCTATATGTAACTATAAACTAAATCAATAAATGTACTATAATGTGTGCCGTAAATGACATTATATAACCCTAAGGAAATTTGTCGTCTCATCGCACAGAGTGAGATATTAGTTGTCACACACTAAATTTTCATGTAAATTATTGACAAAAAACTACGTAGGTAATACTACAAATGATATATATACATTATTTTGGAATAAGCTTATTATATGAGTAGTGAGTAGTTAATAATCATTAAGTAAGTTATTTAGTTTACCGCACCGGTTACATCTACCTAGCAGCATTAATTTTTAGTACATATTGGCGATATAATCATGCGATTCCAAAACACATTCAGCTCCCTCAGTCGGATAACTTTTAGAGCTTCCCGCACGCCCACTAAGGGGAGGTAAGTAGCAAAGGTTATTAGAAGTGAGATGATGTACTAGAGGTTCAGAAAGTCTCGATTGATTGATGTTAGGCTTCTGTTGTGTGAGTCAAGTGGTGCGAGTAGAGTCAAGTCTGTATACGTTTATGATGCCTCTTTACTTATTTATATTATGAATGCGTGTACCGTCAAGTGGTCATATTTTTCCCCTGACAGTAGATGAGATGTAAGCAATTCATATAGGAGGGTGGGGGTACACAGAGTTCTAAACTTTACCTGGAATATAGTTCCCCGTTTCTTCCACCCACGCAAGGTTTAGCACCTTTACCACATATATAAAATTATTATTTCTTAATTTCTAAGATTAACAATATTTAAAGGGGCTTTTAATGTTAAATTGTTAAAAATTTTATTTATTGTTAAAATTTGTATTTAAATATTTTATTTTAAAAATTTGTTAAAATTACAATGTTAAAAATTGTATTAATTATTTTATATGTAAAATTTTCAATAAAAATGTGTCATTTTTACTAGACCTGATATTCATGATAACCATGACGTACAGAAGCTTAATTTATTATACGGGTTCATTGTGTTTTTTAATTGTCCTTTAAATGGAAAAATGCAAATTTTATCCTATTTTCTAAACAACTAATCTTATAAAGAACTAAAAAGAATTAAAGATGTCCATGAATTAAAAAGTTAAGTTTAAAATTGCCTTGTTTACGTTCTTTAAAAACATAAATAGATATCTCCAATACAATATGCATAAAAGCGGTACAAGGTGACTAGTGCTCGGTGCGGTAGTTCATCAGATAAGTTGTTTCATTCAAGCAACTATCCCCTGTTTTAGGACTACCTCAAACCAGGGAATTGGAACACTGTGTACCCCACCCCTACAGTATAAATTTTTACATAACTTTAACTGACAGGTTTTTGAGAGTGATTGAGAATTATTTTTCACAATCATCTTGAGTTCACAACATAATTTCAACTAGTCAGATAAAACCTGATGGATAAATTTAAAGATCAACCGATAGAATCACTTCCTTGACTGATTTTTTGGGAATTCTAACTGATCAAAACCAAAACTATTGTAATACATACAAAATAATAAATTGAAGAGTTTATCTAGTGGGCCATCTTTTCAATTTGTTTAGCAACATCCTCAGCTTTCAGATTAGCAAGAGATGCACTGGTTTCTCTGCCCATCTCATACCTTGCCCATATTCTAGGTTCGATACCTTTACACTCTCTGATCAGGATGGGAAACTTAGGGTTATCTTTCTTCAAAGGGACGTAGAAATTCTCAATAAATTTTCGTACGCCAGCACTGTTTTCAGATTTTTGACATAAATGTATCCTAAGTTCGCGCAAAGCACCACCTAATTTTACTCGAGACATTACTTACAAACAAAGAATGAAAATTTCCAAAACAAATTTTAAAATTTCACTGATAAAAAAGTATTTTTTCAACTTCAAAAACGAAACCCAGATTTTTTAATATTTAAAGATATTTTTAATAAAATCAGCTGGCTAAATGTATTGCGGGTTTTTTTCATCTGTGTTGATATTTTGTAATATTTTATACTCAAATGGTTAAAAAAGTTCAATGGAGCAATATTATAGTCAATAGAATAGAAATTTAAAAAAATAAATTCTAATTTGCGTAAATTTTAAACAAACAAATTACTAAAACCAATGATCTCCTTCTCCTCTGACGTCTTTCTGACATCAGTTTAGGAGCCCCCCATTTTTATAATAAAATAATTGTGGCGTATTCTTGCTGTAAATTTCCATAAGAATTTTTCGCAAAGAGTTATATCAATAAATTTTATAAGAAATATGTTGAATTAAAGTATTTTAGACTGGATTATAGAAATATACTGAAAAATAATTTGACGGGCTGTGTAAAAGTTAAGACCCATTTTCTGCCTTTATAGATCGATAATTTCTGTGTCCGTAAAGTGGCGCATTCTAGCGGATACATTTAAGAACTAACTTTGATTTCCAGCTGTGTTTTGGATCTCCCTCTCTAGCTCTCCATGGGACTTTGATCCAGTAGTGTTCCGTCGTTCTGAACCTGACGTACCGTGTGGTTATATAAAATTCCGTTTTCATGTAGTTCTTTTATTTATTTGTTTTAATTATACCTCATTTGTAAATAAAGTGATGGCTAGTCAGGTTTTAAATAACCATTATAAGAATCCTTAAATAAATTGCTTAGTGTTTTGAAATAATTTGTGTGCTTAAATGTAAAAATAAATAAGGAATATGTTTCGTACGTTTTCCGTTTACACTTCGACTATGTGATATCTGTGATAATTTTATTATTTTTTATTTTGTTAAAAAATTAGTTTTTCTGTTAATTTTTTAAAAAGTGAAGTGTAAAACTATGTTTGGTGCTTTTGGGAATATCTTATTTTTCATCTTACTAGTGCCATATATCGAAAGTGGTAAGATTATTTATGTTTTTCCAACAAAAAATTAGGGTTATTTTTTGTGTAGCAGAACGTATTTGTAGTATGATAGCAGAACACAAACTGAAATAATGGTTTTGCATATTTTAGTTGGAAACAGTAATGTTTTTGAGTATATTTTGGTTAAAATTAAGTTAATATACTTAAGTTACTGAATAGGGTTAATCTATTATAGTACGTTATATAGGGCTAAGAATTTCTAGTCTTGTCTTAGTGAGCTGGAATTATTATGACGAGTTATAACTACTTTTTGTTGGATGAAGAATACTAGTTTACTTCTTTTGGTTTGAACTTAATAATTTGTTGTCAAATGGGTCTTAACAGCATACTTTACTACGTACACACAGCACACTAAATCTGCGGATCGTATTAAGTACGATAGTTAAACATGGTTAAATTCGCTGTTAGAACCATGCAGAGAGAATCTGGTCGGGTTCTAACTGGATAGGTGGAATCCAAATCACTCCCCGTTTCGCTGTATACCCTGAGAGGTGATCGTATTTAATGTATCACCTTTTCAATTAATTATTTATCAAGTAATACTGTTTTTTCACCGAATAACGCTTTAACTATTATTATTAACTTCATTACCATGTTCAGTTATCAAAATTTAATTAAATTTATATTTTTGTTATTAACTTCATTTTAACCCGAATGAACCTTTACAACTAAAGACATGATGTTTTGGCGGGATCTGTCATGACATTCATAACCTGTTAAATTTGTTGTGTGTATGTAGTAATAGTTTACGAAAGATAACATATGAGGTTGTGTTGATTAACGTAAAAAAGCAATTCTATTGTTTGACCAGATCAAAGCCACGATCTCAGAGTAGGAAAGGGGTTGAGGTAAAGTAATATATAAAGGAGAGGAGACTGCTGATACTAAAGTAATGTAAAAATAAGGGTTCATTGATTTGGAGAGTGTTCCCACTGCTTAGTTTTTTCTTAGGTGTGATGGACTTTGGTTTATTCTTTATCTGGACTGACACAAGTCATTGTCACTTTCCTTAAGAAACAGTTTGGTATGTAGCACATTCTATTGAATAATAAAAGGAACTAATAATTTGACAGTAAAGACTCCGGTCCATGTTGAGAGACAGAGTTAGAACCAAGGATCTTGAATAAAGAGGATAAATAAAGTTTTCTGACTCCATGAGCTATGATTGAGACCAAAAAATAGAAGCAATTTCCTGACATGGTTATAGCTAAAGGCGTAAAACGCGGGTTATGGTAACAAAAAAAGATAAGTAGTAAGACTATTAGGGCCAATACAAAACTTAAACCTTTATTATTTTAAATAAAAGTACAAAGACATAAAGCAGTAACAGTTATTAACAACAATTAAGCATTGCCAATTGTATTTAATAGAAAATTGTGAAATAAATAAATATCTACTTATAATAACATAGAAAATACATAACACCTATATAACAACTATATAAAAAAATAAAGTATATATATTTTCACTATTTGTTTATAATCTAAAACCCGCGCAGTTGATGTAATTATTGTAAGCATGTACAATTTGTTTTTGGTGTATATTCCATCCCCTTTCTTATTTTTAAATCACTTTAGCTTGTACTTACTATGTAAATAAATTCTGACACATCTGCCATTCTATTTGATTTCTAACAAAGAGGCTAATACTTAGAGGGAGTACTCAGGTAAAATGACTCAGTGATAAGGGGACTGGAAGTGAGATAGCTCTAGTGGGTACAATAACGGTACTTACTCCTACTAGGTCTCTCTAGAGGGTGACTAGAGACTCCCCACCACTCTACAACCCTTATCAGAGACAAACTACGTGCATTTTTTAGTGAAATCACATTTAATCACTTTATAAAACACAGATATTTAAAGAATATATGCAATATATAATTATTATGACTTATTTAAATTCTTTTTACTTAATTTAAGACAAAATGACCAACAAATACTGTTATGTGTATGAGAATAATAAGATTTTATGATATTGATGTCATGAATCACGAGTTATACTTAATTCATATTCCATTATTAGTCAATTCACTATCGAAAAATGTGTATACTCCATGATATGTATTCCTGAAATTGATTTTGTATCTGGCTAGACCTATTATATAGCTTTCACTGATAAATCTATTTAGTGGTTTTAGAAATACAATCTGACCAAAAAAAATACAATGTTATATTTCTGGGTTATATTTGTATTTTGTCCTGATGATTCTCTTTTATTTCTGCGCATAGCCTAGATTATTCTTGTCTTGTAGATTTACTCAGTTTAGTGTTTATCTTATTAAATATTATTTAGCACTCTGAAGTGATATCTAAATTGATAGTTGATGACTGCTATAAATCTAGTCAAAACATTTTAAACAATGGCACAGTAAGTTTCTAAAAATCCTATTTAAATGTCAAAGGTTTATTAGTCTACTCACGGCTAAGATGGTTTAGCCATTCCCTGTAATAAAGCCAATATAGGATTAAATGTATAAATGATACAACACACTTTTAGCAAATTTTCTTAGATGTGTCATGGTGGTGGGGGGTGAGGGGAGAAAGATAATTTTTGGGAGGGGGGACTTCCTGATCAAGAATATACAGGGTGTTTCATATAAAGTGTCCACCAGAAAAGGAGGTGATAGTAATCCTCAAAAGGAACAAAAAATGTCCTATAATATAAACCCTGATCTCCAACCGTTTTCCCACAAGGTCAAATTTAATATTTTAAAAAAAATATTAGACCTCACATCATAAAATTGTTAATAGGGTTTTAACAGTTCAAGCTAGAAAGGCGAAATTGGTCTCATTGGAAAGCTCAGTAAATTTCCTAAAGGACAAACTACTAACTATGTCAAATATTTTAGAACTACTGCCCAAAATTTTGCATGAAACATGATTTTTTGAAAAAAAATGAATTTTATGGAATTTTTATAGTAGAGCATTAGAGGAAGTAAGAGATGAGCAAAATTTCAGCCAAGAACAGAAAAAACTTCTCTTATGATTGCCCTTTAAGAAAATCTAAATATTTTTGTATTCAATAGTCAAAATGTAAGCTATTGTTGCTAGAAGTTGCCAAAACTGATCATTTTTGTCGTATAAAAGTAAAAATAATGTGTTATTTTAACAAAATATTTTATTTTCGAAAGTAATTTAATAATACGATTTTTAGACTCTAGAAGGTAAATAAATCTATTTTATTCTTACACATTTTCTCTAAAACCACTCTTTTCTCTTGCTTTAGAGATTTTAATTATTTTATGTACCATGTAGTAGAGATATGCAAAAATGCCAAAAAATATCAGTTTTTCCAACTTCTAGCAACAATTGCTTACATTTTGACTATTGAATGTATAAAAATATTTAGATTTTCTAAAGGGCAATCATAAGAGAAGTTTTTTCCGTTCGGGTAAATTTTGCTCATCTCTTACTTCCTCTAATGCTCTACTATAAAAATTCCATAAATTCATTTTTTTCAAAAAATCATGTTTCATGCAAAATTTTGGGCAGTAGTTCTAAAATATTTGACATAGTTTAGTAGTTTGTCCTTTAGGAAATTTACTCAGCTTTCTAAGAGACCAATTTCGCCTTTCTAGCATGAACAGTTAAAACCCTTTTAACAATTTATGATGTGAGGTCTAATATTTTTTAAAATATTAAATTTGACCTTGTTGGAAAAACGGTTGGGGATCGGGGTTTATATTATAGGACATTTTTTGTTTCTTTTGAGGAGTACTATCACCTCCTTTTCTGGTGGACACTTTATATGAAACACCCTCCTGTATATAAATATTTTTTAAAGTTATTTTATATGTATATATATATATATATATATTAAATATATATATATATATATATATATATATATATATATATATATATATAGTTTTATATAAGTGGCACACAGCCAGATATAAGCGAAATATTGTATATTGTATAATATATATATTATATATATATAATATAATATATATATATATATATATATATATATATATATATATTTCGCTTATATCTGGCTGTGTGCCACTTATATAAACTAGTAATAGGACAAATTGATATAGGACAACAACTATGTGACCACTTCACAGCTACACGGAGGCGTGGGGGCCGCAGAGCGATAAAGTGGACAATAGTCTCTTGTAGTATTTTTAGTTCCTAGTATGAATAAGTCAAAGTATAGTTTAACACATGGTTATAATCAGTTGGCAGTGTGGGAAATTATGCATGGAAACCAATGAGGTAAGTCTTAGACCCCTCCCCCCAATTTTCTATCAGACCAACCTCAACACCTTTTCTCACGCTGTCAACTAATTACCAAATTTGATTCACATTGAAAATCTCACTATCAACATAAAGTTACTATATCTTCACGGAATCTGATATGATTAGTGGAAGATAATGTTTGGTCCTGAAGTTTTTATACTGAACACTCTAGTTGGTAAAATTTATTACCAAACAGTAAAATATTTGATACAGAACAGTACAGTAAATATTTGTGCACTATGTTTTATTCTTTCCATATTTTGGCAACTACTTGTTTAAAATAAAACAACGTACTCTACAATTTCACTTAAGATTGTTCATACCTTAAATATTTTTAAAAATTTTATTTTTTATCTTTACTAACTACATTACACTAGTACTTTGAGTCATTAACCACTTTTGTAACCGCTGTACCATATTACCACACTTGGCAGATTGTGAACAGCTATTAAACTGTTTTATAGACTAAGGAAACTATGGTTTAATAACTAGGTCAGAAAGGTTAAATAATGTGTAGGTTGGTCTAACAGCTGAATAGACTGTTTTATTCATTTCCTTCATTTCTTAATAAGTATCAATAGCGTCCAGATTTAGTACAAAGGAATCATGTTAACCTAGCCACTAACCACTGAATCTGTCTTTTATTTGACCTATTAATCTATTTTTTGACATTTCCTAATCCATAAGCATATTCGTATGCATACACAAAAGAGAGCATATCGGAGTAATATAATATTAGCAGGTTTAACATTTCTGTGACTAAATAAGATACTAGAATAAGTAGGTGGAATAGGAATGCATCCAAGATTATTTTATGTTAATTTAATTTATAAACTGGGATGAATAATTAAAAATCAGGTACGGGGTACCTCACCGAATCAAATTCGCTACGATAATCCTCACTACTTCCGACTCTCTTCGCTCGTCCTTACAATATAAAAGTCACCAAATGTACTGCAGCACGTTTCGGACTCGCTTCGCTCGTTCTCAGACTGTAAGTACATTAGTTTTATTGCAAGCGGTCACCTATCCAGACACTGGCCTCGCTCAATTCTGTTTAACTCTTATGATGCAACAAAAACCAAAAATATACTTGCTGTTTTTAAACGAAATTCAATGTACTTATTTATTATTTAAAGGGATATACTTGTACCGAATTTCAACTCAATTGAATTACTTTTGGATTTGATACAATTTTTAATAAAAATTATTGCAGATTAGTGCCGTTATAAAAATGTATTTTTCGGTTAGTGCAACTAAACCTAATGATTGATTTTTGTACCATGTTTCAACTTTCTAGCATAAATTCACTGAGAGATACGATAATAACAGACGCACACTTACAATCACACACATACAGATTGACAACTTGGATAAAACCACTAAGGAGGTCTTAAAAACACATGAAACTGATAATTCACATGAAATCCCAGTTTGCGATTTTTGCCAACACAATCCTTCCCCTTTAAACTTACGGTATAAATGAGGAAAAGTAACAAAATACAAACATTTTGTGGAAGCCGTTAGCAATTGATTTACGATAACCTGAACACTCTTTGAGGATGTTATCATAAAGTTACTCATGAGAGTCACAATAAGATGTTTCAAAACTCGGTGTATTGAAATAGGGTATGCCCCCTCTATTAATATATCTCTATGCTTTCGAGGATCCACTTGTTCCCGTACTCTGTTTATATGGTATTGTAGGTATAGGTAGGTTTTACATCAAAAGTTTAGTTTTATAGTTTAGTGATTGTAGATAATTGTTTTCCTAGATGTGAAGAATAACGTGGTGTATTATGAATCACGCCATGAGTCATGTTTTTACAGTTATAGAACAATATTAGATATTTATGTACTCAAACTGTTTAAGTTTCTTGTTGAGTAATAAAACATTACGCTTTTACAGCTAGTTTATCTCATTGAACATTATAATTATAACATGACATTATAATTCGCCGAATATCGGTGAAATTAAATCATTTTAACCATTACCTTTAAAAAATCATTACCTTTAAAAAGGTGGCGCGTATGGCGGAGTTGGACCTGGAAACTTGATTAAAAGCCGTTTCAGAGGTCCTTGAGTCTGAGGACCCTTTCTTTCTATAAAAGGATTAATCATGGAAGCATCACTAGTATTAAGATGAAGTACTCATACTAAGATAAGTAGATCTGATTGTAATTATAAGAATATGATGAGATCTGAGTCACTGTTTTATTAGATAAAGTTATTATTTATGGCTAGTCTGAGGACCCTTTCTCACAGATGTGAGACTGTTAGAGCTAGGCCCGGGTACTTGGAAGAATGAGTACTCGTTGGCAGTCTCGGTCTGGATACGAGAGAGTGTTAGTTTCAGACAGTTAACTATTACTATCTCTACATGAATCGACTGCCCTTTGGCCCATTCCAGAAAGGGCTTATCTTAAACGAGTTTCTAATAATATCTATAATACTATGGCGTGTATTTTATAATCTATGCTATGGGTTAAATAAATATGCGGGGAGCTGATAGATCGGCCGGGAGCTGAAGGCCTTTGTTCGTCAATATGTATGACAACATTTATAATAGGTGTTCTTAGAAAAATGTATACCAATTAGACTACGCGAGTTTTAATTGCCTGGCTTCTACGAGTAATAAGTAAAAGTTTTTATTGATGTGAAGCAGCAAAGCGAGACCATATCCAAGTAATAGGTATCAACCAGTTGGTCTGCATGCAATACCATTTTCATGTTGTAATTGAATGCACTTGTATTTTATCGAACACTTTTAGAAATATTTGCTTTTAGTTTAAAGGTTAAAACTGCTTTTAGCAAACTTTTGGATTATCTATATCTAAAAAATTATGCTTATTTTTCTATGGAGTATTGAACTAAAGAAACCATGATTTTATTTAATCGATTTTTCTTGAAATATTATGATATCTGTTGGGCAGCTGGGTAAAGCAAATTTGGTTAATATAAACTGACTAAACTGTGTAGAAGAAAAATAAATGTAAAACAAAAATAAGTTTAGTCAAGAAAAATTGGCGTATGACAGTGCGATAGGGACTCTTAGTTCTTTTACACACACTGTAAGCGTAAACCCTTAGAAACAATAATTGGCGTATGACAGTGCGATAGGAACTCTTAGTCCTTTTATACACACTGTAAACGTAAACTCTTACAAACAATAATTGGCGTATGACAGTGCGATAGGGACTCAGTCCTTTTATACACACTGTAAACGTAAACCCTTAGAAACAATAATTGGCGCATGACAGTGCGATAGGAACTCTTAGTCCTTTTATACACACTGTAAACGTAAACCCTTAAAACAATAATTGGCGCATGACAGTGCGATAGGAACTCTTAGTCCTTTTATACACACTGTAAACGTAAACCCTTAGAAACAATAATTGGCGCATGACAGTGCGATAGGAACTCTTAGTCCTTTTATACACACTGTAAACGTAAACCCTTAGAAACAATAATTGGCGTATGACAGTGCGATAGGGACTCTTAGTCCTTTTATACACACTGTAAACGTAATAATGAATAAGTAAGTTTAATAAATAAATAAATTAAATTAAATAATACATAAATTAAGTTTTGTTCAATACCACAAGTATATTCATGATTTTTGTGGGATTAAAAAAGTTAAGCAACATTGAGTGTGGTCAGTGTCTAGATAGATGACCGCTGAGAATGAAACGGATCTATTTATTATCTGAGGACAAGGGAAACGAGTCCGAAGACATGCTGCTGTATAAATATGGCGAATTTTATATTCTGAGGACTCGCTTCGCTTGTCCTCAGATAATAAATAGATCGGTTTCATTCTCAGCGGTCATCTATCTAGACACTGACCACACGCTTCACATCGGGTTCGCCACGCGAACCCGATGAGGAAAAGTTCCGAGGTACCCCGTATCCGATTTTTTAAGTATACGTTGCAGTTGCAATAGTTGTTGACCTGTTGCCACACATATTCATTGTCACGGTTTCTATATCCAGCTTCCCAGGTGTAAAAGCACACCTGTGGAGGCTTCCCCACTATCCTACCCACATCATTGTTTTCACGCTCTTTTGACTTCCCTAACCACTTTCTGCAGATAGCGATAGCAACAGCAACTTCACAATATAAGTTCCTTAAAAAATCGACTTGTTGCACTGCATAGGTCTATGTAATCCAAATCCAACTAAAAACTTCCATGACTTAATTACAGTTGGATATGGATTACATAGACCTACGCAGTGCAACATATCCTCATGACCAACTTGTCCTCGCAAAGGGAGACAACGAATCAGAGTCCGTTGTCTCCCTCTAGGCTATCTAACTAGAACTGCGTCCTTCTACTTTTTCTTCCTATGTTCAATTTTTTAGGCTTCTTTGTATTTTATCTGCTATATTTCAATTTCAAGGGTTTGCGAGGTTATTCTTATCTAAGGTGGTTAGGCCCTTATCCGTCTTAATTTTGTTGGTTATTTTTATAAAAGAAAATACGCTTACTAGTAATGATTTTCTTTGTAATTACTTTATTCTACCTGTACAGTACAGCAGTATTTTTAGTACTTATTGTTAGATATAAAATTATCTGTAAACAATAAGCTATTACCTATTAATCTAGCACGTCCCTATAAGTGTTACAGACTGAAATATTATAGTAATTTTATATTATATATATATATATATATATATATATATATATATATATATATATATATATAATATATATATATATATATATATATATATATATATATATATATATATATATATATATATAATATATATATATATATATATATATATATATATATATAATATATATATATATATATATATATATATATATATATATATATATATATATATATACATATTCGCGATTAAAATCAAAACTTTAAGGTTGGCAGCACTTGCAATATAGCCAATATATTATTTAACGTGTTTCTTCCGCAAAATATTTTAAATCTTTGGTATAAAGTAGTTAAGTTTTGTTTGTTTAAACATAAAGAAAAGACTTAAAAAGAGATTTATTTATTCTTTTATTTTTTTAAGGAGTTTAAACAGATAAATATTCCAACATTAGTTACAAGTGACAGATAAAGCCCTTCTTTTAGAAGTTATATATTTTCCGACTATTTAACATTTTAAATACGTCCATTGATATTTTACTTTTAAATAAATAATTTAAAAAAATTACAACAATATATAATATTAAATAAATAAAATTGCTTGAATAATTTATTTTAAGGTGTTTATTATGAATTGTAGTGTTTGTCATAAATTACAGTTTTGTTTTTAAGATAGCTAAAGAAATCGCAAGTTTGAAAAAGTTAAATGTTTCAGGTTTTAAGGTTTCCCCTTCCAGTGTTGTCAACTTTTTGTAAACAAATGTTACTAGAAAGAAGAATAAAAAGAACGATATTTCTTCTTGCTTAGTTAAAAGATTTTGTTTGGGAAGTGTGGATTTCATTCTTTGGTTTTATACGATTGCTTTATCTATGTTTTTTGGGGCAGTTCTTACATTAGTTATCTTATATTAGTGTATGTATTTATAAACTTGTAATACCAGCTGTTTGTTTTTTTTTTTAAAAATATAAATTTCTAATTATCAAAGATTCCGGGTTACAGAAGTACTTTGTCTCGAAACAAGCCATCCAAAAACCGCATTTGCTTATTACGTCAATTATTTAGACCGACCAAGAAGTTTAAATAAAACGCAGAAAGAATAAAATTTGTTTCCTGTATGATCGTGATTCTGGGTGTCTACTACGAAAGTCACTATGAGTCGGTGGTCGTTATCCTATTTAATTTATTTATTTATCTATTTATTTCACTAATTAATTCAAAATAAAATGAATTTATCAAACTTAAAAGTTCGATGCTATAAAATCGTATTTTTCTTAACAACGTCAGCGCAATCTTTGATTTTTTAGCGATCGATTATTATTAGTTAATTATTGCTTTTTACTACCATATAGGCTTTTGGATACAAGTGATTCCAAATTTTTATTTATTAAGAGTCTCCTATTTTTTTTAAACAACTCCTACTTATGGTATACTTTATGGCGCAAAATACATATACATAATATAACTGCATAATTCATAACAACATAAAGGTTCCTACCTTACTGTTTATTTTTATTCCGGTCGGAACAATGTCGTAAGGCTATATTCTCAAGGACACTAAACATTATTTTGAAATTAAGCTTAGCGTAAGTTTGTCTCATTTCTATTGTCTTACGATATCATACTTAAAAATTATTTTCCCACTACTTAAAACACCAGTAATTTTGTACATTTTGTAATAACTTTTTGTTTTGTTTTTTCGAACATCAGCATTATTATTTCGGATTTGTTTTTGTTTCTCTTATTTATTTACTTTTCGGAATAGAATGTATAATGTTGTTACCTGATAGAACATACTTATATACCTGATAAGAAAAACTTATAAAAGTTTATGGTTAACAAATTACATAGATTGGCAAATAATACCTAAATTAGGTATATTTTACCTAATTTACAATAAGATAAAAAGTTACGTGATACCTTACTTTTTGAAAGTTACCTGCAGTAACTTTCAAAAATCAAATTGGATTATACTATAATTTAGCTAGTTAAGGAATCTATAACATATCGTGAAAAATAAATAAAAAACTATTATCACCATAGAGATATATACTAGAGGGGGCATAGCATATCTTAATACATTGAATGACCTGAAACATCTTTTTGGGGCTCTTAGAGGCTCTGTGTAACTTCATTGATATCTCCTTTAAGAGTGAGTTGAAGTTATAATAGATCGATTGTTTTTGGCTTCCTAGACATTAATTGTGTATTGATATGTATTTTAAACGTTCTGTAATATATTTAACTGTATTTTTCTGTTTATTTGATGATATTAAATGTCGAAGGGTGTTTGGTTATTTTTTCGATGTTTCAACATTAAACCAATAGTGCCCCTCTTGTAATAATATCTCTATGTTTATCAACGAATATAAATATAACAGATCAATTGCTTACGCATATCATCAAGTACACTTAAAACTGGTATTTTAAAGAAAACAAATAACATACAGGTGAAAAATGACCGGTATTTTATGACATAAAATACTTAGTATATAATAATTTTCCAAGACTATTGCACCTCCATTTTTCCTTTTTCACATTCATTCCGTAAATATAAAGGAAAAGTATTGTTAGAAAAAAATCGAAACCGGGGTTTCACCTGAATTATCGGTTTCAGTTGTTTTTTAAGAGTGGTTTTCACAAAGTTGTCTGTTTGTGTTTGTATAAGCGTGTCTGTTTTCATCGTATCTCCCAGTGTATTTAAGCAAGAAAGTTGAAACTTAGTAGAAAAATCAATTTTTAGGTCTAGTTGCACTATCCGGAAAAATATTTTTGATCAACTCGCAATAATGACTGCAAAAATTTCGAAAATTCATAAAACGCGGAAATCGACTTTGTCGATTAATATGTGATTTGCTACGCATGTAGCCATACATAAGACTAATATATGTGCCAAGTTGCATCTCACTATCATCATTAGTTCCATTTTTATTAAATAACTTGTGTAGGTTTTTTAAAAATTTTTATGGAAAATCGGGAAAAATGCAATTGAGTTGAAACGAATTACAAGAGTATACCTTCACGTAATAAATAAGTACAACAAGTTTCGTTTTAATACGACGAGTATATCTATGATTTTTGTTGGATAATATAAGTTAAGCAGCATTGAGCGTGGTCAGTGCCTGGATGGGTGACCGCTGGGAATGAAACTGATGAATTTTCTATCTAAGGACGAGCGAAGCGAGTCCGACGTGTATCAGTAAAAATTTAACGACTTGTTATTGATATTATGATGTGATGTGAAGTGAAGTTCGTACCCCATTTTGAGTTAATCAATAACCACTATCAAAAATTATGAAATTTATAGATTGTTTTAAATTTTTTTTGCGGATACCTAGAAGTCAAAAAATAAAGTTTTATCTTTGTATTGATGTTGAAATGGCTTATTTTACAACCTTGTTGCAATAACTTAAGTTTTTATTCAGGTAGTAAACTATATAGTGAGCTAGGTAAAGGTTGAGTGACACCTTAAACACACAACACGGAGTATGAGTCATGATACCCCCATAGTCCTTGAGAGTTCACTCGTTAAAACAATTCACAAACTATATCACGGCCCAGCTAACAATAACTAGTGCTGCCACCTACAACCAACTTATGAATTAAGTTGAATAGTCTTAACTGATTATTTCCTACCAAATAGTAAGTTAGAGCAGAAAATACTACGTTCCTTCCTTTAAACAGTTTTATCAGTAAAAATGACCAATTAGAACCATTCGTCATAAGGTAAGGTCAAGGTAGAAAGTAAAGAAAAAAATAATCTCGAACTCAAGAAAATATATCACTAACAAGCCCCGATAAGAAGATCCAAACAAGGTTTCCTTGCTTTAACTCGCCACCCAATACATATTATTTCTAATTAACAATCTAAGTTGTTAGTACTTCCTTCATAACTTTTAAAAGATATAAGCCTTCCAAAAAATACAAGCGATTTAAAATCACAGATAAATTCGAACTTAACGTATAGTTTACGCGAAGGTGTTCTCCCAGCTTAGAGACTTGAGTTTATTCAACGTTTTCAAACAATGCTTCGCAGTTATAAAGTTACGGGGACCGTAACACTTCGCAATCAACCACGAGAATGATTTTAACAGATAAAAGGCTTTGAAATTAAAATCAGCGATCAAAGAGAGATGACAGCATTTTGACAACCAACAAAATATAGAGAAATAGGAACTAAAAGACAAGACTGTTGCAAAATGTGTTTTTTTAACCGTCTTGTACCGCTAAAACAAGCTAGCAGGCCACAACACACACACAAATATATATATATATATATATATATATGTATGTATATATATTAGATATGTAAAATAAAAATACAGTTAAATATATTACAGAACGATTAAAATACATATCAATACACAGATAATGTCTAGTAAGCCATAAACAATTGATGTATTATAACCTTAACTCACTCTTAAAGGAGGTTTCAATGAAGTTACACAGAGCCTCTGAAAGCCCCAAAAAGATGTTTCAGGTCATTCAATGTATTAAGATATGCTATGCCCCTGTAGTATATATCTCTATGGTAACAATAGTTTTTTATTTATTTTTCACGATATGTTATAGATTCCTTAACTAGCTAAATTATAGTATAATAATAAATAATAATAAATCGTTTATTTATATACAAATACCTGTTTACAAAGGTTAAATTACAAATTATAAATAAATAAAATAATATATATTGACCATTTGTGTCGCATAAGCTCAAGGCTTGTGCGCGACACGAGTCTACTCCTTATATCTAATGCTTATATCTACTCCTATATCTAATTAAATAAAGTAAAAAGCATAAAAAAAGTATACATTTATAAATTTAAGTCAACAAAGTTAAACAAACAAAAGAGAAAAAATAAATGTATTGCCTAATTAGGTACCTAAGAATTTTTTTAACTTATTTTTAAAGGTCTTGTTAGGGACAGTAGAAAGAATATGTATGGGCAAGTTATTGTACAGTCTAGGAGCTGTGAAAGCACTGTGATTACACGCAGCTGATGTTCTGCAGCTAGGCGCAACTATCCTCTCATCGTCTTGACTTCTAGTCTGATATTTATGTCTGAATAATAGAAAATTTGAAATATTTTTCTTAATTAATAAAATCTGCTTAAATTTGTACAAATCTCTTATATAAGGCACATTAAAATCCTTAAAAACTTGGTCTGAAGCATATCTTATGTTTTTCTTTAAGCAGATTTTAATAATTCTTTTCTGTGTTATTTCCAATAATTCATACTGGATGGCACCAAGTCCGCCCCATCCTAAAATACCGTACTGAAGGATGGACTGGCAAAGAGCTAGATAAACTGTCCTCAAGTTCTTTAATGAGAGAATAGTTCGCAGCTGAAGAAATTTATAAATGGTTTTTCTAAGCCTAGAACATAGATACTGTACATGTGCTTTCCATTTCATATTCTTATCTATTATAATTCCTAGGTACCGAATTATAATCCAATTTGAATTTTTGTAAGTTACTGCAGGTAACTTTCAAAAAGTAAGGCATTAGGTAACTTTTTACCTTATTGTAAATTAGGTAAAAAATACCTAATTTAGGTATGATTTGCCAATCTATGTAATTTGTTAACTATAAACTTTTATAAGTTTTTCAACTTATAAAAGTCTAGTTAACAAATAAGTATTTCCGCTAGGCGTTGAAAGAGTTTTCTAAAAGCCTTGGACTTTAAACAGTTTTTTGTTGCCCAGTTTTTATTTAGATTTATTGGTTTATCTAAATCTAAAGTGACCAACCCTATATATTTGTACATAGAATGATTTAAAATTATTTAAAATGTTCAACTTGAGAATAAAATTGTGTCATTTTCAGTGAATAAAAATGCAATATTTTTAACTAGAACTTTTTATGATTCTTTTAACAAACTTCTACGATAACACTTGACAATGTTTTTTAAAAATGATAAATTCTAACATGCATTGGTTGTACTAGTTTTTTTATTTCCAATTAAAAAATATTTATAAAGAGAAACATATATTTACTTTACAGTAAATAAACAGAGTTTTATTTAAACTAAGATTATGAGAAAGACATTCGTTAAAACTCAAGTTTTTAATAACTATTTTATATTGCTTGTTTGAATTGTAGTTTTATTTTTTATTGTGCTTGTATAAAACAGTTTGAATTGTTTTTAGCGAATTTCTTTTGGAAAGAAATCGCTGAGGAGGTAGACTTCATGGCGGGAGTCGGACCCTAGAAATAGATTGTTAAGCTTAAGCACAGTAATACGCGTTCCAAAGGAAATTCGCTTAGCATGTTAACTATAAGTTAAGTGCAATTACATATTCACATGCAATAGTGATGCGATAAGTTTACATATTGTGGCGTTCTTCACTAATAGTAGGCCTTGTGATGATTTTGCCCAAAGGCCATTATTTAGCTCCTGGAATACTAATGTAATCCGATTCGTCATATACATGATTCAATATCCTTAATATTCTTAGTATTATTATTTTTAGAGTATTTTAATAGTATCTTTTAGCGAAATTGCAAAGGAAAATTGAGCTTATGTGACTGTTTTAAGTTAACATACCTTGGATTAATTTTTCCATAGTTAAGGAATGTCTTGATCATTACCTACTTCTGATATTTGCGAAATTCCTTTGGAAATATTGTCTAATGCTTAATAAACCTAATATATTCAAATTTACTGGGTGGCATGCTCTCTATAATATGAAATTTGTAAAGGACCTCTTTAAATATCTTTCTTAAATTTTACCTTAATTTTTATAAACATTATTTATTATATATTAATTTACAATTATTAATCATTTCGTTTTTATGTTCCAGGTAAGTGTAAATAGATCATTATACATAAAATGCGATGACTTATCAGAAATGTAAGTTTAATAAATATGTAAATACCTATTGGTGTTTGATGCATGTAATTTAAGGCCAGTAAGGGTGGCAAGATGGACATGAGTTAATGGGGATTCACTTGTTTACATAAACAACGTTCTCTCATTAGTGGGCAGGTCAGGTGCCGTTTGGTGGGATTCTGTGATGACTTAGTGTTGCTGTTTTCGGCCAAGTTTTGGTTCGGAGTATGTAATGCATTAGAAATTAATTTAAATAACATTTATACATGGTTAAAAATTATTAAATTATCTTGAAATATTAAAAAGACCGACATAATTAATTTTTTCATTGTCAGAAGTCCTGCGTGAATTCTGTAAGATAAGCATGTTTGTGTAGACGGATTTTGTAATTTTGCGTAATAGTGTAAATTATTACGCAAAATTACAAAATCCGTCTACACAAATATGCTTATTTTACAGAATTCCCGCAGGACTGCACATTTCCTAAACTGGAAGACGTTCAGTTAGTCTGTCAGGTATCTAGGAATAATAGTGGACCACAATCTGTCCTGGCATTGCCATATCGAAATTCTAAATAAACGTCTTAGGCAATACATGTATCTATTTCATAATGTTAAAGATACCTTAAAAGTAATAAACTAAAAATAATTCTCTGTTTTGAACTGATTGATTCAATCCTGAGATACGGTAAAAGAACCGTATAGGGAAGAGTTCGCTCCATTATTCAAAAAGCTTCCAATCTTAAATTTACCTCCTGATTTGTTTCAACTTTAGGTTTACAACGAATTTATTCAGGTGAACATAATTTAGTAAAAATTGACCATGGTGTTAATACAAGATTAGAGCTTCAACAAAACATCTATAAAATTCCTAGAAAGCACACAACATTGGGCCAGAGACATTGTGGCTGTTTGTCGCAGCTATAAATTATAATCGATTGCCAGCTCTCATAAAGAATTCCAAGTCATTAAATATTTCACAAAACAAGACGAATAGTTGTTTCTAAACCATTATTTATAACATAGATAATCATAACGTAATATTATTTATAACATAGATAATCATATTGTGACATTATTTATAACATAGATAATCATATCGTAACATTATTTGTAACATAAATAATCATATCGACACATTATTTATAAACATAGTCATATCGTAACATTATTTATAAACATAGTCATATCGTATTTACTCATTTGATTCTATTAAGAATTTTGTAATTGTATAATTGTGAAAAATATAAAGAAAACAATTTAACATAAAGACATAAATATTAAATTTCTGTTTATAATTTAATTTAAAAATACTCCTTTATTTAATAATTATTATTACATAATATTTCTTTTACATATATTTTTAAATACTTATGTATTTATGTGCTAATTTAAATTGATTTATATTAAGTCTATTTATTTTTAAATTATTGGTATAATTTTATTTAAAAAAGCACAAAAATTGTATAATAATATCAAAAATAACACACACATAAATATAAATATATATATATATATATATATATATATATAATATATATATATATATATATATATATATATATATATAACTATATATATATATATTTATATATATATATATATTGTGTGTGTGTGTTTTGTGGTGTGGTGTCCTAGTGTAGAGATATAAAATTATCACTCCTCCCCAAGGCACATCAGAGTTGTGGGGAGTAGCCTGAATTAATGATTTGCATTAGATTTAAGGCCCGTATTCAAGACGTTTTCCTAACATTTTTCCTAACATTCTCCTAACATTTTCCTAACACTTCTCCTAACATTTCCTAACTCCTAACATCACCTTAGGTTTAGGAAGGGAAATGTTTTTAAGCCACGAAATTTAATGATCGTTCCTGTGTTTTAAAAGTCATTTTAGAGGCTTTCGCATGATTTTTTTAGTAAGAACCTAGGTATTTAAGTCAAAAAGTGATACCATGTAAATAAGTAATATATCGCTAATCAATGTTATTAACTTATTACCTGGATTTATGACACACTTTGTCGTATTAATAACTATCTACATAAATTTACATAATATGTTAATCTACTTACTTACTACTAGGGAGTTTACCCTGAAATTCTTTTAATCACAATCAGATTTTTTATTTTATGGTCTGTTTGGGGCCGGCTTCGATTCAAAGAGGAAATTCAGTTGGTCCGGTGTGAATAATTCAGGCCATTATTATAGCAAAAAAATTTTACACGAAGCAAAAATGAATTTGATGACAAATAACGAAAAACAAAATTGTGTAAATGATTTAGCAAAATGAAAACAGTGTTGCACTGATTAACAAGTTTTCATTTAGACACCTTTTGGATTCGTACAACTTGGTCCACGTTTAAACTTGAAACGCTTGATACTGCTTCATTTATGAAAGCTGTTACAATAATTGAACATTGTATTTGTATTAACTCTACTGTTTACTGAAAACATAAGTAAATAAAAGTTTCTAATATATTTAACATTCGCCAAAGGAGGCCGCATTGTTGTTTATGACAATGTGTGTCGTAAATCCAGGTAATAAGTTAATAACATTGATATTTTGCGATATATTACGTTACTTACAATGGTATCACTTTTTGACATAACTACCTAGGTTCTTACTAAATAAAATCATGCGAAGCCTCTAAAAGAACTTTTAAAAACACGATAGGAGAACGTTAGGAAAATGTTAGGAGATGCTAGGAGCTAGGAAAATGTTAGGAGAATTGTTAGGAAAATGTTAGGGAAAATGTTAGGAAAAAGTAGAAAATGTTAGGAAAAAATTAGGAGAATGTTAGGAAAATGTTAGGAAACGTCTTTGAATACGGGCCTAAGTTTAGCCTTTGTATGTTATACTGTATATTAGTTTATAATTATTTTTGATGTATTTATTTAATAAAAGACATAAAATAAAATATCCATTAATGTTTTGCATTAAATTTACATTTTAGTGAATTTATTCATTATTTATTTTAAATGTTTCTTTTAAAATTTATTAAGAACAAAATAAATTTTCTTATTAAATTAAAATATATTAAAAAATGATTATAAAAATAAAATTAGATAGCATTTTTTGATTTTGCTGTTTAACTGTATACGTATGTGTATCATTGCCTCGACCAAGGCTAAATAAATCAACGTTGTTAACTCTCTAAAAGGGGTTTGATTAGTTTTATTTTTAATAGTTATTACATGAGTATCAATTCTGTACTTACATTTTCAACTAGTCAATTGGACTGGTTGAATAGAAAATTGATCTCATGAAGTATAAAGACGATTTAAAAACCATATAATCGCATTTTTCTAATAAGTATTGGTTAAAAAACGTAAAAAGATAAATTGGAGCTAAATTTGTATTTATCCTCTATTAAAAATTAAAGATCTGGAGGTGATGGATTATTGTCTAAGATAAGTTGAAGTTGTTTAATTTTTATGATATATTAATTTCTAAAACTGTGCAAGTCGCAGATTTGCATAGGATGTTGGATAAGGATTCTTATTGTTATTAACGATAGTACATATTAATGTAAGAATAAGTATTTGCTCGAATTCCACGTAATAATTTCATAATTTAAACGAGATGTAAGTTGAACAACAAGTTCTTGAAAATGTATCACTGACATTAAAACACGAAAATTACCACCATTATTTTGTTTTGTTCATTTGCATAAGTAGAGTTATACAATTATTTAATATTGTTAAAGTTCATGGATAACACAGAAATTATTGTTATTACTGATAATGATGAGAAATTATTGATTTCCCGCCAGAACTGTCTTTTACTCTTCTTAACTCGGTGTTTTAAGAGGAGTGAAAAGTGCATTTTAGGATAAGAATCTTCTTACCCGAGATTTGTTACTAAGCTGAGTGTTGTACAGTTAAGGGCTTGGAGTAAGACCTTGGGCGTGCCCGAACATACTTCTTGCCTTATGTTACTCTTGTGAACACTGGAGTATCGTGCCGAACAAACCTAATATAATATTACATGTGCTGTATACATGTTTACCCATAATGTATTTGAGTCACAAAGAATAGATCTGTGACTATAGGTCGAGTCTTTGCATCAGCATTTTTTGTTTTTAGTGCCTTTCTAGTTGGGAAATTTAGTCGATTCATGTTTTAATTATAGATTTGTAGCGACTTTCGAAAGGAAACTTGGGGTTGGAGTGATATTTTTTAAAGGGAGTGATATATATATATATATATATATATATATATATATATTATATATATATATATATATATATATAATATTATATATTATTATATATATATTATTTATTTATTTATGCATGTATGTATATACTGCGAAGTTGCCATCAGCTCTGACCCTCCGTATTGGTAATAAGGCCAAAGAGCTCTTGTCAACTGGTTGCTGAGTTGTTCTTATTTTGTAATTTAGATTTTGATGCTCGATTTGTGTTGATAATGGATCATTCAGATGATTGGCCATGTTGCCGTGATATATGGCTGTCTTTAAATTCACCTCTATACCTGGATACATATCCTAAAAATATATTAAAACAAAAATATACCATAAAGGTTTTTTAGGTGTAAAGTGTATTTACACTCAACACATATCTAGTTGTGTGCTTGTATTTCCCAGTTATCTTCTGCAAGGTACATCCTATATTTTAGCAGTAACCCGTTGTATTTTGAAAGTTTTACTTTGTTAATCTATTATTCTTAGTAACAGAATAATTTATTTCTATCGATTAAAAATACCTTTCTCATACGCTTAGTAGCTATGCTACTGTACATTATCCTGCCTGACATGGCGTACTAGGTGGTAAAGTCAGGGTTAATTGAAACTCTAAAGGAAATCAGAGACCATACATCACTGATTTTCCAACCCTATTGCAAGGTACGTCCTATTGTAAGTGATAGCATAAATCATTCAATCTAAACTGATATTTTTTTAGATTATCTTCTCTTTGTTTTTTATTTCCATGTTTTTATCTTTTTCTTTGTATTGCATTTGATTTCGTGTTATTAATCTTCGTTATCTTTACAGTGTAACTATTTAGTTTTCTTTACTAAAGTGAAATATATGAGAGGGTTTCACCCCTTTTTTGACTCCTTTTTACTTATAATGTGGTTGGAAAAGTATAGTTTTACTTCTCATTCTCTATTTTATAAAAGTCATATTATGGTAGGAAAACTATAGTTTTACTTCTCATTCTCTATTTTATGAAAGTCATATTATGGTAGGAAAAGTGTAGTTTTACTTTTCATTCTCTATTTTATGAAAGTCATATTATGGTAGGAAAAGTATAGTTTTACTTCTCATTCTTTATTTTATGAAAGGTCATATTATGGTAGGAAAAGTGTAGTTTTACTTCTCATTCTCTATTTATGAAGTCATATTATGGTAGGAAAAGTATAGTTTTACTTCTCGTTCTCTATTTTATGAAAGTCATATTATGATAGGAAAAGTATAGTTTTACTTCTCATTCTCTATTTTATGAAAAGTCATATTATGGTAGGAAAAGTATAGTTTTACTTCTCATTCTCTATTTTATGAAAGTCATATTATGGTAGGAAAAGTATAGTTTTACTTCTCATTCTCTATTTTATGAAAGGTCATATTATGGTAGGAAAAAGTATAGTTTTACTTCTCATTCTCTATTTTATGAAAGTCATATTATGGTAAGAAAAGTGTAGTTTTACTTCTCATTCTCTATTTTATGAAAGTCATATTATGGTAGGAAAAGGTGTAGTTTTACTTTTCATTCTCTATTTTATGAAAGTCATATTATGGTAGGAAAAGTATAGTTTTACTTCTCATTCTTTATTTTATGAAAGTCATATTATGGTAGGAAAAGTGTAGTTTTACTTTCATTCTCTATTTTATGAAAAGTCATATTATGGTAGGAAAAGTATAGTTTTACTTCTCGTTCTCTATTTTATGAAAGTCATATTATGATAGGAAAAGTAAGTTTTACTTCTCATTCTCTATTTTATGAAAGTCATATATGGTAGGAAAAGTATAGTTTTACTTCTCATTCTCTATTTTATGAAATCATATTATGTAGGAAAAGTATAGTTTTACTTCTCATTCTCTATTTTATGAAAGTCATATTATGGTAGGAAAAGTATAGTTTTACTTCATTCTCATTTTATGAAAGTCATATTATGGTAAGAAAAGTAGTTTTATTCTCATTCTCTATTTATGAAAGTCATATTACTTCTTCTCATTCTCATATTATGGTATAATAGTTTTACTTCTCATTCTCTATTTTATGAAAGTCATATTAAGGAAAAGTATAGTTTTACTTCTCATCTCTATTTTATGAAAGTCATATTATGGTAGGAAAATGTAGTTTTACTTTTCTCTGTCTATTTTATAAGATTTTGTTCTTACTTTATAAAAAAAAAAATATATGTACTGCCTTATTGAAACAAAACTAAGTATACTTATTTATCACATGAATGGATGAATGAATGAATGAATGAATGAACCATTTATTAGATCTAAATACCTTTACATTTATACAATTTATCACATAACGAGTTATAATAAGAATGCTCGTTTAGAGCCTTTAAGCCCATCAGGGATAAACCCTGTGGACACCACCTTAAGTATAAGTGGCAACCACTATTATACGGGATACGAACCTGAAAACGGATTATGGTAACCTGGGATACGAACCCCAGACCTCCGTGGCGTCAAATGTCAGTTTAATTACAAAAAATAAAGGGATATACTTGTATCAAATTTCAACTCAATTGCGGGTTATTTTTCGAATTTTTACAATTTTCATATAAGATATATACATGTTATTTGATACAAATTGAACTAATGCTGAAAATGAGATGAAACTTGGCACTTTTATAAGCATATACATTAATTTAATCTTTATTAATATATTATAAAGATAACTTTCTATTATTATTGGTCAGACTTTGAAGATATTTGAAAAGTAAATATTTAGCAAGAGACTAAGAAGAAGTTTTTTCTTAATCATAAAATTAGCTGTGGGGTTTCCACTAGGGTTTGTCTAGACGGACGTTTTTACTAGAAACGAGTTAAATAGAGACTTCTTTAAGAAGAGATACTAAAGCATCTCTATCTATTTATTCAAGTTCAAAAAAACTTCTTTGAAATGCACTAAGTTTGAATATATGTTTAATAATTTTTACTGACCTGTAAAAGAAACAATAACTATGCGATAGTTTTAAAATTTATTACTTGACTTATATATTATTGTATACTGTAGTGCAAACAAAAAACTTCTTTATAAGGATCAAAGCTAAATTTATTTTTCACTTCAAGAAAGGGACAAGTTAAATTTTACGCTTTTAAATTTTCCTTAAAATACGTCTCTAAATTTATCTCTGATTTTCTATTTATCCCGGGAAATAGAATTATTTAATTTTAATTCAAAACTACCTTGACTCAAATCCTTCAAGAAAAATTAAATTTGAATAGGGTCTTTTGTCGGATTCCAAGTTCTTGAAGGACGTTTAATGCCTTAATTGAAAGCAATTCGATCTCATCTTTTTTAATCATATTTAAAATATAAAAAACAAATATTTAAACAGTGTTTAAATTGGGCCGACATTGTTTACTACCATATATGCTTAGCGTACATACGAATAATAATATATTATTATTATTCGTTGAGTATATAAATAATATACTTATCTTATCTACTCATTAAATAGATGTGTGCTCTATATTTGCATCGCTGATATGTCGCTGAATTTTGTTTTAATATTTTTTCAAGAATCATTGGTTACTGGAAAGCAGTTTACGTAAAGAGTTCTTTTATTTCTCATTAATAAATTACATACCGATGACAATGGCTACTTTTATCAATGACTTCATCTTTTATTGACTCAACTAACTATGTCATCAGCGATTACTAGGTGTTGTTATTACTGATTATCTTTATGCCGAAATCATCATTATAATCTTATTTTCTGTGTAATGTTTCCTTTTATTATTAAAACGACAAGAATATAGATTCTCTTTATTGAGGTTTTCTTGGTCTAGAATTCAACTAAAGTTACTCATATTATTTTGTAATTGAATAATAAAAGTTATTTATAGTTTCTTCAAAAAATTATTGTTATAGTCGTTTTTATGCCTTTAATAAAAAATAATATCTACAAAAAAATATATTTTTGTATTTTCAGTTTTGTCTATAACCTTAGAATATATGAATTAATATCGTTTGACATATAGAATTTAATGAAATGAAAGAATTCGTTAAAGAGATGATTTTGAAATGGATGTTTTCACTCACGTAAGAAAACAAAATCTTTGTATTTTTTTCTACAACGAAGAATGATGATCATTGGACCGCATCACCTCTCACTTGGTCGTTTGTTTCTAGAAATCATAGACTTGTTAATAGTGCTTTCTCAAAATAAATGTATATGCTTTTCTATTTAGATTAAAATCTAGAAATCATAGACTCGTTGATAGTGGTTTGTCAAATACATGTATTATCTCTTCTATAATAGATTAAAAATCTAGAAATCATAGACTCGTGATAGTGCTTGTCAAAATACATGTATTATGCTCTTCTATATTAGATTAAAATCTAGAAATCATAGACTCGTTGACAGTTTGTCAAAAATACATATACTCTTTTATATTAGATTATCTTAGAAATCATAGACTCGTTGAAAGTGTTTGTCAAATACATATATTATGCTCTTCTATATTAGATTAAAAATCTAAAACATAGACTCGTTGAAAGTGGTTTGTCAAAAACTATATTATGCTTATATTAGATTCAAATCATAGATTGTAAAATACATATATTATTGCTCTTCTATATTAGATTAAAAAATCTAGAAATCATAGACTCGTTGAAAGTGGTTTGTCAAAATACATATATTATGCTCTTCTATATTAGATTAAAAATCTAGAAATCATAGACTCGTTGATAGTGCTTTGTCAAAATACATGTATTATGCTCTTCTATATTAGATTAAAAATCTAGAAATCATAGACTCGTTGATAGTGGTTTGTCAAAATACATATATTATGCTCTTCTATATTAGATTAAAAATCTAGAAATCATAGACTCGTTGAAAGTGGTTTGTCAAAATACATATATTATGCTCTTCTATATTAGATTAAAAATCTAATCATAGACACGTTGATAGTGGTTTGTCAAAATACATGTAAATTATGCTCTTCTATTTTAGATTAAAGTTAAGCGGCTAGTTATTTATTAAATTGCGTTTTCATATTTAAGTCGTAGAAAACGGTACCAGAGTATATTTGTTCTTGGTTGCAAAATAATGCTCTAAGGCCTGTGAATACTTTAAGTAATATAAATTTAAGAGTACTAAATTTTTTGTTTTATTAATATACTTAAAGATATTTTAATTATGTTTAGCACTTACCTCAACTTAGTCGAAGTTGCCCAAAAAGCAATTCTCAAAATAGCTCTTAAAAAACCAAAAAGGTATTCGTCCAAACAAATTTTAGTGATTTTACAGTCCTTCCTGTTGAATTTTTAGTTAAGAAAGCAGTTCTAATAAAATTATTCTATCAACTTGACAACAAAGATATATTAAAAATACTTATGAAAACAAGATCTCAACTGACTAACTTTGTACAACACCACTATGTAAAACTGAAAGAAAACTGAGACATGCATCATATCTTGGACCATCATACTATAATCAACTACCAATCAAAATACAACAAAGTCAAACTATAGACATATTTAAGAAACTTGTTAATCAATACCTCCATGACCAATATTTTAATGAAAGTATCTAAAGCATCGCATATTAAGAAAAATTTGAGATACTATACAATGAAAGATGTGTTTCAAATTAATTATCAAAAATGTAACTAACATAAATAATAATTTAATAACATTGATATACATGAAAATGTTTTATAATAAATGTGCACTATCTTGAGACAGGACCTCGCTCTAGGAGTTTTAACTCTACTGAGAGCCCTCGCCAAATTATTAATTAAACACACAATATATTTGTACAATATGTTTTTTAAATAATCAAAATATTGTAATAATATTTTATGTAATTTGTATTTGTATTTTATTTTGGTGGAAATAAACAATTTTATTATTTATTATTATTATTTTATAGGTTTTTATTCAATTCATAATATCAATGAGTAATTTTTCTTTTGTTGATTTTATGCCAAGGATTTGAAACTTGGCACTAAAATCAAACTTTAGGTCTAGTGGTGCTGTGGACCTTGTTAATCTATTTTGCTGTGTAATTCAAAAATTTTAAAAAAATATAATAGAAAAGTTGATCAATGAAGTTGAAATGTGACACAGATCTACCTCACAATTAGGTCTACAAAATATCATTTTGCTTTTGGTAGCCATTTAGAAGTTATAACTTTCGATTTTTTTCATTTATTCATTTAGTATATACGAAAGTATTAGTAGCAGTAGTAATATTGGGGGAGTGGTAGTGACTACCAGGCAAATAGGCCACGTTGTTAGGCTCTTTTTGCCAGCTTCCTAAGATAGTGTTTTACTCCTATTAATTTTATGTGTAGGTATATTTCATCTAATCTAGACAGAAGAGCCGTGAATTTCTATGGTTCCTCTCATGCTTTTTCAAGCAATTATATATATTTTTATTGACTCTTAGAGTCTTGTGAAAACTGGGAACAACACGTGCTCTCACTGTTAAACCAAACCTTCACACTACAACTGTTACTGCCTTTAAACAGGCAGAAACAGTATAGTATTATAATGAATCTTCAATGAGGGTCCTAAATTTTGCCTATACCCAGTTTCATTTAGGGTAAGGGATCTTTAACGAGTACCTGACAACGCACAGGCTCGAGACCACCGGGTTTATGTCCCTTCTGACGGACGTGGTACGCAGGATTTTTATCCCTCTCATAAAAATCCCAGAGGCCCGTGCTGGGATTGAACCCATGACTGAAGTCCATTCATTCTGTGTATTGGCCGCGTACCTTAACCACTACACCACGGGTGACTCATACGTATTGTGTTAGCACTGAAACTCAGAAGCCGCAATTTTAACTGAATAATTAGTTTTGTATTTTTGGACCTCCTGAGTGGTTTTTACTAAGTTGTTTGTATATCTGTGTGTGTGTCTGTTAGCTCACAGTGTGTCTGATGCTATCTGGAATAGTTTTTATGACGTTATTAACTGTGAATAATGATTTAGTTAAAATTTAAAAAATGAATAACTTTCAGATCCGAGTTTTAAAAAGTAACCAACCTGTCACATCAGTCTAACCTGGTCTATTGATGTTACTTTATGGTTTCTTTACCATGCGTGACTTAGCAATAAATAGATGTAGAAAGGAAGGAAGTGAAGACACTGTAGTGGCATTATCTTTCACTTAGAAGATGGTTTCCTTATCCTGTCCCTGCTAGAAATGACAATTCATTGTCATCTTTCGTATCTGTAACCTATGGTCCATGTATCCTTTGTCTCATTGTCAGCGTATCCTTTTATTTAATATTAACGATGTAGATAGATGTCCTTTAAAAACAAAGGTCATATCCTTCAAGACAATTATTATATTTTTATAGTTATATAGCTTTATCTTGTTCGTAACTAACTCTATAAGATACGGTCAGCTGGTCATTCTACATTACGCCGTCCTAACATAATTGTTTGGTTAATACTTATACTGTAAAATATCCTATTTTACTCTCTACTGGCTTAAATACTATGCTAAAGGTCAGCAGGTATTACAAAAACGAGAAAATGTTTGTTTCATTTTCATAAACATTATATTTCTATGTACTTTATTTTTAATAAATTCAGTTTACTTTTGCGAACTGTAACTAAGTGTTCCTAATAACCTTCTATTATTACGAAATGTTGAGATATCAAAATAGGCCTTTCATAAAACAGACAAAGACATTAGTTCTACCTCAAAACATACACGGCCTCGATCGATCGCTGGATCATTTTTGATATCCAGATTGTTTATTTGTTTTAGAAAGTACATGTTGTTGTATTTGAGCATGATCAATGTATTACAATTAGTGCAAAAATCATTTAGTTTAAAGTAGTGTACAGTTAGTAGCTTAGTAACTTCAGTATGCATGGTTTAATTTAGTAAACTAATGTTGTGTAACCAACTTCTAACATCAATATTGGATCTAATACTGATAAGTTAAATTTTATGAGCATTAATCTAAATTCATTTGGAAATTTTATTTCGTGGCAGTATGCAACTTACAAAACTGCTGTAGTACAACAACCATGTAGCTGCAAAGCGGTCTCCAACGCCGAGGTTGCGAAGCGGTCTCCAACGCCGAGGTTGCAAAACGGTCTCGAACGCCGAGGTTGCGAAGCTGTTTCGAACGCCGAGGTTGCGGAGCGGTCTAGAGGCCGAAGATTTCGATTTTACCATTTCATAGAGCAACACACATTAACTTACATCTTATTTACACTTAATTGTTCGTAAATTTGGTGTTTTCTTTTTTTGCTATATTATTCACTGATTAGCTTTATTTTTCCGTAAACATCTACACCTAAAACGGGTCTTGTTTTCGAAACCAACAAGTAAAATGAGTAATAGCACACCAGTGAAGTCCGAAGATACTTAATAAACCCAAATAATGAATTCTTTGACCCAAAATTTGTTTTAATTTTGTGAATAAACTCTTTTTCTTCTGTATAATATCAAATTATATTTAAGTCGGTTTGGTTCCCAGAAAAAAGTTTGGGCAAAAAAGGTCCATGTACCAATTGTAAAGAGTGTTAGTTTACAATTATGACCGCTTAAATAAAAGAGTATAATTTCGTAATATATGCATCAACATAATAACTCGAAACACCTACCGAAAATGTATCAAAACAATTGTAAAAGCAATTATATCGATTCATCCTTTTTACTTAGTGATAAACGACAATTTTTGTATGAAAATTAAAAAGGGCTTAAAACTCATTAATGTTAAGTTAATCTTGCTAACTTTTAATCACTTCAGAACTTCAAATAATAAAAATTCAGTTTTGGAGAAATTTTGTCTAATCATTTGGAAAAGTTGACTCATTATCATTAAGAATTTTATGAACACTTGGATATAGGGGTGGGAGATAAGTTTTTTCTGAGAGAGAAAAGTTTTTCGACTGAGGTGATAAGAATAAGTGTTTGGCTGTTGGAAGGCAGAATGACTTCTACTCTAGAAGAATTTATAAATTATTTCAGAAATTTTCATCTTACATCTCTAATCTGTTAGTCTTGTATAAAGAAATTTAAATTTTTATTTCTGGTATGATTATATCTTATTAACAAATATCTTTCCTTGAGTTATTTAATCTTAGTAAAAATGTAAAGCAACAGAATGTATATAAGGGTTACTATATTTATAATTAAAATTATATTTAAATGAAGTCCTACCGTTTACGTTAAAACGAAGTTCATATATACTATTGACATATCTGACTTTCTGTTACTGTGTTGTCGGTGAAACAACAGATGTAGACTAGAATCATTCAAATACGATTATTATAGTATATCATTTTGATACTGCCGAGTTTTGCAAAACATGAATAGTTGACACTATATAATTGTGCGAGAGACACCAAGGAAATGTAACAAGCAAAATGCAATGCTACATCTGGGAACTGTTCCATCATTCGACATTCGTCATACTTGATGGGTCGACCTAATGTCATGTCCCACTCTGTTTCGTTACGTCTAACTCATCAGGGCGCCGACAGAGCCTGATTATTATAGTATTCATTTTTTTTTATAACAAGTTTTTTACCCTTACTATTTTTATCAATCTTTTAAATTATGATATTCTCTATATGCGTTTAATACGCGTTGTTTATCTTCGATCAATCAATTTCAATGTAATAATTTTTTCTCATTCAAATTGGCAATATATCTCTACTTTACGGGAGCTTCTGTAGTTTTTTTTTGTCAATTTCCGTCAATTTTTACCACTAATGGTCAATCTCTACTTTTCGGGAGCTTCTGTAGGGTTTTTATTTGTTAATTTCCGTTAGTTTTGACCACTAATGGATTATAAATAAAAGCGTTGTTTTCATAAAAATGGTACAGTGCTTACATTCTTGACAATAAAATACATCGGCTCAGAACATAACATATTTTTTGTGGAAAATAATTTGTTCTTTTAGCAGTGTTGAATACTATTTATTTTCGATTATTATTTGCTTACATTGACCTTGTTTAATCAAGTTATTTATCTTATCTTGTTATTACTTCATAGAATTGACCTTGTGGCGTTACACAGCTTCATTTTTATCACACAAAAATTATATTTGATTTCTCAATCCACGGCTACAATTTTCATTCGCTCCAAATTAAGTATACGCCATATTGAAACCTGAATAATGTCCGTAAAACCCGATAACAACTGGAAAACGACTTCCTCAAACTTATCTTTAAGATGACGTAAAAATATTGTTTCATTTTATGGTGTTCTAAATCAAATTAAGAAGGACGCGAAGCGATAACTACATTTGGCACCGTGATGGCCGCGAAGCATCCACCGAATAAATAGCAGGCATAGGCCTGCGTCCACAATTAGAAAATTGTTTATTACGTAATCAATAGCTATAGAACTAAATATATCAATTTTTGTTAGCTGTGTCTTCTTAAGATTATTTTCAATTGGTTTTAAAATTTAATTTAAATAAATAAAAATAATTATTTTATGTTTAATTTCGATTGTAAAAAAAGCAATAAATAGATAACAGAAATAAAGTTATTCTATTAAAATAGAGTTGCTATTTAGCGGATCCGTGGCTGAACTACAAAAATAATGTGGTCTTCAGCGCCCCTCGCGGCCAATAGATGAACTCCAAGATGTACACAAAAGTTTCTTTTTACACGCCGTTCAAAAAAAAAATACAGTGCATACTAATTTTGCATTTCGTGTTCTGTACTAGAGGGAATAATATGAACCCTAACTTCCTACCTAAAAAAAAAATATTTTTATTTTTAGCGCATTATACATTTAGGTTTCCACGAAATCATTATTAAAAAAGCGCTGAAGGTAAGAAATGTAATGACTAACGCGGTTTTATAAACAGCCTTCATCTTTGTGTTTTATTACAATAAAATAACTTGAGTTGATTACAAAAAGAATCATAACTGT
Source organism: Microvelia longipes (assembly GCA_018340805.1). NCBI lineage: Eukaryota > Metazoa > Arthropoda > Insecta > Hemiptera > Veliidae > Microvelia > Microvelia longipes. Next base: position 27,887,420 of record JACMZG010001911.1, read on the forward strand.
GCTTTTGTTTTATTTGTTTGCTTGGTTTTAATGTTTCCATGACAAAATTATCAGACAAGTTGGATGCGCGGTTTCCTTTTTTTCTCCCTGAATAGTAAAAACTTTTGAATTGTTACAGAAAATAATACAATTGTCAAATATAGAAGTTAGCTTTTCCGTTTATTCTTTTAAATGTAATTAAAAAAGCGGTCGTAGGGTTGACTGTTTTTTTTAACATTCTAAAATTGAGTCAGTCTCGGATGAGATTGAGATCTTTTAAAAATTCAAACTAACACTTGTGTCTATATTTTCTGAAAGTTCATAGTTTTATTTCTAAAACCATGGCTGTTTTTTTTTTTTTGTTTAAATCAAGTCAGACCTGTAGCGTGTTGTTTTAAGAATAGTGCATATAACTACACACCCACAAACTAACTTATTCTTTTTTTTTGCTTGGTTGTAAAATTTTCTGAAGCTCATAAGGTATTCATTGTGTGCTAAATCTTCATTAAATCACTTCTATTTTCCGCGTTTTATAATTTTCTCTATGTCATTATTACGATTTAATGTCGTCATAAAAAATATTTTCCGAATTGCACATCTACAGCGGTAGACAAAGTTTCAACTCTCTCGCATAAATACACTAGGAGCTACGACGATAACAGTCACACACACACATACAGACAGACAACTTTGTAAAAACAACTTAGGATGCCTTAAAAACACCTGAAACGGATTATTCCGGTGACATCCCGGTTTCGGATTTTCTGCAAACACAATACTTTTCCTATATATCTACGGTATAAATGAGGAAAAGTAAAAATAAAAATTAATCTCTTTTTAGGTGTGCTAATGAATAGTTATTCTTAAATTATTTAATATTAAACATTAGTGTATGTAAGGAATAGGTTTGCAATAACTTTAATGAATTAATTTCATCAAATTAATTTAATAAATCAATTATTGCAATTATCAAATCGTCGAGTCACGTTTGCAATTGGATATTCTAAATATTATTAGCTATGCTTCGAATAAACTTATTTTAATCTTAATAAAACGCTTCGAATTTCATACGAATGCACCGTGCAATTTAAATCTGCATTACGTTTTATGGATATGATAGGATCTTTATTCTACATTCATGAATTATATGAAAATATTCAAGTAATACATATGTCAATCATTTTCTTAAAAACTATTATTGATTATTATAATCTTTTTAAGTTTTTAATTTCTTTTTAACAAAATTGGTGTTGTAGTATATTTGTTTGAATGTGTTTGTCAATGAATTAGGTATTAGTTGTCGAGTGTTTTAAATTTGTAAAGTAACGGTAAGATATGTGTATTAGTATTACTTTTATCTCTGAAATACTCATCATTATCGTACAAATGTGTATAATATGTATATATATATATGAAACTTTAGACAATTTTACTAATGGAATTGCCTCAAGGGAGTTCTAAAGGTTTTTTTATCTGAGGTTGGCCCCTTTAAATTCAAACAATAGGGGTAGAGGCATGGGGAATTTCCAACCTCTTGGTTTTTTGCTTCTGAGTTATTTTCCTGGAAATAAAAATACCTCTTTTTTTACTACATGAATTTCTGTGTTTGAAAGACTAAAATATATATACGTCAACTATTAAGTTTAATCATTAATAAAACATACTTGTTAAATGCAATACACGCTTTCACTCAAGGAGATTTTACTTTTTTTATTTAAAATTCAGCAAAGATAATAAAATCGTTCAATACTGTCAATACCTTGGACATTCATAGCTGTCAGACATCTTCATATAAAACTTTCTGTTTAGTAAAACAGCACAGACCGCATGTCAAACTAAGACAGTTTCGGAAGGGAAATTTATTTCGAAATTCATGGAAATACTTTCTCCTTTTCCTCTAAGAATAATTTTACCTTCAACAATTTATTTTAGATTCTTTTTGTTTATTGTTTTAAAAGGTTAAATCAATCACAATGAAATACGTATAAAAATAAAAGAATTTTTGTTTATTTATAGTTCTGTAATTTATTTTTTTTACTCTTTCTCATTTATATTGTAGATATATAAGAAAAGTATTGTGTTAGCACTCAAAATCTGAAACCAAGATTTCAGCTGAATTTCCTGTTTCATGTTGTAAGTCCCCCTAAGTTTTTTTACGAAGTTTTTTTTGTATTTGTTTATTATGTCTGAGGACGATCTTAGGAAGTTCGAAGTAGGGAGGCATAGTGAATTTGGTTTTATGAGGAAAAGTTACTGCGTATCAATTTTTTATTTATTTTTAAATAATTTAAGTTTAATTATTTAGTTTATTTTATTTTAAATATACCTAATTTTTGCTGATCGTTTTTATTTACTTTTAAAGTAAATTAAGCTTATTATTAAATTTATTTCATTTTTAAAATACCTAATTTTGTTTACTTTTAAAGTAATTTAAGTTTTATTATTTAGTTTATTTTATTTTAAAAACACCTAATTTTTACTGATCGTTTTGATTTACTTTTAAAGTAATTTAAGCTTGATATTTAGTTTATTTTATTTTAAAAACACCTAATTTTTACTGATCGTTTTGATTTACTTTTAAAGTAATTTAAGCTTGATATTTTTTTTATTTTAAAAATACCTAAATTTTGTGCTGATCGTTTTTATTTACTTTTAAATTAATTTAAGCTTAATATTTGGTTTATTTTATTTTAAATGTGTTAATCGTTTTTATTTAATTATAGAGAAACAAATTAACAAAGAAAAATAAGTTTTTTGAGTAATTTTAACTTGATTTTAATTTATATAGTTTTTAACAATGTTTGTTATAAAAAAAGTATCATATTACGGTTAATTATTATTCTTTCCTCTTGAATATATGTCTACGTATTTGCAGACACCAATTAAGCAAACAACATGTTGAATTAGAGCTCGAAATTGAGACTTAATTTAGTACTTTAAACAAAAGATCTCTCTACCGCATCAAGTTTGACAACATTACAGCTAAGCTCCTTAAGTATAATTCTCATTGCTGCCTTAATTTGAATGTTTGTGTATCCACTTAAAAAGCCTCTTGTGTGATTATAATCAGGATAATTTTCATTGGAGAATCAATTAACAGGTTTGAAATAAGCCATTAGCTTGCTATTTTCTATAATTTTCGGAATTAAATCTTTAAGAACTTAAGCTTGAGCTTAAAATGCTTCTTTTGGAGTACTTAAAAGTGATTAGGATGTTTGTATATTTACGTCAAATCGTTTGAATATTCTTTAATTATGTATAAAGCACCTTTAATATTATTAAAAATATGGTTAGAAATACATCATCTTAGTTAAACAAGAAGACTAGTTAAAAAAAGACTTCTTATATTTTTGTTTTCTTCTTATTCTTTGCAAAATCATAATGACGAACATTTTTAAAATCGTTTCATTAAGTTTATCATTAATTTAAATTTTAGGTTTACCCTAATATATAGTTACTCCATCTTCAGCTTCTGGTCTTGATCAGAAGGTCGCCCTGCTACGAGAGCTTGAAGTTTTTGGAAAACTGTGGGTTAATAATGTCACACGTTTATCATATACAATAGGGATCGGGGCAATTGATGATTTCACTTTTTGAACCAAGTTTTATTTGGATCCGTGTCCCATGGAAACGTCTAGGAACAAAATCTCGTAGATTATATATATATATATAATATATATATATATATATATATATATTATATATATATATTATATATATATATATATATATATAATATATATAATAATAACTTACAGGGGTGAAACAGTGAGGTTTGATGGTTTGAAATTTTCGACGTATGTCTTTATCAGTCAG
>JACMZG010001911.1:27896214-28058714 GCA_018340805.1 Microvelia longipes
AGTATATATATATATATATATATATATAATATATATATGATATATATATGTGTATGTATATATATATATGTATATATATGTATATATATTATATATAATATATATATATATATATATATATATATATTATATATATATATATAATATATATATTATATATATATATATATATATATATATTGTAATATTAAAAAATATATTTTTGTATTCTCGATCTGTAAGTCCCCACTCCCAAAATGTCATCCCCCTACCCTTACCTCTCTTCATGACCCAAATCCTATTAGTTAATTTTTTTGTGAAATTTCAATAAAACAAGTTATGAAAAATATATTATTAATTATAATTAAATAATAAATTATTAGTATATATTCATTAATTAATAAAGTTATATTCGAAAATAATTTAAAGCAATATTTTAAATGATTGATATAATTTGGTGTGTTGCCTTATCTATCTATAAGACCAAAGAAGCAATTACAATTGTGTAATTAGGAATTTGTCTATGAATTACAAGTTTAGGAGTTATTAATAATGATAATGAATAAGTGGCCTCTCTATTCTGTTTTGTTAATTCATTGTCAATTCTTTTGTTGTTTAGAATTATCAAACAGTATTTAAATGGAATTTAAATGTTAGAATGTTATCTTGTCTAGGAAGACTAAAATGTTTATATAGAAGTGCTGAAAGCGTTAACGAGAGCGTGAGAACTGTTACTTCTAAACAATATTAAACCAGTCTAAACAAACTCAGGCGGGCTGGTCGAAGTAGTTTGGCTTGAGTAGATCGGTCCGACACTCAGGACTGGCCTTGCTTCTCGGCCTGCTTTTGTATTTGATTATAGTTCCGTCTAACGAGCGGCCTTGCGGATGGCCTCCATCCCGGCCTCTTATCGTACTTTCATTAGTAAAGACTTATCTCTGGTTGATGCTGGGAAAACTGATACTGCATTTTTGATTCTATTGTTTATACTTGTTAATAACTGTGAATTATTCAGAAGTTTATTAACTTTTATAATTTGAGTATCTATTATAAAGATCTTTACATTTTGTAAAAATTCTGCGTGAAACCGCTAGCCGGGCGAATTTTTTTAAAAGAACGCTTTCTTGCTTATCAATCCAATTTTTGCTAAGTTTATATATTTTAAAACCTGAGCAGTAACGTCACAGCTTTATATTTAGTTTTTTAAAGAAAATACGCTAAAACATAGCATAAACTGAACTTTTAATTAATACTGAGCCGTGCACTGCATAATCCAAGGGATAAATATGCGCATTTATAGCGGACCTCCGCGCAGAATTACATTGAAGTTAAGAAGATGATAAAAATAGCGCCGATACCATGATTCGAACATGGGAACTCTAGTTTTCTTTAGTCTCATCGACTGCAGATCGGTTTTATTGTATTCAGTAACCCAAAAAGACAGAAGCTATACCATACTCAAAAATTTTTTTTTCGCACGTTATTCTGGTTTCTTGATTTTCCACGATTTTACCTTTTTTGTCACTCAGACTTGTCGTATCGACTTCATTTGATCTAGCACGCCAGAAAACATAAACATAGACCTTTTTCGCACCGAAACATTATTGCTTTAAATTTTACATATTTTTCATGTAAAAATATTGCTCACCAAACCAGTTTAATTTCGTAATAAAAACTAGGTTTTCATTAGGGTCCGTCCCTCCCCAAGAGTGATTGTTGTACTAAGTTTGATTTCAAAAATTATTCTGTTCGAAAAAAGCGGGTTTACAATATCCGCAAACGTATTTTTTGTGATCAGGGACCTCTTAAATGGATTTTGGATACATTCCCCCCCCCACCGTGTGGATGGGGGGCCGCTGCCCCCTGTGTATGCACGACTACTGCAAATGTAGTCGCGACGGTAAAAAATAATAATACAGATTTTTTTTTGCCTAGAAATTGTCACTTTAAAAACTGAACATTTTTTAATGCTAATACTGGAACCATACAAATGCGCTGGGGGGACCATATGGACTTTTTTCATAAGGGGTTATTTTAATCAACTTTTTTATGTTTGCTTTTTGGATCTTAAAAGCATATCATAAGTTAGCTACACTTATAAGAGAGGGTTTATCTTTTCTATTTTATACTATGTATATGCTATATTTTATTTCTCTTTTAGTTATAACTTAAATGTTTCTTGCGGAATGGTTTTTGTGTACAGCGACATTAAAAACATATTTTGTTAAAACTTAAATTTAAGTTTTTCTTTCATATTCATATTCGAATCCATTGGTGATTAGCAGATACTGCAGTTTTAGAAATTCCTGACCGTGTAAGAAAGACTATATTGTATATTTTTTAATTCCTTATTAAACTAAATGTTTAGTTGGTTTAGTTTTGGTCTTAATTTATAAAATTATTATTTGTTTCGAGTAGAGCCAACATAAGAGGATGTTTAACTTTATTAGACATCTTAAAATTCTAGTTCAGCTTATCTAGAATGTCCACGTCGAACAAAATCAGCTTTGCCACCGGTTTATCTTGTGATCCCTAAGTTTTTCACCATGACAAAATAGATTTATATGGAACAGATATGACAGATTTATTTATGATAGATACAATTTGTATAATATCACGTCAAAAAAACTCTCAATCATCGAAATATTATTCGTATAAATAATATTTTATTCATATAATAAAAATATTATTTATATTTGTTATTTATATATATATATTTGTTATATATATATATAATATATATATATTATTATTATATATATATATATTATATATTATATTATTATATTATATTAATATTATTATTATATTATATATTATTATATAATATATATATATATATATATATATATATATATATATATATTATTATATATGTTAGAATAAGGTTCTAGAACAGAATCCGTTTTACTTGCCTTAGCGTGTCAGTAATCACACATGGCGTTTTAGTAATGATAGGCCTCTTTTTAATTCGCTTTGATAATAGACTAGAAGAACATTTAAACAGATTTTTTTAGCTGCCTATCTAGCTCAACTAGAACGTTTACGTAGAACAAAATCAGCTTCGCCATTGGCTTATTTTGTGATTTCAAGCCAGATTCTGACAGTATGACGATCCTTAGGAATGTTGCTATGGCAAAATTGATATATATCGAATAATATGAATAAAAGATTTATATAATGACACCGAAATTTTTATCAGACTAAGGTTCCAGAACTGAATCCGTTTTACTTGCTTTCACATATGGCAGTAATTTAGTAATGATAGACCTTTTTAAATTAACCTTGATAGTAGACTAGAATTATATTTAAGCATATTTTTTTTTACTTTTCCCAATTTATACCATAGGTATATAGGAAAATTACTGTTTGCAAAAAATATGATCCGGAATTTCACCTGAATTATTCATTTCAGGTGTTTTAAGACCTGAGTAGTTTTCACCATAGAGATATATTACTAGAGGGGCCCTATTGGTTGAATTTTGAGACATCGAAAAAGTAACCTGACCACATTCGATTATCATTATAATCAAATAAACAGAACAAAAAAACAGTAAATTATATAGTAGAATGTTTAAAATTCAAATCACAACACAAACAATCTGCGGGAAGCCGAAAACAATTGATTAATTATTACCTTAACTCCCTCTTGGAGGAGGTTTTAATGAGGTTACACAGAGCCCCTGAGAGCCCCACTAAAAATTTTTCAGGCCTCTCGATGTATTAAGATAGGCTATGCCCTCTTTAGTACATATCTCTGTGGTTTTCACAAATTTGTGTGTCATGTGTATCTGTGTCTGTTATCATCGCATCTCCCAGTGAATTTATCTTAGAGAGTTGAAACTTGGTATGAAAATTAATCATTAGGTCTATTCGGAATTTTTTTCTGACGTTATTAATCCGAAATAATGAGTCATTAAAATCCAAAATACGTGGAAAAATTATCGTTCGATTTGAGATTAGGCACGCATGTAGCTATGTATAAGACAAACATATGTGCTAAGTTTTATCTCATTATCAGCATTAGTTACATTATTATCGAAAGACTTGTATACAATTCTTTTAAAACTGTAAAAAATAGTTAAATGATATATAGAGACTGAACTAGCTTTAGTTCTACAACAATTTTTAATAATGCTTTATTTTATTAATTTCATAACCCACTGTTTACATCTTCAGATATTAAGTCATAACAATAATAAAAGAAACAATTAAGTAAAAACAATTAAACATAATTAAAATATAAAAAAACAGACTTGATTTGACTAGAAAGTTGAAACTTGGTACGAAAATTAATCATTAGGTCTAGTTGGTCTATTCTGAAAATTTTTTTTGTGACGTTATTAATCCGAAATGCTAGTAAAATCTAGTCTGTTTTTTATATTTTAATTTTGTTTAATTGTTTTTACTTAATTGTTTATTTTATTATTGTTATGACTTAAACTTTATTTAGTTTTCTGAAGATGTACACATCTTTCATAAACAGTGGTTTATGAAATTAATAAAATAAAGCATTATTAAAAATTGTTGTAGAACTAAAGCTAGTTCAGTCTCTATATACCATTTAAGTATGGAGTTATACAAAATTCCAATAGCCGTTAAATAAAAAATAGCAAATAATCCTATTACGATGAAATCCAGTACAGATGTATCGCTTAGATGATAAAACTTAAGCAACATCAAAGAGGACATTGCCTGGTTAGGTTACCGCTGAGGAAAAAACGACTGTATTTACTATCTGATGACTAGTGAAGTGAGTCAAAGTCGTGTTGCTGTATAAATTTGGCGTATTTGTAATTCTGAGACGAGCGAAGCGAGTCCGGAGAAGTGAGGATGAGCGTAGTGATTCCAAAGTGGGGTACTTCGGACCCGATTTTTTTAAATTGCACCATTACTTAAAACACCATTTTCACTTTTATTGAAGTAAAAGTAGATTCTTTTAAGTCGAGAAATTCTTTTATTTAAATATTGTTCTATTCATAAGCAAAGAGCGATTCATTGAACACACATTACATGCATAGAAATCAACAATAACTTAACTACAGAAACTTCTTTTATTCTCTTTATGAAAGAACTAATAAAAGCCAAGCCAACGGTTTTGTAAAACGTTTATACTTTTTACTAAATAATATATTATTGTGTGTGTGTGCATACGCTAGTCCGTATACTATTTAGCTACACTTTCCAAAAATGTATTGAAAACAATTCATTTGTTTTGTATTATTTGGTTCAGCTTTTTTCTATTTTTACTTTTCCTCATTCATATCGTAGGTATATAGGAAAAGTATTGTGTTACCAAAAAAAAAACCAAAATCGGTATGTCACAGGTATTATCCGTTTTAGGTGTTTTTAAGACCTCCTAAGTAGTTTTCATAAAGTTGTCTGTCTTTATGTGTGTGTGTCTGTTATCATCGTAGCTTCCAGTGTTTTTATGTTTTGAGAGTTAAAACTTAGTATAAAAATTAGTCTATAGGTTTGTTAAACTTTATTGAAAATATTTTTTATGAAATTATTAAACAGCAATACAATAATGACTCAACAATAATTTTAAAAAATGATAAGACCCTGAAAAATGTTGCGATCGGATGAAATTTTACACGCATGTAGCCATGTATAAGAATAACATATGTTCCAAGTTTTATCTCATTATCAAGTTCAATTTATATTGAATGATTTAAAAACTTTCTTTAAAAAAATTGTAAAAAATTGAAAAATGATCTAATTGAGTTAAAATTCGGTACAAATGTATACCAAATAAATGAGTACACCATGTTTCGTTTCAATACGACAAGTATAACCATTATTTTTGTTAGATTATAAAAGTTTTGCAGCATCAAGCGTGATCAGTACCTTCATGGGTGACCGCTGGGAATGAAACGGATGTATTCACTATCTGAGGACAAGCGAAGCGAGTGTGAACCAACGTGATGCAGTATAATTTTCACTACTTTTATATTCTTTAAGTACGAGAGAAGTGGGTCCGTTGTAAGGAAGATGAGCGTAGCAAATCCGATATGATAAAACAAAGTTTTGATGTACCCCATAGTTATTTTTAAAGCTATGTTTAATGTTTTACCCTTATATTATATTTTAAAAACTGTCAGAAACAGTTTGTCAGCAACATTTTCAGGAATAGGTTGAAAATGTCTTGTATAAAATAAATACTTTTCACAAATAAGTGACCTGACTTCATAGAAGTGTGCAGAAAAGTAAAGCACTGACAGAAGCAGTGCTTATGTTTTGAGTTTGGCCTCTAGAATAACCATGACATTTGATGTCGAGAATGTTCTTATTTCTATGCTTTAAAGGTAACTTTAAAAGAAAATTATTTATAGCTATGCTCTAAAGTGTTTTATATTGCTATGAGCTAAATAGAAAATAATTATATTTTATCTATAGTTTCTAGTTTTTTTAATTAATTAAATAGTGTATTGTTAATTATCTCTATTTGATAATTATCTTATTTCTGAGGTAATTCACTGTACTTTTTAACGTAGTTAGTTCTTTTAGGGATTTAATTTTGCGTTGAGTTAATGAGTTAATTTTTAAATGTCATACATAAAAGTATAGTTGCCTACTTTTATTCCTATAAAAAGAACTTTCTCACTCTGAATTCCCGCACAAGTTGGTAAAAAGTGGTTAATAATAAACGCGTAAAGTAAGTTAAAGCTCCGGCCTTTTGGCCCTAGAGCGGCCAAGAGGCAAATGGCCTCTCGTTTTATTGATATACTGTTCTAACGAGTAAACCGATTCGATAGAAACTTGGTACAAAAACAAATCAATTGAGAGGAAGAACCAATCAGATTTTGACCTAAATTAAAAAAGGCTAATCCTGAATTATCTAATAGTTGCATTACCATATCTTTAAAGTTTAAAAGATTTGAAGGAAAAATCTATTTGTATAAAGTTGTATAGATGTACAATTCGATCTGGTGAACGAACTCAACATAAGTATTGTTAAATTTTCGAGTCTGTGTCAGTTCCGTATTTCATCCTCTGATTTATCTGATTGTTTTCAAAACCGCTGATTTAGATGAGTTTAGGAAGTACGGGTCAGTTAACTCATTCATCAAACCTTTATTAGTCACGAGTTTTTTTACAATAATGATAATTCCATATCTAATGCAAACCTTTTTAAGAGGTCAAGCCCCGTGTTAATCAATTAGCCTCTCTCTTTATTCTTTTACTCCAATATTTTCTATTTACTGACACCACTATTCGGAGTTAAAAAAAAATTGTAGGTCTTTTTTATAATTACAATAAAATGTTGAATAGGTTATGAATATCGTATAGTAATTATGGTTTTATATTACTGTAGGATCCATACCCCCATTGAGCTGTTTAAGACTACTCTCTAGGGCTCTTAGGAGTCTGCGTCACCTAATTGTAACCTACTCGAAGAGTGTGTTGAGGTTATATTAAATCAATCCTTGTGTTTTTATTTGTACTTTAAACTTTGCATAAAAATTAACTTAATTTTGTACTATTTATTTGATTATGTTATTAATCGAATGAGTTTTGGTTAATTTTAGCGAATTTCAGTAGGAAATTACGGTTATGAGTTTTTTCGGATGACGGATGTTGCTGGGAGGACAAGGGGGACCGATTCCATTTGGCTTCCTGATTCAAAAAATATATATCATTACAAAGGTTATTTATAAATGCATTATGTATGTAAGAGTTTCTATACCTTTGCGTTTGTTTTTTGAAGACTTTCTAAATTCGAAACAAAAATCAGCATTCGGCGAGATGTGTGGTAGGCGTAATAGTTGTTAGCGTATTTTTCGTAAAAAAAAGTGTGACGTCATCACCCCATCTTATGACGTCATAAGAAAAGAAACTTGAAATGGATTTGAAACAACGCGTCACATGCTAAAATAGAGTGCAAGCTCAGTCGATTTATATCGGTTTCATATGACCGTTTCTGTAATTTCATCAGCTTATTATGATTGTCTTAAATGGCATATATATATATATATATATATATATATATATATATATATATATATATATATATATATATATATATATATATATATATATATATGTATAATCATTAAGTCCCTCTCCCTTTTAAAGAAACACAGAAACACCTCACCCTCTTCATGACCCCAACACCAACCTTATTAGCTCATTTTTTTGGCATATTCGCTAAAAATTATTAAAACTATAACCAATGATAATAAAATTAACGATGTATTGCAACAATGTAATTATCACAGCAAAAATTGTAGCGTTTATTAGATGAGAATCAATAAAATCAGTCCTTAGTATAATAAGTGAAGCAATTTTTATTCCTTATATAAACTATTAATACTTATTTTAATTTTATCTTTATTTTATCATCACACTTTTTTAGTAAATTTGTACTTTCTCAGTATACGTATGTTAAATATTCTAAATTGGGATTTGCCCGTGTTGTAAATAAATAAACAAATTATTGAATTTTAATATTATTTAATCGAAAATTGTGGGGAAATCTGTTAAGCGTATGTAACAGTTTGTTGCTATGGATACCGTAGTGGGTAGTTGGTTTTTCGCAAGTTTTATGTTGTTTCAGTGGAGCATGCTCTCTCCTGGCATGTTTCTCTTACATTCCTTGTATGGCATGTTTCTCTCCTTGTCCCTTCCGCCTGAGCTGAGCCAAGTGTTTGGGGTAGACTTTCATTGATTTATATACTTAAACTTCAAATTTCGTCAATGTATTATAAATCACTATATTTATATTTATGCTCTCTCAAATTAAAAGTTATATAAATAATATATAAATATTCATGAAGGCAGTGAAGTGTTTTAATGCTTTAAATATGAATTGTTGACTTGTTGCCCCTCATCAAGTATTAGTAATAAAATGCCACTTAATTCATAACATGTTATAATCAAAGCAAATGAGCTTATGAGGTTGGGATCATGAGGGGAGGGAGGGTATATATATATATATATATATATATATATATATATATAATATATATATATATATATATATTGTGTATATTGTGTATTTATGTTTCTATGTTTGTGTGTATGTACGAGATTTTTTTTGTTCCTAGACGCTCCTACGGGGCAAGATAACTTTCGAACGTTTTTTAGTATAGAAATGAATGAATATTATGAATATAAAAGCTTAGATATTCATCTAAGCTTTTAAATTATATGATAAAAGTATTAATTACTACGGCTGTAGTTTACAACCACCCTCCAAGATATATTTATTTTACATTTTCTTATAGTCCGACACTCAAATATTATACCATAAATAACTTTCACAATTTTATCAGATTTAAATCTAATGTGGTGTACATATAATTAAAGATCTGTTATGAAATGTGTGATTCTTTATTTATTGGTATCCAGAACCGCCACCTAAAACAACGTTGCCGCACTCTGTGCAAAGTCTATTATACAAAGATTCCCCCACCCCTCGATTATATTATTTCGTCTAAGTTAATAATAAATTTTTGAGTAACTTATTTGTAAAAATTAAATAAAGAAAATGTCAAACTTTTTCCTTTCAAGGTAAAATAAAATTACTTTTTTTTTTGCTGATCTTAAGCTGGAAACGTTGTCATCTGGACTAAAAACTTTTTATCTCAAGTTGACAGGGGATGTACTGCTTGTTGCTTCTTTTTTAATCTTCTCAGATACTGAACACCATCTCCTTTAAAAGAAAATTCAAAAAAAGTTAGGAGGTGACTATAGGCAAAATAATAAAAGTTTAAGGATAATAATTTATTTGTGAAATATGTATAAAAAGGCCCTCAATTTTGTCACTAATCATCCTGAGCTGTTCAGAGCAAAATATTTTTACTATTCCCCATTTATACTGTTAGTGTTTGCTCTATTTAACGGATTTGAGATTTCATCGAAAATTACCTCTATCGTTTTTAAATGTCTTGAAATACGGTGACACCTCTACTGCATAACCACAATCGTGGTCAAACCCTATAATACTCTCATTTAAACATATTTAACCAATTAAATTATTGTTGTACACAAGAATGCATAGAATAGATTGCATAATTAAATTTGTTTTAAATTGTAATGGTTGATATTTATAGGTAACACTTTTATATTTTTGAGGAAAAGTTTATATATAAACTTTTCCTTATGTGTTTATATCAGTATGATAAAACACAATACTTTTCCTGTATACCTAGTGTATAAATGAGAAAAAGTAAAATTAGTTTTTCTCTGGTAACCACACATGCTCTTTGTCTTATTTCCTAAACTGTCGATTTAATCTCCCTACACCATGTGTACTAGTAATATACACATTGCGTGTGTTATATATATTCTATGCATTCTTGTGTACTAAAAGATAATTAAATTTTTAAGTTATCTCGAATTACAAGTGTTAAAATTTTTCGTCAGGAAAAGATTCTATACGCTTACTCTAATTAACCAAGAAACCGGAATAAGCAACTGAAAAACTTTAAAATATAATTGTTTGACAAAACATTTTTAGTATGGTGTCGTTTACCATTTTATGGGGCTTTGAAACCAGTCCGGAGTCAACCCAGAGGTCCGGGTTGGTAACTTGGTTCTGACGAAAATATTTTGTTTTATTCTGGCGAGCAGGACTGTTATCTTGCTTAAGAATTCATTTTCTGACTCATTATAAAAAATGTGCGAGACACACCTAAGAATTTTACATCTGGGCACTGTACCATCTTTCGACTTTTGTCATTATTGATGGCTCGACATAATGTCAATTCCCTCTCCGTTTTGTTCTAAAATAGTTTTACTTTTTAGCTGTTTTATTCGTCTCTGGTAAATACTTCATATTATATTTTTTGGATATTTAATTAAGGTCAGAGTAAATTCTGGCTCGATCGACACCCTGATGAAATAGACATAACGAAACAGAGAGTGACATGACATTATGTCGAGCCATCAATTATGTCGATTGATGAAACAGTGCTCAGATGTAGCATTGCATTTTGCTTATTACGTTTACGGTGTCTCTAAACACAAATTTATATTGTGTCAAATATTTATGTTTTTCGAAACACGTAAATATTGAATCAAATGATAAATCCATTTTCTGCTTATGATTCATAGTCTGAAGAGGAGCAACTCTTAATTGTTAATTCGTTGAATTTTTAAAAGAAATACTATATAATATTTTGATAAATAAGCGTAAACCTAATAAAAATCTTAGTGTACACAAAATGTAGCCAGTGCTGATTTTGACTGCGCGAGCAGAGTTTTAAACAACTTATGTTATAAAAATGTTGATTTCCCTCGAAAACTTAAGAAACGTTAACCAACAAGTAAATTTGTTTCTGTTCTGACTATAAAGCATTAACGGAATACTTAAGCAAGAAATGGATTGCTGATTAAGGAACCTTGGATTATGGGCCAGTGATTTTATATTGTGATTAAATCCGGTGGTATTTTATTTTAGGTAAATTACCTCATTTAAGCTTAAGGAGAGCTCGAAGCACAGACAAGATTATTTCTTTTTCCTTTTTAGGTTGCAAAAATGAAGTTCTCTTGTGCAATACAAATGTATTGCATTAGGCACGAATGGTTAAAACTAATGACACAGAAATCTATTTTGTATTTGTAAATGGCGAGTCTGTTAGTTTTCCTGTGTTACCCTTATGGTTATTGTAGGACGAGGCGTTATCGTTGACCAGCCTTAATCTTTTCTTTGGCTTAAAAGCATATCCTTACTACACTTACAGTTTTTCTTTTTAAATATTTAACAATATTACAAAAATAAATGCATTTGAGCCTTTCCCATTTAAAAAAAAACAAACTTAAATATGGAGCGCATGGTAGCTCTAAGTTGCCCATTATCCTAATGTCTTTTTAGTTTTTTCCCTTGCATTTATACCCCTCGTTAAGAGGACAACTTTTTCGTCTTCCTAGAACTTTTACTTATCATTTTCCCTTTAAAATACTGGATAAAAAGAAAATTTCTGTGTAGCTATTGATTTAAAAAAGTCGCCTAAAAGTAAAAAAATATGCTATCCTACAAATTATATTTAATTTTTTTAGTTAATGCTGAATATTTAGTTAAAGTTTTATTGTTAGTAAAATATTTTTTTTAATAACTATAGAGCTTTTTGGACTATTACAAATTAAAATACCAATTAAATTAATGAAGACATTAGTCCTTTAATCTAAATTTATTGAAAATAAATTGTTGAAGAGCTTTCGCCCAGGGATCCCGAGCTTCTTCAGTTCTTAAAAAAAAATAATAAATAAAATTATTAAAAACTGAAGAAGCTCAGGATACCTGGGCGAAAACTCTTCAACAATTTATTTTCAATCTATTTAGATAAAAGGACTAATGTCTTCATTAATTTAATTGGTATTTCAATATTTTTTTAATTAAAAAATTAGTTTATTGAAATAAATATATATTTTATTGAAATAAAGAGTTGTTTTAATATATTGATCTTGATGTGATTTAGAGACATATATAATTTAGAAGATAAGTCCATTCTTGGTTTCTATAAACTTACCTGACGATTCGGAATAATTATTGCTCAAAATATCACCCGTTTTTACTTTTCATCATTTACACCGTATATATAGGAAAAGTATTGTTTTTGCAAAATTTGGCCTTTCAAATTGCGGAATTTCACCTAATTTATCTGTTTTAGGTGTTTTTAAGACCTCCTGTAAATTATTATTTTAATCTAATTATTATTTTTAATCGTCTTCTTTTTAAATCGGAAAAGTTTTCATTTGATAAGTTTACTTTTTCTCATGAACTATTTGTTTTTATAAGTATTGATTTCGCCTTATTTTCTTGTGCACGTGCTCACTTTATCTCTGGTGTACTCGGTGATTGCTGATTGTAACTGAACTGTTACTTTCTGAAAGAATGACCAGAAACTTAACAGAATTTCATGATTGTTATTTTTCTTAGTTAATCGAAAAGAATGATGAGGAATAATTTATGCAAAACTAAACTTGATAAATAAGGGTCGACACAAGTAGTGGTCAGTTTTTATTATTATACAAACTTGTCTTGTTATTGCATGACCTAAGAGACAATAATAAGGAGAAAATGATTAAATTTGTTGCGTTTTTTTCACTAGTTGGTTTTATAACTTGTTTGTACATTTGTAATAGAGCCCGAGCGGCAAGTTAAAAAACTGAGAAAAAAAATCTTAGTGCATGATTGTAATGCCCAGATCTTTGAAAATATAGTATGTTGTCACAATGTAATGACTAATAGTTACGATAAATATGCTAATTGGAATCGAAATAAAAGTAATTGGAATCGAAATAAAAGTTTGTAATCGGGGAATCGAAATAAAAGTTGTAATTGGAATCGAAATAAAGTTTGTAATTGGATCGAAATAAAAGTTTGTAATTGGGATCGAAATAAAAGAATTGGAATCGAAATAAAAGTTTGTAATTGGGATCGAAATAAAAGTTTGTAATTGGGATCGAAATAAAAGTTTGTAATTGGATCGAAATAAAAGTTCGTAAAAAAGTGGCATTAGCGTACTGGTTTCTCTATTTTTGCCGTTTCTTTTTTTGTCGACAGAAAACCACGTTGTGGAATGATTTTAGCGAAACTAATAAACGTGATAAATTAGGACCGGCACAAGTAGTTGATCATTAAATCAAAGTTATGACCTAGATCAAAGTTTCAATATTTCTACGGATCACTGATCCAATCATCGGGTTATGAAGGTTCATTTGGAACCAATCTTTAATGTATGTTGGAAGATTTGTTGCTAAGACTGATCGTACCCAATAACAACACCGTGACGGAATACCGCGATTTCAGCATAATGAATTTAATTATATTCGGTTCAATCTAAATAACCTACAGTCTGCAGCTCCGGCCATGAACAAATTAATTTAATAAATATCGTCTAAAATGTTACATTTGATAAAAAATTTAAAAGCAAAATAAAATACTTGCTTAACATGTATTTTCTTGTTGCCATTTAAGGCAAAATGTCACTTTCTTTTGAGTTTATTTTCTGTTCCTCACTTATTTATAAGTATTTGCATTAAAGATAGAATGTCAATCTGTTTTGTAGTTTGTAATTAAGGCCCTTACTCATTAATACTTCTAACCTTTCAGTATTCACATCAAGTACAAAGTGTCAATGTCTTTTTTAGCTCGTAATTAAGTTCCTTACTCGTCAATTCATTCAATCTTAGAGTGTGGACATTAAAGACAAAATATCTATCTCTTTTGCAGATTCTACTTATGTTACTTGTTTATTAATAGTTAACATACTGAGTATAATATATAATATAATATAAATATAAATAATATAATATAAATATAAGTAATATAAATAATAATATGATATTATTATTCAACAACTAAATGTGTGAAAATGTAGGGTTTTTTTCATAATGGCGTGTTAAAAATATTTGTGTAGTAAAAAGTTAATACAAAATTTAAATATAGAAGACTTTAGTCCGTATTTCATAATTCAACATCGGGTGATGCCCAGTTTCTTCTGTTCACTGAAAATAAATAAAACAACTGATACAGAATACAATTCCAAAAAATCGGGTACGGGGTACCTCGGAACTTTTCCTCATTACATCGGATTCGCTACGTTCATCCTCCCTGCTTCGGACTCGCTTCGCTCGTCTTCAGACTGTAAATGCATCGGTATACTTCTCAGTGGTCACCCATGCATCACTGACCACGCTCAATGCTTCTTAATTTTTATGATGAAACAAAGATCATGGATATACTTTAGGGTGGCCCTTAAAAATGAACTTTCTTTTTTCTTTGCTCCCAACCCCTAATTTTAATCGAATATATGAAAAAAAATTCCATACAAATTTCAGCCACATCGGGGGTGATTAACAGGTGCCGCCGGGCCTTTGAAGTTTTATAGGTGTCAAAATTGTGATTTTCGTGACAATTTTTTTTCTGTGATTTTTTACATTATGTTCTAGGTAAAAACAATACCTAACCCACTAGTAAAACACTATGAACTTATCATTATGACCTGAAATTATCTTAGTTTGTACTTACTCTGATATTTAATGGTGAACATATATATTTTTCTGAAAAAATTATCAAAAAACAATTTTTTTCTCTACACTACAAAGTATAACTCATATAATATGTTTTTGTTATCAATTCATTGGTATATTATGTTTTTGTATACAGTCTTCTATAATTTAAGACCAATATTTGGTTATTTATACTAAAATTAGCAGACCTAATGTGTAACATACAAAACACTGCCATCCTATCTCGCAGTAGGTGAAAGCTAAGTAATGAGTATAATAGTCCAATTTAGTTTCAAGAATTTTCAATTAGTTTTTTGGTTTGAATTTATTTTCAAACAAGCCATTATTGTGACATTTGAAACTGTGTGTGTTACCCCCCCCCCTTTTTTTCCACCCCCCCCCCCTCTTACCTATTATGAAATATGAAATTTTTAAAAAATTTTTACAAAAAATGAATTGAATAAAGAAAGGCAAGATAGGTTATAACTTTGAATACTTTTTAATACTTGTTTACCAAAATACTTTCAGGTAAAATAACCCCCTAGTGTCCACTTAAGGATTAAAGATGAGTGAAGGAAAATACCATGCAAGATGCAAGTGATCTAAGCAGGGGTACTATGAATGAATCATTTTAATCCCTTTGACTTACTTAAAAAATAGTTCCAGTCTTGGTTCAGAAAACAAACTGTTACCATCAAATCTGTTTAAATTTCTTTTTTAAATCTAGTGTTTGGTTGAAGTTGTTTGTTAGTTATAAAATTACAAGAGAAAGAATTCTTCGTTCTGACCATCTTTTTTTAGTAGGTCCTGTTTCCCACCAGATTACTGGGGGCAAACTTCCTTCTAACAGACAAGTGTGTTGTTTTATAATCTCAAAATAATCAAGTTAGATGTAAAACATAGTGCTGAATTGATGATAAAGGAGGTTAGCATCTTTTGGGAAAAAGCAAGAATCCCTACAAAAAGAAAAGACCACTGCAGTGAGATTTTAATCAAATTATAAAACGATTGGAGTTGTCTTCAGAAAAATTCTTCTAAAACGACCGAGTTTGCTAATCAGTAGTAGTTTTGCGTTTACAGACACGCTGGATGATTTATTTGTTATTGCCCATAGTGACGCCGAAAATCAAATAAAAATTCAGGAGGACATAGAGTTTTTGCGGATGCAAAGAATGAAAGGGCGACCTGGTGTTATGCTGGGAGTTGATATTAAGTTACACAGGGCAGAACAGAGAATTGCAGAACGGAAGGAGGAAGAGGTCCGTTGAAAAACTCGATGCATGGAGGATATTCATCGATCTAGTTTGTTTGTGGAATTGCTACCAAGCACCAGCAGCAGTAGTAGCACAGACGACAGTGAGGGAGTTTCAGATGAGCTTGTCTCTGATCCAATTTTTCCTTCATCGTCAGGTTTTAGAGGAACTGTTGATTTATTTAATGATCGCCTAGCAGCAACGTTAGATAGGTGCAAAGTTAGAGACAGAGATGCTGTTCATATATTAGTTGACACAGCAGAAGCGTTAGGCCATAATGCAAAGAACTTGGTAATTAACAGAAATTTAATAAGCTGTAAACGATCCCAGTTTTGGATTCTTAGATACAATGAATTGTTAAAAACCTTTATTATTGATAGGATTCAGTGAGCTGTTGTGCATTGGGATGGGAAGCTTCAACCTAATATTACAAAACACAATAAGATAAAAAGGTTGGCAGTTCTTATTTCATATGGCGGAAAAGACAAGTTGATGGACCATGGAGCTCCGAGCATACCACAGGCTACTAGAGCAGAATAAGCCGCCGCAGTCTATAGATGTCTTGAAGAATGGTGACTTCTTGATTCAGTTCAAGCGATGTGTTTTACACCACGGCATCGAACACCAGTAAGAACAATGGAGCTTGCAGAAATATTGAGAACCTCTTAGAAAAGGATTTTCTATACCTGCCTTGTAGGCACAACGTATTTGAAGTGGTATTAAAGGGTGTATTCAATGAAGTAGTGGGACCAACTTTTGGGCCAGATGTTCCACTGTTTTCTAGGTTCAGAAATTCATGGGGTCAGATAGACTCTAACATATAGTCTTCTGATCTCAGAAGTTTAATAACAGATATGCGTGACTTCTTCGTAAAAAGTTTCAAAGAAAAACAATTAAGAGAAGATAACAGGGAGCTAATGGAGCTGGCAGTGATTTTTCTAGGAGAGACCCCGCCTAGAGGAGTGTCATTTAGAAAGCCAGGTGCTATTAGCCATGCAATATGGATGTCGAAGGCGATCTATTGTTCAAAAATTTATTTATTTAGAAGTGACTTCAAGTTGTCTACCAAAGAAAAATCTTTGATGAGAAAAATTAACTTTTTTCTTATTAGACTGTATTTAAGGCATGGTATGGTGACACAGTGCGAGTAAGGCCCCAATGTCTGACTTGCATTTTATTCAGTCATTAGTCAATTACGAGGCTATAGATTCAAAAATTAGCAATGCTATACTAAAAAAATGTATTGACCATTTGTTAATGATTCATAAATTCGGTAAGGGAAGAGGAGGGGTCAGGCAAAGGGGGAGGGGGGGGGGGGGTAACACACAAAGTTTCAAATGTCACAATAATGGCTTGTTTGAAAATAAATTCAAACCAAAAAACTAATTGAAAATTCTTGAAACTGAATTGGACTATTATACTCATTACTTAGCTTTCACCTACTGCGAGATAGGATGGCAGTGTTTTGTATTTTACACATTAGGTCTGCTAATTTTAGTATAAATACCAAATATTGGTCTTAAATTATAGAAGACTGTATACAAAAACATAATATACCAATGAATTGATAACAAAAAACATATTATATGAGTTATACTTTGTAGTGTAGAGAAAAAAAATTGTTTTTTGATAATTTTTTCAAAAAAAAATATATGTCCACCATTAAATATCAGAGTAAGTACAAACTAAGATAATTTCAGGTCATAATGATAAGTTCATAGTGTTTTATTAGTGGGTTAGGTATTGTTTTTACCTAGAACATAATGTAAAAAATCACAGAAAAAAAATTGTCACGAAAATCACAATTTTGACACCTATAAAACTTCAAAGGCCCGGCGGCACCTGTTAATCACCCCCGATGTGGCTGAAATTTGTAAAGAATTTTTTTTCATATATTCAAACAAAATTAGGGGTTGGGAGCACAACATTTCTAACATTTTTTTTTCACCCCTATAGCTAAGGGCCACCCTAATATACTTGTTGTATTGAACGAAACTTAGTATACTTATTTATTAGGTAATTAGATACATTTGTATATTATTACCTATAATAATATTATATTATTAGGTATTTTATACCTAATAATATAATATTATTATGTATTTTATACCTAATAATATTATATTATTATGTATTATATACCTAATAATATTATATTATTAGGTATTTTATACCTAATAATATTATACTATTATGTATTTTATACCTACTAAAATTATATTATTAGGTATATTATTATTTTATGTCTATATACTCAAATGGACCATTTTCCAATTTTTTAAAGAAACGTACACAAGTCGTTCAATGAAAATTGAACTAATGCTGATTATGAGATGAAACTTAGCACATATGTTAGTCTTATACAGACCGTAGTCACATGCGCGTTTTATGATTTTTTGACATTTTTGCTGAGTCATTATTGCGGGTTAATGACGTCATAAAAAAAATATTTTCCGAATAGTACAACTAAAGCGGTAGACTCACTTTTGTTCAAAATATCAACTCTCTAGCATAAATACACTGGGCGCTACGATGATAACAGACACACACACACATATAGACAGACAATTTTGCGAAAACCACTCAGGAGGCCTTAAAATG
Source organism: Microvelia longipes (assembly GCA_018340805.1). NCBI lineage: Eukaryota > Metazoa > Arthropoda > Insecta > Hemiptera > Veliidae > Microvelia > Microvelia longipes. The sequence continues at coordinate 27,915,009 of JACMZG010001911.1, forward strand.
CCTGAAACGGATAACTCCGGTTTTATCCCGGTTTCGTATTTTTTCGCAAAAAACAATACTTTTACTATATACCTACGGTATAAATGAGGAAAAGTAAAAAGTTTAGTTTCAATGCATTCGAAATGTTTCCTTTAGTTTTTTTCTAAATGATGCTTTAAGTCGTGCACTGTTACAAAGGTCTTGTAAAATCTTTCCCTGATTTAACAGGATTTGGTATGAGAATATTCTACCGAAAAGGCATGTGCTTACGAAATTGATTATAAATTTCTTTATTTCCAATTTAAACATGGAAATGACTTTTTTTACATTTTCATTCTTTAACAGTAGAAATGTTATTAGGTCGTTTTATCTTCCTGTATTTCGGCTTGTATGTTTAGATTCGATATTGTTTAACTAACACGGAAAGTTTCGCTTTTTAAAATAAGCGTATCAATTCTATTTTATAACTATATATTACTAACACTGTGGGATTAGTAAACTGAACAAATACTGGACGTGTTAACAATCTGGTAGTCTTGTTTAACAGACTGACCACAGTGGACATGATGGACAGACTGTACGTGTTAAGGTGTATGGACACGTTATAATGTACTGTAATATCATGACATATATGATGTAATATTATTTTATAGCAAACCTGTAGTTGACTTATACAGGATATTTTATACTCTTTGCTTATAGATAAAATGTTATATATTATTATTTGTAACTTATTGTACCGCAAATTATTACTTATTTCATTTTAGCTTTCTTACCCTAATAATACAAATATATTATATATATATATATAATATATATATAATATATATATATATATATATATATATATATATATATATATATATATTATATATATATATATATATATTATATATAAATATGTTTGTTTGTGTGTGTGTAAAATAAATAAATAAATAAAATAGAGTATATTTATTCTGCTTTACAAAATCAAAAATAAAACAAATTACTTCTATTTTATTAGCATATCCTAGACTGAGTCGTGCTCGTGCTCGAGGATGACTCGAGCATTTTATATAAAATGCTGTGTATATTCATTTTTTGTTAAAAATAGTATAAAATAAATGCTCTGCAATTTTTTCGACTCTAGACAAGGGGTTCCCTACCCATAGGAGCTTGCGAACTAGTTTGAAATATTCAATATCCACCAGGGACCAACTAAAATATCCTCCCTCCCCCTCGCTCATTGCGGGTTTAGTATAACTTTTTTATTACATTAATACACTAAGTTCGCTGTACAAAATATTTCCGCTCATTTAATTCAGTTGAACTGCTTGCCTTATGTTTTCCCGCTTAATTTCCATATATTGTTATCTTGACTTGAACCAAAATCTTTTGTTGGAGACTACCGACACCTAATAGTCTTATTTAAGGAGGTTTTTTATGATTGATTTTTTTTTATAAATAAAACACTAAAATTGTTTTAAAGAACGTTTTTTAATATAAGGAATAAGAGATAATGAAGTCAGCAGTCCGAGTTTTATTAGATTAATTTATTTCGTGTCAGAGATTTCGCACAAGCGATGTAAATTTTGTCTTAAAAATTAAATTTGTTTTATCTGTTCGACATATTAACTTTTTAGTGATATTATTAGTAAAATACAAACGAAAATGTTCGCCATATTTACTTCAGTTCAGTTCAATAGTAAATTTTTATTTTGTTTTATTCTTATAGTCATCAATTCTAATACCTATGTTTCTTTTTTGTTATAGGTGAGTAAAATAAGACGAGCATAGGTTGCTGTTTCATACTTCCGTCAATGCCAACGTAAAAAATGCTCTAGTTTTGTAATTATTTTCTGTAGAAGTTATTATTTATTTATTAAGCATTTATTTATTGATTACATTACCAATACTGACTGTTATACTGATATTGCAAAGTTTCTGAAATGATGGATGATAATAGGGCATAGAGCTCTCGCTTTCTAAAGTTTTATCAATTTAAATGTCTTGGCTTTATTAAGCAAGGATTAGTGTATTTTAGTTTCATTATAGGTCCTTGCACACAGTGGCAAATTGAGCAAAAAAGGCCTAGAAGGGCCAAAACCTCTATCTCAAGGAGCATAATAAGAGGGGGGGGGGGGTTCTGTTTTAGGGCCCTTATCAAGTATGCCAAGTGCTTTGTGGCTTTTGTATGGGACTTTTAAAGTTCAATGTTTAAAGAATAGAGGGCTTAAGGGCTTTAAGGACCTACATTTAGGTTGCAAATTGAGAATATTTTAAGTACTTAAAAACATATCTTTAAGGCAATATTTTGCTTCATTAAGGCCATGACAAATTATGTTAAGGGCCAATATTGGGCTCTAGTCTTCGTATAGGGCCCTTGAACTTCTAGTTATAATGAATAGTGGCCATAAATATCTAAAAATTAAAATATATTTTTAGATTACTTAAAAAACATGAATATCTAGAGCCCTTTTATGCTAATAGAGTCCTAATCAAGTATGCTAGGGCCTATTTTGGCCTTAGCCTTCCGTATTGGACCCCTAAAAGTCTTATAGTTATTTTTGTTTAGCTGTCTCTTAGTCACTCTGTGTGTTCATTTCTTCAGCATTACTTGCTGAAGATTAAAATAAATAGCATTTTTAGTCTTGAATGTAAATTATCCACGAATCATTTAGTCAAAGTGTTAGACCCGTATTCAATTTTATCTTTGAAAAATCTCTTCTAGGTTCGCGCCAATTCAAAGTAAGAAATTTGAAATAGCCTTTAAATGGAAATAAAAATAAAAAGGAAAAGAGTCTGTCCACAAAAAATATTAATTGGTTATGCGCTTTCAACTTAACTTGTGGACATCATTACATTAGTGTCATAAACAAGAAGTTTAAATAAATACATAAAACTCTCATCTTTTATTATATATTTGCAGCTGTGAAGTGAATTAAGTAAGACACCTGGTTAATTTATTGTATTATTATTTATTTTATTACCATTCCCCTTTATTTTATTTTCATTTCTCTATTTGATGATTGCATATGCTAAATAGATACAATAAGTCAGACAAAGCAATATGTATCACCTGATTATAACGTCGTATTAGATTTTTTTGTTTTTTCGAAATCAATTCAAATTTTTACTCAGTAATCTATTAACATTTATTGCGATCTCGTTATTTAAAGAATTCGAACTATAAATGATTCCGTTAATGGGTTATTGTGAAATTTAACTGGGTAACCTTGGTCATAATCAAGTATTTACTCAAACAAACCTGTTTTCTTATGACTCAGGTACTTTATACAGATAGTGCCTTACTTCCTCTTGCTTAATATCCTGACTTGTATCAGGTAGTATCCTGCGAGTATCTTCAGGTTATTCAAGAATACTTGGGCAATTTGTACCTTAACTTGGCGCCTTACTACCAATCTGTTTTGGATGAGTTGTTCTGTTTTTTTCTATCTTTGATACTGATTAGTTCAGTCACTGGTTTGTTTCTTCTTCAAGTTTTGTCGAGCCAATAAAGCTTTAATTAATACTAGACTTAATGTCTTCTAGTTCTTATAATAATTGTCTGTCTTTCTGTGTTGTCCCCAAAAAAATTAAAATTTTGGTTCGGTCCTCCTTATAAATTTTGGGGGTGCGGGCCCGAGAAAAGTGTAAAAAAAATTGATCGGTCCCCTTTTTAAATTAAGAGAATACCACTTCCCAAAAATGAATAGAATTGGCTCTAACCCCTATAATAGGAAACACTTTTTCTCCTATAATAAAAAAGAACTTTTTCTCCCTTGGGAGTGAAAAGTGCCTACCTAAAAGCTAGTCAATAAACTTTCTGAAGATAAAATTTGTTAATGACTATACAGATATAAATAATATTAATCATATAATATTAATAAATATATGATTATGATAATAATGACTGTTTTCTTTTAAAAAATACATATTTTAGTTGAAAGAAGTAGGTTGCTAAGGATGACTATGTTTTAATATCTCAAGGTCTCCAATGTGATACCTGATAGTAATTTGAGCGTTCTTAGAGTCTTAACGAAGCGAGTCCGAAGTTATAACACGCTAGACATCGGTTGACTTACTATTCTAATATCAAGCGAACAGAGTTTTAAGTTTTGATGAAAAGTACTGAGGTACTCAGTACCTGATTTTGTTATACTAGTAATGGTACCACTAATGTTCCCCAATTTCATTACGTTTCAATAACATAAACAGCCCAATAGAATTGTGTGAAAAACTCAGACTGTTCTTTTGGTATCTTGTGCATTATATACTCACACCTGTGTACTGGTATTACAGGTGTTTGAACTTGTCTTCACAGAGTATATAGAAGGTATTACAGTTCCTTTACCTTACCTATATTTGGCCCAGTTATGTTAATATCCATTTAGAGGGTATTGTACTCCTTTATAAAATAACTTTTTATTTTTATTTAATACAAAGCATAAATATAGATAAATATCCTATTATTTCTGTGTTATGCGATTTCATAAAATAAACAGTGGTCTTTAACTATTGATTTAAATGAAGAAATTTAGTTATTCGTTCGATATTTTTGAGCTTGGGATTATGAATTTGGGATTTATTGATTCAGGAATGTTAAAAGGCTTTAGACAAAACCAAATGTCCACAAAATCCATTCAGTTGTTAAGAGTGCAGGTGGGTATATAAAAGTAGTGTCTAGCGTAAGAATGTCAAAATTGATATTTTATTAAGTAGGAATGAGGAACACACGATCATAAGACGAATCCTATATAAAGTCCTTACACATCGAAATCCGTACTGTAGTTTAGGCTGTAGTTGCGTCAACAAAAAGTGCAGGAAGAATATAAATTTATCGAAAATGCCATTTTCAAACCTCTTTTTCTCCACTTGTATTTGGCCGATTTTATTTATGTACAAACAAGGCACACGCTTTAAAGGTATTACAATATTATTTATGTACCTATAGCTGTTTTCACGCTACAGACCCTCAAAAACCCTACTGTGTCTCCTACAGTATAATATACACTGGGAGCTTTAGAAGGTTTTGTACTTTTTTTTAGTGACTAAGCGGGGTTTTTTGAACTTTTCTTCTTAACTTAACGGGGCGGAACGCTGCTGCGTTTCTAAATATTTGTTTACTTCCCTATTTTTTCTATGATTTTTTGACGAAGATTTGCTATAAAGGACGAGCTTCGTAAAAACAACGATTTGGACTTACTCTTTTAATTGAAAGTTTCATTTTAGCCTCTACAGATAGTATGGATAGAATTTCACGAGGTAACCAGCCTTAGTTTCACATGTTCAAACTCAAATTCATGTTGTTTCAATGGTATTATAAAAATCAATAAAGTTGAAACTGTAAAACACTAATAGAATTTAAAATATTTATTTACTTATAAATATTGTAAATGTAGTTTGTCTTGAAGAGTAATAAAAAATTGTATATTTATATTTCAATACTCATCGAAAAGAAATATAAATGAAATAAGATAGAAATGTTATCACATTTTATTGGCTCCAGTTTTGAAGACCTCATCTATTTTTCCTAGTGTGTCCCTGCACTGCCGTCTTCACCCCTTACTTCGCCTCTCTGCCAGTAAAACAGAGAAAATCATTTATAGGTGAAAAGGTTTGTGAATTTTCTCGCTACCTCTCTTCCGCCTCTATTCCCAGACCTTGTCTTGGTGTTTTATCCGACAAGTTGAAACGTGATCTGAAATATTTTCAGTCCTGCATTTTTTTATAGAAGTATATATTGTGTCTTTTAACGAATTTCTTCCGTGAAAACTCGTTTCGTAATTTTCCTTATCTTAAAGAACAAATTTTGTAAAATAAACGTATTTTCTCTTGTAAGAAAACTAATGAAGTTACGAAATTGAGAAAATTTACTTTTAGCGTAAGTAATTATTTTTAAAGAATGCTTGCCCTTATACCATATTCTTAAACTAACTAAAAAAAAAAACAGAAATGTTTTACCAAATGTACCGAAACAAAATAGGTACAGTCAAAAATATTTTTTTTAACTGCTTGATAGTTTTTTGGCAATATTTTGTTTTGCTGTCTTTTATCTACTATTTTGCTGCATTCTTCTGTACGGATGGTCTTTAAATGCCAAAAATAGACGAAACATCAATTTTTATCTACGTATAATAAAGCATAGTAGTCTTCAGCTAATGGCTTGAAGCGAAGAAATTCGCTGTTGAAGAAAAGAAATAAGGTAAAGAATTTTTCTTTATTTAGGTATGAGTTATTTTTGTTGCCAAGGGTTATTTTATGACCCTGCCAGGGTTTCTTAGCTTGTTATATTTTGATTTTCCTTCATCTCTAAATGTGGGAAGGTATTGAAACCTTTTCATAGGGTCTTGTGTGTAGTTCTAAAAAGTATTTTTTTATTTTATTTTACGGGGTCTAAACAAAACTAGTTGGTGCCAACTTAAATTCTTATTTTTGTTGAATGAATTGAAACAATTTTTCCATTTGTTTTCTTTCATAATCCTCCAATTTCACTAACAAGTATCAGGTGCTATTTATTAGATTTATATAAAAAGAAATGCTCATTTTTCTTTTTTGAATTCGCTAAAAATTCTTATTTAAAAAATATGTTAGACAACATAAAAGATTACCTAAATGGTGCAATTGTCTGAATAGAAAATTCTAACATGGCTTGTTTTGCTAAAATTATCTTACATTCAGTGCTATAATATCAGCGAACAATTGGTGTTATGGAAAATAAACCGTATTGGTTTTATGCATCCAGTCCCGTTATTAGTCTTTAGAACAGGTCTTTTTTCTTAACGACCAAATTTTAATCGTTAAACCCTGGTGGCGTTTTCCCCATAATCCTACTATTTTAATTGCTTCAAATTTCTAAAAAGCATTCTCTATAAGCTTTGTGCTGTTTTGCCCAAGTCTTATCTAGTGCCATATTTACGGCTAAATTTCAAACATTAATAATAAACTCATTTTAAAATGGTTTTCACAGTTTTAGCAAGTATTTAATTTAAATGTATCATTAAGGAAATGCTAGAACTGTTTTTCTTGAAATCAAGCTTTCGTTTTGTAAGTTCCGTTATAAAATCCTATTGCTGGTCTCTCAAGACGCGGGCAAACGGTCTTGTTGAAAAGATGAAATTTAGCCGGTAGTCGCCAAATTTTGTTTCGATTCAAAGAACCATCGAAAGTTATCGAGAGTTAACTTTTTAACGAGAGTTACTCTTAACTTTTGCTACTGTAGTTGATCCTGTCTTAAGGGATCCTCGTGTGTTAACCGTTCGAGATCTTCAAAATAAGAGTTGTGCCACCATTCAACATCAAGGATTACTTGTAAACTTGCTGGAAGAATCCTTTAACCTTTCATGACCGGTAAAATGTCCATGTCCGTGGATGGCTCAGAGCTCAGCTTTCAACGTTTGCAGCTTCACATTTAGTTTTTAGTTTGCAGTTTCTATTGAGTTTCCTCAGTAGAAAGTTCATTTACGATTTGGAATCAAGTAAATGGTCTTGTTCTTATATAACTATTATTATGGTTGACTATGGCTTATGAAGATTGGGACAGTTCTGCATGCATCAAGAATAGCTACTTTTTGCATGATTATTAATAGGTTCGGTTGTAAGTTTTATTCACGGGCTGGCACCAAGTAAAATAAATAATAAATAAAATATATTTATTCTGCTTTAAAAAATCAAAAATAAAATACACAATACTTCTATTTTATGATAGGTTATAGAAGGTCTAGTACTTATTAAGCTATTTTTATGGTTGACTATTGCTTATAAAATTTCGGACAGTTCTGCATCTATTTAGGGTAGCTTCTTTTAGCATGGTTTGGTAAGTAATTATTATGTACATTCTTTTTTTAAGCCAAGAGACCGAATAGAATCGATTCTCTTACTTTTGTCATCCTAACATCCTCATAAGCGTATTTTTTTACTAAAAACCTGTACACATGATTCGATGCTATTAGCGAATACATCACACTGTTCAGGTTGGTAGGATTCAGGCAGTTTTCCATTGTCCTCAATTTCCGTGCTAAGAGGATATTTAAATGTGAGAATACATTGGTAACATAAATCAAACTTTATAACAGTGAGAATTAAAATGAAAATGGGTTTTACATAATGGAACATAACATGGAAGATTAGCTCGGAGGATATTAATGTACTGTGCTATAGGTTGTTTGTTTAATCCCATACATATGAGCATTGTTGGCCCATTATGGATAAAAGGTTGTTGGTTTAATCTACACCTACATAAGCTGTATAGTAAAGCTTTTACAAAGGATTATTACAATAAGACATTGAATTTCGGGATGTACCAACCTTACAAACTATTACGGATCTCGACTAGTGTTGTATTGGTGAAAGTGTTATTTTGTTATTTACTACATTTATGTTTATGATAAAAAAATTCTGGCGCGGTGGTCCGCATGTCGGGCGAATTTCCTTTGGATGCGTGTTTCCGTGCTTTTTACATTATGTAAGTTTACAACTACTAAATAAATAATTCCGGCGCGGTGGTCCGCTGTCGGGCGAATTTCATTTAAAATGCGTGTTTCCGTGCTAAACAACCCATTTCTTGCTTAAGGTTCTGGTTCATGCTTTAGAACCTAAGCAGTTACTCAATTGTCAAGCACTGCTCGTAACTCATTTTGTCTGTATTTTCCAAAGGAAATGCGCTAAAACCTTTAAAGATAACTGACTAAGCTTAAAGATAAGTAACTAAGCTTTAAACTAGTGCAAATAATAGTGCGTACTTCTAATTTTAGAGGCATAGTTTTGTACAACCAACTAGATAATTATGCGCATTTCCTTTGGAAAATACAGACAAAATGAGTTACGAGCAGTGCTTGACAATTGAGTAACTGCTTAGGTTCTAAAGCATGAACCAGAACCTTAAGCAAGAAATGGGTTGTTTAGCACGGAAACACGCATTTTAAATGAAATTCGCCCGACAGCGGACCACCGCGCCGGAATTATTTATTTAGTAGTTGTAAACTTACATAATGTAAAAAGCACGGAAACACGCATCCAAAGGAAATTCGCCCGACATGCGGACCACCGCGCCAGAATTATTTTCTAGTTGTAAACTTATATTAAGTAAAAAAAACGATAAAAAATTATAGACCCTTCCAGGATGTGAACCCAGGTACCCAGCGTTTGAGTGGTCGTATTTACTCCGGACCACTGGCATTCAACTCAGAGGCCCAAAAAAACATTGAAAACGACACCCTACTCGAAATTTAATTTTTAATGACCGTAATTTTGGTTTTCTATAATTTTTCTGGTTTTTTTCGACTTTTTGGTAACTTAAAGTGGTCGTCGACTTCGGACCGGTTTCATTCGATTCAGCCCAAAATTACATAGAAAACGACACCCTACTCGAAATTTTTTTTTATCGACCTAAATTTTGGTTTTGGGTAATTTACAATGGTTTTTTCGACTTTTTGGTCACTTAGAGTGGTCGTATCGACTTCGGACCGGTTTCATTCGATTCAGCGTCTCAAAAAACATAAATAATGACCTTTTTCGCGGCAAAAAATCTAAATTTTGCCGATTTTTTGAAAATTTCGCTGACTCAGCAAACCGGGTTAATGACGTCACATAAACCTGGTTTTCAATAGGGTTCGTGTCCTCCCCAAGGTTGATTTTTGTACCAAGTTTGGTTAAAAAATATTAATCCGTTCGAAAGATAGAGTGTTTACAAGAAAGTGTCTAGAAATACATATGTATATATATATATATATTATATATATATATATATATATATATATATATATATATAATATATAATATATATATATATATATATATATATATATATATTATATATATATATATATATATATATATATATATATATATATATATATATATATATATATATATATATATATATATTATATATATATATATATATATAATATATTATATATATATATATATATATATATATAAAGTCTCGCGAAACTTATTGTTTCGTCATTAGGGACCTCTGAAACGGATTTGTGTCGTGGTCCGAGGTCCAAATTCCGCCATGACGCCTATCTCATTAGGCGAATTTCCAAAGGAAATTCGCTAAAAATACTAAAGAAGAACAGATTAATTATACAAAAACCATAGATATTCTTGACGTATTAAAATGAAACTTAGTATACTAATAAATAATTTATCAAGTTGAAATTTGGTGCACCCTAATAAATTACGTTGTACCAAATTTCAACTTAGATTATTTTTGGATTTTTTACAATTTTTAAGAAATGTATTGAAATGGTTCGATAAAAAGTAAACAGTTGCTAATAATTAACGAAGCTATTAGCTTTTGCTTATTGCACAAATGTTGGTCTTATATTTGACTACATGCGAGCCAAATCTCAAACCAACACATTTCATGAATTATTGCTGTCATTATTTACGGTTAATGACGTGTATAAAAATATTTTTCCGAATAGCTCATGTAGACCTAAAGATTGATTTTTTCACTGAGTTTCATTTCTCTAGCATAAATACACTGCGAGGTAAAATAATAACACACACGTACACGCACACACATAGAGACTTAGGAGCTCTTAAAAACAGCAAGGATAAGCTTCATGGCAGGAGTCAAACCTCAAACCATGACCCAAATCCGATTTAGAGGTCCCGAAAAATACGTTTTGCAACACACACACACACACACACACACACACACACACCACACACATATATATATATATATATATATATATATATATATATACCCCCATGACCCCTACCTCATAAGCTCATTTTTATTTTAAAATTCGCTAAAATTATAGTCCAAGAGCCTGACCTAAAAAATGTGACTGATTTTGTACTACTTTTAAATAATTTTGTCTGCAAATATACCTTTAATTATGAATGAATAGCGTAGTCTCCCTATCCAGAGTGCCCTTCATATGAATGTGCTCGCTCAAAATATTAGAAAATTGCACATTCCCAGTTTTCTTGAAATAAGTGGTTTCCTGTAGGTCGTGTGCAAAACATGAAGAAAATATTTTTCAAAGCTAATAAAATTTACTATAAAACTAGCGTTTTTTCTTTGAAATCGGATAAATACAACTTAAGTTATGTCATTTGTTAAATGGCTAAAAAAATGCACAAAAGCCAATTTTCATAAATTACAATTTTTTCAGTGTTTTTGAAAGAGATTAAATTCATAATTTAAGGTATATTTTCAGAAATATTTGGTTTGAAGTAGTACAATGAGTCACATTTTTTCAGGGTGGCTCTTGGACTATTACGCATCTAAATAAAATACAATTAAATTGAAATTCTGCACGATTGTATCCCTTTATGTTATAAACAAGTAAGTATGCAATGTCTCATTTTAATAGGATTACTATATCAACGGTTAGGATAGGTGACCACTGGAAATAAAACTGATTTTTTTTCAGGATGAAACAAATTTAATGGTTTTCGTGTTGTATCCTTTTGCCAGATTTGTTTTATATGAAAACGAAAATTTTAAATATTGAACTATAAATTTTGCCAAAACGTTATTTGTTTGAGATTAGCGAAAGATACTAAGACCATTCGCATCCACATTTCATACATTTTTGATTTATTTCTTTAAGAGCAGACTGAAACTTATAGATAAAATGCTTGCCAATAAAACTACCGATTTAGGAATCTACTCCAAGTATAGACGAAGGATGAAAAAATACATGAAATATTGCAGAAAGACTAGGGTAGGAAATATGTATGCATCGGCCTGAGGGAGGCTTCGTACAACCCCTGCATTTATAAGTTTAAAGGGTGAGAGTTTTCTGCCATTCTTGAAAACTCTCAGTTCGCTCTTTATCTGAACCTTATCTTAATAAACATGAGAAGGGAGCTCAAAAAGATTTATAGCACATCATTAAAGATATCATCTAGATATAATAGCTTATTTATACAATATAGTAAAAGAATTATGCTTTGCCGATAATTTTAAATAGTATTTTTATAGAAATAACAAACGTTTAACTGAGTTTTAAAAAGTAAAATGTTTTTAAGAGTATTGACCTGTGAGGGCTCCTTGATATGTTCAAATAATTGTCATTCATAGCATATTACTCCAAGTGTGCGGCTATACTTCAATCATTCCTTAAACATTCTTCGCTTATTTTTTGTATTTCATCAGTGTTCTAAATGTTTTTGTAAAAATGTAATAAAGTTAAATTACTTACAGGTTGTTGAAAGATTAATTGGTGTTCTTAAAAAATTTCAAAAAAATGCAAATAACAAGTTGTGACGCTCCTGCTAAGGTTATTAAGTATACCGAAAGTTAAGCAAATATTCGATTGATATGCTAGAAAGTAGTACATAGAAAATGTTTTCGTGTCTGCATGGTGAATGAAGTTCTACCTTGTCAATTATAAAACATTTCTGCGATTGACAATAAATGTTCAAATCGTTAACGAATTTCTTTTAAATTAATGAACATGAAAAGTGTTGTTATTTGGACTTGATAGCGGTTCATAGTGGTTACACTCAGCGGTTAGTGAAACAGTTTGAACTGGTTGTATTTGAGGGAACGTTGCCGAAATTTGGAATCTTGTTTAAAAGACTGTGGTTAAAGTGTGGGCTCATGAAATAGAAGGTTATATCGAATATTTTAGGTTATAGTTTAGTTGTAACCTGCCCTCTTCACTCTCGAACTTACACTCTCTCTCTCAAAGGTTTACTAATCGATAGCAACAGTGTATATTAAACAGTTTCTTGTAGTTTGGTAATGACATTGTTTTACAATTAACAATTTCTGATTTACTTTCAATATGTGATAATTGTGTGAATACTAATATTAATTAAGCTAAAACCCTCATTACTGTCTCCGAATAAGTTGTTTTCTATTTCTTTCGTATATTCTTTAAAAATATTTGTAAGCACCTTTAGTTTTTCTTTATCGAAATTCAAGCAATGTATCTTATGATAATTTTATTTTATATAAAAATAACGCTTCCACATACATTTTTTTAAATCATTACATATTCCCCAAAATATTATTTTGACAAATAATAATTCTGAACCCTTTCGGCCACCTCTCCCACCATAAAATTTAATCTGAGAGTTTAAAATTTGTGTGTTTTCTTAACATTTTGTATGATATATCTTTATTATTATTTATCTATCTCAAGCTGTATCCTTATGGCTTAGTGATGGATTCTAACAATCTATCGAAGTAATCGTGCTGCTAATCTGGTTGGAATAATTTTTCATATTGAATAGGAATTTAGCCTGATACTGGCGGTTAATGAAATGCTAGGGCACTTAAAGTTACTTATATTTGTAATGCAATTGTGAGATAAATTTAGTCATATTTCTACTATTAATTAAAAAATTAATGGACTAATTGTTTCATTTCTGTAATTGTTCATAGGTTGTTGAAATGTTTTTACTCCTCATTAATTTTTATATTTTTATGTTTGAAATTTTCTTTGACTCTTTGTGTCTTTTTGCTTTTAACCTAATGGCTTGTTATTGTTCATATTTAGAACATTTCTTTTGTCTTTACTAAACTATTCGGTGATAGTTAACCTTTTAATAGCTCCTCGAAATACAGCATTGTCACATAAATTAAATTAAAAATGAATTCAGCGTTACAATTGCTTTCAGTCCATAATAAGAAACCAGAAGACAAATGATAACACCGAGGAAACATTGAATGACACACAATACACGTGTATGTTCTTTTTAATTCCTTTTTATTTTGTAAGGAATTATTGTTGTTGATCCCTCCTGTGCAATTATCCTATCCTTTTTGCTTCTTATTTTTTATTTAACATATTTGTTTCTGCTTTGTCTCTTACCTTATAATATATACTAGTTTAATGAGCGTAGAATGGAGTCCATTACAAATAATAAAAGAAAAGAAGTCTCTCCACAGAACAAAACTTTATTGGCAGAGCTCTTTTAACTTAACACTAGAGGCCATCATCGGTGCAAAACCTAACTAGCAAGTTACAATAGAATAAATAAAAGCGAAAAAATGATGATGGCCTCTAGTTAGGTTGAAAGCGCTTTGCCATTAAAGTTTTGTTTTATGGAGAGACTTCTTTTCTTTTATTATTTACCTTATAATAGGTTCTATCTTATTCTTAAATTATTGCATATGTTATAAGAAAAATGTTTATATTTTCATGAAAAAAAAAAGATTTTAAACTAGTTTCACCAAAAAAAACCTCATAGTTCTTAGTGGGTCTCCTATGTCACACCTTTTGATCTATTTTAGGATTTTGAAACAGCTTTGTCCCTTGCTTTTATATTAGCGATATAAAAGCAGATTAAGCTGAGTTCCCAGTTCAATGAATACCAGTGACAAACGTTTTTGAATTTCTATTGATACTTGGAGTATAGCTGTTCCAGCAGGATTCATGTAAAGCTTTGTATGATGCATTTGTTATATTTACATTTCAGCTGATTAAAATGAATGATTAACCGCGATGGAATTTGTTTTCGATGAAAATTGGTTTTTATAAAAAATTATTGCTTATGTGAAATTTTATTTTTTCGGCCTTAGATATAGGTGTAAATGTTACTTAAATTCTTTACCTGTTGTACAGCCTCACTACCCCATCCCCTTACCCTTCTCTACCATTTATACTGTACATAAAATTTACTGGCTAATTAATTCTTTTTTTGTGAAAATTTTGTTAAATTTATTTTATAAAAATATATTATTACAATATAAAATGAAAAAATATAAAAAGAAATTACAAAAAAAATCACTGAAAAATAACATATTGTTGTAATTTATTTTTATAATTAGATATTTTTTACTGTTATGGTGTTCTGTCAAATTCAGCTTTTTCAACTCAACTTATTGTAGTATTTTATTCCATTCTGTTTAGTAATAATTAAATAAACGATCGTTTTAAGGCCTTTTGGTCATCCTGCCAGCACCTCTTCAAGTTGGTCTTATCCACTATGCCCAATATATCAATTAAAGTTGTCGGAATGTTTAGTTCTTAACAAATACTTTTCATAAAAACTGATTCGGGTTACAACCCCGGGCCGAAGTTAAGAGCTTACGCGATCCTGAAGGCAGACATTTGTGAACATATATGATTATAGAAAGTCCTTAATGTATTAAATATTTGATTTATTATTACTTATACGTGATTTATTTCTTTACTCCTCTTATTGGTGGAATTATGTTTTTTTATTTGTTCTTTTTTGGCTTGGAGATAATAAATAGAGGATTCAGAAGGGACTTAAGGTGACTTAGAGGGTCCATAGGTAGGGAAGTAAGCCTTTTGCTGATAAATCCAGTGATGGGACGAGCATAGGGTCTTGTATGAGACTCGAGAGGATCAGCTATGTAGAGATAGGGTTGGACCTTGCATCTCTTATAAACTAGAGGAAATCCACCTCCCAATAGAATATATTTTTTAGGAAGAAAAGCTACTTTATTTTCGGAAACCCTTTTTGGAAAAGTAATGATCGCAATACTTTCTAAAACATTTAAAATGAAGAAGTAATGTTTTTTCTTTATATTGTAATATTTTAAATATAACATTCAAATAGTAATATTTGAACTCTACCTTTTTAAAGAGTGATATTTTAAGTATAATATAAGTTTAAAATAATATTGTTGTTGTGTTGATATTTTATTAATATAATTCTTAATAAAAATTTTGTTATTTCTATGTTTATTAACTATTGCTCTATAAAATAGCTAAATATTTTAACGTATTCTATAATCAATCCATACTAGATATAAAAATTTATATATAAAAGTATCTTTTATTTGAATCTTGTTTTAAATTATAACTTAAATTTTAGACGGTTTTAGTAGGCAGGATGTTTAGGCTTTCCAAAAGTCACAAATGAATCGTTTTATAACAATCTTTTAATTTAAGTTAGTTGGTTCAATGTTTTAATGTGAATTTCTAGCTGTTTCTTCTTTGTTATACTTTTTAAAAATATTTCTTGGTAATTGTTTATTTATCTTGCTAATTATGCCTTACTGCTGGTTGCTTCATGTCCTTTTAAGCTGTGAGGTATTGATTTGTTTTTCTTCCTGATGTAGTTAGAGCATAATCAATGGTTTCATTTTTATCTAAATCTATGGCATAGGCAATTTATGGGTCTGATTATTTAAAACATAGACTAATCTTTTGCTTTGATTGGCCGTATAAACAACACGTAGGCAGCCCATCTATGGTTCCAGGTAACCATGCCATATTTGTTTATAAGGCAACTCATCTTTTAATTTTTCGTGTACATAAGTCAATAAACTGCTTTCCCGAATAGATTAAGCAATTGGCCAAATTTATTATTTTTATTAAACATTTTTCAATAATAAAAATTATAATCAATCATTGGTATTAAATAAAAGTGTCTTGGTCTGAAATTTGTAGATTCTCTTGCTACAAAAAATTAAGGGACATGATACTTAGTAGTTGTGTGGTGTTTTATTGCCTACAAATCAAATTGATCAAACTACTAATTCTTATCTCACCTATAATCCTTGACTATTCCTAGAAGCTCTTAAAACACTAAATATACGTGCGGAGCATAGAGTGTCAAATTTATTTAATATGATGTTATCTTGTTTGTTAAATGACTTGTTTAATCCATAAACTTATTACCCTTACTCTTCCATTCATAAATAAAGATTTAAGATTAAACTAAGTAAAATGGAATTTCTTAATGAATTGTTATTGTTTTGCATAGTAAAATCAACTTAATCCCAGTTTAATGACAAACGGGGAATTATAGCGGCTGAATCAATAAACTACTGTATAAAGGAAATCTTACAGATATTTATATGTCAGTTTATATTTACTTATTATTTCTTGATTGAATTTTATATTTTTAATATTCTTGTACTTATGCTTACAATTATGCTTTAAATTAAGGCTTATAAATATATAGTTATTTTAAAGGCATGATTTATGCTTATTGGAAGTGTAGGAAGACAATGTATCTACTACTGCTCGAAGGGATGTTTTATCAACCCCTTGAGTTTGTAGTTGAAGTAGATGGGGCTAGTTTGTTTATTACATTGGATGAAGTGTTGGAGGGAGACATCTAGACGTTATTAGCTTCCATCCTTAATAACTAGTTTGAAGTGGAAATTATTCGTTTTACTACTAAATTATGCCGGCTTCAGGATTTATTCAAGACATCTCGAATTATTTATTAGTACATTTCGCAGGAAAACGGAACTTAGCATGCGAGTGTAGATTTCCAGCCCGAGCGAAAAGATGGTTGTAACACAATACGAACAATCCAAAGATGTTTTACCCGCATGTTAAGTAACTTACTTTCTCTACAATTCTTAGGTCTTAAAAAAGAATTAATAACAATATGTAATTGAATTAAAAACTGCTATTAGATTTCATATTAAAAGGCGACTATAATTTTATATATATATATATATATATTATATATATATATATATATATATATATATATATATATATATATATATATATATTGTATGTATGTACAAGATCTACTTTTTCATATTAATGTAACTAACTCTCGAGTTTTCCTGTTTAGCTAATTGGACTAATTGTACAAACTTGTTCCTTTTTTGTTGCCCAGCAGTCTTGGCGATTATTGAAAATTGAAATGAATGAGTAAAGCATCTTGTGGTCACAAATATCCTGGTGAATATTGATTTGATCCTTGGAGCACTCTTTTTCGATTAACTATATATGATCTAACTCTCGAAACTTCAAGAGATTAAATTCTTAATATTGAGGATTCAACAGTTCTTATTATCGAAATACTTGCGTTACTTCCACTTAATTTTGATCATTCTTTAACTTTGGCTAGTTAAAATTAACTACATAAAATAAGTATGTAAGCTCTGTGACTGTAAAGTTTGCTTACTTCCTAAGTTCTTTTACCAACACCATCTTATATATTGGCTTGAAAGTACAAGGGACACGGATAATAGGCTTTTATTAAGGTGGGGTAGATTAGAATCAAGTCTTACTAAGGTTGGAGCAGGATAGATAAAGTCTTAAATTGTCAAGTGCAAGCGCTAGCAAGACCGGTAGAACTGAATTACAACCTTGTCGCCTTTAAACATCTACTAACTACCTTGCTGTTTAGACTCATAATATATTTAGTTGTTCTGAATGCCATTATTTTCATTTTTCACAATTAACCTACGGTTGCATTTCGAACAAATTGTACATGTAAATTCACAATGTAATTGTGCGAGAGACACCTAGGAAATGTAACAAGCAAAATGCAATGCTACATCTGGAAACTGTTCCATCCTTCGACATTCGTCATCATTGATTTCCGTCGATTTTCTTCTACTGCGGGAAGCATTTCTATGGATGTAGGGTCTTTAATTCATATACATCTTGAATACGTTTTGTTAGTTATGAGAATTATTGTAAGCGTTACTAGTATATAGAATAGACAGGTTTATAGAGTTTCTTTTGCCTGACAATGCTTTCTCTCTTTTTGAGGTTAATCCATTCTTTCAAGGAGCATATATACCTGGGCTCTCTTTATATACGTACTCCTTGGTAACATAATTTCAATAAGGGGCATCTCTTTTTGCTGACATCTTTTTATGTGAGAGATACCACTAAGCCTCCCGGACTATATTATTATTGCTTATAACCACGATGGCTACCGTCGTTAACTTTTGGAAATATATTCTATCCAAAGAGACTTATACTTAGATGTAGTACATGGGCAGAATAGCACAGTGATAAGGAGTCTGGAAGTGAGACAGCTTCCACTAGGTGCCATAACTATACTCACCCCTACTATAGTCTCCCAAGAAAGAGACTAGATACTCCCCACCCCTCTACAACCCCTATTGTAGAGTTCTCTACAAATGGCGGGCATTTTTCAGTGATGCTACATTAAACCACTTTATTCAACTTAGACAATTAAAGAATACATGCATAAGAATACATATTAAAGATAATAATTAAAACTTATTTAAATTTAATTTACTTAAATTAAGGCAAAATAGGTAGGATTGTAATTATTAGGAAAAATAAAAAAATAACGTCACCAATGTTCAGTTACGGCACCTAGCTACCCAAGGAATGATAAGAACTGTTGTATCCTCCCTCTAAGTATTAGTCTCTTTGATTCTATCGTACATCGATGTCGTATCACTTAAGTGACTGTTGCAAGTTAATGTCCTATGACTATTTACCCTTAGAAGTAAATTCAGTTGCCAGGAAGTAGTTTAATTTTGATTTTTTATATTTGACACCACTCAAAACTTTAAAATTGTTATTTATGGTTCGGAGCATAGGTTTGGAGTCAAACAAGTTATTAATTATGAAGATAATATTCCCTCAGTTGTATCCTCAAAGTTTTGATAACCAAAGCTTTAATTAAGTCGGCACAGCCTTGCTGAGATATGGCGGGAAATATCTCGGCATCGGTTGATTGAATGAGATTTTGACAAGTTGAAAGGTACTGGGATTTAAGGCAATTAACACAAATTGCTAAATTTTGGAAATCTTTAATAAACACCTGGTGCTTTTTACCAACCTCTCAACTCTTCAAGTATAACATTTTTATTCTTTATAAATAACCTAAAAATAATATTTCTAATATTAATTTTACTCATAAGGCTGTCCAATAAAAGAAATACATTTTTTAGGAACCAAAATAAAATTGGATGAAATAAGGGGTCATCTTGAAATAAGTTGGACTTATTTAGTAAATTAATCCTTGAAGCATTTCGTATTCATCTATTAGTTATAAAAAATGTAAGACACCTCACGCCCGGTTTGTACTTTTCCTCATTTATATCGTAGGTATATAAGAAAAGTATTGTGTTTGCAAAAACACCTAATACCGGGATGTCACCTAAATAAATCTTTTCAGATGTTTTTAAGACCTCCTAAGTGGTTTTACAGAGTTTTCTGTTTATATGTGTGTGTGTGTCTGTTATCATCGTTTCTTTCTGCGTATTTATGGTAGAAATTTAAAACTTAGTACAAAAATCTGTCTATAGGTGTAGTTGTTCTATCCGGAAAATATTTTATGACGTTATTAACCCGCAATACTGGCAGCAAAAATTTTGAAAAGTCGTAAAACGCGAAAAAATGTTGCGATATTTAGCACGAATGTAGCTATGTATAAGACTAAAATATGTGCCAAGTTTCATCTTATTATCAGCATTAGTTTATTTTTTATCGAATGACTTGTGTATGTTTTTAAAAAATTGTGAATGGGAAAATAATATTGAGTTAAAATTCGGTGTATACCTTCACGTAATAAATTTAAACTCTAAGTTTATAATTTCAGTAAGCGCAGTGGACTTTTCTACAATAATATCAACACCAACAACGTCTTTCCACTAATTTAAACTTTATTTTGCAGAGCCGGCTTTCGGAAATAATGCCATCTACAGTGCCGTGTAGATATCACGTATCTACCTTACCTTATCATTATCTACCTAACCTTATATAATTTATCGACAGTGCACTGTAGATGGCATTATTGCCGAAAGCCTGCTCTGCAAAATTAAGTTTGAATTAGTGAAAAGACGTTGTTGGTGTTGATATAAGTTTAGTTTCAATACGACAACATCAAGCGTGGTCAGTGCCTGAATGGGTGACCGCTGTGAATGAAGCGGTTATTTTTACTATCTGAGGACAAGTGGAGCGATTCCGAAATCGTGTTTCAGTATAAATTTAACGACTTGTTTATTTTGAGAACAAAGGAAGCGAGTCCAAAGTGGTTACATTGAGCGTAACGAATACGATGTGATGAGGAAAAGTTCCGAGGTACCCCGTACCCGATTTTTTTAACTTTCAATAATAATACTTTCCGTAGAGGAACAATGAAAATACTTTAAGCTTATTATTTCGTCCGCTATCCTTCATTTTAAATATTTTTTTCGAAATGGGTAATTATACTTTTCTCCAAAACAAAACGGTTCTTGAAAGAGGATTATAGCCCCCATTAAAAGGCAATTTACGGACTGAAAAGAATGCTTTAAATACTCAAAATGTCCATTTTTTATTTTTCTAAACCCAATCTGATATCATTTATAGGAAGAATACATTTCTTTTACGTACTCTTTATGTTTTAAGTTTTATTGACCGTCTCGTTTACTCGTACAGTAAATAAATGTCTGTACTGCCTTCCTAGACAGTGTACAATAAAGTGATGCCAAATTTTTTGAAAATAGGGTTTTTAGAAAATTGTTTAAATTGATTTTAGTATTTTGTAGGTACTAAAACTGTAGTCTGTGCCAACTAATGTTGTATTGACTACTACATGAAGCTACTATGATGATACTACATGAAGCAATTTATTTTAGTCGAAAAAGCTAAACTAATTAATAAGTAACAATATTAAAAGGGTAACGAAAGAAACAGTGAAATATGTTAAGTCAGGATATTTAAAAATGAAGAGAAAAGATCAGGTCCAGGGTACCTCGGAACTTTTCCTCGTCACATCGGGATCACTATGCTCATCCTCCCTACATTGGACTCGCTTCGCTCGTCCTCAGATAAAAATACACACGTTTCATTCTCAGCGGTCATCCATACAACACTAACCACGCTCCATGCTTCTTAACTTATATGATCAAAAACTAAAACCATAGATATACTTGTTGTATTGAAACGAAACTTTGTGTACTTATTTATGTCGTAAAGGTATACACTTGTACCAAATTTCAACTCAATTGAATTATTGTCCCATTTTTAACAATTTTTTAAAAATCGTACACAAGTCAGTTGATAAAAATTGAACTAATTCTGATATTGAGAATTAGTTTTACTCTATATATACTATTACTATACTTACTAATTACTATTTATTATTACTTTACTATTTACTACCTTCTGGTTGACAAATTATAACTTGCGTTTGTACCCTATTCTAAGGATAGACTTCTGTATGATACCTGAATTTTTTGCCTATTATATCATTCACAACTCATTTGTCGCAAAACTTCCAATCATACAATAAGATGTTTGTGAACATTAACATATGCCCATATGCCCTGTTGATTAGCGTATTTCCTTGGGACAAAAGGGCTGTTGACAAGAAATAATGAGAATATAAAATAGGCGAATTTCCAAAGGAAATTCGCTAAAAACAGAGATTTGATTAAGTTTTATGTATTTTTTTTAATAGTGATTTTATATGCAAAAATGTTATCTAATTTTCTTAAATAATTATTACTAAATTTACGTAACGACTGGTCCTATACTAATTTATGTTTATAATAATAATGCAATTTTGTATTTTATGTACCTTAAAGATTTTAGAGTAACTAAAAATATTATTTGCTAAATTATTTATTTTGAATTTTGTATCGGTTTAATGCGGTTATTTTGAATTTACGAGCCTATACCTAAGGGGTGAATTAGCATAATACCAGTAAATTTACTCCCTGTATTAGGCTATATGAGTGCTGCCTGCGTGTTGACATTATGTAGATTATCTCGGATTCAGGATTAGAAGCGTAATATATTGTAATTGCTTTATAATATGCTTCGTTGTTAATATTAAAACATTGGAGGTATAGGCTCGGTTTTATAGCGTTAGGATTTAATCCGATATATTTAGTGCGTTTACAGTTCAAATATAGTTCACTCGTAATTTTAAGTATTTATTCTGGATATTTCTGAATGATACATTTATTTTAATGCTCATTTTGTCGCCATATTTTTAGTTTTTTATTTAAAGCCCATTACGTATTCTTTGTTTTTAGTTTATCTCGAAATAATTTGTATTTGAATTGAAACTAAAGTCGGATTTAAAATTATCGAATATATTCGTAAAATTATATTAACCAAGTTTTGAACATACCCCGGTAATTAATTGATATAATTATTGATAAAATAATTATAATAAGATTCGAACCCCTTCACTGTGAACACGAACACTGGTTTGTGTTTTCAGTGTTTTTGTATCAAAGTTCAGTAAATACTGACGCTTTAACTATCCCAACCTCGGGGGCAGCTCACCGGACTTAAAATTGGATATGAATTTCGTCTTAAAAGAAGTTTGATTTTTGCTTAAAACTGGAGTTATTTTAATATAAATCAATTTTACCCCCACTTTTATCTAAAGAATCTAAAGAGACTCAAGTCCCTACAAATTTTTATATAATTATTTTACTTATCTGATTTGTTCTGATTTTGCCAAAAAAGGTTAACAAACGCTTTTCCTAATTGGATCTTTTCCCAATTACTTTTGACTCAGGCATCAAAAAGTTTTAAGTAGGTTTACATTTTCCTTTCTTTTGCTTCGTTTGAAATCTCCATGATGTGAGATTGTTAGAGAATGAGAGATTATTAATTAATGAAAACATCTAACATTAAAAAGATGACTAACACGTTTTAATTAGAAGAAACAAGTTAAATATGCCGTTAAATTAAACTTAATATCGTTAATAACTTCTAAACGCGGGTGCGATGTTTGCTGTTTCTTAAATTTGATCGATTTAGGTTTAAAGAGCACTCGTAGTTTTGTCAATGGAAAACTTGTTTACAAATCATTATGAGTGATGTTATAAAGTTTTTCCATCTTTGGATAATATTTTAGGACTTACTTAGACTAGTAGTATTTTTAAACAACTCATAACTACTAAACAACAACAGCCAGGCCTAAAAAATGTGGCTCATTTTGTACTACTTCAAACCAAATTATTCTGAAAATACACTTTAAATTATGAAGGAAAAGCATAGTGTGCCTATCCAGAATGGAGCCTTACATATTATTGCGTATGCTCAAAATATTATAAAATCGCACTAATTCCAATTTTCTTACAATAAGTGGCTCCAGGTGTGCAAAACATGAAGAGACCATTTTTAAAGTTGATAAAAGTTCCTATAAAACGAGTGTTTTTTCGTTTAAATTAGATTAATACAACTAAAGTTATGACATTTGTTCAATGGCCAAAAATGCACAAAAAGTCATTATTTTTTCATTATTAATTTGATTATTGGTCTCCATGATACTTCTATAGTTTATAGGTTAGGACACTGAAGAGACTTTTATGGGGTTGTTAAATTATTTTATTTTCATACAATATTTCGCTTGTAATCTCCAAGCATATTCATGTATTACATAGTTAAGATGAGTTAGGAGAAATCTAACTACGTCATATATTATTTAAAAAATGATAGTTCTACTCTAACAAATGGGCAGAATGGGCATGACTTTGTTAGAGTAGAACTATCATTTTTTAAATAATATATGACGTAGTTAGATTTCTCCTAACTCATCTTAACTATGTAATACATGAATATGCTTGGAGATTACAAGCGAAATATTGTATGAAAATAAAATAATTTAACAACCCATAAAAGTCTCTTCAGTGTCCTAACCTATAAACTATAAACTATTATTTTTTCAAAAATTGTTGGCTTTGCATAGATTAACCATTTTTTGGTGTTTTTAGAAGAGTAATAACTTTGGTTGTAGTCTTTTGATTTTGATGATTAAACACTCGCTTTATAGGAAATTTTATCAGCTTTTTAAATCTGGATAGGCAGACTATGCTTTTCCTTCATAATTTAAGGTATATTTTTAAAATAATTTGGTTTGAAGTAGTACCAAACTTCATAATTTAAATTGAGTCACATTTTTTCAGGTCCGGCTCTTGGACTATTAGACTTGTTAATAGTGTATTAAAGCCTAATGTAGCCTATGTTATGCTTTTCCTTTGACTCAAATATTTAGACATTTCCTTTGAAAAAGCCATGCGAATTGACTGACAAATAAATGTGCTACTGTTCCGACTGTAAAGCATACACTGAAAACCTCAGCGAGAACTGGATTGGTGCCCAAGAAAGCAAGCATTACAAAGGAAATTCGCCCTTTTGCGAAGCACCATGCCAGAATTTTTCTTCCTTGATGGGGTCACTTTGTTTTATGGCAAATCGACTTAGCGCGTCATTTCCTTTATTAAAGATCCTTCTCTTATACACTCTTCATGGGCAAAATGTTTCAAAAAAATTTTGCTCTATTTCATAACAATGCTTTGTGAGCGTTCTAAACAAATCCCCAATGGATATCTATTTCAATGAAGATCCTGAAATAAACTATTCTTTGTCAATAAAAACAATATGAAAGTACACTTTTTAAATAGCTATTTGTTTCTTTCTATAAATAGTCTAAAAATATTGAGTACTGCGGGTTATCCAGTAATACCCGTTTGTCTAGTGAACTGATTATTGTCTAGATTAGTCATAGAGACAGGTAATTGCTTAGTTTGAACCGATAAATAAAAAAATAAATATATGAATAATATTTAGTTTTGTTGTCTCAATATAAATTGGTGATTCTTACTTTTCATCATTTATACCGTAGGTATATATGAAACCAATTGTGTTTGCGAAAAATCCGAAACCGGGATGTCACCGTAATTATCCGTCTCAGTTGCTTATAAGACCTCCTGGTTTTGTTGTCTGTCTGTGTGTGTTATTATCGTAGCTGTTAGTGTATTTATGCTAGAGAGTTGAAGCTTTGTACAAAACTCAGTCTACAGCTTTATGACGTTAAGCTATTAACGCCATAACCTGCAATAATGCAATAAACTGGGATAACCTGCAATAATGACTCAGAAAAAATTTCTATAAATCATGAAACGCATCTCTAAAAATAATGCTATCGGATTGAAATTTAGCACGCATGTGTAAGTATATACATGTATATGTACATATATATATATATATATATATATATATATATATATATATATATATATGGTATAGTTTAGTAGTAGTAGTAGTATAGTATATACAATGTATATGTGCTAAACAAGAGGCCTTAGGCATATGATGTACGGAAGTCAGAGTCTGGTATCAGAAAAAAGAGTACGGAGACAGAAATCTCGGTTTCTTGAAGTATGAACTCGCGGGTAATTTAGCAGGTTTATCTTCAAGTCTTGACAACATTTCTTTAATCGTCCATTATTAATTGGGTTAAAGTAGTTTTGTCTTATACTTATACTTCTGTAAAGGGCATACTCTACCCAGGTCTTTGTCTAAACTGAAGTTTACACAGCTCCAGGTCTATTAGCAGGGGAAAGCTTTATTCCGAATAAGATGGTTTGTTTAGCCTTTCCCGAAGCCTTTCTATATTTCTGTGTATTACATTGATTTTCTCTCTTCTATACTCTTCTGCACTGTTGTGACGAGAGTGTTTACCTATATTATATTTCATACACTTAAAAACCTATTAAAAATATCTTTGCCTTCAAAATATTGCTACCCCTCCCCTCTCTCCCATCCTACTATAAAAGTAGGTTTAGCAATATTTTGCGGATGTTAATAATAATAATAATAAAAGATCTATGTATTTGATTATTATATTTATGAAAAATATAACAGAATAAAATAATTTAATGTTTTATTTGTGTGTTGTAGATTCTGATATTCCTGTTATTTACCAACCATAAAAAGTTGATTATAAAAATGTTTAAAATGCTTATTTTCGGATATCTAAAAAATGCCAAAGC
Source organism: Microvelia longipes (assembly GCA_018340805.1). Lineage (NCBI taxonomy): Eukaryota > Metazoa > Arthropoda > Insecta > Hemiptera > Veliidae > Microvelia > Microvelia longipes. Next base: position 27,941,383 of record JACMZG010001911.1, read on the forward strand.
TATGTATTTATCTTTAGGATTTGTATTTTTTTAAGTTTTTAAAATTCGTATATTCCCAGTTCTATTTGAACTTAATTTATTTTTTTCATGTAATTTCTTTGTTTTTTATAATTTGTTTTTTTTTTTGTTTCAGGTAAGAACAAAATTTAAAAAATTAGTTTACACAAACTTATTGGATGTAGAGTTAGAATGATTATATTCTAAGTTGTGTAAGTTAAATATCAATTTAATGACTAATTTTATAAATTAAATCTGCTTATTTTTGTCTCGGTAAAATTCTACCATAGTGTTGGTTCGTCTTGATATAAACTTCTTAAGATGTAGGCTTTTTTTCTGCTCTTTCAAGTTCAAATCACATTAACCGGTTATATTTTTGTATAAAGTATTGAGAATTATTTTCTTGTATATATTATGTTTGTTGTTATAAATGCTTTATATTTAAGTGCATGTATGAGGATTGGCATTGCTGAAGGAATTGGTTGAGCAATGTTCTAATGAAAGTATAAATTTTCGACATGAAAGCCCGCATTAACTTGATAATTATTTAGTTTGTTAAATATAAAGAAGTTCTCAAACATACGCTTAGTAGAAACGAAGAAAGAAACTGATTTATTTGTCAAAGCTCACCGAACTAATTTTTATTTCGGAATCGAGGCTGATGAATTTATTTTAATTATAACTCCGATTGAGTGCAATAGAATCCATTAAATTTCAATGTTCAATCATTTTTTATTGTTTACATTTCACTGCGTAGTGAAACAGCTTTGTCTTTATTTCAGCACCAAAGAAACTTAAAATTGCAAATAAATTTCAAGTTAAAAAAAATGTCTGTCCCAGTTAAAAAAAAATGTCTGTCCCAGTTAAAAAAAAAGATGAGTTAATTGATCAAAACAGGGGAAGAAGGATTTTATTGTGGCGATTTAGTAGGAGTGGATGAAAAGCACCTTGTTCTTCGAAGAGCAGGAAGAGAAGGGGGAGTACCATTCTGACAAGCAATACTCCCTTGTTGGGGCAATTTAAACCATTCTATGACTGTGATATCAAATGGAGATGAAGGTTTGTTCCGGAGAATATACCATCCTCCTGGGAATCTCTCAATTTAACGATCCAGTTAAAAAATGCTTCAAAATAACAAAAAAAACTGCCCCCAAGCCATTTCTCTTTTAATTAAAAATTCACTTATCCTGCGTTGCTCTTTTTTGTTCATTCTGCTTAATAGATTACATATGTCAACTAATAATTTAACAGATACTCGAACACGGATCAGAGTTCCGCTAACTTAAATTGTTAGATACTTCAAACTTAAAACAATTGTTAATAATTTTATCTTATTGATAACGTAGGTTATATTTTACAATTTTAGTATTATTTTTAATTTTTTTATTTCCATTGTATGCTGGCATTTATGGATAGCTCGGTTGTCAGTATAACCTTCTCATTTTTTTCTGTTAATCGCTCTGTAACTAGTGTCTGGCATTACTCAGCATTTTATCCAGCTAAAAGTGTTGGTGTTTTGGACTTTTGTTGTTTGACCACAGCCGTTAAAACGGCTGCGGTCTTTACAATATTTAATAAAAAAACTAAATATATTACCTTAAAGAAAAATAGAGTGCGAACATGTTTATTTGATTATATTTCGATGTATGTATGTTTACGTGCAGAGATCTGGTCCAGTAACCTTCGATATCGAAATATAGTGCCTATAGCGAATTCGCATAGCAGATTCCTTTTTGACTTTTTACAAATCCCAAATTGTTTTATATCGAAACATATAACTTTAATTGATGTAACAGAATAAGTGTCAAAGTATCTACTTAGAATGGGGTACAGTTTCCTTCTCTATTTCCTTTTAAAATATGACATTCAACATTTTCATCTAATGTTCTTATTTCAGCACCTGCAGCTCCTATGTATTGAAAAAAATTAGTGCCTGTGTAGATCAATCGGGTCAAATTCATCGCATGCGATGAATTTGGAATGATGGAAATTCGCTAAATACATGGCAAAATGCCATGTAATAAAAACAATAATAAAATAGTAAATAATACAAAACAACAACCGATATGCGACGGACTTAAAAATCTCCTTGAAGGTTGAAGTGGTATCAGAACCCTGCTTTTGTTCAAGAAAATTCATCAACATTTTTGCAAAATAAAATGTTTGTAATTGTGAAATGCCATAAAATATCCATACAATCTGTTGGTTCTTTTCACAATTTATTTTGATAAAATCCTTGGTTCTTCGTTGAATGGAATCTATTTTTTTACCATTGGTTGCACTGTTTAGCGTGTGTTCACAAGAAAAGTGAATCATGCACTAAGCTGTTATTGCACATTCATTAATACTTTTGATAAGCATGTTTTATTCGTTTTAATGATTTTTAATTAATTAGCTAGAACACGCGGCTTATTGTGTTAATATTGCTATGCATTAGTCAGTTACTTTCATTAATCAACTAATTTGATAAACAAAGAGTTTATACTTAGAAAACTAATTATCTTGGTCAGTGTTAGTTAAGTAAGATGGAATGAAAACATGGTACGAATATGAAATACTATTAGACAGGTATATAGTGTCTGATTATTGAACTATTATCTACTGGTGTGTTGGTGTTAGTTTTAGTATAAAATGTTTAGGTAAAGTTGATAACATTCTGTTGTTTTCTATCTCTCTTTTGTTCGGCCAACTAATTATTTAGGAGAATGCCTATAATAACTTTTTTTGAGGTAGTACGTAATTGAGCACTTTATTGCACCGTTTTTAGGATGAGAAGCCAATCATTATTGTTATAGGAGGTTATTTAGTACTTTTCACCTCCGAGGACAATAATGAATGTAAAAAAAACTCCTAGGACGTAAAAGTAATTCATATGTTGCCGCCATTACTGTAATGTAGCGTGTTCAAAAAACAATCTGTGTTAAAACTTCATGAGATTTCTTTAAAACGTTCATTTTGTTTCTGTTTTTGTCGTAAACTAATTTTTTTTCGTTTTTAAAAGGTGTTCTAATTGACAATTTTTGTGTGTTTATTTGTAAAGCTTTTACATTTTTGAGTAAAAGTTTGAAGCTATGGATGAATTTAATGACGACGATAATATGGAGTTAATAATAATTGGACGTTTGTTTTTTTTTTAATATATAGCGCAGTTTAATTAGTGCTATTTTTTATTTTTTTTAATGAGTGCTTTATTTAATGAGTGCTACCTCAAAAAAAAATGTGTATGCCATCCGGCTGAGAATGTCTTTATGTCTTGGCAATTTTTCCCGACTCGCTTCGCTCGTCGGTAAATCTAATTGCCGTGAAATAAAGACACACTTCTCAGCCTTATGGCATAAATAAGTATTTCATTAATATATTTATAAAAAATCGGGTACGGGGTACCTCGGAACTTTTCCTTATCACATCGTATACGCTTCGCTCATCCTCCCTACTTTGGATCCGCTACGCTCATCCTCCCTATTTCGGATACGCTACGCTCATCCTCCCTACTTCGGATACACTACGCTCATCCTCCCTACTTCGGATACACTACGCTCATCCTCCCTACTTCGGATACACTACGCTCATCCTCCCTACTTTTGATACGCTACTTTCATCCTCCCTACTTCGGATACGCTACGCTTATCCTCTCTACTTTAGAATTGCTTCGCTTGATCTCAGGAGAAATTCGCCAAATTTACACTGTAACACGTCTTCGGACTCGTTTCTCTCGTCGTCAGATAATAAATCCATCGGTTTCATTCCCAGGTCACCCATCCAGGTACTGACCACTCGATGCAGCATACCTTATGTGATCAAACAAAAATCATAGATATACTTGTCGTATTGAAGCAAAACTTTGTGGACTCATTTAATACGTAAAGGTATATACTTGTAATACATTTTAATTTTATTGAATAATTTTTTCGATTTTTACAAGTTTTTAAAAAATGTGCACAAGTCATTTGATAAAGATTGAACTTATGCTGATAATAAGATAAAACTTGGCAAATGTGTTATTCTTATACATGGCTACATGCGTACAAAATCTCAATCTGATCTTATTATTTTTCCGCTTTTTATGATTTTTCGAAATTTTTACTAAGTCATATCGGGGGGTTAATGACGTCGTACAAAATATTTTCCGACTAGCACATCAGCACCGGTAGACTGATTTTTGTACAAAGCTTCAACTCTCTAGCATAAATACACTAGAAGCTACGATAACAAACACACACATATACCCACAACACACACACAGGCAACACACTAAGACAACTTAATGAAGACCACTTAGGATGCCTTGAAAGCACCTGAAATGGATAATACGGAATTTTTTCGCAAACACAATACTTTTCCTATATTCCTACGGTATAAATGAGGAAACATAAAAATCTGTTTTACGAATTTGATTTTAATGAGCAAAAAAACGCGCGTACAACTTTTATGTAGTGGTTTTTAACTATAATCTTTAATGAACGAAACTAAGTATAAAATATAATCATTAGTTGTTTTGACGGAGATTTGTGGTAAAGATTCACCATGGAGTTAGTAAAAAAATCTATAATTAAAAAGAATTATATTGTCAACCACAATCGTATGAAAAAATTATAACTGACAGGTTTCGACGTAACGTCATCATCAGAGTCTGTAAACAGATCTGATTACAGAGCTGTTTCGACGTAAAGTCGAAACCAGTCAGTTTTATTTTTTATATATATTAATTGTTGACAATATATTAATTGCTTTATATTCTAGTGTTTTTTTTATTAAACATTATGATAAAATATAAATCTAACTGTTGTTAAAAACATTGAATGTAGCTCGGATGCTTGTAACTAGTCCATGTCAATGAACTCTTGTAATTTCTAAATATTATATTACATGTGAAATTGCCATGAAAGCAGCAGTGCTGACATTTTTTTTAAAAATGGGGGAATAAAAATATTGTCAGACCATTTCCTGGTTGGAGTAGCCGGGTGGAAAATGTTGCACAGCTGATAAAGCTTTCACATAAACATAACTGTGTTATACATCAATACATTTCTGTGAAAAACAATGAATAAAACAGGAAGGGGAATTATATGAAAATGCTGAAAAAGTGCATTAAAGGGAAAATGTCACATAGGGTGGGGAAAACTCGGTGTATTTTGTATGAAAAACTTTACGATACGTTGCTCTCTACTGGTGTGCATTTATATTCTGACGTCAGATATGTTTATACCTATAGAATTATTATTGAAGAGTGAGACGAAAGAATTGAGTTACGCATATCATGTTGAATTTATTTAAAGATTTACAAGTACTTACTGGTCTTGTTATATGCGACGAAGCGTAGAAAGGATTATGTAAGAAACGTTTAACTTGAGCACAATAATTATTTTTCTAAGCGTAAACAATCCGGTACAACCCGTACCCCACAAGGAAGGTACAAGGTAACCCCTTACCTTGTGGGTTACAAGTTCACCTCATTGGATTCGCTCATCCTTTCTACTTTGAACTCGCTTCGCTCGTCCTTAGTATATACACTCGTTTTATTTCCAGTTGTCATCCATTCAGGTACTGACCTAGCTCGACGCTACTCAACTTTTATGATCCAACAAAATCCATAGATGTACTTATTTGTTACATGAAGGGATGCTTATATGCTTGTACCAAATTTCATCTCAATTGAATTTTTTCCAAATTTTCAACATTTAAAAAAAACGTATACGAGTTTTTCGATAGTAGTTTTAACACTCTAGCATAAATACCGTGGGAGCTACGTTGATAACAGACACACACACAGACACAACTTTGTAAAAACTACTTAGCAGGTCTTATAAAACTGAAGTTCATTTGTAGTATGTAAAAAACTACATCTTTTAAGGAATTTTCATGGAAAAATTAAATTTACTTAAACAATGATAATATGTTGTATATTCATGTGATTTACACTTAAACGTATATTGTTTTTAGGTAATGTGCCCATATTGACTTGCTAATGCTAATTGCTACTGCTTTATTGCTTACTATATGGTTACTACTACTATAAGGTTATTGCTTACTATATACTTAATTAATTAAAATTATCGAAAGTTATAAGTTGACTTGTCTCCGCCACATAGCCAAATAAAGATTAATATGCCTTTGCGCGAATTCGTCGAAGTTGTATTCCCATTTTTAAGCTATACTGAGGACGATCGTAGTGAGTCCGAAGTAGGGAGTATGAGCCTAGTGGAAACGATGTGGTAAAAAAAAGTTTCGAGATACCCCGTACCCGATTTTTACTTTTCCTCCTTTATACCGTAGGTATATAGGAAAAGTATTGTGTTTGCAAAAAAGCCGAAACCGGAATAATCCGTTTCAGTTGTCTTTAATGCCTCCTGAGTGGTTTACTCAAAGTTGTCCGTCTGTATGTGTGTCTGTTATCATCGTAGCTCCTGGTTTATTTATGCTAGAGAATTGAAACTTTTTACAAAAATTAGTCTACAGCTGTAGTTGTGCTATTCGGAAAATATTTTTTATGACGTCATTTACCCGAAATAATGTCGTAGCGAATATTTCTAAAAATCATAAAACGCGGAAATATTATGCGATCGGATTGAGATTTAGCGCGCATGTAACCAAAAATAAGATATGTGCTAAGTTTCATCTCATTATCAGCACTAGTTCAATTTTTATCGAATGATTAAAAAAAAATGTGTATCTTGTTAAAAAATTGTAAAAAATCAGAAAATGATTTAATTAAGTTGAAATTTAGTACAAATGTGTACCTTTACTTAACAAATATGTACACTAAGTTTCGTTTCAACACGATAAGTATATCTATAATTTTTGTTGGATCATAAAAGTTAAGTAGCATTGGAGTGTGCGGTATGGGTGACCGCTGAGAATGAAACGGGTGCATTTATTATCTGAGGACGAGCAAAGCGAGTCCTAAGAGATGTTGCAGTATAAATTTGTCGAATTGTACATACTGAGGACGAGCGAAGTAAGTCCGAATCAGGGAGGATGAGCGTAGCGAATTCGATGTGACGAGGAAAAGTTCCGAGGTACCCCCGTATTTGATTTTTTTATACTTACTATGATTTTATAGTTTAAGCACGGAATACATTTATATTAGGAAAACTCTATTTGATGGAATAAGTTTTCATATTATATTGTTAGCTAAAGGAAAGGCAAAGAATATGAAGTGAAATTCGGTCTCAAGAAGTCTCTCTGCCACAACCACGTCTCTATTTACTTTTAGTCTACAAAGTTTTTCTGCATTTTCTTTCCCGAAACTCTATATAACACGTGTGCTTTTACTGCTAAAGAATCTGGGATTTTTGTCGCACTCTAAAGGTTTTCTAGGCTTCAGATTTCTTTTTATAACATTACTTTTTTTGTAGGTTTATGTTATTGTTGCAGGTTACAAAACAGTAACTATTAAATAAAGCAAGGATAAAATGTAAAGGTTCGTTATACACAAAATATCGGAAACAGGCTATCTTGGTACTTAAAATGTTCATAAATAATAAAAGAAAAGAAGTGTCTCCACAAAATAAAACTTTATTGGCAAAGCGCTTTCAACCTAACTAGAGGCCATCATCATTTAAAATGTTCAGTTTTTATTTCGGAGTAGTTCTAAGAATGCACTGCGAGGTTAATAATACATTACGCAGTTAGTTAGGAAGACGGAACTTTGCATACGAATTCGATAAACCACTAGAACTCAATATGGCACCACGTAGTGATAAGTACTGAAAAACTTACTAAAAGGGAGTCACGAGGAGGTAAGAAGTAAGGATTCTTCTTACTTTCGGTACTAGTGCAGAAAATAAAACGGATTCCTTTTATATTTAGCACTGGTACGGAAAAGACTGGTACAAAATGTAAAGAAATATGTTTCTTTACATTTTTAATATTCGTTACAGATATGTTAATATTACGTATCAATCGTAGATAAAAATCGTTCTTTAAATTTGCTCTAAACGCTGTTAATATTAATTAGTCTTTTTAATTTTTCTCATTTATTCTGTAAAAGAAAAAGTATTATGTTCGCACTAAAAGTCCGACTCTGAGGTTTCACATGAATTATCAGGAGGTCTTTTTAAGACCTGATTTGATAAAGTAATTGTTGCCAAGTTCTCTATATATGTGGCTGTTATCATTGTAGCTCATATGTATTTATGCTAAAAAGTATCTTTAGGTCTAGTTGTGCTTCCTAGAAATTATTTTTTTAGCGCCATAAACCGTCTATTATGTCTCAGCGAATATTTCAAATATTCATACAACACGAATAAAATATCAGATTAATTTGAATTGGGCGCGTATGTAGTCCTATATTAGACCAACTAATGTGCTAAGTACTATCTCATTATCAGTAGTAGTTTGGTTTTCATCGATTGACATATTAACTTTTTTATTTACAAATCGTCAAAATGAGAAAATTATCCAATTGAGTTGACCTTTGACGTGAGTGTGCCCCTTGTTATAAACAGATGTACAATGTTTTTTAAGGCGTCTAGTATCTCCACAGGTTTTTATTGATTTACTTTGTTAAACAATCATCGAACGGTTGCAGTAAGTGGATTGAGGACCCCTGTGATTAAAACTGCTATTTTTTCTGTCTAAGCACGAGTTAAGTGAGTCTAAAAAATTACTATGTTATAAATGAGTTATTTTTCATATACTATCGAAGCGAGCACAAAGAGATAAAGAGAGGAAAAGTTTCGAGGTAGCCCGTACTAAAACATTATTATTTTATTTGTCATGGTAATTGCCGTAGTTAGTGTTAGTAAACTGTCTTAAGAGTGCGCTGGTGTTGCCGTGTCAGTTTTTAATTGAATGGAAACTGCTAATAATCTTTTTTAGTTCTATTCCTGATAAATGAGTAGAATGGTAATTCCGAGCACTGCTGTCTGTATTCAGAGTTAGCTTCTAGGATTTACGATTATACTTGTAGCAACTGTTTTTATTTTTCTATGACTTTTTTGTCAACCTTATAACTCATAGATAAATTTATTCATGGTGAAGCTTTAGATGTAGTAATACTAAGATTATGAAGTTACCTGCTGTGTGACCTACCCTTTTAGCGCATTTTAGAAGTCTAAATCATGGTTATTCTTGGGCTCATTCCCTCTTGTAGACGTAATAACTAATATCGGTTCTAAAGTAAAACAAAATTCAACACCTCCATATTCTCGGCATTTGTTCATCGGCAATTATTAGAATGTTGAAATTGACTGACAAAGGTAAGGTCAAAAATCGAATCCTATCTTACCTTTGTTTGATTTATTTATTTAATTATTTATCGCTCCGCAGCACAAGCGTAAGCTTTTAGCGGAGAGTAACCTATGTAAAATATAACTTACTAGTATTATTGTTGATAATTTAATAAAGGTATTTATAAAAAAAAATTATTGAATTTCCTTTGGAAAAAATTCGCTAATGGGATAGGCGTGGAACCTCGGATCATGACATAAATCCATTTCAGAGGTCCCTAATCAAGGAAAAATAGGTCGCGAAACTTTATATATATATATAATATTATATATATATATATATATATATATATATATATATATATATTATATATATGTATATATAATATATATTATATATATATATATATATATTATATATATATATATAATATATATATATATATTATAATATATAATATAATGTATGTACATAACTTAAGCAGTCAAAATGATTACGAGCAGTGCTTGATAATTGACTGATTAAGTTATTAAGCATAAGCCGGAACCTCAAGCAAGAAGTGGGTTGTTAAGCAGGAAAACGCGTATTCTAAAGGAAATTCGTTCGGCATGATTTTTTGGTAACCACCGCGCCAGAATGTTTTGTGTAGAGAAATAATTTTCATTATATATTATTTTTAATGTATTCTGTCTGCTCTTGTTTTACAATAGTATTAATTTAAGATTCTAGAAAACTATTATAACTTCAACCACATAATCATATCTAAACTAAAACGAAATGAAAAGCTGCAAAACATATGGTTTACCCTTATAATGGTACCCTTATAACACTGTAGTACTTGCACGTGCATTGTACCTAACACATGTGCCCTACCTTAATACTAAACTTCTTGTAATAACAATGCTTAAATGTATTAAGTCTTAAAGCACACTTAGGAAATGATAAGATTGTTTAATTACACTATCAGAGAGAGCACCTCTAAAACACCCCTGCTCTGTCCTCCGTGTGATAATAACTTAAATAAGCTATTTAACTTGAATAGCTCTTAAAGTTCTATACTCTATGGAGTTCTGAGGTATAATTTAACATATTTGCCTGCGGTTTGCTGTAACACATGCAATTTATATTGCATCGGTTGTTTAACGGATGCCGAGCAGTTATTATTTAATAATTAATATGTATAAAAGGATGGACGAAAGAATTAATGTTATTATTAGAGTTCACCCCTTTTACCAAAAAGTATATTTTGTATATTTATGTAAGGATTTTGTTAAACGTTTTACTTTTCCTCATTTATACCGTAGGTACTAAAGAAAAGTATTGTGTCTGCAGAAGAATCCGAAAACGGTGTTTTACTTGATATCCGTTTCAGGTGTTTTTAAGACCTCTTGAGGGGTTTTTACAAAGTTTTTTTTTTTATGTGTCTGTGTCTATTACCATCTTATATCCCAGAGTATTCATGCTAGAGAGTTGAAACTTAGTGAATAAAATGATCAATCTTTTGGTCTTGTAGGTCCTTCCGGAAAATAAGTTTCTATGACCCCATGAACAGAAAAATGTTGCCATCAATTTGAGATTTGCCACTCTAGTAGTCATATATAAGGATATAATGTATAAGCAAATGAGACAAGCAAATGTACTAAGTTTCATCTCATTATCAGTATTAGTTCAAATTTTATCGAATGACTCGTATACGATTTTTAAAAAAAAATTGTGAAAAATCTAAATACAATCCCATTGAGATGAACATTAGTTAAAGTAATCATGTATGTAATAAGCATACGAAGTTTTATCTCAATATGGCAAGTATAGCTACTTGCTTTGTTAGATTATAAAAGTTAACCAGCATCGAGCGTGGTCAGTTCCTAGATGGTTGACCGCTGGGAAAAACGAATGTATTTACTTGTTTGATGACGATCAAAGCGAGTTGGAAGACATGCTGCAGTATAATTAGAGATTATTATATTCTGAGGTTATGCGGAGCAAGTCGTGATGATGAGCGTAGTAAATACGATGTGATGAGGAAATGTTCCGGAGTACCTTGTACCCGATTTTTTGTAAATAAACGTTTACTTACTAGTAAATATTTTATGTATTAATTAATATTCTTATGTGGGTTATGATTGTTGTTTGAAAATTTTGTTCAAAGTTATAACATACAAACAAACAAATATATAAAAGAACTGACAACTTATCATATGAAGTCCGGAACAGGATACATCTACAGTCTATCGTTTTGTTTAAAAATCCCTAAGGTCATAAGCATTTGGGAAATTGACCAATCAGAGAAGCCGCTGCCAACCCCTCATGTGAAAAGAGAAAAAAATCCCTACCACCCATAACCTCTGTAGGGAAATAACCTTCTTCCCGGCAATCGTTCTCTTTCTTAGTGGTTCTTCTTGTGTTTACATCGTTTTAAAAACTACTTTCAAATTAATCATACAAATGATATTATAAAATAAAACTACACAAAAGAAATGTAAAAAAAACATCGGGTATTTTTTATACATGAAAATACGGGTACCTGATTTGTTTTCATAATTTTTTCCCGCTCCCTTCTTGCAGGGATTTTTTTCTTAAGAATCTTAAGAAATCTTACCTGTTAAGATTTTTGAAGTAGTCGATGGATTGTACTTCTGTTTTTCAAACTACAGCCCAGACGATATCGATGTCAATACAAACTTAGATAGTTGTTAGTGAGACGATTAATATCAGCTAATTGCGAATTATGATGTGATCAATCTTAGTCCATTGTTTCTTGTTCTTTTATTAACAAAAATTCTCCTATGTAAATACATTAATTGATAAACCAGGCAACAGCTTTTAAGCTGTTGCCTAAATTGCTGTTGCCTCTTTCACGCACATATTTTTACTTGGAATTTTATTTTTATTTTTAGTCATCAAATTAAATGTACGGCAATATCTCTGGTGCGAGAATACCTGTAGGTATGCAGCCTGGGGTTACCTATCTCCCTATATGTTCTACAATATTTTTATTCTCTTCTATATTATCTACGACAGGATATGAGAGTATAATAATAGAATTGTTGGATCTATCCGGAATCATTTACCTTATTTCTAATAACACGTAATGTTTTAAATATAAATAAAACTACACGGTTTTATCTCTTAAAATATGTTGACATTATTGTGTATGTTTATTGTTTTAATTACATTTTCATCTAATGATAATAATGGTCTGAAGCACATTTTTGGTCTTATATATGTCTATATGCGTGGTAAACTTCATATTTATCAAAACGTTCATATTCTTCCACATTTTATGACTATTCCAAGTTATATTGCCGGTTAATGACGTCAGGAAAAAAAGTTTTTCCGGATCGCGCGACAAGACGTAAAGATTGATTTTTGTACATAATTATGTCGGAGCTACTAAGAAACACACACACACACAAGTACAGGTAGTTAGTTAGCTTCGTAAAAACTTCTCAGGTTGTCTTAAAAACACCTAGAACGGATGATTCAGGTAATATTCCGGTTTCAGATTTTTTTGCGAAACAAATACTTACAGTACTACTACTAATTACTTACAGTGTAAATTAGGATAAGGAATAATATTGGAACTAAATAGTTCAAAGACAATGAACAATTACAAATAGTAATTTGATTGTGTTCGATCTTAACAAAGGAATCAATTGTTGGTGATAAAGGTCGAGGTCAAGTTTTTCTTTGGTATCTAGAACAAGTTTTTAGGTCATTTGTCTCTGTATTTGGCTGTCTGCTGACTAAGTTCGAATTAAGTCTGAAGTTAGTCTATAAAGGGGTATATTTAGTTTAGCATAAAAGTCTTTAGGGCCTCGCGTGTGTCTGGCAATCTTGTGTAATAAAATATTTGTTAATATGAATTTCGTGTTAAAATATGAAATTATCGTGTTTATTTATATATTTAATCTGTAGCGTAATGGTATCATGGTGTTTGAAAAATGGGTCAGATTTATTTTTCTACAATCTTTTTTTTTTTTTTGTTATTCGTAGCGAATTTCCGATAGGAAATTCGCTAATCTTTTGATAGAGAACCCAAATTTTTGGAATATGAATGGAACTTGGTAAAAATCGAACTTATAAATTTTTCTAACGCTAATTTTTATGATATGTGTATGACGTCATTGACCCCCTAATAAAAAATTGACCCCAGCAGAAATTTCAACAAGTCACTAAACCTTAAGAAGTTATTGAATCGGGCTGACATTTTATCTGCATAATAGGCAAAGTTAAGTTTCACTATTAATACCGCGTAGCGGGCCTCTTGTTTACTTGACTAGAAAATATCTACCGTTCAAAAAATATCTAAAAACGCCAGTAGTACCAACCTACATTAAAAAAAATTCCCTTTATCCACCGTTCATTTTATGTCAAATTATACGCTTTTAAAATTGAAATTTTTAATTTTAAAGGATTTTTAAGTTGTTTTAGTGCAACCTCAATAAAAAATGGTTTAATAAACTATTTGTCATGTTGGGATTTTTTCTATAAACTATCTTCTGAATTTTAACATGAACATTGAACAATACTTAATAGTTCAGACACCTCTCTTATACAAGAAAAATTGTACATAGCGCTTTAAACTTTCGTATAAATCCTTGTACATGATTTTTTTCGAACCGTTATGATTATTGGTTTTAAAAAACTGGAACCTAAGGTCTCAGTTTTAAGGTGTTTATATCTTGGTGGTAGTATGCTCTTACAAAAACAACTGTACGACAAACTGATACAGGAGAACAACCATGTGGACCACCAAAGTGATCTATTTTGATCAAAATATTATTTGATGGATTAACGCCATAAGTCTTATCAGTTCTTTCTTTCATAGGACTTGATTTTTGTGCCAAGTTTCCTTTACATTCGATAAGCCGTTTGAGCTGTAGCGTTCTAACTTATAATGTGCTTCTTTATACACCCATGTTTGAATAAGCTCATATAAACAAATAAATAAATAAAATATGTTTATTCTGCTTTACAAAATTAAAAATAAAATATTACAAAATACTTCTATTTTATAAGCAAATCTTGGAATGAGTCGTGCTCGTGCTCAAGGATGGCTGGAGCAGTTTATGTGTAACTATTTGTAACCTGCTCTTTGTTTTTTCTTGTGTAACAAAATGAAAACTAGATTTGTCGAGTTAAAAATAAATTATCACAAAAAAAATACATAAATGATTATACATGAAACATAATGATAAATAGTGTATGTAATATACCAATTTTTAGGCGCTAAAACAACGTTTCAGCACCAGTTTTTCATAATTTGACAGTTTTCTTCGAGTGCAAATTCATTCAAATATAATCTCGAGAACTGTACTAGTCTCGTTGTATTGATAAAACTTTAAAAACATATTTAGAAACTTTTTTTATCAAACGAATATTTTTGGTTATTTTTATGAGTGTTAGCGAATTTCCAAAGAAAATATGGTTAAAAAAATTACTGACATTTAAGTATGTAGGGATTACGTGCGTTAGGCATGATCAGTGAAAGACAAAAACGTATAGGCTTCTCCAATAATTTTAACTTCTATGTTGTTTGAGTGCCTCTATTTCTCTGAAAAACGGTGTCAACACAATCCTGGCTTTATGCTACACCTCAGGCTAGAATCAATGACCTAAGTTTTTTCTCATAATTCAATACTGTCGCAAACTTTCTCTTCATGCTTAATGCTTTTATCAGTCATGCGCATAACATTTGTTTATGATATCCCTTGTTTTGCTTCCCAACCTCCTGATAAAAGGAAAGGAAGTATTACGTTAGCAAATGCGTTACGCTCACTTTTTTCATCAAACAAGAAAACTCTCAAATTATGAAAAACTAGAGATAACCAAAAAATATTCATTTGATAAAAAGAGTTTTACCAAAGATCCACATCCACTGATGTGGATCTTTGGTAAAATTTTCTTTCATTCATGTAGCCACTGCTAAATAAATGAATTTGCACATTTCATGTAGCACTCTAGTTTTTGTTCTAACAGCTGATCTAATTTCAATTCAACTTGGCTCAAAATTTGCACAATTTCATTGTGATTAGACATTGTGAAGTCCATTGTGTGAAAATCAACAAGTCCATTGTGATTAGATTGTGGAATTAATTCAACACGGCTATATTAAATTGGCCTTTCTCTAATCTTTAATGGTTGTTGATCTGTAGCAGTTTGTCGTATGAGTTTTGTATGTGGCGCACACTGTCTAGATGCCATGATAAACGAATTCCAATTATATTACTCGATAAAAGAGTTTGTTTAGGTAAAGTTCTATTTGTCACAAAAATTGGAACTGAAGCTGAAAATGATCTTACTTCGTTTATATATATTTAGCAAACATAATAGTATATGTGTGTTAAATTTCTGTCTGACTAGATAACTTTTCTAGGTTTTGTGAATTTTTGAAATTTGTGCTGAGTCATTGATGGGTTAATAACGCTTTTTAGCGAATTTCCTTTGGAAATTCGCTAATGGGATAGGCGTCATGGCGGAATTCGAACCTCGGACCACGAACACAAATCCGTTTCAGAGGTCCCTAATGCCAAAAAAATACGTTTCGCGAGACTTTATATATATTATATATATATATATATATATATATATATATATATATATATATATATATATATATATATATATATATATATATATATATATTATATATATATATATATATATATATTATATGTGTGTTATATGTATGTATTTCTAGATACTTTCTTGTAAACACTCTATCTTTCGAACGGATTAATATTTTTTAACCAAACTTGGTACAAAAATCAACCTTTGGGAGGACACGAACCCTATTGAAAACCAGGTTTTCGTGACGTCATTAACCCGGTTTGCTGAGTCAGCGAAATTTTCAAAAAATCGGAAAAATTCAGGGTTAATATCTTTTGCGCCAGAATTTTTTCTTGTAAACACGGATTTGACTCATATGTATAAACCATTGAATAAGTTTAAATTTTTTATGTTCTGACAGATATGTTCTGCTGTTGTCTTCAATAATAGTATTCATTATCAAATCAAATATGTTCATTATCAAATTTGATGTGTGTTTTTGCAAATATTTTCATGTGGTATTAAATGCATTTACGACACCTCTCACTATATATTATTTGTAAGTGGTGTATCAGTCCATCTTCATTACATGTTTTGTTTAATCGATTGTACGTATTAGAGATTATCTTCATTGCATGTTTTGTTTAATCCATTGTACGTATTAGAGATTATCTTCATTACATGTTTTGTTTAATCCAATGTTGGTATTAGAGGTCTTCTTCGTTACATGTTTTGTGTAATCCATTGTTGGTATTAGAGGTCATCTTCATTACATGTCTTGTTTAGTAGTAGTAGTAAGAGTGGGGAGGTCAAGCCTGGTGAGTAGACCACACCATTGGGTCCTTTTCACCAACCCCGACATGTCTTGTTTAATCCAATGTTGGTATTAGAGATAATCTTCATTACATGTTTTGTTTAATCCATTGTACGTATTACAGGCATCTACATTACATTTTTTTGTTTAATCCATTGTACGTATTAGATGTCATCTTCATTGCATGTTTTGTTTAATCCATTGTACGAATTAGAGGTCATCTACATAACATATATCGTTTAATCCAATGTACGTATTAGAGGTCATCTACATTACATATTTCGTTTAATCCAATGTACGTATTAGAGGTCATCTTCATTACATGTTTTGTTTATCCATTGTTGGTATTAGAGATAAAAATAAATGTTTTATTTATGAGACTGTATTGTATAGTTAATATTGACACTCGTCAATATTAGTAGTATTAAGCTTTTAGTAGTATTAACGCTGAAAACTAAACGTGTGTGTCACTGACACCTTTATATATAGGTTTGATTGTGGTGTTAGCGTGTGTTCTCGAAAACATCCAGATAAGTGTATTAAACCCCTAAATACATGTATTACCTATTAATTTGTTCTTGTGTGTTAACATTAAACATACATGTTTAAAGTTAGGTTACACACACTGACTGTGAAGTTAGTTGTGTTTATGACGCACACTTACACACATCTAGAGCATGATAGAGGGAGTGTTATGTTAGTGATTTGCATTCTGTTGACATGTGATGGGTTGGATTGTAGATAAAAGGCACTGTCGGTTTTGTGGAGTAGATGAGAGTGTAGGTGGTTCGAAGATTAGCTCGGTGCACTGTTAGGAGGAAGTATTATTTATACTCTCTTCCTAGAGTTTAGTGTTAAACCTGATTATCGCCGACAACTTGCTTTAATTCACTTTAATTTATTTCACAGTAAAATAATAATCTCCTTAAATAGAAAATAGTCTGATGTATTCATTGTAGGAGGGTAAGGGTCAAAATATTACTAAAGAAATAAATGCCTAGTAACTTAAAAAAAATGTATATCTATATTTTAGTTACATTACACTACAGCAGTAATTAATGGAATCAACTCTTGCACAAGTTCTGCTGTCAGGCTTACTTATTGCTATAGTGATTATAAGTAAACAATTGTTTACTTTCTAATTTTTTTGAATAGTCCAAGAACCAGGCCTAAAAAATATGACTCATTTTGTACTACTTCAAACCAAATTTTTCTAAAAAATATTTCATAAGTTATTAAGGAAAAGCATAGTCTGCCTATTTAGAGTGGAGCCCTTCATTTGAATGCGATCGATAAAAATATTAGAAAATCGTTCAAATCCCAGTTTTCTTGCAATAAGTGGTTCTCTGTAGGTCGTGTGCAAAACATAAAGAGGACATTTTTTATAGCTGATCAAATTTCCTAAGAAAACGAGTGTTTTTTCAAATAAATTCGCTGGCTGCATACATTAGCCATTTTTTGGTGTTTTTGAAAGAGCCATTGTAGTTATCCGATTTTGATGACTAAACCCTCATTATAGAAAATGTTATCAGCTTTAAAAATGTTCCCTTTATGTTTTGAACACGACTCGCAGGGATCCAATTATATCAAGAAAACTGAAATAAATGTGACTTTATACAATTTTGAGCATGCGCAATCATTTGAAAGACTCCACTTTGGATAGGCAGACTAAGTTTTTTCTTCGTAATTTAAGGTATATTTTCAAATAAATTTGCTTTGATTTAGTGCAAAATGAGTCTCATTTTTTCAGATATAGCTTCATTTTTGGGCTCTTGGACTATAACCATTATTATACAAAAATATAATTGACAAGGAATATAATAGATATAGAATGTCGGAAGGTATGCGAGAGCGTCAGACAGAAGGCAGATGTAAACTCCGTGCTGGTCTCTAGCGGCAGCTCTGGAACTAACTCTCCTTACCATAGCATTATTCACACTTTTTTTAAGTTACTATTATGAAATCATCACGTTCTTTATTACAATTATAACGGTACGAGGATCTGCTTGAAATTGGTCATTATTATATAAAAACAAATATATGGATAAACAAGTAAAGTGCCTGGAATAATTTGCTAAAAAGACGGTCAGGAGCGCATTCTCGTAGTTAGTATATTGAAACTACCAACTTTACATTCTAGCGCTCCTGTTGACTGGCTATGGAACTAATCTTTTTTGTCTGAGATAATAAATCCCAGGACCATCTTTCTTTATCTAAATATTCATTGATTATTATATAGAGTTAAACATTTCAAGTAAAACATAAAATGGTTACGAATAAATTTAGTAAGCTTATACACACATAACGCTCACTCGTCCTCAGAATGTCAAGAGCATCCAAAGCCTAAGTTAGTATTACTTCGGTCTCGCTGCATTTAACTTCAGAATAAACTGGTCATCCATGGTCCAGGGTGTAAACATATCGGACTCGCTTCGCTCGTCCTCAGAATATAATGATTACCCCAATCTTAAGGTTGCATAACTTCGGCCACGCCACGCCACCCTTGATCTCATAATTATTTATATATAGGTATCCAAATATCTAGGGTGTTATAGTGTTAGGGTAATTAAATCTTAGATTATTAATTTAATGGATATGCATCCCATCTAATAATACGGGTAATACTGTATTCACGAGTGCTTTAGAGGCATGTGATCATACTTTGCAGCCTAGTTTTTATTATAGTTCTGTATGATGATATTAGCACTATACTTTATCAATGTATCACAGAATTTGTTAATTTCAATTTTATGCATTAAAACTGGATGAATTTGACCGATGTAAACAAACTTTTTTGTATAAGTTTAAATTTTGTACCAATAAATATATATGTTCGTCAATAACTTACAAACTAAAAGTTTAATAAGTATGAAATTTCTAGTACTAATATATTATAAAATTCACTATCTTACGATTCGTCGATCTTTGAAAAGCAGTTATAAAATTAAAATTTACTGGCCGTCAATGTTTTAAAATTCAATAGTCAATATTTTCGGAAGAAGAACCAATATCTAAATGAAAATTTGTGGATTCATTGACCACCAATAGATAAGCTGAATTTTGAACTTGAATTTGTGTCAAATGTCAACTCAATTAGTCAAAATTTCGATTTAATTTTTTTAAAATTTTGATGACTCACCATACTTTGTGGCCTCAGGGTTGTCGTATTTTATTAGTTCGCATATTAGTAGTTTATGTAAGTGGCATACTGCCCCGATATAAGCGAATTTTCAAATATATCAGTGAAAAAGCTTGATTTGTTTACATTATGTCAATTAATGACGTATTGTTTTGTTTGACATATGTATGTCAATCAATAAAAACAAAACTAATACTGATAAATAAATGGAATTTCATATTTTCATGAACAATACATAGTAGTATATGTGTAAAACTTTCAAGCCCAATCTAAACACTATATAAAGATTTGTGATTTTTTGAAAGGTTTCTTAAACACACACATATTATTATTTCATATTCATATTCCATAAACAATAGGATTCAAGGCATTAGCAAGGTTGATTTTTTACCAAGTTTCATTTCGATCTGAGAAAGCGTTCGAAAGTTATCGTGTCCCATAAAAACGTTTAGGACACAAAAATCTCGTACATATGTACACACGTACACACACACACATATTTTTTTTATTATTATTATTTTTTTATCAGTGAATCCCCTCTTCCAAAAAATCAACCTCCCCCCTCCTCCATTACCTTAATCTGATAAGCTCATTTTATCTTTAAAACTTCGCTAAAAACAATGAAAGTAAAATTGAAAAATCATATAATTTGCGTCAAAAGTAATAAAAAAATAAATAATAAAATGACGATAAAAATAAAATATTAATGATAAATTTTACATTAATTGTAAGTTATATGGGTTGGTTTTAATACATGTAGTAGAGATCAATAGTAGGCAGTTCACTCTAGGTATAATTTAGGTATAAATATAAAATTAATTTAAGATAAATTTGAACTAGATGTTTTTTAAATAAAGCATGCAAGAAGAATAATAAATCATGTTTAATAGAAGAAACATCCTTAATTTTAATTCAAAATCCCTTGGGACGTATCTAAGATCATACATTATTTAAACATTATCATATCTATATTTACCTAACATCATTTGATATTCTTAAACCTGTAGCTCTCATTTATGTATTTTAAACATTTTAATAATTTTTCAAATATTAAACACTTATGTTATATACCTTGCATTAACCGTGTTATGCGTAATTCTATGTTATTGAAAACATATGCAAAATTAATATTGATAAAGAGAATTACAAATGCATTAGCATTAAAGCTAAATGTTTTGGTAAAATATGAAATGATCAAAGTATAATATGGCTAAATGATTTCCAAGACTTAGTAACGTATTATTTGCATTTAATTTATATGTGTTTCTGCTTGGAAATCTGAGCTTTTTGCATGAAGGAGTTAAGTGTATTTTCTTAAAATATTCATGCGGATTCAATGCTTAGCGAGCTTTGAACTTAATGTATATTAATTTTACTTAGAAATTTAAAAAATAAAAGAACTTAAACATTATAAACACTCTGCCAGGCATGCCACAAACTTCTATACTTATTGATTTATACAAAAATTTCCCCTATGAAAATTTAACTTAAATAATACAAAAACAGTCTGAAAATATATAATATAAAATCATATGAATATATGATGTAGTATATAAAAAAATATAGCATACTTTAAAGATTCAGACTTGATTCACGCTGCGATACTTATAAATTCACGCAAACAAGCTATATAGTATGAAAGATTTATTGTTTATGAATTATGATATATTAAGTTTTATGAAATAAGTTGTTCACGCAAATAAGCGATATTGTGTAAAACATAATGTCTTATTTATAAATGTATCAATAAATATTTTGTTATAAGTTGTTCACGCAAACAAACGATATAGTATAAAAACACTTTTGCGTGCACTAATGCGGTTGTTAAATGAGTTTCTCGCGGCTTCTTTTCGCTCGGCAAATAAATAAGTCGTTAAATATAAAACCTTTTTGTGAAAGTAGCTATTTTTATGTCTCTTCACATTTTAAAATTTATTAAACTTGGTCAAATAGATATTAATTTTTAAATATTTAACAGTAACTGATGTGCTATGTTTTAAATACAGTATTAAATCTTTACGGCAAACCCTTTCTGCTTCCATCGTCAGTATGAGAAAAGAAAAGTGAAATGTCACTGTATTTGTAATGCGTTCATTTCAAATATACGGTTGTGATTTTATAACTTTTGTCTGAAATTGTGAAAGGTTGGTGGCAAACGTATTTCGAAGAAATATTAATAGAGTGTCTATTACAAACATTGTTGTATTTCTATCGCTATATATAAATACAAAGAATGAGAATTGAAAATAATTGGTACAAAACAAATTTTCCCCCAGTCTCATAGCAGTTAAAAAACCAATTATATAAAAAATGGATCAATATGAAAATGGAGGGGGGTTATAGAGTTTTACCTACGTTTGGGGACACCCACTTCTATAGGGGCACTTCTATACCTACTGTGGGTGGCCACTTCTCTTTGGGGCCACTTTTCTGTGATAGGGTCTCTTTCACTCCCGAGTTAGGAACAACACTCCTTGTAAAAACAATAACAATCCTTATAGGCTTAGCTCCATATTTATGTTTGTTCTCAAATAAGCGAAAATTCCAATTGCCTGAGTTTCAATTATTTTTTTCTATAACCTCTTGAAATACTTAATTGCTACTTTTTTATTCAATTTACAGTTGTTTTTTATTTATTTGATATTTCGTCATACAAAGATATTATTGATCGATGTTTAATAACTTATTTTGATAAACTTAATGTTTATCAGGAAGAAACTAAAAGAAAATATTGAGGGCAAAGCCCAAAAATGTTATTTTAATTCTATAAGCGTAATTTTTACTTTTCCTCATTTATACCGTAGGTATAATATAGTAAACGTATTGTGCTTGCAAAAAAATCCAAAACTGGAATGACACCGGAATTATCCGTTTCAGGTGTTTTTAAAGGATCCTAAGTGATTTCCACAAAGTTGTCTGTCTGAATGTGTGTGTAACTGTTATCAACATAGCTCCCGGTGTATTTATGCTAGAGAGTTGAACCTTTGTACAAAAATCACTCTATAGGTATTGTTGTGCTATCCGGAAAATATTCTTTTTAATGATGTCATTAACCCGCAAAAATGACTCAGCAAAAATATCGAAAAATCATAATACGCGGAAACATGATGCGATCGGATTTAGCACGAATGTAGCCATTTATGTATAGGACTAACTTATGTGCCAAGTTTCATCTCATTATAAACCATAAAAATTGAGAACAGAGGGCTGCATAGCACTGAGTTTACGGTATCGAAATAGTTTGTAGAGTCCGCCAATTGTTGTTCTTGTTTTAGTCTAGAAAACCATCACTGTCTAGCGCCTTTCTGAGTGAATTTACCCTTTTGAATATTTTTTTCGTCATACTAATATATAATTGATCGATGTAATATTTGTATCTACCTACGAATGTAAAATGTAAAGTTTTAATGCCACAACTATTGTTTTCAGTTCAAATTTTATGGATTACGGATGACTGGCGACTATCAGTATTAGTTTGATTACCAGAAGTTATTAATTTCCTGACGTTACACTGTTGTGAGATAATGTTTGTTTTACAACCTTTTTGATAGAGTCAGCATGGAACCTTTTGCTGGACCATCTCAAAGGAAATGAGAAGGAGTGTAGTCTAACCCTTCTTGGAACTTTATAGCCCTTACCTTTACTAAACTTCAAAGACTCTTGTCAACCCTTTCAAGGTCTAGTGTGGTTTTAATTATTAAACATAAAAAGGTCCCGAGTTTATTTGACCGTGAATATAATAACAAAAATATTTTAGACGATAGAAAAAACTATTTAAAACGAAACTTTAAAAATTAACTTTTTCATTGAATTTAAATGAAAAAGGATGCACCTAATAAATGCGAACCCCCTAGGGTGAGAGGGACGCACCCACTTCAAAGTATAATCAATGAGTACACAGTATAATACTGTACTCCTTGATATTACTTTAAGTTTGCAAAATCTATTGTAACAAATAATATTTATAAAGATTAGAAAATAGACTGATCTGCGAACTTGGACCTCCGGGACCTAAATCATGTGCTTATAAAACTACGCCTATGGAGGCAGATTTTTAACATACAAGACTTTTTCGTTCCATTATTCTTCCACGTGCCTTCTTTTTAAGCGAATTCCCTGAGGATAAATGAGCTTCATCCGGTGGAGGAAGCGTCAATAGTAACAAACTTCTTTTGTCATAATGTCTACGATTCGGCTCTTATAGATTCGCAAAACGTGATGGCCTGAAGTTAGTAGGCAAAACGTTTGTGCCAGAAAAACTTTGATGTATATAGATGAATGTGCTCTTCTTTTTCTACCTATTCTAAAGACATGGTAGGGATCGAATTAAAAATTCCGATAAGAAGCTCGTAATTTTGTATCGGTTTGGTAAGATCCGAATAATATTTCTCATAAAACACACCACTTATTCGTTTAAGCATAGACTTCATTCTATTCTAGCCATCATATTTAGATGGGTCGTGTTCTTGAAATGTTAGTATCTGTTCTTTCAGTAGTTACCAGATTGTTTTACTCCTTTGAAGTTTATACATCTTCAGAAGTAAAACTAATTTATATTCCGTTTAATTTATAGTTTTGTTGGTTTATTGCCGTTACTTTGTTATCCGGTAGTTGATTTAATTCTCCCTTGGTTACCTGCTTTGTATAAAAGAATTGTAAATTTTTTGCCTCTCTTTTTTCGTTTTAATTAAATTTACCTTCATTTCTTCCTTCCCTCTGTGTGGCTCTTGTCTGAGTACACAGATGTAATTTTATTTCATTCCGTTTTTTTTATTTCCGTGTCATGCTGGTGTGGGATGCGGAAGAACAAACTGGGCTTTGTTTGCATGTGATTAAGTTTTTTATCAATTTATTTTTAGCAATTTTTATTTTTAGGTATCTGAAGTTGTACAATTTAATCTTTTTAGCAATTTATGCCTCTATACACGCTTTTTATAATTTAAAATGTACTGTAAAATTATCTGTACGATAATGTTTTGCTGATTTCCAAATAGTATGCTTATAAAACAATAAGAAATAACAGAGAAGTGTTTAAAAATGTCAATAATAATGGTTTGCTATTGAGTTTTATAAATTTGGTTTAGTCAATTTTAAAATGATTGGCTTGGTTTCGGCATATTGTACGTGTATAGATTCACAAGTCTCTATGTTCATATTTTCTGTGGTTTGTTTGTTTCACCT
This sequence comes from Microvelia longipes, assembly GCA_018340805.1. Lineage (NCBI taxonomy): Eukaryota > Metazoa > Arthropoda > Insecta > Hemiptera > Veliidae > Microvelia > Microvelia longipes. The sequence goes on from JACMZG010001911.1 coordinate 27,966,237, forward strand.
GTAAGTTTTACTTATTTGTACGAAATCCATTGTCTCTACTATAAAAGGTAGGATTTATTGTAAAAAAAATTGGGTACGGGGTACCTTGGAACTTTTCCTCCCCACATCGGATTCGCCTTGTCCAACTTCACCTATACGGAATCCCTTCGCTCGTCCTCAGGTTGTACAAATCACCGAATATATACTGCAATACGTCTTCGGACACGCTTTGCTCGTCATCAGGTATTAAATACATTCGTTTTATTTCCAGCTGTCACCCATCCAGGCACTGAACTCACTCGATGTTGCTTTAGTTTTATGACCCAGCAGAAAACGTAAATATACTTCCCGTATTGAAACGAAACTTAGTGTACTTATTTCGTACATAAATACTTGTACCGAATTTCAACTCAAGCTATTTTTTCATATTGCCCAAATTGTTCCGACCTTATTTGACTTAAAGTTTTAAAATTGCTACAGATGCTAAACTAATTATTTGGAAATTACACTTTATCAAACATTCCAAATCGTGCTTATATAAACCCAATTTTGTTCTTCTTAAAATATATATATATATATATATATATTATATATATATATATATAATATATATATATATATATATATATATATATATTCTTAAGGGATTCATTCTATGGGTTTAAATATTAAGTACACTAACTTTGGTGCGAGTCTGATCAAAATTTTGACCGTAGCTTGTGGAAAAAATTTTTGCGTGACAAAAATAATTGTAACGTCACAAGGTAATAGGTTGACATTATGAAGGAAAAACAAGACAAGATAACGAACTTGATGATCTTGGTCTATTAAAGAAATAATGACCCATTATAATCGAAATTAAAATTTTGCACTTATTGTGATTGTGTTTTTAACTGGCAGTTCGCCCTCTATGAAACATTGGTTCATTTGCTGGTTTTTATATTAGACAATATGCCCAAAAATTTTTCCGTATATGATTTTTTTAAATTTTTAGCTAGTAATTAATATAATAATAATAATGTATATAATAAGGCTGAAACTGGAGCTAGGATATTAAGTGACACTCACATTTTCACATACATCCACTTGTATAGAACACTTGGTAAAAGCCACTAGGGGGGTCTTAAAATTACCTGAAAGGATAAATCGGGTGAAATCTTGGTTTTGGATTTTTAATGAAAACCCTGTACCTATATTTCCTATATTCCTTTGTTATAAATAAGGAAAATTAAAAAGGTTTTTGCAGAGGTTTAATAAACTCTGCGCAGCCTTAAAAGATTTTATTTTATTGAATTATTTTTATTCGTCTTTACTTTGAAATAAATTGGTTTGTCCTTATTTTATTTTTACATTGGTAATTAGATGATCTTTGTGAAGATCTACCTTATCTTGGCAAGGATACCCTTATCTGCCCACGAGATCTCTTTATCCTCCACGTCGTCTTTCCTCCCCGTTATTTCTTCACGAGAGGGGAAATCATTAATCAAATATCATCAAAGTCTAATCTAGTTATTAAAGATTCTTCTTTCTCAAGAAACCTGGTTCATTTGGCCTCTTTTATATTTTTAAACAAATTAAATTGGAAAAATAAAATGTTTAAACTAAGCCCTTTTTATTTTCTTAACTTTTAATATTATATTCTCTTTTGTTCTCTACTTACTATAAAAATGTGTATTATGTTATGTTTGTAGTGTTATTTCTTAGATTTAGGTTTAAGAGCGTCAGAACCTAAAATATCCTTTTATTTTCAATTAATTATAATTTTGTTATTACAGATTGGTCTAATGTCCCATTTTGGAGCAATCTCATGAACACAATCGTGAAATAGGAACGTGAACAATGATTTATAAATATCAGTATCTTGGTTTTGTTGTCCGGCAGAGTGTTAATTTGTTGCTTTATTTAGCAATGCGGTTTACAATTAATAGACTGATCAGAATGTTGCTGTCAAAATAAACCAATAGGATTTCTTCATCATCTGTTATCCATTGGCACTCAACTATCAACAATATAAATCAAACTATAACAGTAGATTTCCTTATATAGCCGCTCTTGGCATATGCTGTTGTAGTAAAGTGACGTAGCAATACCTTACCACATAACTATTTAAAATACGTATGAGTATTTGTTTATTATACCAAGGTTTATTGTAAAGTAAACGGTTTAAACGTTTTTTTCATAATGACATGATATATAATGGCTAAAGGAAAAAAGCTAAAAAATGAATTTTAATTTTTCTTGGCGACGTAATAACAATTGAAAAGAAATAAAGACTGTGCCATCTCTTGAATTATAGTTTTAAATGTTGAAATGTTTTTTTTTTTACTTTTAACACTTTTCACGTTGAAATGGTGATGGATTTTGCACGTAGCGTACTCGTTTTTACTTTTCCTCATTTATACCGTAGGTATATAGGAAAAGTATTGTGTTTGCAAAAAAATCCGAAACCGGAATTATTCGTTTCAGGGGATTTTAAGGCCTTCTGAGTGGTTTTCGCAAAGTTGTCTGTCTGTGTGTGTGTGTGTGTGTGTTATCATCGTAGCGCCCAGTGTATTTATAATAGAGTTGAAACTTTTTACAAAAATCAGTCTACCGCTGTTGTTGTGCTATTCAGAAAATATTTGTTTTTAATGACGTCATTAACCCGCAATAAAGACTCAGCGAAAATTTCGAAAAATTATAAAACCCGGAAACATAATGCGATGATATTGAAATTTGGCACGCATGTGGCTATGTATAAGACTAACATATGTGCTATGTTTCATCTTATTATCTGCATTAGTTCAATTTTTATTAAATGTACGTTTTTTAAAAAATTGAAAAAATTGGGAAATGGTCCAATTGAGTTGAAATTTGGTACAAGTGTATACCATTACCTAATAAATAAATACACAATGTTTCGTTTCAATACGACAAGTATATCTATTATTTAAGGAGCATTGAGAGTGGTCAGTGCTGTATGGGGGACCGCTGAGAATGGTACGGATACATTTTCTATCGGAAAACGAGCGAAGCGAGTCCAATGGCATGTTGCAGTATAAATTTGGCGAACTGTATTTCTGAGGACGAGCGAAGCGAGTCCGATACAGGGAGGATGAGCGTAGCGAATCCGATGTAATAAGGAAAAGTTTTGAGATTTTTTATTATGGAATTTGATTGGATGAATAATTCTTTGTTGTGATCCAACACTTCCGCAAAATGTTGTTTAATCACTGAGGATGCAATTTATAATCTTATATTGTTTTATTCGTCGTTTTAATAACAAAACAATACACCAACAGATCGATTTTACTAAATACGTCCAAATTTCATGAATTTTACATGTTGGTTTAATAAATGAAATATCCCTCTTCGTCTGTGGTTTGTATTGTCAGGATAACGATGAGATTGAAGTCATGTTCAATAATTCATTATTTAGACAGTGTTGTGTCTCTGCCCCCAGTCCCACCTCTTCGCCCCCGTAATCCTAGCCCCCCTTTTCCCCAATTCCATCCCAGTAACCAAAGTTGTATTTAAATGACAAGCCCTTACATGTTTTTAAAATATTTCACCTGTCTTTTTTCATAAAATATTAGCTTTATTTTAATATAAAATGGAACCTTCTAGTTTATATCTTAATAAAATTCACATTACATATATTATTATTATTATTTATTTATTTATTTATTTATTTTGAACAATATAAATAAAACAACAATATATAACAATATAACAACAAATAACAATATATTAATAATGATATTCTATTCTTTTTTTTAAATTTTATTTTCTCTTTTAAATTTTGTTAGAAATAGGAAGCTGTTCTAAATTCTGTTCTTTAGAAATAGACAGCTATGCTGAATTTCTTAAGCACCGATGATGAGGCCGGTTAAGCCTTCCTCGTTTTCTAAAATACTCCATAAATAATTTGAGGATTTGACAAAAAATTAAGTTAAATTTGTTCGTATTATTATGCGAGCTCTTATGCATTAAAGTTAAATATTATGCAGTCATATTGATGAAAGAGTTAAAATCTTGAATATAATTTCATTTTGATCAATATGAATATAAAGGAAATAATAAATAAAAAAAATCTAAAAAATATTTAGATTTTCTTAAAGGGCAATCATAAGAGAAGTTTTTTCCGTTCTTGGCTAAACTTTTGCTCATCCCTTACTTCCTCTAATAGTAGGGTAGTATAGTAGTTTTATAGTAGGGCTACTATAAAACTTCCATAAAATTCAATTTTTTCAAAAAATCATGTTTCATCCAAATTTTTGGGCAGTAGTTCCAAAATATTTGACATAGTTAGTAGTTTTTCCTTTAGGAAATTTAATCAGCTTTCTAATGAGACCAATTTCGCCTTTCTAGCTTAAACAGTTAAAACCCTATTAACAATTTTATGATGTCAGGTCAAATATTTTTTTAAAATATTATATTTGACCTTGTGGAAAAACGGTTGGGGATCGGGGTTTATATTATAGGACATTTTTTGTTTCTTTTGAGGAGTACTATCACCTCCTTTTCTGGTGGACACTTTATATGAAACACCCTGTATATTATAGATATCTAAAACCTAATATTATGTTGTCTTGTTTTGTTACAGCGAATCGACTTAATGAATATATCCGTCATTACGAGGAAGCAGTGTATGATAGAGTAGCTATAGCCGCTTCACATAGAAGAGCAAAGAGATCGCTGAGTAATTCAGTTGAGATTAGATTTAAAGCTCATGGCAAGCAATTTAATCTAAGATTAAAGAGAGATTTGACGACGTTCAGTGATGACTTACAAGTGCTGGATGCCAGTAATCATCAGATTCATAATGTAGACACTTCTCATCTCTACAAAGGACATCTAATAGGTAATTATCCACCCTAAAACTAGGGGTAGCCACAGAAATGAGAGTCTTCTGAAACCTTTTTAAGGGCTGTTTCATGAATAACCTTGTATTCATCTTGTCTTTTAATTCACCTCAAGCTTGCCGGTGGGTGGGATTACGTCACACGATAGTTTTATTTCTGTTTTTTAATTCATCAATGGATTTTAGAGACATTTCCTCTCGGTACTTAATTAGCCAGGGTCCTCCCTAACTACTCCCCTACAAAATTTGTGGGAACTTAAGGATTTCACTCACCTCTCCGGTGTGGTGGATCTGTGGTGACAACAATATTGAAAGCGAGGATTGTCGTCTTTTCTACTCCTTTTTTACCAACCAAAGACCTAGTTCAACCTACCAGTGGATTCTTAGGTAAATTAGAAGATAAGATGATTGGTGAATGGATAATTTCCCTAATGAGTTGTGAGTCTTTTATATGAAGCCTCAGATAATAAGCATAGGTGTGATTAGAAGAATGATTTGGGTGATTCATATTAAGACCTGAGCAGGTGCAATCCTAGATTTTAAAAGTCTTGAAGGTTTTGAAACTTGATACCTTTTACCAGCTAAACCACTTTTTCTTTAAAACCATCAAATGTAAAACATTTACAGCTTGGCAAAATAGTTTCTTGAGAGCACGTGACAACACTAAATCAAGTACCCAAAATGTATCATGAATTACATCTTTTAAAAGTTTTATCTAGTATCTAATGTTCTTAATTTGAAAAATCACTTTAAATTTCATTTTGATGACATTATTGTTGCAGGAGAAGCAGACAGCGTTGTATTTGGTTCCCTGTTAGATGGAGTTTTTGAAGGGAAGATAATATCTACCAAATCTAACGAAGCTTATTATGTAGAAAAAGCATCGAGATATAATATACCTACTAGCAGCAGTAGTAACAATACTACTCATACTATTATTTATAAAGATTCAGATGTAGATGACCCGTACACTGATAGAAGAGAAGGTAAGTTTTTTATTAGATAGTTTATACCAGCGATTCTCAACCATTGGGAATAAGTGTATTGTTTTTAAATAAATTTAAAGCAAATATGTAGGTCTACTTTTGAAATAATTTTTTAATACCCATATGTTTGTATAATTTTTTTTTAGTTTAGTTTAGTATGTTTAAACTTAAATGTTTATATTTATATTATGGATAAAAAGGAAAATTTGCTCTTTATTAAATACAAATGACTCTATATAGGTTCATTTCAGTAACTTACTCATTTTGTTTGTCTATTAAATTGTTTATAATCTGAGCTCTATTCTGGGAAAGGGCAAATGGGGAAATTGCCCGAAGAAAGGTAAAATCATAATTCTGGTCTGGCGTCACATAGTCCAGGACCCAAATTTAGTAAAAAGGCCAAGAGCCCCCATACTAGAAGAAAAAAACTTTATTCTGTAGACATTTTTAGCTCGCTGTGCTCGCCAATTTATATTTTGTCACATTCTTCAACAAAATAAACAATAACCAACTATTTCAAGTAATGTCCAAGTACCTATTTTGTTAATTAATTTGGCCATCATTCACAATTCAGCAAAATACTAAGCCTGCAAAATTTGCTCTTATTTATAAGAATTGGGTCACAAGAAAGTTATCATAAAATAAAAAGTATGTTTTCTATACCCCTGCTCATTACTAATCTGACTAAACAATGCTAACTTTACATCATTTTTCTTTTTAAAAATGAATTAAGAAGATCTATTTTCTTTGCTTGTAAATTTCAAACTTAATAACCCACTAATGTCTTAACAAATTGATAAAATACTTGTAGTGATAGTAATTATAGATATGTGATGGATATGAAATTGTTGGGCCCTGTTTGCTAAAACCCTTAGATGGAATATAGTGTTCTACCTTATGAATCCTAGTGTAGCTGTGACTTTATGTAACTTACATCATCTGATGTAAGGACGGCACTTAAATTGATTTTTATCCCTAGCAAAAAAATCATGGATGGTCTGGATGGCAGACACACGTGCTATTACATCCCCAGAACTAACCAGGACCCCTTTAATATGTTATACTATTCAGTGTAATATTTATTTTATAAATTAAACTTATAGTCGGAAATAGTTATATTATTTATACTTATATTGTAAGTAGTTGATGATTTTTTATCATAAAGTGGGGTTAATAGGATTTGCAAGGCATCTTCTTGAGCGATTTTTCATCAGAAAATTTTGCTCATGGAGTTGTTTGTATCTTAAATTTCATTTGCACTTAAATGCTAATCAGATTTGTTAATGGTAAAGACATTTAGGTAAAGACATCTTAGGTTCTAGATTTTACTCTTGCGATCTTAAAAATCAATATTTTCTTTTATAAAGGTTTCTATAATAAAAAATAAATTTAAATTTGTATTGCATTTTACATTTCTTGTATCTTCACTAATATTCTATTGTTAAATTTATTTAAAGCAATGAGATGAATGATAAAATAATTGAAATGTTTTTTATTTAGGTCATGTTGGGGGATGTGGTATCACTGAATCAGTCAGCAGGTGGATGGAGAGGATACAGAATTCAGCTGTCGAAGAAGAGCCACCTCCTGTCAGACATAAGAAGTCTGAACAGGTGGCCGGTGACTACCGAGGTGACCGCAAGGCGTCCAGAGGTGCTAAGAAAAGTAAAGAACCCCACTGGATGAATACATTTGAGAACCCTTATAGTAAATATAGTAAAGAAGCTAATAGTCGACCTAAAAGAGCAGCAAGGCCTAAGGAGGAGAACAGGAATACATGCTCTCTGTTCATACAAACTGATCCTCTCATATGGCGACATATAGCTGATCAGGTAACCATTTCTTTTTTCAATTTATTAGGCAACTAAAAGTCACTTCTCACTCACTTCTTTTTTAAATAAATGAGGCATATACTCAAGTTTGTTGTCTATTTACATGATGGGTTAATTTTATTGATCTAATTCTAATCTGGCTCCCAAAAAATATTTAATTTGTTCTAGTCACTATGGTGCTGTTTGGGATAATTTACTAGATGCAATAATGTTTCATTTAACATCTTGAATGTCAATGTGATTATCTGATACTTTAATTCTTAAATATTAGAGATATAGTATTTAAAGCCATTGTTCATAATTTGACCTTCACCTTTATATTTTATTATAAGCCTCAGACGAAAAGTACAACAGCAAGCATTATCAAATTAGGAGTTACAGGTCTTAACAACTTCTGACACACAGCTCATCTTAAATAACCTACTGACCTGGCATTTTTTCCTTTCTCAACAGGAAAAGACTAACTGTTTTGACTTGCTCATAATATGTGGGATATTATGGTTTTAGTATTATTGTTATTATTATTATAATATAATGGTACTAATTATTTTTTGTAGTTAAACAATGATGCAGAGAAGACTAGAGAGGAAATTTTATCTTTAATTGCTCATCATGTCACAGCTGTTAATTACATCTATAGGGATACTAAGTTTGATGGTAGAGTTGAGCATAGAAATATCAAATTTGAAGTCCAAAGAATCAAAGTAAGTTTTTTAGGTTTATAGCCCTCAGATATTTATAGAATAAATTTTTAGCTTAAGCATTTTAGTGAAAATATCATTATATGAAAAACATTGTTAGCGTTAAAACACAAATATCTTCAATGTGCTCTTTATTAGCCTGGCCTTTATTGTTGGCTATAAAGCGCCAACTAAATTCTTGAAGTTTGTAGCACTGACTGGTGATAAAGCCTTTATCTTCAAAACAATGAAAAATGAAGGTGCTGCACAGCAAGATGGCTGCTGGAATCCTAACTTTTTAGTGGGAATCTTAGCGCTCAAACAAAACACGCAGCGGAATCGAGCAAATGGTTAATATACTTCATACAAGGGCATATTTATCAGTGACATTATTATTATTTATTATTATTAAAGATTGGGGTTGGAGTCAAGGATAGACCCCATTTGCAGTGCGACTGGAAGTCTATTGTACAATCCCCTTAATTGGTCCAGGTCAGAATAATCCTTTTCCCCGGGCTAGGTCTAGGATCTTTTTGACCAGTGATTCATTGGTAGAGTCAAACTTAGTGAGAATGCTGCTACCAAAGTTGGTGAACCTTTGAAAGGCTAGGGCTTCGCATCTCAGAAGTATGTGGGATGCAGTTTCGCTTTCAGATTCACAAAGCCTACACACTGGGATATCTTTAAAGATACCAATGGTATGGAGATGTTTTCGGAGGTGACAGTGACCAGTCAGTAGTCCAGTTACTGTTCTAAGGTCCCTTCTGCTGAGACTGAGGAGGTCCTCAGTTACTTTGGGACTGGGTCCTTTTAACATAAGTTTACTATGCCTCATGCCAGAGGATTTGTTCCAGTGGTGCAGGTGATTGGTTAAGAGCCAATCTTTAATTACACCAGTGACATTATCTATGATTGTTGTATTTTTATTTTATTGTATGTATGTTTAATTGTATTTTTGTTTTATTTATTTATGTTATTGATGTTCTGTTTTAATAATGTTTATTGTATTTGATTTTAACACTCTTGTACTCACTTTTAACACTATTTTAGCCACTTTTAATAAATGTTATCAATTTTTATTAAAAATTAATGTGAGATAACCAAACATATTACTATTACCTCTATTTCAAAAAGAGGTAAGCAAGATTATTGTAGGGGTAGCAGGATTAATCGAAAGCACATAAAGCAGTTTTATCTTGGAAAGTGTTGTATTTATGTATCTGACAAAAAGTTTATTCATTTAAATTTGTTCAATACTTAAGGCAAAATTGTTCAATATTTAAGGCAAAATTTTTCAATATTTAAGGCAAAATTGTTCAATATTTAAGGCAAAATTGTTCGATATTTAAGGCAAAATTGTTCAATATTTAAGGCAAAATTGTATGTGTTTGAGTTAAATTGTATGTTCTTAAATATCATTTTCCATCAATAAAAATTTGTTTATATGAAAAATTCCATAATAAGGATAGGATGTTAAGAAAATTATTTGTGGCAGGAACTCGAAAACATCCTCGTGAGGTAGCCTAAAGGTTACCTTTGTCCAGCTGTATATTAATTTTTATATTAACCTAAGCTGTAATAATAACCTGATAAATAAGAACTGTTGTCACTCTGAAAAAGGTTATTTATACCATAAAGATATTAGTACTAGAGGGGCCCTAAAGGTTAAATTTTGAAACATTGAAAAAGTAACCTGACAACTTTTGTTTATGAATAAAATCAATAATTATAACACAACTACAATAAATTATATAGTAGAATGCTAAAAATACAAATCAAATACACAAACAATGTGCGGGAAGCTGATATCAATTGATTTATCCTTAACTCTCTCCTGAAGGAGGTTTCAATGAGGTTACACAGAGCCCCTGAGAGTCCTAAAAAATGTTTCAGACCTTTCAATGTGTTGAGATAGACTATGCCCCCTCTATAATATATCTCTATGATTTATACAGCTTGGCAGTTGTTCTTATAACCTTTAATTAAAGGTTCATTTGGCTGTTTTGTTTTACTTTTAAATATTTACTCTCCTATATTTATCAATTAAGGTTTAGGTAGATTTCCACAGCTAGTTTTATTAATAAAAGTTGTTTTGTCTAATTTATTTTTTCCTTAAAACTTCGTTGCATGTAAGGTTTGATATACTTTTTAGTAAAAAGTTTAGTAATTTCTCTTTGGTACCACTTTCAAAAATGTAAAGAACTCTCAAATTTTTTGAAAAGAAACCATAGTTTATTTCCTATTTTTCAAAAAAGTAAAAAGTTGAGATAAAGCAAGTTGTTTTTAAGGATTTTTACTGTACAATCAGATGTATAAGAAGTTTATAGCTAATTGTAGAATCAGATAAGAGCTGGTTAAGACATTATCTCCACTTACAATCATTATTACCCATACCTTAAAGAGTAGTGGCAATAAAAATAATAAAGAGTCAATTAAAATCCTAGGGTTATCAATTGATTGTTCTTTAAATTGGAAAATTCACATCAATGATGTAAGTAGTAAACTCAGTTCTGTTTTGTTTATGCTTCGAAAGCTGAGCACTACTGTTGACTTGAAAACCTGCAAGCTGGCTTACTATGCTCATTTCCACTCACGATTATTATATGGCCTCAGAGAATGGGGAGCTGCCCCAAGTGCACATAGTGTTTTTCTATTGCAAAAAAAGCCATTAGAATTATTACCAAGTCTAAATATGATGCACATTGTGCCAAACTTTTCAAAGAAAATAAGATTTTAACGCTTTATTCAGCATACATTTTTTCAGTTTTATTATACATTAAAAATAGACACCATGAATTAAATAATAATAAAAATCATGGTAATTCAACTAGATTTTGTACAAATGTAAATATGCCATTCTCCAGACTTAGTAATTTAAGTCAATCACCGATGGTGAATGGAATCAAATGTTTTAATAAGCTGCCTACTAGTATTGTAGATCTTCCTATGGATTCCTTTAAAAAGGTAATTAAAGAAATACTGATTAATAAAGCATATTACTGTGTCAATGACTTTCTAAATGACAGTATATTGTATCCTGAAAAATTGTAAACTGGTACCTTTTTAACTTAATAATATCTTATATAATTTTATTTATTGTAATTTTTTTTATGTTTTAAGTTGTATTCATGAATTGACTATTGTGAGGCGACCACAAGCTTATAATAAATAAAATAAAATAAAATCATTAGAAGAAGATGGATCAGTCATCCTTTTATTCTCTTAAGTTAAGACAAGTTATCAAGACTTCCAAGCATTGTTAACTATACTCGGGTGGTTTTTACTATAGGACTGTGAATTCTTCTGGGAGAAAGGCCTTCTTTTCACTCATGTTTTCTGTGTTGTGTTTTCAGATAGACGATGACTCTCCCTGTAAGCCAGGCTGGAAAGGAGAACCAAATCCATTCTGTATGGAGAACATAGACGTTAGTAATTTTCTCAATTTACACTCCCTAGGAAATCATGAAGATTTCTGTCTCGCTTATGTTTTCACATACAGAGATTTTAACGGTGGAACTCTTGGTCTAGCGTGGGTTGCTTCTGCGTCAGGTATGTTCTTTGAATTTTACATAACACTGTAATTGAATGTGAGTATATACATAAATGTGCATTAGTGTATACTATTTTTTTTAATGAGTTTTCATTATGTTTATTAAAAGAAGAATGTGTGGAGTTCCTACTTTTCCTCTTGCCCTTATGGTGATTATCTTGATTTGATTAGAAACATAACTAAAAACAATTTAAAGGGTAAAATCTTGTACAGAGTGATCTGACTGCTATTAGGTTGAAGAGAGTATTTATTATAATTTAGAACAATGCAAATGATATTTAAATTATAACCGCTAGTGGATTTTGTACCATAAGGATGTAAATAAAAATCTATCCACAAATAAATTTCAACCAATTTAATGATGAAAAAACCGGCTTTCAACCTAATACAGGTCATCCTCAGTGCCGGTGAGAAGAAGCTAATTTTTCCTCTTGAGTCTTGTTACAAGATTTGAGACTGTATGCAAACATCTTAGGATGTCAGAGGAGACTGAGGATGACCTGTATTAGGTTGAAAGCCGGTTTTGTCATCATTACATTGGTTGAAATTTATTTGTGGATAGACTTTTATTTACATCCTTAATGCAAATGATTTTATTTTTGTTGATGAGAATTTCCTTTACTTTTCTCATTTATACCCAGGTATATAGGAAAAGTATTGTATTTGAATTTCAAATGCAAACTGGAAGCTGAAACTGAAATTTCACTGATTGTAAAGCCTCCTGAGAGATTTGTACGAAGTTGTCTGTCTGAATGTGTACTGTTGCAGCTCACAGTGTATTTAAGCTTGAGAGTTGAAACTTGCTACAAAAATCAATCTTTATGTCTAGTTGTGCTATCTGGCAAATAATTTTTATATGACGTCATGAATCGGAATAATGACTCAAAGAAAAATTTAAAAATTCATCTAATAATAAATGTTTTAACTAATTTGACATGCATGTAGACATATTATAAGATCAACATATGTGCCAAGTTTAATCTTATTATTAGCATTAGTTCATTTTTCATCAAACAGCTTTGTATATTACAAGGTAATGGTTTAGTTGGTAGAGCTTTCATACGGCCTGAGCCGGTTATTCTTTTCAGAAATCGCCGTTCATCCAAGGGTTTACTTAAGACGATAAATAAAGTTCGAACAAAATTTATAATTTCAATGCATTTATTTTCTTAGTTACTTAGTTTTCCTAACTTTCTGATAGGTCGCGGACTTATACTGATTCTAACTTAACCGGTTACACGGGTAGGGGGGTACCCCGGTTGATTTTGTGGTATACATACTTGTCGAATTTGCTTTTGATCTGCTTCTAAATTATCTAAATGCTGTCGATGACGATATGATTCTGATGCACTGAGCTCCGTCGAGACCTGCTAGGGTCTGCTTCTTCATTGGCCGGCCTGGTTCCCCAGTTTTGGGCTGGGTGAAGAGAAGATCGGAGGCGGTAGCAAGTCTCGAGAGTAACTGACGCTCGTTCACGTGGTATCCCCTGAGCTTGGCTTGGGTGTGACGTCATGGCAGTGATGCATCCAGTGCTACCAACAATCTTACACAGACTTGTAAAACACGTCTGTTTGGGTGGCAAGACTGTAAAGACCTGGGGGACACTCTGATGATCCTTGTAATATGTTTTTAAAAAATTGTTTAAATAAAAAAAATAATCTAATTGTGTTAAAATTTGGTATAAGTATCATAAAAAAAAGTTAAGCAGCATAGAGCGTGGTCAGTGGCTGGATGGGTGACCTCTGGGAATGAAACGAATGTATTTACTATTGAAGGGCTGGACAAAGGGAGTTTGAAGATATGTTACAGGATAAATTTAGGTATTTTTTTATATTCTGAGGTATATAAAGGCGAAGGTAGTCCAAAGTAGTGAGGACAAGGGAACGAATCTGTTGTGTTGAGGAAAAGTTCCAAGGTCTCCATAAATTTTTTTTTTGTTAAATTAAGGAAAATTCCTAATTTATTGAATTATTTGTTGGATTTTACAGGTGCCTCGGGAGGTATATGTGAGAGATATAAAACATATACAGAAACAATAGGAGGTTTATACCAATCAACTAAAAGAAGTTTAAACACAGGAATCATAACGTTTGTTAACTACAACAGCAGAGTGCCTCCCAAAGTATCACAGCTTACTCTTGCTCATGAGATTGGACATAATTTTGGTTCACCTGTGAGTATTTGTTTTTACAGGTGGAACATTTTTACCAATATTAAAACAGGGTAGAAATGGTCCTAGTCCTTTGAAAATGGTTTCTATCCCTGATAATCAACTAGTGGGTGTAAAAACTTGGTAAATTTGTTACTTTTAGTAAATTTAAAAGTTACATTGGAGCATACTGTAAAATGCTGCACACTACTGCTGAGCATTCTGTAATATGCTGAGCATATTGTAAAATGCTGCACACATACTGCTGAGCATTCTGGTAATATGCTGAGATATTGTAAAATGCTGCACACATACTGCTGAGCATTCTGAAATATTCTGAGAATATTGTAAAAGGCTGCACACATACCCCTGAGCATTCTGAAGTATGCTGCACACAAACTGCTGAGCATTCTTTAAAATGCTGCACACATACTGCTGAGCATTGTGTAAAATGCTGCACACATACTGCTGAGCATTGTGTAAAATGCTGCACACATACTGCTGAGCATTCTGTAATATGCTGAGCATACTATTTTGAAATCACAATAAATCCTAAGAACTATGATACCAATCACTGCATATTCCGGTAATTTTTTCCCAAGCTGCAATTTTTAGTCTAAAACATAATTTAATGATGTATTACTAACTATAGCTGGGGAAAATAACTGGAATATGGTAATAGTAATATTGAATTTCTTAAGGTTTAATGCAATTTTGAACACTCTATATTACGGTATTATTATGGTATGGTATATATTAAACTTTTTTTAAAGGTACTGCAAGGGGTAACAAAATTACTCAATTTAGAAAATAGATGCCAAAAAATTATTGGTGAATTTAAATTCAATTCAATTCAATTCATAAACACTCTTTATTTCTATAAGTAAAAATAACATAACAAAAAAAGTAGAGTAATTAAAAAGAGGTAATTTACATAAATTGAGGTAATTACATAACTCCCAATAGACTATTGGGAAAGACTGGGATAGAGATAATTTTCAATAGTCTTGGACCATGTTTTTATCTCATTATACAGGTTTTTATTTTGGTGCACCTCAAATGTTCTACCCAGTATCGAGTTTCTATGAGTTCGATACAAATTAATTCAGTAAAGCTGCATATTGGTTTATTTTTATTATGGTTGATATTTAGCTAATTATTGGCTGTTAATCTAAAGGAATTTGTAAACTATTAATTATGTAGCATAAACTATAAATATTAATTTATACATAGTATTTATAATTCTTAATTTCTAAATATTTTGTTTACATAATAAATAAAAAAATATTTGTATAATGTCCCAATTAATGTAGAAATAGTCTATACCCAAAAACATCTTTCCTTCTTTGTTCTTTTTTTTTTGTTCCTTGTTTGTTGCGTGAAGCTAATAATGTCTAAATAAGCTCATAAATAAATAAAGAGATTGTAGAATAAGATTTTAACTCTGTTAATAGTTATATTTTATTTTTAAACGTTAATTTAAACATAATGACATTTTACTAAATAATGAATGAATGTATTTTTAAGTTAATTAAAATAGAACATTAAGTTGAAAAGGGTAATTGTTGACTTAGACTTCCATTTGGTTATCCTCTGTAATCTGTCCACAGCTGAAAACAATTTTATTTGTCCCTTAGATATAGAGTTAATCTATCAACCCCAGCTTGTCTCATTGACACTTATTAATAATGTTTTACTTGCATCAATGAAATTTAATCAATTAATCTAAATGTGCAACTTAGGTTTAGGGAAGTCATTTTGATATTAGAAGTAAATCAATAGATGTGACTAGAATTGGAATTGGGTGCTTTAGTTTATTGTTTGTAAAATAGCGACACTACAGACTATAGTTGTTTTTGTTAATTTGTGGTGACACACTATAGTATAACATATAACACATTACTAAAATCAATTGACAGGAACCAATGAGGTTGGTCTCATTGGCTCTCTGGCATTTTTTCCTATGCTGTGAGTTACCCTATAATCACACAGAAAATATAATTTGCAAATAAGATAAAAACAACCTGATTAGCTTATTTACTTGTGGAAATTCACAAATAATTTATGTGTGATTATTCAATGTTGTGGATGTGTGTTGTAGCATGATTATCCTGCTGAATGCAGACCAGGAGGGCTGAGTGGCAACTTCATTATGTTTGCCTCTGCTACCAGCGGAGACAGACCGAACAACAGCAAGTTCTCATCTTGCAGTGTTGGCAATATTAGTAATGTTTTGGACGCTATAGAGGATGAGAAAAAGTGGAACTGTTTCAAAGGTTTGTATTCTAAAATTAATTAATTATGAAACAACAAATCCAGGTTTAAAATTTTTAGGATACATACATTAGCTAGGGGACCTAGTTAGTCATAAAATTTATATGACAATATTTATGAAATTCTAGAACTCTATAGAGGTTGAAATCTGGGTTTTCACTTATTAATTTTCTAATTCCCTTTCCTTCATATTAACTGATTTCATCTTTGAAAAATGAAATGAGATTTAAGAGATTTTCAAAATCAACAAAAAAACATTTTTGACTATTATGTTGAATATAAATAGTTGACTATTTGATAATGTTAAACCTTTGTAATAAATGAAAAAATGCTCGTTTGTTAAAACTTTCATTTATTTATGGTTTTAATGAGAAAAAGGAGAGGGTTTAGCATTATGTATTAACCATGCATTATGTATTTTTATGCATTTCTAATTAATAAAATAAAATTTCTATTTTTTTTAACTTCCCTTAATTCATGACTTTAATGAGAAGAAGAATAGGGTTTAGGACCCTTATGATAAAAACTTTTGAGATAGACTCAAAAGGGTCTAATTTTTTTAAGAAAGTTTATAATTGACAAAAATATTCAACAATTATACTGTGTTATGCAATGAAGTTGTTATGAAAAAAATTGTATTTCTGTAGTGATTAAAATAAACAGAGGAAAAATGTTAGCTAAGCTATACACCAAGTGCAGTCTAGAATATATGTAGTATATATTTATGTAGATTCTAGTATAGTTTATGTAAATTAAACTAACACTAAAACTAAACCCTAATCCAAGTTTGATCTATTCCTTCTTAACATCGTCCATAATCAAAGAGCTGCCTCCGTTAAAGGTTTTTATTGCATCAGTATTTACTGCCCTTTTACACTATAAATTTTTAGGGTTTACATGGCTGGTTAAGCTCTACTCTAGTGCATATAGATGATTGCTTACTCTGTATTACCACCTGAGGTGGGTGACACTTTACTGCCTCCTGAATTGGTTCCCACGAGGGTTCCTGGATAATTTCATAAGGCTCTAGACTGGAATCGTTATAACTGTCTGTTTTGGTTACAGCAAGTGCAGGTGCTTTCTGTGGTAACAAGATAGTGGAAGACGGAGAGGAGTGTGATTGTGGATACGATGTAGATGAGTGCAGTGACAAGTGCTGCTATCCTAGAATTATATCAGATTTGGATAAACTAGAGAACATCTCAGCTAAGGGCTGCTCTAGAAGATTTAACACTCAGTGCAGGTAATATACCTTATCTAATATTAAGAATGATATTTCAATCATTTTTATAATGTTTTCATTTTTTATTAGGAATAAAGAAGTACTTCAATTCTACAAATGTTTTCAAAGGAAACACTACTAAAAAACACTTTTGCATAAATCCTTGACAATTTAATTTTAAGAAGGTATTTAGATATAATATAAGAATAATGAGAAGTATATATCTTCCTTTATAATTGAGGCAAGCCTAATCCAGTATTAATGTATTTTTTTATTGTCAATATCATTGAGTCTATTTTTTTTTTCATGTTGTATTACTTATTTTATGGTTCCTTATTTATCTACGCCTTTACACTTTTTCTAAATATGTTATAGATTAAATCTTTATTTTAAAATGTTTTGATTGATTTATATTTTGTATTTAGAAATTTATTATTTATAGAAATTTTGTTCTTGCCTTGTTTAGTTAAATTTTGTTATTGACTTTTCTCAACAAGTGAACATGGTTTATCATTTTATTGAAATGAAAAATGCCAATTTTTTTAAAATAATTTGTTAAAAATATAAACAATTTTTACTTTTCCTTGATTTATTGGTGGTATTTAGGAAAAGTAATGAGTTTGTTTTTAGAAGAAAGCACATTGTTTTTTATATTACATTTTTATTAGATATAGATATTTATTTAAAATTTTAATTTCTGTTTCAGTCCTAGTCAAGGTCCTTGCTGTATAAGTGAGGAATGCACATTTGTTCCGGCCAGTCACAGAGTACTGTGCAAGCCCGAGTCAGAGTGTTCATGGAGTTCTATGTGTGATGGAAGATCTCCTGTATGCCCTGTTCCTACACCTAAACAGAATAAGACAAGGTGTAATGAAGGAACACAGGTAAAAAAATCATCTCACAAGCTATGGGACTAAATAGTTGAAGTGATCAAAATTGGTGTCAAATAATTAAAAACAATGACCTGTTAAAAAGTACTATGGTACTACTTTATCTCTTTTCGTGTATAGACAACCCTCCTGTATAGATATAAGGGCTGCCTCCGTTAGAGGTTTTATTGCATCAGTATTTACTGCCCTTTAAAAGGGCACTTCAGAAATATGATTTTTTTCAAAACAACTCCATTGCATACTTAAATAAAAATGAATACAAGAGGTGTTTTAATTGGATCTCAAAGTCCTATTACCACAGGTTTCTTATTTAGTTATTAAGTACCACAGTAGTATAAAATCAATATACTGATGAAAATGTATGCCAATTACTTAAAAGAGAAGATAGAACCTAATTTATAAAGGTTAAAAAAAATAAAATGCCCGTTTTAGGGCCTTTCGGCCCATCAGGGTATTCGCCCTGCGGGAACCACCTCAGGTGGGTTGCATCTACTACACTCTAAGAATTAATTAAAGTTGGCGAAATCATTTTAATATAAATACTATTCATAAAATCTTAGAGCATAGCCCGGGCTGCGAACCCCGGACCTCCGGTGCCGAAATCGAACGTCTTTACGATCACGGCCACGGAAGCAGACATTTATAAAGGTTATTAACCTTTATAAATTAGAGATGGATTGATCCATACCTTATTAGTGGTTTAACTTCAGTAAAAAATAATTAGTCACGAGAGACAGCATATTTTTGCTGACTCCTTACAAAAATCAAATATCATATTATATTTTTTTAGTGTTTTATACAGTTTACATTTCAGTTCTACAATAATATTAAATTAATCACTGACATTAAGTTTTGATTGAAAGAGCCTAATGGGGATGATTAAAAAAAGTCTAGAATGGGCCAAAAAGTCTGACTCAGTCAGTTATATGGGCTCAAAAGTTTTCAGGCTATCCACAATCCACATTGATGGTTGTTGACTCCTGCCTTGTAATTTTGAAGCAAAGAAACTGATAGAGCTAAGCTTCTAATAGCTCTGTTGACTGTGAATGTAAATCATTCCAATAATTGCTGTTTTTTTATCCACTTATTAGCTAATTTATAAAAAATCCCTCACTTTAGGTTGTCAGCATGTTTTAGTTCTCAATCATAATAATAATATTTCTATGTATATTTGTCTTGAGATATTTTTTTAGATTTAAATAGAGATTAATTTGACTTTTTATGTTTAGTTATGTATAAATGGAGAATGTACTGGAAGTATATGCCTCGAGTGGAACATGACAGAGTGTTTCCTTACATCTGTATCCCTCCCTCATATAGACAAGAGAACACTTTGTGAGCTTGCTTGTCAGAATGGTACTGACATATCCACTTGTAGGTCGACATCAGAGTTTGCTACTGCTGTTGGTTTACCCCCTGGTGGCATATCTCTCAGGCCTGGATCCCCCTGTGATAATTTCCAGGTTAGTTGACACTCAACTGTCAGATGTACATTTTTATAATTGACCGACTATATTCCTTTTAAAAATTAAAATTATGACCTGTAATTGCAACAGCCCAAGATACAAGAGTAAAAGCACTTGTGGATTCTACTTTATTATAGGGAAAATAAAATGGCACTCCATATCTTTTGTTTAATTTTAAACATAAAAAGGTGTGCTTGATCGTAATTTGTTTGTCCCAGTGTTTTTTTAGAGTAAGTAGACTTTCTCTTCTCCAACTCCCCCCCCCCTCAAAATGGCTTTATATGAGTTTTATTAAAACTCATAATTTTAATAACCTGTAGTGTTATTTTTAATGAAAACTTTTTTGAAAAAAAGTAGATAATTCATATCTTACCAACTTTTTTCATCCAATAATTCAAATTCATAACTATTTAAAATAAATAGAGATCAAAAGCGGGGAATAAAACAGATTTATTTAATATCTGAGGACTAGCAAATTGAGACCAAAGTAGGGAGAATGAGCGTAGCGAATCTGATGCGATGAGAAAACCCCGTTCACAATTTTTAGTGAAATCATAAAAGTTCAAAGTATTTAGATGTTGAGCTTCACTCAATGAAACGTTGTGAAGGTTATTAAATAAATTAATATTATTTATAAAGGACTGCAATCTTCAAGAAATTTAAATTTTATATATGTTTAGATCAGAGTGAAATTTTTTACACATGTACTTCTATGAATGGTTAAAAAATATATGAAGTTACATTTTATTATCAGTATTAGTTCTGGTTTTATTGATTGACATATATAGCATAATGTAAACAAATAGTTTTTTGATTAATACTTTTGAAAAATTGCTTATATCGGGGCAGTATATCAGTTATATAAACTAGTAATATGAGGAACTAATATAGGCAATAACCATGTGGCCTTGAAGCAGCCACAGGGAGGCGCAGTGGTGGTGAAGAGGCTGAAGGCCTCTAATTTTAATGTGGTTTCACTATCTTTTTTTAAAAATTACAATGATGTTTGTTTTTAGGGTTACTGTGATGTTTTCTTGAAGTGCAGAGCTGTTGATGCTGAGGGCCCTCTAGCTAGACTAAAGAATATGTTATTCAACAAAGAAACTTTAGTTAACTTAACCCAGTTTGTTACTGTGAGTAGATTTTTTTTATTCAAAAAATATATTTCACATATAAACTTGTTACAGGAACAAACATAAAAAATTACAAAAATATAGTGAAATCCCACAAGGATTGACTCGTGAGTGGGAACATTACTTAACAACTATGTATCCTGGCGGTTTATGGAACAATAAAATATAAATTTTTACATTATTATAAAAAGTATTATAAAGTATTTATATAAAGTATTAAGTATTCTAAGTAAAATAAACAGTAAAAAAAAACAGAGTAATAATAAAATATTATTTATAAGTTATTGCCTTCTTTTAAAAGTATATTTTTATTTTTTTGTTTTGGAAAAACAGTGATAAATAAATAAAAAATAAACTAAATAGTAATAAAAACAAGTAATAAAACGGCTAATAATAAAACAAGGTAACATTTAGGAAGTCAAGTAATACAAAACAATTACAATAATTAGAATTTAAATAAACTATTTTAAAATGATTTTAATTGTGAGCTTTTTTACTAATTAATTTACGACTGAAAGTTTAGATTAATCATGGCAAATTAGGTTCTGACATGAAGCATTCACCTTAATAATAATACTGTTTAAGATTAAGTTTATAAATTCATTAATTTGTAGATTTAATTTCTTAGCAGACATTTATTTGCATGTATTTGTTTCCTTAAAAGATTTTCGGTCTAAATTTAAAGACCAAAATTTGGGTTTATTGTACAAATGTTTTAAATATACATTCACTGTATCACTGACAAAAAGATTTACCATATTTGACTACAAGTCATGCTATTTTTACATTTTTAATTTTTTCAGAGTCTTTCAAGATTAATTTGTTTTATAAAAAGGTTAGATAAATGTTCCAATATCAGAGTTTAATTTTATTTTTAAGAAAATGGTAATAAAATTAGGAAACTACTCAATACATAATGCTATTCTGATGCTTCATTTTCATTGTAACCTGTGAGCACAATACTTCAAACCCCTCATTTCGTAACATTGGCATTTATGATACTAACAAAAGCATTTGATTATACCTTGTCTTAATTTAAACTACCCCAAGCAGATTGTTTCTCATTTCAAGTTTGGGGAGTGTTAAACACATTATAAACTGATGTGTTTTTATTGAACAAGGCATATCAAAGTTTATTTTGCAGTCATAATACGGTCTTTTTCTCATTCCCTCCTCTCACTTCAAACTTTTAGGTATTTTTAAACTTTCGATCATTATCAATTGCCATTAACATCCTCTAGTAACCATTATTTATCATTGTTTGCCCATAATAACCACTATCTACCAGCAATAACCTAACTTTCCTTTACATAGTCATTTATAAGCTTTAAGATTCTATTTATGGGTGTTTACGGGTTAATTATGGTTGGTGGTGGATATTTTTGGTTACAAAAGATGATCATAGACCAATGAACACCAAAAATAGTACCAATATTTGTCAAATATTGTAGGGGGAGTCAGAAATAACCCTATAATGAGACTTATACTGTGTAAACACCCTCTTTTTGCAACAAATTATTTTTTAAAAACTCTTTTATCTATTTGAGGGTCTTTTGATTATTAAAAAAAGTTTTGCCACTACAAGACTTTCATTTTCAGTATTTTGATGCTAATTTGTATCTTGTTCTAGACTTTATTTTGTTTTTTATAGGAATACTGGTGGGCCTGTTTGCTGATAGGTATAGGTTTCATAGTATTTATGGCCATTTTCATCAAATGTTGTGCTGTGCATACACCTTCATCAAATCCTAAGAAACCTCCTGCAAGGAGATTCTCTGAAACGTTAAGAAGACCCATGAACACTCTTCGGAGGATGGTAAGATCAATTATATATTTATTTTGAGTCCCAAACAAATACTTCGTTCACACATGGGATTTGGCAGTAGGTTCAACTCCGTGTTAAACTCTCTTGGAGGTTTAACCCTAACTTTTCACACAGAAAGGGTTGACATGGAGTTCAACCCTCCCTCCTTTAACCTACCCTTTCAGGGTTGAAACCCTCTGCCAAACCCCGCGTGTGAACATAGTAATAATATGAAAATTCATAAATGCGTTATTTATAAACAGTGAGATGCTGCACAAGAAATGTGAATCTGCAGACCCAACTATATTTCTATAAAAAACTCAGTTTGTGTGTGAAAAAGTAAAAGTTTCTACTCATATTTAATCATTATTCTATCCATATTCTTTTTCAAACTTTAGAATAAAAGCTATCTTATTAAAATAATATCTATATAAGACACTATTTGATACTTATTTGTAAGCTATTGTTTATTCTATTAATTTTCTTGTTTTTTTCACAATAGCCTGCTATTGACCATTTTCAAAACAATCTGAAGTCATTATTGCATCACTCTCTTTGCTATAATTTTTTTCTTTAGCTTCTTTTGGTATGTAACTTAAAGCAGTCATGTTGGACTTTTCTTAACTTCACAAGTCTTTGGATTTGATTAAAATTGATCTTACCTTTTGTTTTTAGAGACATCATGGAAGTAGAAGTGGTACTAGAGCTGGCCCTAGTAGGGGTCCTCCTCATGGATATGGTGAGGGTAGAGGGCGATACTATCCTCCAAAAGGTAATCTATATTTTCTTTATATTATTTTGTACAAAGGGTTTTTTTTTTCAAAAACTATTTGCATCAATTGTTATGACCAGGTTATAAATATTTTACTTCTAAAAATGTTATTAAGATATACAATATGGTACAAAATAAAAATAAAGAAGTAGTTTGTTTTACAAATATCTAACTACAGTATCCAACAAGAAATACTAGTGTGGATAATGGCCTATTTCTTTGCTGCTCACTAAGTCCATGTTCTTAGTTTCGGACTTTTGTACAATAGCCTTAAAGTGGCAGTGCATGGGTTTTATACCTACCCACCCTCAAAATCTAATAATACTTCCAGACTTGTGTCAAAACTAATATCACAAATGTCGTAAGAAACAGAGCAATTATGATTACACACAAAGCAATCATATCGCTTATTATCAAATTTCTTTTAGCCAACACTATTTTTTCTCAAAAAACCTTGTTACCAAGCACCCACTACTGAGTTATCCTAGACTAGGAAAAAGTGATATCTCCTCTTTAAGTGTTGTACTTTTAGTGTAAGGCTTTGGTTCAAACCAACCTAGAGACGATCTTTCTTGCAAAGCTCGTCCTACCCTACATTTTATTTGTTGTTTAGCATCAGCGCCTGCAGCTAGCAGATCTGACCCGTATGCAGGTGCCTATACAGACAGAGGAGCCCCTATTCCTATGAGACAACATAAAGTTTGACAAACTACCACCACACACTATCACTTCATTGTACTCTACCACCATTCTATATCTTTTAATTGTGAGTATCACTACTCTAACTTATTTTTAACTCTTAAAAACCCTTGTGCACAATTAGTATTTTCAATTTTTTTTCTCTGTCCGCCATATAGTTATACATAGAATAGTTATTAACTTACCAAGGGAAAAAACTAAGTTCTTACTCCCTGAGAAATCAATTTCGTTTCTGAAGCAAAAGCCAAAGGAACCATATTATTTAAATCTTGAAGCTTGCCGAGGGATTTCATTAGTTGGTTTCCAAGGCTTGCCAAGGTAACAATGCAGTTAAGTCATGAGGCAAAGTCAAGGGAGTTAATTACTGCTCAGGAGCAACCTGTTTCTCCCATGGTAAGTTTAAGATTTTACCTCCAGGAGGAAGAAATAGCATAATAACAACAGCAAATGTTAAAATTGCAGCTTTATGCTTTAATTTTGATTTATTGAACAATAAATAATTTCTTACATATTTTGCCTTCTCAATTAAATTTAAAAGTTAATGTAAATGTTTACTTGTCTAAATACCAACCTCCTATATATCTAAATACCAACCTCCTATATATACAAATAATAAAACATACATTTAAATAAAATTTTGAGCAAATTATTAATAACTATAAATGAAATGGCAACAAACTTGTTGTCATGACAAATTTATGTTTTAAATAATTTACAATACCTGAGTTTAACATAAAAATGTTAGTCAAGTTCAACTTCAGTCAAGTTTTTTTACTTTTTCCCTTATAGACTGCAAATATGTTAATGTTTTTTATATGTATATTACAGTTTAGGGGGTTTGAACTAAGAAGTATTTTAATAAAAAGAGTATTTTGCCACTAGAGCTTTTCTCTTTAATTTTTTTTAGTTTTCCATTTTAGGACATACGACTTCTTTTTTAGGTTTTAGTTGAATTTGCAAAGGTATAATTATATTTAATAACTAGATAAACTCAATGTTTCATTTTTGTACCTACTGAACCAGTTTGGTAGTTATCAAAAAACTGATTAACTTAACAATGTTTGTGCAGATTATTTGATGAGGAGTTGGCTGCCCTGCTTGATTCAATTTTATTTCTAGCTGCTTCACTCATCTCTTCTTAGTTTTTCTTCAAGTTAACCAAATAAAGTTGTCAACCCTGTTTCTTTCTAAGACTTGTTATTTTCCTTTGAGTGACAACACTGATTTTAAAAGACTTATTTTTAATTTATAATTTTTATTTGTAGTCTAAGATATTTTTAATTGAAGGTAGTCTCATTTAATTTCACCCCAGTGTAGTCCTGGCTTTATCAAAAGAGAAAAATAACTTTTGATAAACAAATCAAAGACACTACAACCATAGAATTGGTCCCCTTGTCTCTAATAAACCTGGATTTGATATTTATGTATTTATTTACAAGTAGATCATAATATTTTTATTAAACGGAGAGTGGTATCATAAGATATGTTAAGCTATAGTGGTTTGGCTTGATAGGTCTTAACTAAAGTAATATATAAACCAAGTAGGGAGTTGGCTCAAATTTTCCCATGGCCGCAGCCATCTTGTTTTACCTTTATAAATGTAAACAAACTATTTACAGTACTCACAGTTTTTGTTTTTACTGCATTTCTCTGTACATTTTAGTGTAAAATGTTAATAATTTGTGTAAGGAATAAGTTTCATCACATCCTATAGAGGTTTAAGTGTGAGTCTTTAAATACTAGGTTTGTTTAAATTACCTTAAATGAGTGGCTAATTAAACTTTTTTTTCGCTTGCCCTGCTTATTTTAGTACATTTTTGTGAGTGATATTTGATTTCTCCCTTGAAATATTAATTGTAATTATTAATTAACTACTTTACCCTAAAATTTTTTAATATAATTAAAGAAATTGTAATTTCAAGTTATATTTAAGGCATTACTCTGTTGTCTCTATGTTTTTCAAAATTTTAATAAAAAATGTGATTTACCTTTACTATAGTTCCTCTTTTTCTTTAACTAAATTATTGTTTACTATTATTGAATTTAACACAAAATCATTAAGTTAGCACATACCTTTTAAAGTACATTAAAAAGTAACTCATCTAATGTTATCAGTGTTGCCAATAAAATTAAATAAAAAACTTAAATCCTAAAATGACTATTCGCAGTTATTCTATTTTTAATTTTTTTTTAAAAATTGGCTTTTCAAGCTGGCTTTTTACACAGGTTAGTTTAGGAGCTTCCTACTTGTTTTATACATTACTTTAGTCTCAACCATACCCAGGTCATTTGGGGTCCAATCATGACCATTCTTTTCCTCTAATGTCACGTGCCATTGTTTTTTCAATGGGTATATTTAATTATATAGTTTTTAATCATAATAATTCTTTTACAATTTGTTTAATACACATTTTTAAATGTAATCTATCTTATTGTTTCTTTATTACTTTGCTCCACATTTGAACTGCTAAATGAGAGACCTTCGTTACTATGGTATTACTTTTAATCACCTTCTTGTTTTTTTGATTATAAATTTATATAATTAAAGTTTTATTTTAATTTTTGTAAACTAAATAGAAAATAAATTGTTTGTTGCTAATTTAGGCTTTTCTAATTCATACGATCTAATATCTTGAGTGTAAATAATAATTATTTTTATTTGCTGATATTTTTTTAGGTTTAATTTGTATATTTTATTATTTTTAAGTTAGAAGAATAACTTGTGAAAAAAAATAGTATTTTGCTCTTTTTGTGTGATTTTTAAAAATTTATTTTTAAAAAAAGTGAAAAGATAATAATTATTTGAATAAGAGAACAATATTTGAGTAAGTATTTTTTTCAATTTAAAAAAATTGTCTTCTTGTTTACTACTTGAACAGTGTTACACGCTTAATCATATTTAGTATAATGAAGTTAACTGAAATATTTATTATTTAATAAATTCCAAACCAGTGCTGTGTCCAGGGTTAGACTGCTTTTAATGAGAACTACAGCCAAAGAGGTGTAACATTGTGTCTAAAAGGAGCTCTTAGTGATATTTAATCATGAAAAGACTTTTTACAACAAGTTATTCTTTAATGTATTAATTATTATTACAAGATTTAAAAAACAAATACCTCATATGTATTATATTTTTAGTTAAGTTAACATTTATTTGTTTCAATTCTGTAAAACTGTGGTTTTCCATCTCCTACCTATTTTAGGAAATTGCTAAAGGAAAAAAAAAGCTTATAAGGTTGGAGTTTTTGCTCTAGCCAGGTAAGGTAATAAGGACCTGATTTTAAACGTTAGACAAGAACCATTTTTAAGGACTTAAAAATGAATATTTGTTTAACATTTAGAGGATTATATCTAAAATTGATTATTTGATCTACAAGACTACCTTAATTAAGTATAGAAGGTATTCGAGCCAGATTTGTTTATTCCCATATAAGGTTATTCTTACCTTACTTGCATAAGCTTTTAGTCCTAGTATTATTTTTTTATTTTATTGATAAAATGGCTATTTCTTGACATTTAAATTGTTTTCCTGCTTGGGATACATATTAAAAATCACCAGGGGTTTTTCCTGAAACATTTCAGTCCCTAAATGGGATTAGTTTCCATCTCTGTGGCGATGATCCTATAAGCACTGGATTTCGGCTCAGAGATCTTCTCAGAAACACACAGAGAACTGTTACAAAACACAACAATGTTAATTGTTCAGTTAACTGTTTGAATATGGAGAAGGACAATTTTTGATTTTATGATTTATCTACCTAAAACCCCTATAAAAGTACCTTAAAAATGACTCAATCATGATAATTCAGTTTCCTCCTCACTTATTGAAATGTTTACTTCAACTATTTAAATAAAAAAAGGAAAATTCAAGTACCCTATTGTCCGCCTAGAAAAAACATTACTCATTTAAGTTGAATAAAAACAACGTATGATTGCCTTGGAATCCTTTATTATTTATATTTAAAAAAACTTATTTCCACTAAAATTTAGACAATATGAGAGGCAAAAAGAAGAAAAATAATTTTTTATAGAAAAACGAGGAAACTCATTTCTTTGTATTAAAATATGATGATGAGTTAATTTTAGTTAATAATTTATCAATTTTAGTAAATTTTTATAACTATTTTATGCTTAGTTATAAATTACAACTACTAAAAGACTTCAGTGTTATCATATTGTTTTTTCTAATATCTTTGTGATTGCAAGAAATAGTCAATTGATTCGTTAGTATTAATTTGTTTTATAACCAATGAATTTGTTAGGAACAAACCTTAGTTTTTTGAGCACATTTCTCTTTGTAAAATTTATTTTACTGTAAACTACCTATTTTTATTTGTTACAATTCTCTATGCTTAGTTCCTTGTAAAAACCAAGAGTTTTATTGCAGCAATTATCTCATTATTTGTATCTTTTATTGTTCTATTTAGACTTTTTGTCGTAATTTATTAATTTTTATATAATATTGTATAGTGCTCTATCATCTATAATTTCTTTCTTATTTACTTTTAACTTCTAGTTTTGTTTCTTTTGGCTTGAAAAAAAATAAATGAAGTATTTGCGGGGCCAAGAGATGAAAAAGATTTTTTTCTTGTTCTTTTATCTTGGTTATCTTTTACAAACTAAAAATGTAATTCGTCTTGAAATTTTATTTGCATTGAAGTATTACTATATTTTTTAAATTTAATTAATTAAGTTTAATGGCCTTTAAGAGTAGGTTTTGATTATTTATCAAAATCATATTAAAAATGTTTTATTTTAAGTTTATATTATACTTGTAGGGCTTACTGTTAGTCCTTTATCTAAAATAGTGCTAGTGGCATAAATAGAGAAGAAGCTTAGTTACTCAGCTCTGTTCTTTTACCACTTTCCTGCTTCAACAATATGTTTATTTATAACCGATTTCTTCTTACAGCCTGTTAATAAAATTTATTGACAGTACATCTGGCACTATCCTATAAATCAGTCACAGAATCATAATGATTCTCTTATTATTGCAAACTTTACTTTCAATATAAGTTGAAAATTAACAAACTTATTATTAAAACAAATTATACATTTGTTTGAAAAATTTAGAAATATTAGTTCCTCTTTTTAAGAGCAAAAAAATCAATTTTTTCAAGCTTCAAAAATTCAATTTTGAACAAACCTTTGGCTCTAGTTCAAAGCTTTGTTTTGAAACTTTGCTTGTTCTATTAATCAATATTTTAACAATGATGATTTACCATGATGCTTCACTAAAAACACACTTGAATTAAAAGCAATTAATATATTGTCAACCACAATAGTATAATAAATTATAACTGACCGGTTTAGACTTTGCGTCATCATCAGAGCTGTTTACAGAATGTTGATTTATCTCATTAGTTTCAAAGCTTATGCTTTAAATTTAAATAAAAGGGCAATGGCGTACTAAGATGTACTTAGGATTTAAACAAGACAAGTGCTACTAAAAGATACGCTTGTGGTGTGTTATATGGGAAGGTTTCAATTATGTTGTCACCACACCAGAGAGGTGAGTGAAATTAGTGAAGTACCTACCAACTTTTTTGGGGAAGATCATTAAGTCCCTAGAGATAAAGCCTCTAATATCCACCTTTGCATTAAAACAGACATGAAATCCACAGTGTGGCATAATTCCAACCAACTGCTGAGCCTGAGGTGAATCAAAAGACAAGATGTTTGTTGGCTTTTAATTAACCCCCTCATGACCTTGTCTAGTTAAGCCAAGATGATAGGCTTTTTACTCATTATTTACTCTAAAAGCCATTTATTTCTTTTGCTTTATTTAACAGTAATATTTGCTTAAAACAATCTTAAACAAAAAAAGAAAAAATGTTTGATCAATGTCGTGGATAATAAAACTTTGTGTTCTACTGTGATGACCCCCCCCCCTTCATCTTAATCGATTTAATATATATATGGAAATAATTAACAAAACTAAAATAATATATTAAAACTTGTATTTGTGATATTATTTATATTAATATATTTTTTGAATAAACGATGCTATATCATCAATTTTATTAGTGCTGTTTTATAGTATTATAAATAATAATTGTAAACCAGTAAAACATAATTTTTGTCTAAATGAATTCTTCTTTATATGAATAAAATTGATAGTGATGTTTGTATAAAATAGATTTTAAAATGGTCTCTTAAGTATATTAGTAATATTCATGTAAACTGCTAAGGATTGGGCACACTAATTCTGAATATTTAGGAAGTGTTGGCTTTAGAAGGTTAGGACTTAAGTAAGTTGTAGAGAATTTGTTCCAATATTTTTTTACTTTCCAAATTTAACCTAAATAAAGATTTCAAAAATGTATCAATTAATTGTTACAGTTTTATACATTTTAACCGACCACTTACGGTTCTAATTTTGAAGACTGTAAGTCCAAAACTGAAATTTTTTGGTTCATCTTAGAAATATGAACTTGTGTCACTTTTAAAAATAAAATCTATGAAACTTGTATTTAATGGAGAAGATGTAAAAATAAATTGTATATTCAACCAATTTTCACTCTAAAAATGCTTTAAATATGATATAAATTTATATTAAATTAAATCATTAGTTGTTTTGACAGAGATTTTGTGGTATATGTTAAACATGGTTAATATTTGATACACTTGAGTTTAAAAAAAAAATATATTTAATTGTCAAACCACAATACATAAAAAAGAAAAACTGACCGGTTTCGACTATTACTTAGTCATCTTCAGAGTACTTTTTATAAACTTTACTCTTAGTTTATAAAAACTTTTTATAAACTTTACTCTTAGTTTATAAAAAGTACTCTGAAGATGACTAAGTAATAGTCGAAACCGGTCAGTTTTTCTTTTTTATGTATTGTGGTTTGACAATTAAATATATATATTTTTTTTAAACTCAAGTGTATTAAATATTAACCATGTTTTATATTAAATTATTACTATTATTCATTCATGTTATTTTTACTTTACAGGCACGAAGTTAAATAATAATGTTAGTGAAATCTTTATTTATATTTAAAGAAAAGGTGTGTGCTATGGATTATGCCTAGTATAGTATACCTAGTATGCTGTTGGATTAATAACAAATAGACAGCTGGATAAAGGTTACGTGTTGGCTACCTCACGAGTAGGTTGTCGAGTTCCTGCCACAAATCATTTTCTAAACATCCTATCCTTTTACTATGGGATTATTTCATGTAAATTGACTTTTATCAATTGATAATATTACTTAAGAGTTTGCTCTTTTGAAATGAATAATTAACTTTCAGGAACATATAATTAACTTTTGAAGAACATATAATTTTAAATAAAAAACATGAAATTTTGCCTTAAATATTTTCAAATCCCACATATATAGTTATGGCATTGTGTGGAAAATGAAGGCCTTATCACCAGTCAGTGTTGCCAACTTGAAAAATTTAGTACAGCTGTCTATAATCTCTTTGTATTTTAGAGATTATTACAGTTAATGCTAGTGTATTAGGTTCACTACTAGTTGCTTGACTTTCAGGACTATTCCTACTAAAGTCAAATAATGTTTAAATAAAGACCACAAAATGGCCCTTTTATTACTGAATATATTTATTTATTTTCTTTTGATTACAGTAATCAATGTAATAACAAATTATTTACTGATTTATTCTATTTATTCCTTTAATTATAAAATATATTTCTACAAACGATACTCAATTTATTTTCTCACTAGTGGAAATATGTTTTAACTGAATATTTATATTTTTTTTTAAATTTAACAATTCTTTTTGTTTAAATATTTATTTCTTACAAAATATTTGTTGAAAGCCGAATAAATTATTAATGTATTTGTTAAATTAATCATAAAATTTAATGAATTTTTAAAAGATTCATTAAATTTTATTAACTGTAGATTTGATTTTACCAATCCTGTGCTAGTAAATAAATAATTATCTACTTTAGAATTAACAGTCTTTAAATTAACCTTAATTTGAAGGTTGTTACCATAATTGTCAGTCAAATGTACATTTTTCAATTTTAATTATATGTAAATAATAATTTATACACAGTACACTTCAAGTTCATTTTTGTTTATGGCTGGACCATGGTATTATATGTTGTTGTGATCATAATACTTTTCTTTTATATAGTTTTTAAACTAAATCTTCATACAGTTCTTCTGTTTAGTTTTTAAACTATTTCTTCATACAGTCCTTTTATTTCTGGATGTCGTAACACTACATGCATATTGCTTATATAGTATCCCTTGTCCTGATTTGTCACAGATATATATTACTAAAGAGGACATACCCTGTGTCAATACTTTGAAAGGCTCTGTTTAACCTCATTGAAACCTCTAAGAGTAAATTAAGGTTATAATAAATAATTGTTGTCACCTTTACCCACATTTTTTGTGTTTTGTTGGCTAATATAAACGTTGCATTATATAAGTTACTGTATTTTTTACTGTTTATTTGATTAGATTAATAATTGAGTGTTCCGGTTACTTTGTTGATATTTCGGAATTCAATCAATAGGACCCCACCCTACCTCCATGAGATCTGCTAATACAATTGTATCCCCAAAACTAATGTGTATCCATAATTTTTATTCAATCTATTAATCAAGAGTTGTATCTAAACTATCATGATGCATTCAACAGCAATCAACTTTCGTTTGTTATCAATTTATGATAAAGATGACACAAATTAAAAATATAACTCATGTTCGAACGAATGAAGTATCTATTTAAGTTGTGTGTTTAAAATTGTGGTGACAACCTCTTAATAGTTTTAACGGAGGGATTTAATAAACTTTAAATATCACTTCTATTTCCATCTTATTTAGCAACATATAATAAGATTACATTTTATACGGCTGCACCCGTGAAGCTAATATTTTAAATATTTATGACAATTATTGAGTTATTTTTCATTTTTGTTAAACATTTTTTTATTTTTTTTATATTATCATATACATATTATACATAGAGAAATATTTTGTAATTAATGTAAATATATACAAAAATTAATTAAAATAAGATAATAATTTTAATAAATAAAAATAATGCGTGTCCAATTAAAAAAAATAAAAATTCAAAAAATGCTGTAATACTACACTGTTTGTAAAGATGTGTAAATACATGTATACATTTAATTTTGTGGTTTTACTTTCCTTTGTGGTTTTATCTATCTTATAGATATCAATAAAAGGATAAAGCATAGAGTGTGGTTTTTTAATTAGCGTGATAATACTTCTAAATTAAATGCTAATAATTTTTGATTAATGCAGTAATATTGTAAAATTAATTATATCCAAAGGAGATATGATCCATCACCTAACTGATAAAAAGTCATAAAAAGATGTGTTCTCTTTTTACTAACCACCTTAGATAGAAAAAAACATTCTGCCTTATGACTCCAAGTGCGGGAGTTTTGTGTCGTCTAATCCACAGAAGAGCTGTGGCTTTACTTTAAGTTTATATTTCTTTACTAGAAACAACGCCTGCCCACTGTACGACCATAGTATGAAACCCAATTAAAATCACTTGATAGCATGGGAAAATATTGTTGAGGAACCGACGAGGTTGACCTGATATTAAATTGTTTAACATGTAGACTAACCCTTGCATTATTTTCCCACGCTGTCATCTGATATTAACCATGTGTCATACTATAAGCTATTCTACTCTTGTAAGACAGAATTACACACATAATACTTACACTATTGCGGGTCCTATGTTTTACCTAAACCCAAGTTCATTCTTATATTTTATGTATGAGCAAGCTGGCTAAGTATTTTGTTAGATCAGCGTTTCCCAACCTTTTCAGTAACGCGACCCTATAATTTGCTTTTCTAAAGTTTGGCGACCCAAATACATTTATTTTGCATAACCTGAAAATTGCAGGCGTTTTTATTTATTGCCGAAATAGTTATGATCCTACAGACATCGTCAAATTATAATTTTCAGGAGGTTTTTATACTTAAATAGAAAACTACACACTAATTGGAGTTCAAAAGAAGTATATCATATAATTATATAATAGCAATAAAATAAAAAAAAATAAAATAAAATATAAAAATTAGCATTGTTAAATATAAAAATGAGCATTATTTAAAGAAAAAATCAAATAATGATTATAGTAAACAAATAAAAGAATAAAATATGTATCATATCAATGACTAATTTGTTGCTGTTGGTTTTCCACTAATAAGTCAAGTCGTGTTTTGTTTATTCATTTCACTACTTTAATTAAATCGGAAAACTATAAAATAAATAAACTAATGAAACAATTATAATTAAAAAACTTGTACGCGATATTAAACTACGTTGATGTCTGTTAGAACCAAATTCACATATAATTGAATATTATAATTTTAATAACTCGAAACTTTAAAAGAAGTAATAAGAAACTGTTAAACACAGTATTATCATAGGTATAATAATTCATCAAAGTTAGCAAGAATTAGATAAAGGCGAGTGCCTCTGTCGTTAAAGGACTTCTAAGAAATGTTTTGGCCGCGGCTTCTTTTGTTATCACATGTTTAAAGTATTATCAATTTCTCAAAATAATATCTGTTCAAGCAAATCTGTTATTTGCTTATAATAATCTTTTCACATAAATATTTGTCATTTTTTGGTTGTTAATAATAAAAAATTTGGCGACCCAAAAAATTTCGTTCGCGACCCAAGGGTTAGGAAGGGCTGTGTTAGATTATCTATATGGACCAAATTAATTAACAAAGCAGGTGTTTACAGAGTATTACTAGTATTAGTAAATTATTATTTGCTTATTTTAGCCCAGAAATGTTTGAAGTATTAAGCGTTTTCCCTTTTTGGGGGGGGGGGGGGGGGGCTTTTTAAAAGTTGGATCCTGAACAGCCTGATGCCAGACCAGAATTGTAATCTTTATCTAATTTTATTTTTAAGACGGGCAATGCCCCTTTTTGCCCTTTCGCTAAATACTGCTTAGAATATTATCAAGTAAAGAGACCAACAAAATGTGTAAATTACATAAATGAACTTATATAGAGCCATATGTATCTAATGTAGTGCGGAAGGCAACTCTCAAATGTAAGGAGAATAGCCAACCTAAGTTCTTATCAATGTTCATACAAGTTTAATCTAGTAAATAAAGTTCATCAAATATTTGTTTTATACAATTTTTTCAAAAGTATCAACATATTTTTAAAAATTTATTTATGTTTAATGCGCTTTTATAAATAATTATTGTGCGACCCAATGATTGAGAATCGTAGGTATAAACTAACGCATTAAAAAAATAAAAGGAGGTGAGAATAATACGAACACAATTAATTTAAAAATAAATTTTATTTATGGCATCAGGGCATCTATTACACACGAGTATTTTTCTTTGTCATAGTTTTTATACTTAAAGTAAGTCTGCCAACACTATTTTCAGAGTACAAATTAGGACTGTAAATGTTTTTAAATTTAATGAATTAAAGCAAAATTAATGGGACATAAATCCCATCTATCTCATAAACCTAGGTAAGTTAGCAGAATCAGTAGAACATCAATATTTTCCACAAAGTTATTCTTAGGTATACAGGATATAAAGGATTTATGTTAAATTATTGGTGTATATATTATGAGATGAAAAATTAAAGGAATATGGTAATATTGGTATCACATTTCTAACAAATTAATGCTGTTTCTGAAACAGTCAATATGTACACTAAAATTATGGTAGTATCAAAATTACAAAAAATAGTGAATTAGAAAATGCATGCCAAATCTCAAATTGATCCAATTTTTTTTCTGCGTTTTATAAATTTTCAATTTTTTTATGGTTAATGGTGTCATAAAAACAACAATTATTTTACGGATACCACAACTAGACCTAAAGATTGATTTTTGTACAAAGTTTCAACCCTTTAGCATAAATAAACTGGGAGCTATGATGACACATACAGACAGACAACTTTGTGAAAACCACTCAGGATGTCTTAACACATGTTAAGTCCCGATCTAGGGTTCTTAGTGCGAACACAATACTCTTCCTATATACCAACAATATAAATGAGATTGTTGACATTATCTTTATAAATAAAAAACAACACAAATTTTAGAACAATAACTTAAAACCAACAGTTAAATAAATCTCTTGTTTGAACCAATCTATAACAATTATTCATAAACTCAAAATGAATTTTATAAAAAATATTTTTATATTTTATAAACAAAGGCCAACATATAGAAAAGCCAATGAAAGTTATATAATTTTGTCAATTAAAACTAAAGATTATAACCTAAACTTTGAATCCATTTCAAGCCCTGTCTAGTGTCAGATTTAGGTTTATATTCCAAACCAATCCAACCCTCATATCCTTTCTTTTCTAACAACTGAAATATGTAACTATAATTCATCTCACCCTCTGTATCAGGTTCGTGTCGGTCAGGGACCTGAGCCACCTGGATATGACCCGTGTAGGGCAACAACTTTAATATATTTCTACTTAAATTACCTGATATCTGTTGTAAATGAAATAAATCTAACATCAATTTCAATTTATTATTATTAATCTCTTTAATAACTTTTAAAGCTTTATCATAACAGTTTAAATAGTAATCAGGCACTGAGTAAACATTTATGGGTTCAATTAAAATACTGATATTATCATTTTCAATTAATTCCAAAGCAGATTTAATATTATTTATGTAAGTTTCATAATTAAGATCTGAAGTATTCTCTGTAACTCCAGACATGATATGGATATAGCTACTTTCTAGGGCCTTGGCGTATTTTAAAGCAAGCTGAAAACCATTTATAAAATCAGTTTGATGATTAGGTATCGCAGCAAAACCAAATTTCCCAGGGCTTTCATTACTCACAGGAGTATTAATCAATATTTGCTTTAAATTATTTTGATTTTTAATTTGAACGACATCTTCAATTGGGTGTTGGTAAGGCCAGGCACATTCGACAGCTTTGAAGCCAGAGGAAGCAGCGAGGGAGTACCTTTTTACTAGTGATGCTTCTTCTTGAAACATAAATGATAAATTGGCACAAAATTTTAAACTCATTTTTGAAACTGTTCAAATTACCTGAAACAAAAATCAGATCAATATAGTCCGACTTTATATGTTTCACCATTCAAATTATTATAGCAAATCTAATAATTAGTTAGTCGGCATCAGTAATTAGGTCCCTTGCTGAATCATGAACCCTAAAAATACTCTGTGTAGACTGGAATTCAACCCATGATTGTGTTTGTACACATAATAATAAGGATTCTCCTAGATTTACTATGTTTTAATAATTAAATAACCATCTATATTTAAATAAAAACTAATTGCAATTATTTAGCCCAACAAAACAAAATCGTACCGTTATTATAACAAATATATATAAAATTGCTATTTTATAGCAATTTTTATATTTTATTGCTAAATAGCAATAAAATATAAAATTGCTTTCAAATATCACTTACTTTACATTGATTATTTTGTTGTACAAATTATATCGAACTTTCTCACTTCAAAACTTGATAACTGAGAGAAGAAACAACAAATAATCGAGGTTTATAGTGAACAAGATCCTTGTAAAAATCTCTCTCTAAAATAGTGATAAAAATTTAAATGAGCTGATAAAATATTCTTCTTAATCTTCATTTTACTTTTTCTTATTTATACCGTTGGTATATAGGAAAAGTATTGTGTTAGCAACAAACTGATCCAAAACAAAATCCGAAACCGGGATATTACCGGAATTATCGAGTAACCTGAGGGATACCTGGCAACGTATTCCCACGGGAATGATCCGTTTCAAGTGTTTTTAAAGCATTCTAAGTGGTTTTCACAAATCTGTCTGTCAAGACGAACATATGAGCCAAGATTCATCTCATTATCAGCATTAGTTCAATTTTTATCGCATGACTTTTATATGTTTTTTAACAAATTAGATGCATGGGGGTTCGCTATGGGGTAGTATAGGGAAAGATCGGGTTTGTATCCCCTAATGGAAACAATGCGACTCCAAGCACCAGCAGGCTGAGAAGCTAAACCCACCAGTCTTCGCTTTTCTCCCTACTGCAACAACTAGTCTTTTTTAGTTACCTTTAATGTCTACTAAAACTAATTTATATTTGTTTATAAGAATTAGTAATTTTTTAATGCATATATTTACATCTGAAAATATATCATGAGAGTCAAGGTTAACTTAGGTAGTTAACTAAGGTATTTAACTCTAGACAAGGGATACATTTATTTGAATATTAAATGTAGAACACAGAATTTATAACATTCATAAAAATAACTGCCTTCTCTAAGTCCTATAAGCTCTTTAGTAGGAAGGGGTTTTTACATGTTTAGGTTATAGATACAGGTTATTATCATTAACAATCATAACAGACCACGTAGTAATTTATTTTAATAATATTTAAGATTTATTTACTTTTACAACCTTATTGTTTCTAATTAATTTTGCCTCACAGTCCAGTCTGTAAATTAGATGGTTATATTTGCTTTGTATGTAGTGTTGGCGAGTATAATTTGATTTTTTTTTGTTGTAAGTTGTATAAAATCTCAAGATACAATCTGTGCATGAGATAGTAATGGAATCTCTTTATCACCAAACGAATCGTTTAGTCCAAGAAACACAGCAGTGTTTTCAGAGGTTAGAGCAAGTCAAGGGATCCAATACAGATGGACTTGAATCGGAAATACAGGCCAGAATTGACACAATTATTAGGTATGTCCCTTCCATATCGTTTGACTACCTTATAGCAGGTAAAATGTCCTTCTGTGATGTTGGTTTCCGCATAAATGTTAAAGTAGACATATGTATCAGTTTGATTGAAAAACATATTTTCTTACTCAAAAAAGAAAGAAATCCCTCAATCTTTAAAACCCTCACCGCAGGGAGTTTCGCAACTTTTATATATGTTAGACGATGACATCTAAAATGTTGACAAATTATAGGTGAAAAATCATAACTATATTTTAGGCCCATATGTTATTTATTAACATTTCTCTAAATATGTTTGTGAATAAATAAAAAAATATAATTTCTCTGACATTACAAAAACAGCATATTTATATGATCTCTTTTTAATAAAGGTAGGGGGAATATGTAGGAATAGGGAAGGGACCATTGATTATATTTAATTTACAAAGTAAACAAAGAGAAAACATATGATACAAAATTAAAGTTAATAAGAAATTAATTGTACCGAGTCTGGTAGCTGAGTGATAGAGTGCTCGCCTTTTGACCTAGAGGTTGAGGGTTCAAATCCAGCTGGGAGAAGACCTTTTGAGGATATCCCTTGTACTGTACACTTGGGAGGTATTGAATTCAAGTCCAGCCAACCCTACCAGGGTTTTACGTGGTTTTCTTGGCTGCTAATACACAAATCCAGGGTTAATTCCTGTTTCATCCGAGACAAGTCTGGATCCATGTTTTCATTGCCTCCACCTCACAAAAAGTGTAACTTTTGCGGGCTGATGGAAATAAGGTTGGGAAGATATACTAAACCTTCGTATGAGCAAAAACTTACTGAGTGAAATTGAAGATGGTGCTACGAATTAAACATAAGTGACTAGGAACTGATTACTCGGTTCTCAAAGACGGCGTCTCATAGTAGCACTCCGGACTGTGGAGTTTTAATTTTCATGTCAGGGCTAAAGAAAGAATTTGTGCACACTGATTTTGGTGTTGCTTGGGTTCTCTGTTGGGTGGTGCTGGACTAGCTAGAGTCTGGTGATGCCAAAGGAGCTGATGAGATTGGTTAAAGAGTGTGGCCAAGTGAGACTACTTTGATCAAAGGAGCTAGTAAGATTAGATGAAGTAAGCACACGGTGAACTAGTGGTAAATGTATTCAGAAAATCAATTATTGTGAGTAAATCCCCTGCAGAGCATTAAAAATGAGTAGGCATTAGTTAAGAGATACTAAGAAACTTAAAAGAAGTTTTGTAGTAAAGAGAGAATTTGAGTACAATTTCTGGTTATTGTCATAAAATTTCTTGCTACCTTTATGCTGAATTATGATGCCTTATATCAAGAATAATTTAATTTTTTATTTAAATAAATGTTGAAAAAATAATTATGTTTATTTTTAAACTCGGTTTTAACATTTTATTTTTATGTTTCTAGTAATTGTGAGAGGTTAGATATTTTAGTGCATAAAGAACCACTGAGTAGAAGACAAAATGATAAAATAAGGATAGAACAACTTAAATATGATAATCAACATCTCCAGGTAATACACCCTCTACTTTACTCTCATATTATCATAACTCTGTACAAGTTATTTTTAACATACTTCAGACAATGATGGGATTTGTTATTTTGATTTTCATAATTTTAGGAGTCAACATTTCAGAAATATTAAAATGGTCATGACTCTGAATAAAGAGATATGATTTTATGTCTTGTTGGGTTTTGATGCAACTTCAGATCATAGCCTTATCATTTTGATCTGGAGTGTCAATGGGCATGACTTGATCCTATTGCCATTTTTGATGGCTTATTACTTAAGTATTCTTATTTTCAAGCAGAATGAAACTATTGCAATGTTTTAATTTTTCTATCTAGATATTTATATAATTAATATATAATATATATTAAAATTATAATTCATATCTTAGATATTTTATTTTTACAGGCTGCACTGAGAGCATATCAACATGAAGTTTATAGAAGAAAACAACAAGAAAGGGAGAGAGAAGAATTATTAACTAGGCGTTTTACTCATAATCCTATACCTGATTCTAATGACACATCCATTCTCATAGATCATTCATTACAACATAACATGTCTCTTAATGTGAGTACTCATAAGATTTCCTTCTGTAACTTGTTCTCGGGTAGCAGTCGATTGTTTTACAAGTTATTTTGAGACCAATGTATGGAAAAAAGACTATACTAGTAGATTGATAGCATTATTAAATTGAAATGTTTACAAACATAGAACAATACTAACATAGATGAAGCATAACCCTACATACCTTCCATATCTAGGGTTAGCGTGGGTACGCTATCCACTGATTTTGGGCTGGAGTCACTGTCAACCTAACCTTATATGAACATATTTTATGAATATTTACAATTAAAACTTATTTTGCATCTAATAAAGCAATGTGAAACAAATGCGTGTATTTTAACACATGATGATTATATTTACTAATTTTTAAATACTATTATTCTACAATTTTCTTTTGTTCTTGTTATCAATGTGGTTAAATTTAACCTACCATGAATATTTTTTTAAAACAAGTTGCCAATTATGGAACAAAGCTTCCTTACCTATAAGTTTTAAAATTATTTAATTAAATTAATTAATTATGTACTAGAAAAGTTAATATCTATTTATATAAATATCTAAAGAACTTTGCTAGCTACTGATGTGTTGAAAAAACTTCAAAACATCATTTCACTTTTTATTAAACAAATATTTTTATGACTTTTTATATTTTTAAGCCACAAAATCTTCTCAGTTCCTCTCATTTGACTTTATTTTTGTGCTGAGTTTCATTGTTATTGGATCAGCCATTTACATCTCAAGAACTGTGCTAGCTACTGATGTGGTTGTGGTCTCATTCTATCGAGGAAATTTCAAAACATCCTTAGATACACTTTTCATCAATCATTTTTACTTCAATTAATTAAATATGATGGTTTTATTAAAAGTCCTAAGTGACTCCATTGTGATATGCTATGTTTTATAAACCCCAAGTTCTCTGTTCTCAGAAGTACTCCTCCTATGTATAGTATTATTTAAAGTTCATGTAACAGGATATTTCTTAGTCAAAATTAAACTATCACTGATATTGTTTTGCAATAATGAAGCTTTAATACAAAATGTAAACAGATTATCAAATTAGACCTAGAAGGTAAATTTATATCCTGATTCTTTTTACCATATAAAACAAACTTAAATTTTTATTAAATAATTTATGCTGTGCTTTCTAAATGAAGCTCTTTTCAGCGAGATGGCTGTCATGATCCTGTCTTTGCAAGGCAATGGTGTCGTCATAATTTGTTTCATTATTTAATTGACTCCTTATTTTACTTTACAGAATGCCAATAGGGGAGTAGATGATTTAATAAAATCTGGTGCTACCATATTAGACAGTATGAGGGATCAACGTCAGGTATTGAAGGGAGCTAGAAGAAAAGTAATTGATATCGCAAATACACTTGGTCTATCCAACACTACCATGAGGCTCATAGAAAAACGAGCTTCTGAGGACAAATATATTTTAATAGGAGGAATGATCGTCACTTTACTTATAATTTTTATTTGCGTTATGTATCTAACTTAGTTTGTGTAAATTTATTTTGATTGACATCACTAAATTATTTTTTTAAACAGTTCTTTCAATAATTGATAATCATATTCATATTAACGGCAAATAAGTGAATTTTTGCGTATCTAAACACATGTGCTTTATAAAATCTATTTTTGTTATTAGAATAAACGAAGTGAATAAATATTTTTGAAAGAATTGGCAAAGAAAGAAGGAGAAAAGAATACAGTGCCTAGTTAATAAATTTAAAAAAGACATGTGTAATTTCTTATTAGGAATAGGATGTTGGTGATATTATTAAATATAATTGTCTATATAATTGTACCAATAAATGATGGTACAAAATTTAAATCTGGGCGGGAAAGCTCTTGGTTGTATATTGTTCAATCTCACTTTAAGGTCCCAGTTTTAAAAATATTTACCTCATTCCTGCCTCATTATTTGACATTTTATTGACTAATTCTAACTTGTTCAATAATTTTTGTATTGTTTTAAACCCACGAGAGCCCTTTAACTCAAAAATGAAAATTGTTGGATTAAATTAAAAGTTCCTGTTTGAATCATTTGTAAATTACAAAATTTTTCATAGAATTTTAGGTTTGATTTGAAAAGAATTCAATAAAATCATAATATTTACATTTTTATCAAAGATAGTAGACAACAATTCTGAAGTTCCAAAATAAATTCTTTTTATTTTTTTTTCAGAGGTTTAAAAATAATTTTAAACCTCTGATGTGGAGTTTCCCAAAAATTCAAGCAAAGGCAAACAAATGTTTTGATAAACATTCTAGAAATGGTTTAAAAAAATTCTTGTTTAAAAACAAAACTCTTGTTTTGAATTACAAATTCATTAATGTATAATATAGAGTAAACTAGGTTCTATGAAGCTCAAAGTATTACTTTGTATGATAAGGTTGACAAAGTTTCATTGTTATTGAGACTGCATGATTGATAGATTTATTATCAAGGGTAAATCTGATAGGGATGCTGCTGATAGGAATGCTGAATCATCAGAGGAAGGGTTATATAAGTCACTGGATTGTTTTTTTGCCATACTTTATCTTGGAAACTTGTTATACAATTTGACTAGCAGTATTGATGATTTGATGTTTATATTAGGGTATACGGCTACTAACCAATAAGAGAAAAAACACCTGAACACTAATGCAAAATTCTTGTAAAAAAACATTAAAAACTCATCAGTCTATGGAATAATTTTTTTTTTTCAAAATTTTCAGTAATTAGCCGGATTTGTGATAAGTGAAGCCTATTTCCGTAATCTGCACGCTCTTTTGGTTAATCTCAATGAGTATTTACATTCACTCAACGATTTATTTTTAATCTAACTTGGTACATACATAACTACTGTTAGACATCAATGTTATTATAACACAAAATATTGACGTCTAACAGTAGTTATGTATGTACCAAGTTAGATTAAAAATAAATCGTTGTGTGAATGTAAATACTCTTTGAGATTAACCAAAAGAGCGTGCAGATTACAGAAATAGGCTTCATTTATCACAAATCCGGCTAATTACTAAAAATTTTGAAAAAAAAATTATAAAAAAAGTTTGTTGGTGATCCAACGTTCTAGATATTCAACCGCGCCTTATTGTACAAAAATTTAAGTCTCCACAACAAATAGAGGCAGAGCAATTTGGGGTATTCGAAAGTGTGGATAGCTGAGCCAGGTACCTGGCTCAGCTCTAAGTTGTCAATTTTCCCAGGATGATCATGCATTACTTCTATTCAAACTGTAGGCTTATTTTCTACCAACTTCTTAGTACTTCTTTGTTTTTGTAAAACATCGTGTTGTATTTTCAACCCATTATTATTTTCCATTCCTTTATACTCAACTCAACTCAAAAAAGAGTATATTTTAAGTGATTTTTAATAGGAAATCTGCTGAAAAGGTTTATCAAGTTGTGG
Organism: Microvelia longipes; assembly: GCA_018340805.1. NCBI lineage: Eukaryota > Metazoa > Arthropoda > Insecta > Hemiptera > Veliidae > Microvelia > Microvelia longipes. The sequence continues at coordinate 28,010,684 of JACMZG010001911.1, forward strand.
TATTTCATAATATTAGTGAATCTGTTCTGAAACTATGTAAACAGAACAATTTAGTGTTTCCTTTATCTTCTGCTAATTATTCAAATAAACTTGATTTATTTATCCTTAAATTATAATATAATCTTGATACAACTTCTCTTAATGTATCAATCAATGTTGAAATCAATTATTAAAAAACATAAAATACAATTATTTTACAATTCTTTTATTTGAGATATTTCTAATTTTAAGTACTTTGATACTGGCCTGTATTCATTGTGATTCTTATTTACTATTATAATAAACAATAGCTGGCGTTCCATCTAGAAAATAAATGTCTAAATATATGTTTTCTAATCATGATGACTAGTCAATTAGTCATAAATATTTATCTGTATTGTAAATATGTAAATTAAATGTTCATACCAAGATGCAATAAAGCCAGCAAACTGTCATGAACCTTGAACAGATTTATATTTCAAATTGATTTTGATTTATTCCCTTATAACCTTTGTCTTATTTGTTTATTTTAACATCATTATGAATTCCTGATTTTGGTATTGCTATTTGCCAAATACTAAGGACTACTTAAATTAATCCATTCCCATCAATGGTATTTCACAATGAAATACCAGAAAAGTTAGTTTCTGATATTATCAGATATAATCATTTTATAAGTTACACTTATAGTGTAACTTCCACACACTGTGTGGAAAATTAATTTAAGGGAGATGCCCACAATTTCATATCGGACCAACCCCATTGGTTCCTCAACCCTATTTTCCCATACTGTCAACTGATTTTAACCTTGAGCTATACTAAATATGTATCCAAAAACACTGAAACATATAATTATCTAAAATAATTTATTGGAATTTTATTGTATTGTAATATATTTGTTATTAATTTCATTAAATATATAGATATTTATTATTATTATTATTGTTGCCTTTTTCTTTATGAAACCATGGGGGTTGGACCCAGGAATGTGTCCACAATCCGTTTAGAAGTCGCTGATCACAAACATTTTTTGTCATCGACAGTGGGACAATTGCATGTTTCATTTAAGTATAAAAGAAAACACATAAATTAATACTTAATCAAGAAATTAAATAATAAATAAATTAGACTTATTATTAAAAATAAAAAGTTTGTCTTCTTAACAAAAGTAAATGGTCTTAAGGGCAAATTGAAGGAAAAAGAGAGGAAGAAATAGCTTACAAACAATAAGATCTGTTACATTAAAAAAGGAGAAAACTGAGAAAATAAAAAAAAATATATAAATAAATGAAAATTGAAGAAGAAATATATATATATTATATATATATATATATATATATATATATATATATATATATATATATATATATATATATATATGCGTGTGTGTTGTAAACACTCTATCTTTAAAACAAGTCATATTTTTACATAATATTAAACTTGGCACAGAAATCAACCCTTGGGAGGACACGAATCCTATTGAAAACTAGGTATTAATGACGCCATTTGTGGAGTTGTGTTTTTGTTTAAATTCTATTTTTGAGGCGCTGAATCGAACAAAACCGGTCTAAAGTCGATACGATCACCTGAATTGACCAAAATTCGAAAAAACGTTGGTCAATCAATGTATAACCTAAAATACAATTGATATAACATTATGTTAAGTTGGGTGTCGTTTTCAATGTTTTTCAGGTGCTGAATCCAATAAAAACCGGTCGGGAGTCGATAAAACTCCTCAAAGCTAGGGTTACTAGCTTAGAATCTTGATACCCGTGTTAATATTTTATTGTCTTATAACAGTATTTCAAGTTTATAATTCTGGTGCGATCTGTGTCATACATAAATCCCGCTCTGTTTATTCTAGACAGTTAAAACAGAAACCAGACCATAAGGCTAGTTGAGCTGCTCAGATGATATTGTTTAGACTATGATAACCAATTTTGCTGATTCATCAAAAATTTAATAAATTCTTTAAAAATTTTACCGTTCAAACAAATTGACATTGGAAATAAATGTTCATCTATAGATAATCAATTGATCCACAAAATTTCATTTTGATATTGGTCGCCATTTTGAAAATATAACTATAAAATTTTAAAACTTTAACGGCCAATAAATTTTAATTTTCTTACTAACACTAACTATGAATTACTAGTGGAGATTCCATAGATATTAAACTTAATCTTGGTAAGCATTGGTTATTTTTTGATGTTGCAAAATCATGACGTTTTACCACATCAACTTTATAAATATGTGATACACTAAAAAAATAGTGCTAATATTCTTATAAACAACTATCCCTTTATAATTGTTTATAAGGGATAAAGTTGATGCCTAGCCCCTATCTTATCATAGAAGACTAGGCAGCCAAGTATAATCAAGAAGATTTAGGTCTTCCGGTGGTGACCGCGTCAATGTAGATGAAAAATCCGACGTTTCGCTTCCACTGTGGGAGGCATCTTCAGGGATGTAGGACATCATGGATAGAAACACAATGCTCTACAAAACTGAACTGAAGATGGAGACGATAGAAGCCCATTTTAATGTTTTAATTTATTTGTTGCCCCTTTTAATTTATTTCCTCCCTCCCTTCATCTTCAATAGTTATAAAAAAACTTGCTCATTCCCTTCGGAAAGACCCAGAGAAATTAAAAAAAAAATACATATATTCCAACTGTTCTAAAGTACTTAGAGCTAAATTGATTTCATCTTGAATTGTTATAAAAAAAACTTTGATACAAGCATTCAAAACAAAATATTACTAACTCCGGATCATCTCTATTTTTTAGGAAAAGTTTAGGTAGCTCCGGACCTACCTAAACGAGTTTAGGGAAAAACGGCTAATACTACATTTTTCCTTAAGGATCCCTTAAACGTTCCTAAACGAGACTAGAGCTAAAAAAATTACATCTAAAGTAAGCCATAAGAGCTCCCTCAGATATAATGACACAATGAACCCACCTAAGAGGTTTAAGTGCCCTGGGTTTTTCCACCCGAGTATTTATGGGCTCCTTAAGGAGACATAAAGGTTTCCTTTATGTATAAGAAGTGCTATAAAATGGACCTGATTAACATCCATATATATTTCGTTTTCTACTGCTTGGTCCATTCTTGTATATTAGGACCCTAGTAACCTTTAAGTTTTTATAAAACTATTAATATATAAGCTTAAACATCAATCGACCGACAAAACTAAATTTTAAGGACTGACTGGACCTAGGGGGACTTTGAAATATATTTCGTTTTCTACTGCTAATAGCTGGTCAAATCGGTACATTCTTGTACATTATCTTGTAATAGGACCCTAGTAATCTTTTTGATATTATAAAATTATTAATATACAAGCTTAAATATTATTGGACCGGCAAAAACTGAATTTCAAGGACTGACAAGTCCCAGGAGGATTTAAAATATATACTTTGTTTTCTACTGCTAGTAGTTGATCATCTTGGTTCTTGGTCCATTCGAACATTGTATCGTGTAAAAGAACCCTTATTGTAACCGTTAAGGTGTTTTAAAACTATTAATATTTGAGCGAAAACATTATAATGGATCGGCAAAACCGAATTTCAAGGACTAAATGGACGCAGGAGACTTTAAATTATGTTTTGTTTTCTACTGATACTAATAACTGATTCACTTGGTCAATTCTAAGCTGGGGGTAGTTATTACTAGGGTCCTATCGCACGGTAATAATATTCAAAGAATTGGACCAAGTGGATCCAGTCAGTCTTTGAAATTTAGGCCCGTATTCAAAGACATTTTCCTTACCTAAACCTAACTTTTTTCTTAAGGAGAACAAAAGGCTTAAAGAGGAAGAACCCAAACACCTATAAGGTTACTATGTCCTACTGCACGATGATATACAAGAATGGGCCAAGTCGACTAGCTGTTATCAGTAGGAAACGAAATATATTTCAAAGTCCCCGTCTGGGTCCAGTCAGTCCTTGAAATTCAGTTTTGCCGGTCCATTGATGTTTACACTAAAATATTATAAGTGATATTTCGAAGCAAGTCCGAAATCATAATACCCTAGACTTAAAATAACCATTTTATTATATAGTAGAGCGTCGCGACACCACCCCCTTAACCTTCGGCTAGTCATGAAAATCTTTGGATCATGAGCTAAGCGAGTCTGAAGTTGTAAGGCAAAGGACCGAGGTACCCAGTGTCTGACTTTTTCTCTTTATATTAAATAAATAATATACATTTCTGTTACAAAATATCTTCCCAAAATGTGACCTGGAGAGATACTTATCATACTTATATTGTTCTTATTTAAAAAAAAATCATTTTGATAATAATAATTTAATAATCATATTCTGTTGGTTGGTACTATAAGGAGGTCGAGCCAGCCAGTAACTTTCATAGTTATTGACTAAGTATTGAATGGGCGACTCGAATCTGAAGAAAAAGGTTGCCAAATATTATAGAAATTGGGTATTTCAAGTATAGCTAGAGCTTTGAAACATGGTAAGATTGTTTAAATAGAACTAGAAACAGGTTCACACGAATTTCAACTCAACCTTTTCTGAAAAATGTCGGAGTAAAATGAAATGTATTTTAATTTAGCAAAGCTACTTACAAAACACGACATTCATTTTTTTACATTAATATAACTTAATTAGTAACACTAATAAGCTTTGCACATATCTAAATGGAGGTGATCAAATAATTTAATGATAAAGGTGATTCAAATGATAAATTTTTGAATTGCTTTATTCCTTTTACATCTTTTATCGATTTATCAAACTTAAATTCTTTTATGCCATCTATAAACACAGTATTCTTGTTTACATAGTAAAACACATAGGAATGTGTTTCTAGGTCTATTCAAACAATATAGCCTACTAGGTTTCAAAGCTCTTAGCTATACTGAAAGTATCTGTTTTCACAAAATAATCGGGGACGGCCAAAATATTACGAATGAGTTTAAATTTGTAGAGACGTATTGTATGCCTATTAATCCAAGCCCCCAAGATACAAAGATCCTAGCTATACTAGAAGTACCCGCTCAGCAAAATAAATATCATTCTGCAAAATATTTAGCAGATGACCTCATTCTGAAGATTGGATTCGCCCATATCGATTTTGTTGACATCGGAAATATTAGATCCCAGCAATGAGTCCTAACTGCAGGATGCCTTAATCATTTTAGACTGTAATAGTCCTTCGGAGCCCTTTTACTGTAAAACCATGACAAAATAAAATTCAGTTGTTGCAGGCTGTCCAATAAAATCTGTTGCAGCACGAAATGTTCTGACGAAGAAAGATTGTACTGAAACAGGCATCACATCTACCATCTACAGATACATAGCTACTAAAACTGTTCAAAATGTAAGAAATAATACGTTTTTAGTAGTACTTAAGACGGATTATTAAATCTCTCCTTCTTCTTGCTGCAATACGTTTAACCTCTTATTTTCCAATCACTATACTTAATATATAATATTCTGAATATTTTTTAAAGATTTCAGGATAAACCATAAACAGAGTACTTCCATGTAAAATCGTGTTCAGTTAAGCAAAGCAAGCGTCTAAAGATACCTAAAACTTAACCTTGTGCGAATCATTTGACAAAAAATGTGTATATTATTGAAAAGCTGATTTAGTAATATTAAAAAGTTAAATTTACTTATCGCATAATCAATTAAACTTTTAACTTTAACACTTTATTATATGAATTTTATATTATTAAATGACATATACAGCTTTAAAATCGAATTAATTGGAAATTTTACGATTTACTCCTGAGGTACAACCAAAGAAGTGGGGGTGAATACTCGCGCCAGAACGTAGCGTTTTGATTGGTCAAAGAATTACCCTCTCTATTTGCGTCTAACCCCCTCTAGAGATCATAGCATCATGGTCAGAAGGTCTTTGTTCTTTGATGCTTGGCCTTGGACGTCCCCTTCAGTACCGATTTTGCCGTCGTTGCGGTTTATTATCTCCGATTGTTACACTTCATCCCATTCTTTGTAAAAAAATAACTTAATGTTTTGTTACATTTAGGCAAAAGTGTACATGAATTTATGTGCTCTTCGTGTTTCCAAGTTGAAACAACTATCAAACTGGACAGCTTAGTGGTGTTGAGGTAAGTCAATTAATTATTTTCTAATACTCGACGAGAAAAATATGATCACTCACACCTCTTAACCTTTTTTTTAGTACTGCCAAAGTATTTTATTTATCCTCTAACCTAGCTAAGCCCTCACAATTTAATTAAAAATCTGTAGGTATTAAATTCTAACTTGATTTACACCTATTTTTCAAAAGTAATATTGGTGAAAGTCTTGTTAAAGATTTCAGTTCATATAACGTTACATAAGAGTTAGAGGGTTTTTTATCCGAACCCTATTGCCTTTACTTAAATACCATTAATTCCTTAGTAATATTAATATATTCTATAAAATTAGAATTATCAATTTTTTTCCAAGTGTGGCCATGATTTTGTGGCTTTTGCTTTTGACCTGTTGGGGCTCTTTTTATTTTTTATAATACGAGGTGCCAATATATAGTAGTGTAAGTGTAGGCCTGTCTTTAATATAAATGTAGTGATCTCCTATACGCTCTATATGAAAGCAAATTTAATGTATGTTGACTAGTGAAAAATTATAACACTTCGATTGGTTGACTTTTTTATATTATACTGTTTTAATATTATGTTTGTTTAAATTTATTAACTAATTTTCATTTAAGAACTTAGCTCAAAAGAGCATTTCAGCAACAAGCCACGGTAATATTTAAGTATTTTAATTCTTAGATGTGTAATATTAATTATTACCAAATTATTATTGCTTATCATAAAAAAATAAATATATATTTGTAGTTAAACAGTCTAATGAAGTATGATTTCTACACCTGTACATTAATCATGCTTACACTAGCAATAGGGTTACATTAGATATAGTAAGAAGAGCTTTTGTTGTGATAGATCAGTTCTACCTGTAGCTTCTCTGAACTAACTGTTGATTCTATTGAGCTGTGTCTAAATTGTTATGCTTTTATGAAATGTTTATTTTTACACGATATCTTCAGATCTGGCGCAGTTAACATATGAGTGTTTTTTATAATATCATTTTGAAATTAAATTTTTTGCAATATTTTTAGGTTCAAAAGGTTTTATTTTTAAGTCCTGAAATGCTTGTTGAACTACAAGAACCATTGCTTTTTTAATATTATATTGTATAATGTCAATTATGTGCGTATACCCAAAGATATTTACTTGTAATGATACAGCTAGGTTTAGTTTTAATGTGGAGTCGTGTCAATAGTAATTAGAAGTTAGTGCAGACATGGAGCACATAAGGTATATTTGTTAAGCAATCCCATTGGATAATTTTTATTAAATTATCTATTATAATTATCTAATCTATTATAATTATCTATTCAGGAAATAACATATCATTGAATTCGTGTTAAAATATAAACAATTACAACACCTTGGAATAGGTTATTATAAAATGGTGTAACATTGATTATGATAACTATTGTTATCATAAAGTACTTGATATTTTATAAAATTATCCATAATGTACTTCCTTGTACTTGCAATGTAAGTAACCTATCAAACATTAAAGCATGAAGCTTGTGTACAAACTTAATGTTCAGTATCTTTTCAATCCTCGTGTTACTTTATTTGAAGCGTCTCTTTATTTTCCCTCTTCTTTTTTAATTTTTGGCGGGAAGAAGTATTGGAGAGTTCGTTGAATTTTTAACGACTTTTTGTTATAAAAGCAGGGCGGGAATCGAAGGTCATTGGTTCTACCTGGTTGAACCGTCTACCTGTATACCGTGGTACCTGCGGGTACAGGTTCAAAGTACGTTACCTGTCCTTTTATTAAGAACCCTTTTTACAGACGCCCTGTTAATAGGCAGACGAGTTTTTGTTCGCCTTTGGGGTACCATTACCTTTGAAAAACCAATTATTAAGCTCCCCCTTTCTAAGAATGTTTTCTTCATTGTGAGATAATTCTGAGAAGTACCAGGCCTTTATTTCACTTAAAATTGTGTATTATAATTTTAAATATTATTCTTTATATTTCTCTTCATTTTAATCTTTTATGATACAAAAAATAAGGTTTCGTTATTTTTGCTTTACGGCCAGGACAATCTAAAAACTCTCATTTTTAAGACAAATAATGATTAGCTTAAGTGGTTGAAACTAAACAAGTAAAGGGAAAACAATTATTTTTGGAAAAAATCTACCTTGCATCATTTTTCTTAAACGATATTATGTTCGTAATTTCTACCTATTTAAAGCTTTATTAAGAATTAAACATATTTACATGGCTTACGTTTTAATGTGTAGACTTGTATAATGGTTAATGCTTGTTGATGCATAAATATTTTAATGCAATATGTATGGCTATACAGGATTAAAATAATCTAGATTCGCACAAAATGGATTACATTCTATTCCACTAAACACATAACTTATGTAGGATTTCCAACATAACTCACTAAGTTAAGACACGTCTTGTTGTAAAAATGTTTGTGATTGATGTTCTTACTTAGTATTACGAAGATGCAGTTATTGTTTTTCAAGAGGAATGGATCATGTTTACTTTGGATGGGTGTGTGTCTTGTGCATGGTTATTTTTCTACATGACTAGATCCTCACTCATCCAAAGTTAATGATTATCAACCAGCATATTCTTCAATTGGAGTTCGCCCCAACTTATTCTCTGCTCTGCCTCAATGCCCCATGCTTCAGTCATCGAGTTCCGTTAAAGGTTTTACTGCTAAGTATCAACATATCTACTTTAGGGACAACAATTGAGAATTTCTACTTCCTCTGTAAGACAGTATTTAAAATTAAATTAATAATTACCTATGCCAATAACTTTAGCAGGGTGTTGTAAATGGCACTTGCTCTTTTAACTTCGATATCTATTGATCTGTATTGAAACTATTTAAATTCAAAATATCGTTGTCAGTATTTAAACAAGAAACCTTCAAGGAACACTAGCATATTATCAGAGATAGCTTTAGTCAATGTTATCATCATTGATAAGTCAGTCGTGTCATGACTCATCACTATGAATAGTTTTCACTCCATTTAAATTATTCATATGTATTTAAACATAAAATATTATAAGCTATATTCTTAAGAATATGCATATTAAATTAAATTTATATAAACATATGAATATAATACATATCTCTAAAATATCTTTATCTAGTGTACAATATAAGATCTATTGTAAAAATCTAATTATCTTATTGTGGGCTACTCTTACCCAAGTTCCTTTAATATATGAGATGACTCGCTAAGTCGATTTGATATTTAAAAAAGTGAGCTTGTAGAGGATAAAATAATAGGGAAGGATCCTTCACAAAACATGTGCAAAATGCACATCCTTGCAATAAGTTCATTTACTGCGCAGGTCTCAAATTTAAAGACCAACTGACCTTCCATCTAGTAATTTTATTTTGTTCGTTATAAAAAATACAACACTTCAACTAAATAAAGTATACTTTAAAGTATTTCTTTGTTTGTATATAAAAGCAATGCAATTGGCCACTTTTTTCTTAATACTTATAGAAAAGTAAATAAGATAAGATATATAAAAAAGGTAAGTAAACAGTGATACTAACTTTGCCTAATGGTAACTCTTCTGATAAATGCTCTGTGCTTTTATAATTCTTTAACAAAATTTATAAATTTTGGATTTGTTTGCAAACACAATATTTTTCTTATATACATACGTTATACATTAGGAAAAGTAAAAAGTTGTATTTTTATTTTAAATATTTTCAACAGAACTAACCAGTTTAGCTAGATAAATATCATTATTAAATGACGTACAGCCAACTAAAATAAAACCTAATCTCATCTATATTCATGAAAACATTTTATCGTAATTCTTATCATGTATATTATTTCTTTTGTTGGAATTTTTATTGATTTCTTTTGCTATGAATTGGTACATTTATGTTAGTAATAACTGAAATGAGTATCTACTGCATAGGGACATTTTGTAGGGCATTTAATGCGCAATTTTATTACAAACCTATATTAATATGATATTCAATGTAATGTTTGTATGTGTAAGTTGAAAATTTTGGCTTTTTAAGATAAAAAAATAATAATTAGAAAATAGGGTTAGAAAGATATAGAAAGACTAGAGTACATAACTAGCTAATCGTTATCCAAGATGAATGATTGTATAGGAAAAACTGTTCCAAATCCAGCTGTTTGTACTTCGATTATATAGGGAATGATTTTATTAAAGTCATTTCACACAATAATTCACAATGTACTCTACATTTATGAATACTTGTGCCTAATTTTTGTAAGACGATTTTTTTTAAATAAAGACATCCATATGGATGTAAACTTGTATGACTAGCTTTTGTAGTAAAAGTTATTTATTGTTCTGTATTCCTATTAACAGCTGAGACGACAAAACCAATTCTTATCGGGGCGTAGATTGCTTTTCTTTTGTAAACATTTTAAGCCACATTTCCATTTTACTATGTGTAAAATAAATATGTAAATATTAGATAACAATAACTTTTCAACTGTTTCATTTTGATAGTTAAGACCATAATTATTTTTATATATGTACATCAATATTATTTACATCATTATGTATTACGTATTGTAATTTACCATAATATTGTCCAATTTTTTATCAAAAATAATAAGTTTGACTTTATCATATGTTTATTCTTGTTGATCAGATTTCATTGTGTTGATAATTATTTGGACTGATAGTAAATGTCCTTGTTAAAGCCAGTTCAAGGTCTCTTTTAGTCATAATTGTCACATGTTTCGACTCCCTTCTCGTTTCATTCTGATTTTAAATTATTATTGTGAACATATTTTTTTTGAATGAATTAAAATTTTTGAAAATTTCATTCATTAAAGGGGATTTATTCTATTTTTATCAACATATTAGAAAATTGATGTTATTTTTTACTTTTAAAGCTGTAAGTAGGTTGATCGTTTTATTTTAATGAATTCTTATTATACTTAAATATTATAAGGTACATTCTCAAGAAAGTAAATATTGTGTTAAATTTATTTGATCGTATAAATGTAATAAATGCATTCTTAAAGATATTACAACTAGAGCGGTCCTGAACAATTAATTTTAAAATTGTAATTAAATAAACACTACAAAATTTTGATAACTAAAATATAAAAACCTTTACAAGACCATATACAATTTAAGAAAAGCAAGATAAACCTCTCAATGTTTTGCGATAGGGTATACCCTCTCTAGTAATATACCTCTTTATATTACATTATATTATCTACTCTTTTGTTAAGTTAATTTAAAGTTTATATTTACAATTGTATTATTCTAAAAAGCAAGTGTATTAAGGGCGACAAACCCTTTGCAACCACCCCCCTTTTTTTCGCCTTAATAAAACGTTAATAGTTATCTACGATTTATCAGGCCGCAACCAGAAGTAGAGGACTAAAGGTTGAGTAAACTTATATTTTATCTGTGGTATACCACTTTTTTCTCTACTCTTGTAATGTTTTTGCTACTAGTATGATTTTTATTGGTTTGTTGTTTGTCAGACAAATGCTTTCTTCCTGTAATAACTTTTAAATTTGTATATTATTGAGCTGTTTTTTGTACAGACTGTATTTATAAGTATTAACTGACTATATCAACAAAATATCTCTTAGATTTTAAGTGTATAAAAAATGATCGTTGAAACTCTGTTTTGGTTCACTATAAAAAACGCTGGTCGATTACTGCCTATAATCCACTCATAAACTGATCTTCATTCAACATGTCTCTTGAAAACATCTACATGATTGTAACAAATATGAATCATATCTGTGATGAGATACTGTTTCATTCAGTGTCGCACACGAGTATGTTATTTGTTACTTGATATTATTCATCTCGTCTATGCATAATGCAATTAACATCGCTAAGAAAAGAAAGCGTGTAGGAATCATTACTGCCAACATGCGAGGCTTGTAAGTAGTAATGCTGTTTTGAATTTTATAATTTCATACAATTCCCTTCGCATGTTTCTTACAACGTATTTAACTTGTGCACTTAACTTAGTACGATCTGCGGTTTTAGTATGCTGTTTGATCGTACCAAATAATAACTCTCAAAGGCTTTCTTGAATCGAAACAAAACATGGCTTATGACTAGATGTTCAAAAGCTTACAGAGCAATTAAAGTTAATGACTTTATTGCGTCATTAACTTAAGTTGTGACGTCACGTAAAAAATTGATATCTTGTAATATCTTAAAAACAATGTGTTGACATATTCTGATAGATACCAAGCTAAATAGATTGAAACTGTTTTGGCTCAATCGAATTGTTCCAAGTGGGAAAAACGCTATATATATATTATATATATATATATATATATATATATAATATATATATATATATATATAACCTCTATAATAAGTAGTGCTGAAGGGTGGGAAGTTATATACTAGAGAGTACTCTACCTCTTATTCCTCCATGGTGAGCTCGCTGCCGTCCTTTACAGTTAGTACAAAAAAGGCTCCGACGAAGGCACAGCTTGCAAAGCGAAGTCCTCGTCTTAAGCTAAGCTTATTAATGTCGTGGGTATTCTGTTGTAACGATATAGACCGGGTTTTAGTTCAATCGATCCATCCTTAGGGGGTGCATTTGAGCAAAAATAGCCAATGAGTAAAAAATAAGGTTTCTTTATATTTCTTTGAAGTTGGTGTAAGCTAATCTTTGAACGCTACTTATGTATTGTTGTATAAATTTATTTATCCAGAGACACCCGTGGTGTAGTGATTAATGTACGTGGTCAATATACAAAATGAGGTGACTTAGAACTTCTGAGTATATTTATTTATGAGTTTAATCCCAGCACAGGCCTCTGGGATTTTGATGAGAGGGATAAAAATTCTGCGTACCACGTCCTTTAGAAGTAACGTAAAGCCAGTGGACTTGAGCTTGTGGTTGTCAGATGCTCGTTAAAGATCCCATAACCTGTGGTATAGGCGAAATTTAGGACCCTAATAGTAAATTCATTATAATACTTTAGTGTGTCTGCCTTGTAGTTTTATGGAGGTTTGGTCAAACAGTGAGGTCCGGTGTTGTACCTAGTTTTCACAAGACTATATGAGTCAGTGAAAATATGTATGATTGCTTTAAAAAAGCATGAGTGGAATTATAGAAATTCACGACTCTTCCTTCTCGATTAGATTAAATATACCTACACTTGAAATTAAAAGGAGTAGAACACTATCTTAAGGAGCTGGCAAAAAGGCCTACTTACTTACAACGAGGCCTACTTGCCTGGTAGTTACCACCACTCCCCCATATTACTACTATTATTACTAAATGTATACATTCCTATGGCCCTATTAGGACCACAGGTGGCCGGTGAGGTGAGGCGATGAAAATTCATTAAATACATGGAAAAATTAATTATGATAACAAATAATAATAAAATAACACACAATGGAAAACAATAATTATTTGGCTGCAAAGGGGCCCGAGGGGCTGACGCCGCTTAGCGACTACGTATTAATAATAATGTAAATAACTTACTTTGAGATAAAAAAGAGAGAATGCATATTGGAAAAAGGTTTAGCACATTCTTATCTTAGTCAACGCCCACAATTTCTTACTTCCGATTAGGTTCCTTCTCCGGTCAAATTTTTGACGATCAGCTAATTATTTGTATACAATGTATAATTGTTAAATAAATATAGTATTATTATGAGTTCAAATGGTTGTTTTTACCTGTTTATTTTGAAATATTAAATACTGGTCTAACATTTTAGGATTTAAGTCTAAATTAATTCTTATATAACGTGTCTTTAAGAAACGTCAGTAAATAGTATATTTTCATTAAATGTGATGTCCATAGGACATTGAATGGTCTTTGTCCGTCCGTGAACAGAGACCATTTTCGACCAAGTCTAGGACCATTCTTCAGAGAAGGGATACATCGCACTGATGGTGTCTATTTGAGACGTTAATAAGTAAGAATTTGTATATATTAAGTGGAAAAATAACTTATTTTCTTCAATAATTGTTCTTGGTATAATCAATTGATTTACGTTAATAATTGAAGGTAGAAATTCTAATGGTTCATTCTACCCCTTCTCAAAGTACAAGTGTAAATAGAATTCCTACTCTTACTCTGATTTTTGGTAGGCCGTTAACTTATCGAATTTAAAACTATTACCATACTTAACAATAGTACTTAACACAACTAGTGAAGAAAACTGCATGCGAGTGTGGATTTTCAGCCTAAGCCCAGCCGAAATCAAACCGTAAGTGGCGTTTTTGGCTCGTGTTTTTTTTAGTAACTGTCACAATCACCAATTTTTAGCGAATTTCCAAAGGGAAATAACCTTATGAGGTAGGGTTGATGGAGAGGGGGATTATCTCAAGGATGTATATTGTAGGATACATTTGTATGTGTATACAAGATTTTGTTCCTAGACGTTTTTATCGGACACGGTAACTGTCAAACACTTATTAGGATCGCAATGAAACTTGGTACAAAATCATATATGTAATTGTGCGTGTCACTCGACTACTGTAGTCGTAACAGTTATGGGAGTAGGCTATGGCGATTGAGCTAGGCGCGATACCATTTTTTAAATCTGGCTGGCTATTGTTATTTAAAAAACAATGACTGGGATATAATCCAATGCATTGTGGTAAATTTCAGGTGTTTTTAGGTTACCTAATTGGTTTTCACAAAGTTTCTGTCTGTATGCATGTGTAAATGTTATTATTGTATTTCCCAGTGTATTTATGTTACAGAGTCGAAACTTTGTACAAAAATCAGTCTATAAGTATAGTTTTGATACCCGGAAAATAATTGTTTATGATGTCAGTAACCTGCAATAATGACTCGAAAAATCGTAAAACGGGGAAAAATGATCCATGCGACCAATTTAGATTCGGCACGCATGTAGCTATGTGTAAGTTTGGTATCGTAACTAGCTCATTCGGCATAGCCTACTCTTATAACTGATACGACTATAGTAGTCGAGTGACTCGCACAATTACATATTAGCAAAATAGTTTAACTACATCAAATGACTTGTGTACGTTTTTTAAAAAATTGGAAAATAATACAATTAATTAGAAATTTGGTTCAAGTACATCTCTTTACGTAAATAATTATACTAAATTTCGTTTGAATACAAGTATTTCCCTGATTTTTGTTGTACATAAATGTTAAGCAGTACTGCCTAGGTGGATAACCGCTGGGAATGAAACGAATGTATTTACTAAATAAATAAATAGCTAAATTGTACTAGCTATTATTTTATTTAACCTTAATAATATTAGTCTTGCGCCCTTTTTTAATATTTTAAGAGAAGGTTTTGTCCTGTAGGGTGATAATAAAAAACGACGATTAGTGTAACGTTTTGGCTATAAAGCCATGATCAAACCTAAAAATAAATATAACAATTAATTAGACATATGATACAGTAAAGATTGTTATATAAAAAATTTAATCTGAATATTTTATAAAATATAATCTCTTAAATTTATTTGAAAGTTGTAGATATGATGTATGAAAACATAAGTAGACAATTAAATATATATAAAATACTTTATACAGAAAAATTAATTTTAGACAAGCTTTGATTGGAAATTAGAATCATCATTACATAAACAACATGTGGCATTGGAGTTTTTGCGGTAACGACTACAGACTTTCTAAAATATATGAGAACACAAGATATCTTTACTACATTATAGCTTTTTGCAAAAAAAATGTACGCAAACAAGAAAAATTTACAATTATATGGTAAGGATTACAACAGATGGTCAGTTAACTTTATTTATTCAGTAATTGTTTTGAAACCCAATTGTTTTTATTTATTCAGTGAGTAGAGACAAACGTATATCTAAGTTGTTAGTTTCTAGAAGAGTTATCGAAGTTTTGTTTTTAATGCGTTGTAAAAAGAAAACCAGGTTATCCAACTTGACAAGATATAAAAACCTGTTGTATAAAAAAAGGAAACGGTTAATTAATCCAGTCAGTCAACTTCATAGGTAAGAGGATTTCCTGTCAGATGAAATGTCGTTACAAGATGGCGCATGACGTCCTCAGGCGCCTTGCAAATTTCTTTAGAAGGATGTACCGCTCCTTGATTTTTAAGGAAATCTCTACAAACACGATAGGTAGTGAAATGCCCTCCATTTGTCGAACTAAACGCCTGAATAGCTAATGAATCCACTTACATATTTTTGTAATAAATATTCCTGGAATGAATACTGGTCTAATTTTTTCTAATAATTAATCTTAAGATGATTTAACTTTGTTGTGTCTGATTGAAATCTTTATTAAAGAAAAATATGGGATAATAAAATTTTTTCACATTTGCCATTTGTTTTCTTGCCAAGAGATAGTATCACTTAAGTAAATATTAAATAAGTAGGTGGTTGATAAAAGCTTTTTTTTTGGCATTGGTCGACTTGGACCATACAGCCATTGATAAAAGCTTAAAATACTATACCTACTATGGTCAATGCATTCAATGATAAATGCAGCTAGATTATTACTTTTTTCTACAAATGAATGTTTAATGACTATGCTCCCTTGGAAAAAAGGAGGTTTTACAAAACTTTATATATATAATATATATATATATATATATATATATAATATATATTATATATATATATATATATATATATATATATATATAGTGAATAAAGGGGGTGACGCACTAGGTCAATTTGCTATGTAACAAGAAAAACAAGAACATCTATCGAGAACAAAAAAAAAGAAAAATCCAACAAAACACATGTTAAAAAACTGCACACATTGGCGATTCTCTATGTCTCTAGTTTAGTATTAGCCTCCCCTCCCCAAAAAAATCATTGCCCTTAATACGAATATTAAATTAAAATACATTTTGTAAGGTATTGGAGTTTTTAAATAATATATTTATTGCTCTTATCCTTATCTATGTATTTCTCGTTTGGTTTAGGCTTTTTGATGACCAGGTTGACATTTAAGTAGTAGATTAGGAAAAACATACTTATTTAAACTCTAGATAAATAGTGAAACAGATATTGTCTTGACCGTTGTGTATCATCCGTCCGGGAACAGGCATTGCTGTTGACATAAAAGAAAAAAATTCAAAGAGTCTTAGTATAGTAATCGGGGCCAATCCAATGAGTCTTAGTTTAGCAACCGGCGAATCCAAAGAGTCTTAGGCATTCGGTCAATGCAAAGAGTCTTAGTTTGGCAATCGGCCAATCCAAAGAGTCTTAGGCATTCAGTCAATGCAAAGAGTCTTAGTTTGGCAATCGGCCAATCCAAAGAGTCTTAGTTAGGCAATAGCCAATCCAAAGAGCCATTACTGTCTGCCTTGTATTCTTTTGCATAAAGACTTTTCATTACATATATAATATATATATATATAATATATATATATATATATTATATATATTATATATATAATAATATTATTATAATATATATATATATATATATATACTAGCAGGGATACCCGTGCTTCGCACGGGCGTTAAAGAAGTAAATAATTTTTATACAATTTCTTTTATCTGCTTATAGCACTACATAGCCAGTAAATCGGTCCACCCTCTAAATATACTATACTAAATCTAATCAAAATCAAGTAAACTAATTACTTGTGCCCCTGTCCACAACAATTTTCTTTTATCTGCTTATAGTACTACAGAGCCAGTAAATCAGTCCACTCTCTAAATATACTATACTAAATCTAATCAAAATCAAGTAAACTAATATCTTATGCCCCTGGGCACCACAATTTTCTTTTATCTGCTTATAGTACTACATAGCCAAAATCAGTCCACTCTCTAAATATACTATACTAAATCTAATCAAAATCAAGTAAACTAATTAACTTATGCCCTGTGCACCACAATTTTCTTTTATCTGATTATAGTACTACATAGCCAGTAAATCAGTCCACCTCAAAATATACCTACAAATCAAAGTCTTAACCACAATTTTCTTTTATCTGCTTATAGTACTACATAGTTCCACTCAAAATAGTCTCTATACTAAACTAATCAAAATCAAGTAAAATAATAACTTATCCCCTGTGCACCACAATTTTCTTTATCTGCTTATAGTACTACATAGCCAGTAAATCAGTCCACCCTCTAAATAGTCTCTATATACTAAATCTAATCAAAATCAAGTAAACTAATAACTTATGCCCCTGTGCACCACAATTTTCTTTTATCTGCTTATAGTACTACATAGCCAGTAAATCAGTCCACCCTCTAAATAGTCTCTATACTAAATCTAATCAAAATCAAGTAAACTAATAATTTATGCCCCTGTCCACCACAATTTTCTTTTATCTGCTTATAGTACTACATAGCCAGTAAATCAGTCAGCCCTCTAAATAGTATCTATACTAAATCTAATCAAAATCAAGTAAACTAATAATTTATGCCCCTGGGCACGACAATTTTCTTTTATCTGCTCATAGTACTACATAGCCAGTAAATCAGTCCACCCTCAAAATATACAATACTAAATCTAATCAAAATCAAGTAAACTAATTACTTATGCCCCTGGGCGCCACAATTTTTTTTTATCTGCCTATAGTACTACATAGCCAGTAAATCAGACCACCCTCTAAATAGTCTCTATACTAAATCAAATGAAAATCAAGTAAACTAATAATTTATGCCCTGTGCACAACTATTCCATTTGTCTGCTTATAGCACTACATAGCCTATAAATCAATGCATCTACAAATTAGTCTTTATACCAAGTTTTAACAAAATCACTGGAAATCCGTGTTTTAAAGTCAGTAAAATGATAAAATTTACAAAAATAACCTAAAATCCCTTAATGTTATTTTAACTACACCTAAAGATTTTGAGACTCGTACAATTATTATTTCCTGTTTGTAAGTTACTCTTTACTCGGATCATAGTTGAATCCCTCTAACTTTAAACTTACCAGTTTTTGTGATCGTTTTATTTTTTTCTATTTCTATCATTTTGATGTCTATACCTACTAATCTTTTTCTACTTTCCTTTAGCCTGTTTTCATGCTCTTGTGCATTTGGTGCAAACGTGGAAGCTCTTAACCGATTTTTTAAAAGCCTCAAATTTTTTTTTTAGTTTAATCTTTTTCGCGCCTTTGTTTTACTCTTTTAGATCTAGATTGCAGTCGGCCTATATCTTGTTTAAATCTAGGCATGGTTAATCAAATATATAAAAAAAATATACTATGCATATAACCGTTTTATAAGATATTTAACCAATAATTAGATTTTTCACAATCGTCTAAAGAAGAGAATAGCAAATAAAATAAAGTAACTGTCATTGTCAAAAAGTTGACAATTACATAATCAGTAAAATTTGCATTAATTAATTAAAAAGTAAAAGTCCCTGAAAGTGATTTGAGCTACACTAAATAATTTTATTGTTTAGTCTCTATACTAAATTTAATCAAAACCTAGTAAACTAATAGTTTATGCCCCTTTGGAACAATACTCCCTTATATCTGCATAGAACCTGAAAATTAGTTGCATAGCACTGGATAACCTGTTAATCAGTGCACCCTCTAAATACTCTCTAAATATACTATACTAAATCTAATAAAAATCAAGTAAACTAATAACTTATGCCCCTGTCCACAACAATTTTCTTTTATCTGCTTATAGTTCTACAGAGCCAGTAAATCAGTCCACCCTCTAAATATACTATACTAATCTAATCAAAATCAAGTAAACTAATAATTTATGCATCTGTCCACCGCAATTTTCTTTTATTGCTTATAGTACTACAGAGCCAATAAATCAGTCCACCTCTAAATATACTATACTAAATCTAATCAAAATCAAGTAAACTAATAATTTATGCATCTGTCCACCACAATTTTCTTTTATCTGCTTATAGTACTACATAGCCAGTAAATCAGTCCACCCTCTAAATATACTATACTAAATCTAATCAAAATCAAGTAAACTAATAACTTATGCCCCTGTGCACCATAATTTTCTTTTATCTGCTTATAGTACTACATAGCCAGTAAATCAGTCCTCTCTAAATATACTATACTAAATCTAATCAAAATCAAGTAAACTAATAACTTATGCCCCTGTGCACACATTTTCTTTTATCTGCTTATAGTACTACATAGCCAGTAAATCAGTCCACCCTCTAAATAGTCTCTATACTAAATCTAATCAAAATCAAGTAAACTAATAATTATGCCCCTGGGCACCACAATTTTCTTTTATCTGCTTATAGTACTACATAGCCAGTAAATCAGTCCTCCCTCTAAATAGTCTCTATACTAAATCTAATCAAAATCAAGTAAACTAATAATTTATGCCCCTGGGCACCACAATTTTCTTTTATCTGCTTATAGTACTACATAGCCTGTAAATCAGTCCGCCCTCTAAATAGTCTCTATACTAAATCTATTCAAAATCAAGTAAACTAATTACTTATGCCCCTGTTCACCACAATTTTCTTTTATCTGCTTATAGTACTACATAGCCAGTAAATCAGTCCACCCTTAAAATATACAATACTAAATCTAATCAAAATCAAGTAAACTAATAATTTATGCCCCTGGGCACGACAATTTTCTTTTATTTGCTTATAGTACTACATAGCCAGTAAATCAGTCCACCCTCAAAATATACAATACTAAATCTAATCAAAATCAAGTAAACTAATTACTTATGCCCCTGGGCGCCACAATTTTCTTTTATCTGCCTATAGTACTACATAGCCAGTAAATCAGTCCACCCTCTAAATAGTCTCTATACTAAATCTAATCAAAATCAAGTAAACTAATAATTTATGCTCCTGTGCACAACTATTCCCATTTGTCTGCTTATAGCACTACATAGCTTGTAAATCAGTGCATCTACAAATTAGTCTTTATACCAATTTTTGACAAAATCACTGGAAATCCGTGTTTTAAAGTCAGTAAAATGATAAAATTTACAAAATAAATCTGAAGTCCTTTAAAGTTATTTTAACTACACCTAAAGATTTTGAGACTCGTACAATTATTATTTCTTGTTCGTAACTTACTTATAGACATAATTTTACAGACTTATTCCGAGGCCATTGTCAGTTATATTCATTACTTTATTCAAAGTTATTTACTGCCCTAAAAAGCTTATTAAAGCTCTAAAATCAAAATTTTTAGCATCAAAATATTGTAAATGTACTTCTCTAAAATAATAGCTTTAGACATGCATGATTTTATGCTCTCCAAAAAGGCTATGATTTTTTAAATATTTCGATGCCCCTGTAGACCACTTTAGATGCCCCTAATCATCTTAAGACTCGGCTCAAACCTTCCCATCACTGTGAATTAATTTTGTAAAAAACTTTCGTGAAAATTCGTCTAGCCGTTCTCGAGTTTAGAGGGAACATCGGTAGCGACATTTGAATTTTATTTATATAGATAGGTATAAATATATATATATAATATATATATATATATATATATATATATATAATATATATATATATATATATAATATATATATATTAAACAACGTGCACTATATATAAAATTAAAAACCCCGAATTGAATATTCCCTATTATCCTACCCTCTTTTCCCTAATTACGCAAAAGTAGGCTTATCATTCGTATAAGCTAATTGGTCAAAGGATTTGAGTTAAAAAAGGTTTTCTTTTGATAATAATAAGTTATAAATCATATCTACTGTAACTCTTAATGTGTTACAGTTAAAATAAAAATTAAATATATAATAAGTTAAAATAAGTTCAATATGACATTTACATGAGAATAATGTGTGTTGCATGGAATGTTATCAGTGACACATGCGTATAAGGAGCCAGCTGGTTAACTAGACTCGTAGCTAACACAAAGACATGTCATTGTATATGGTATTACTGACCAACTTCTTTGTTCATACACGCATGTTATTTTAATTTATTGTTAAATTTCTTTTTACTTTCTATTTAGTGAAACATATTTTTATAAATGTTTTCTCCTTATAGTTTTATTCTCCATTAAATATATGGTATGCCATACTTTGGATTTACTCTACCTATTTCTACATAATACAACAGTGTGGCATCGAAGGGGCGGGCCATAGCGAGCTACAGAGGCCTGCTGAGCGGTCTTAACAACAACAACTACAAAAAATAGTATATAAAAACAACAATCTGGCAACGAATCAGGCACTCAGAGGTCCCTGCACTCGCAGCCCGTGAGTTGACGCTTCGTTGGAGCTTCGGACAGAAGGCTCGTATTTTTTTGGAAATTGGATAAAGAATGTTCGGTGAGTCTGTGTAAGTATGTTACTTATACTTATGTTATTTATTGTGATATTTATAAAGTATTTGTTTCATAGGTAAGATTAATTCGAAAAGTCTTTAACCTAACAGCCTGATAAAAACCACTTATAAAGTGTCTGAAATTATGATGAACCCATGCTTCGGATGTTTAGACTTCTTGACGGATAAAGTATACTAGACTCGCACAGTTCTTCATACCTAAGCCTGAGTTAACATTAAAGATTTGGACTTATAGGTATAAACTTATCCGGACTTATTACCAGGGTGGATAAACTTTATGAAATCTATAGTGCGACAAATGGCTAAAGTCAGTTGACAGTGTGGGAAAATAATGCAAGGGTGCCAATGAGGTTATTTCTTGATGTTATACCACGCCCTCCTTATTGGTCCCTCAATAGTTTTCCCACACTGGACACTGATTTTAGCCGTGTGTACTATTGATTTCATTAAGTTTATCCATCCTAGTTGGCAACACTGAAATCCGTTAGATTGAAAGCTTGTGAGAAAATTCTGCGCGCTTGCCATCATCTTAATTATCTTACCTGTGATTTTGCAATTTTATAGAGTTGCACTTAAGTAAGCGTGCATCTTTTGGGCGATCACCGACATTACATTAAGCATATAAGGTCAAGAAAATAAACTCTACTGAAGATGGGATTATCTGGACCATGATCAGCCTCTGAAATACGGTACTCCCAAGTGCGTCTTTGTTTAGCTTAGTGCTCCATAGCTTGATTAAATATTGATCTGTGTATATTAAATATACACTTCATTGCGATTTCTTATTTAATAGACATAAATAATTTATGGATTAGAAATATTAATGTTTTTAAATCCTGTATTTTGTATCTTATTTCCTATATTTTTATTACTTTAATGGTAAAAAATAACTTTTTACTAAGGAAATGCTCAAATAATATCAGGGACCTTCACCTCCTGGTCGCTTGTTCGCGACCAAGGATGTCACGTGAGAGAAGATGCGCAGTACCTCAAAAATAAACATAGCAATTTTAAACTCTGATTGTAATGAATCTAGAAAAATAAGAATATGAAAAACACAGGAAACAAAGCACACAGAAAAAAAGAACGAAAAAATCGGATACGGGGTACCAAAGAACTTTTTCAGATTCGTTACGATCATCCTCATTACTTTGGACATGCTTAGCTCGTCCTCAAAAGATACAAGTTGTTAAATTTATTTTGCAACACGTCCTCACACTCGCTTCGCTCGTCCTCAAATGGTTAATTTATTCGTTTCATTCCCCGCGGTCACCCATCCTGGCACTGACCACGATTGATGCTGCTTAACTTTTATGACCCAACAAAAACCATAGATATACTTGCCGTATTGGAACGAAACATAGTGTTTTTATTTATTAGCTATAGATAAACTCTTGTACCAAATTTTAACTGGATTATTTTCCCATTGTTTACAATTTTTTAAAAAACATTCACAAGTCATCTGATAAAAATTAAACCTATGCATGCTGATAATGAGATGAATCTTAGCACTCATATTAGTCTTATACATCTGTGCTAAATCTCAACATTCTTGTACGTTTTACGATTTTTGAAATTTCCGAGGAGTTATTATTGCTGGTTGATAACTTAAAAAAAATATTTTCCGAATATCACAACGGCACCTATAGACTGATTTTTGTACAAAGTTTCAACTCTCTAGCATAAATACACTGGGAGCTACAATGATAACAGACACGCACACACATACATACAGACATCTTCGTGAAAAGTACTCAGACGGTCTTAAAACAGCTGAAAGATTTTTTCCGTGTACTTTTTTCAATTGTATTTTCTTCCGGATTTTTTCCGAATACCGACTGTAATACGTATCAGGTTTCCTTTTTGAAGGCTAAACGCGTGAAGATAAGTAGTAGAGTGTTCTAACTACTATCACGCTGAAGATAGAAGATAGAAAATATATAATTTTTTTTTTAAATTAATGCAACAAGTTTATAAATGATTTTTGAACCTATTTGAGCTATGTTTATTTATTACAAAAATTTAATATGTAAAGAACATTTTTTTACTATTACAAGTAACATTAGAATGAAATGATTGCTAGAAATTATTTTTGGTATTAATAAATTATGTAGGGGTTTGACTTTAAATACAAAAAACAACCGAAAATCTTACTGTTATAAGAAACCAATCGCTTAGGAAGCAGGCACCAGACTAATATGTCTATCCTAGCATGACGGGACAATCATAATGCTGACGATATAAATTCTTTCCATCTTAAGTATTTGTTCGTGTACACACTTCAACTAATCATTTACTGCCAAATTAGCTATTTCTTTGTCTGTGTATTAGATTAGTTACTTGAAGTCATATCAATTTTTTATTTAACGTTCGGTTAACTGTACTCTGCGTAAGGAGACTAGTTTAAGCATTATTTGACTAGTCAATGTTCTCTTAATGTTTCTGCAGGTTTGAGTTTGGCGAATTACAAATTTGATGCGATTCTAATAGAAAAATTGTGATTGTAGTTTAAGAAATACAATAATTTTTGCATGATAAAAATAACGCTTAATAACAGCTTAATAACAATAAGATAGCAAAATGACGATTGACAAAAGGTCAATTTAATGAAGAATAAAAACCTTTATTGGTCTATTAAACGAACGGGTTTTCGCTAGGTTTTTAGTTGTTAAAATCTTATTTTGATAATCTGTTTGAACCGGACATGTTTAGGGATACCCCAAAAAAGCACTTCAACTTTGCATCACTACTGTGAGTGGATCAAGAGGTGTCCGGTTTTTTATGTTTTAGATATTACATCTTGGTAGAAAAACAAAATATCCAAAAAAAATCTTTCAAATGATGTTTCAAGCCAAGTAACTTGTTTCAAAATAAGTTTCTATTGGTTACTCTCTATATAAAACCGTTAACAAAGAATTTTATGTTAAAAAATGAACCACGTAAACAAACTAAAAATTGTTACTTAAATACGATATTATTCCGTATTTACTGCCATAACTCAACGGCAAATCGACTAAAAATTATGATTTTTGGATATAATGTATTCTACTACACAAGTTATTACCCTAACTAAATTACAGCTTTCAGTTTATTATAGTCGCAGAGCACTGACTTAGTAAATTTTTATATTGACGGGAAAACATAATTTCAACTGTATCTATGAAACGGCCTCTGTTGCGGCAACTATTCAAGATATCAAAAAGAAAGAAGACAAACTGCTATATAAATGTTTCTTCTTCCTTTTTCTTTTAATTTACCAATAGAAAAAATTCCCCGGGAATGAAAAAAACAGACACTCACATACACACACACACATATAGACAGAAAACTTTGTGAAAACCACCCAGGAGGCCTTAATACACCTGAAACGGATAATTCCAGTGTATTCCCAGTTTCGAATTTTTTTGAAAACAATGCTTTTCCTATATAACTATATAATGCGGAAAAGAAAAGATTAGAGCTTAAATGCCGTTAAAATAGGGTGTCATTATTCATTTATTTATTACAATACTAATAAAAATCAGGTACAGGTTACGTCAGGACTTTTCCTCGTCAGATCAAGGTGGCAATGCTCGTCTTTACTACTTTGTATTAGTTTCACTCGTTATTTAGCTATTACCGAATGGAATAGCTTAGATCCTACTCTAAAACTTACTTTTATTTAGAAATCGAACAGAACTTCGATTTATCTCTTTGCATTATTCCTATTTTTATCGATTATTTAACATCAAGCAATTTATTTATAAATAATTTAATTCACCATTAAAAAATTTTCATAATCTATTTTTGTAGATAACTTCATTTTTCTCTATACCTTCAATACTTGTAAAGCACTTGGTGAGTGAGTTGGGTAGAAACACTCTGAGATTTAAGAAAAATACAGGTTATAACATCACATTAGAAAAAGAATAGTCAGCCATGTTGTAATGTAGGGATGGGTCAGTGGCCCCAGTGTGGTCGTTATAAAGCGCTTTGAGTCTTCCAAGGTCCGGCATACCGACCATAAGAGAGCTCAATGAGAAAATAATGCTAGAGGTAACCCGAGGGCCTTTTAGTGTGGAAGCTGTAATCTCAGTCTGATTGTCGAAGGATGAAGGAATTCGTTTTAGAATTATTTGTATTCCGTCTTAAGTAATAGGAAAAATGCTTCAAAGAGAAGTGATGCTATTTTAGTTCATTACTTATATTATTTTACAAGACTGTAAAGAAGGATGTTTTTTACCGTGGCGACTATATTTACTGTCGAGCAAAACGAGACAGTGAAAGGTGCTACACGACTCGGAATGGTTTTTTCCCCTCCAGAAGGGAGAAAAAATTAACTTTCCGCCCTTATTTTCAGGGAGGAAAAAACCTTATTACGGCCTATTTGTGAAAATAAGGGAGGGAACAAAAATTAGGTCGGAAAGTGATAGTTTCTTCATATTATTTTTTTTTTTGGTTAAAGTAATATATAAACATATAAACCAAGTAGAGAACCTTCTATACTATCCTGTATAAAAAAATTCAGACATGCCTGATCAGCTGATAGCTGGCTCAAAAATATAAAATTGCTAAAATTGGAATAACTGCACATGAACTTAAGGATGTTAAAGTGATTTCCTCTAGGCGGAGCCGAGAGGAAACCAGCATTTAAGCCATCACGGTAAAATGCCTCTTACAGTGAGGCGTGAATGCGAAACATTAGATTCATCTTTTCGCGTGGTTGTCGCTGAAAGACATTTTCAAAAGGTTTTCTTTGTAACCATCGGTTTTGAGCCGCATAAACGTTTAGTTTTCGCATGAAGTTAGTGTAGTGAAGGGTAATAATAATACAGTAGGCATGCCAATGCTTTATGATTGATTGATGAGTCAAAATAATCATTTCTTGGTCAATTGGTTATGAGCTAAGAGCGTGTTTATAATTTTTGTACTTGGGAGTCATCCCAATAATTACCATAATAACTACTTCACGCAAGTGTTTTAATCTCAAAATCACCTGAGACAAGGTAATCAATGCCCCGAGAACCTTAATCTGGGAGGTCCTTAAGTTTATTTGACCAAAGTCTACAAATTATTTGTAGAAATACAGTTTGTAGTTTTTATTATTTAAATTTATCAAAACCAAGTTAATTTGAATAAAATTATAACTATAGTAAGTTATATTTTATTTAGAAATGCATTTATAAGTATCTCAGTTTACACAAGTTTAAAAATCGGGTACGGGGTACCTCGGAACTTGTCCTCATCTCATTCGGATTCATAAGACTCATCCTCCCTACTCCGGACTCGCTTCGCTCGTCCTCAGAATGAACTATTTACCAAATTTATACTGCAACACGTCTTCAGACTCGCATCGTTCGTCCTAAAATAGTTTTATTATCCATTTCATTCTTAGCAGTCACCCATACAGAACTGACTTGGCTCAATGCTGCTTAACTTTTATTATTTAACAAAAACCATAGATATACTTGTCAAAACGAAAATTGGTGTATTTATTTTAAACTTAAACTAATATTAAGTTTTAAAATAAATATTAATATACATTATTAGTAGTAATTAATGATTAGTACTAGTAATTAGTAATTTAAAATTATTTTAATTTTTAACTTATTTAAAAATTAAAATAATACTGATACTGAAATGGAACTTGGGTCATATGTTAGTCTTATATAGGCTGCATGCGTTTCAAATCTCTTTCCAATCGCATATTGTTTCGCGTTTTATGATTTTTCGACATTTTTGGTGAGTCATTATTGCGGGTTATTGACGTCATTGTTTCTTTTCTGGTGGCATTAGTATAAGTTTTTTAATAGAAGAAAGTTATACTGTTATAGAAAGTTTAACAATGTTTAACTATCAATGTTTATACTATATTCATAAGGATAGAAATTCATTACAGTTTTTCTTTTTATGCAGAACTGCTAAAATTTAGGAAACAGGTTATGTACTAATTTCTTAGAGATAATTATTTAAAAAGTAAAATAAATAAATAAACATTGGTAATGCAAATGAGCGTCCACGCAGATGAGACTATTTCCCACCAACTGGCTCAACGTTGGTTCAGTCTGACTAAGAAGCGTTACGAAACATTAAAATGTTCTGCTTTAATGATAGTTTCCCACCAGGGTAGCCAACTTCACCATGAAATATTTTCTACATTATAGATTATATTGTGATAAAGGCGGAAGCAACTTCCGCACTCAAACCCCTCTATCTGTGAATACAATTATTTCTTATTAGGATGATTTGCTCATTTTTTTGTAAAGTTTTTCACACTTATTATTTGACATTTTAAGTAAAAATGGATTGGAAACCCTAATATTTTTCACGTTACTTAAAAAGACCTAAATTGGGAGCATAATTAATATAGTAGGAACAACCCTATTAACAACAGCGTTAATATAAGGTTATTTTTATATTATACTTTTATATGACGTGATTATTCGCGATTCAAAGGACTGTGGCAGCGCCACCGTCGCTAATAAGGTTTTTATTACAGAAGTGTGATCAATGTTAAAATTTGTATAAGATTAGGGTTTTCTTAGTTGTCCTAGACAACTTGCCTTCTTTTTTTCTTAATGTAATTCTATTCTAGGGTGTTAAAACTTACTAAAGTTATAAATTCTGTTGTGACACTTAAGGGAAAATAATACACTTTACTTCATCTACCAACAATGTTGGTAGATGAAGTAAAGTGTATTATTTTCCCTTAAGTGTCACAACAGAATTTATAGAATAATTATGGGAAACAACGATATTACTAAAGTTATTATTCATTTGGAACCCTCATTTAAATGAGTTGTCAGGAATTTTTAAATAAACTGACAAGAAGGTGAAAATATTAATATCGTATTATTAATTTTATTTGAATAATTTTAGTTTGCACAAACTCACATACTCTCTCTTTTTATTGCATTTTAATCAATAAAACTGGTTGTAAAATTTATTTAAAATAACTAATAACAAGCTGATTTTTACTATTATTGTGTTTTTTTTTTATTTATTCTTTAGAATCACACTTTTTTAAAAATTGTGTTCAAATTGGTATTATGAGTATTTAAATTAAATAAGATGAGATAGTTTGTTACATAGAGATATATACTAGAGGGGGCATAGCCTATCTTAATACATTGAGAGGCCTGAAATATCGTTTAGGGGCTCTGTGTAACCTCATTGAAACCTCCTTCAGAAGTAAGTTAAGGTTATAATTATAAAATTTATTTCGGTTTCCCGCACATTGCTTGTGTTTTGATTTTTAACGTTTTACTACATAAGTTATTGTAATTTTGTACTGATTATTTAATTATATTATTTTATTTAATTATTTATTTAATTATATCGAAGGTGGTCAGGTTACTTTTTAGATGTTTCAAAATTTAACCTGTAGAGTCCCTCTAGTAATAATATCTCTATAATTTTTAACAATTTTGTTTGTTTTGAAGGGTTGATTTGTGGACATCAAAATTTTTGTGTTACAATTTTAGTTATTTTATCAACGGATTTTCATTTCTTTAAATAAATGCTACAAGGTTACAGGTAAATAACGGCTTTAAAACAAACAAATCTAAGCTAGCACTGGTAAGAGCCTGATTTTGTATTTAAAATCCTGGAATCATCTAAAAACCTATTTATGATATATTGACAAGTTTTATTTGACGGATGGTTATACTATTAATTTTCAACTCATTTGTCACAAATTAATTTACAATTAATAAATAAAATAACAATTTTGATCGTATCTAATGCTTATCCTATGATAAAACAAAACTTGATCACCCTACCATTGTTTTCCTACCTTTGGTATTGTCAACCTTACAACTATTTCTTTGAATCGCGAATAGCTTCATCGAAAATTGTCAAGCTGGATTATAGGAGACATAAAATTTCTTTACTTAACGAACTTTCCCATATGTATAACTTATATTGCAGCAATATTAAAGGTCCTCTGATTCCTCGTTTCTGAAACACGCTATTAATGAACACGTTATCTCATTGGATACAGTATTAAATAGTTTAACGTATACGATGCCGCATATAGCGTGTCATAGGACTACTATAGTGGTATCGTTTATGTGAGTAGGCTTTGCCGAATGAGCCAAAGAAAAAAAAAACGATGGCTAGGATCATAGCCAATGCTTGGTGGTAAATTTCGAGCCAATTTCTTGTTGAAACCGTGTTGTTGCGATTGTAACAAGTAGCGGAGTATTGGTTTATTTCGAACACGTTAATTATATAGCCATAAATGTATGAGTCTGATTGTTAAATAAATGGTAAGCGCATTAAGGAGATAAATATAAGAACATTAAATTGATATTGAAAGAACAGGAGCAAATCTGAAATATTTCCTTTTTCCATTTAAAACTATAAATGTTTTTTTACAAGGATTTGTTCCTATGTAATAACAATATTTTGTATGGAAATAAAGTTTTAATTATATATTTAACTAATTATTTTTAGAATAGAGAATAATTATTTTTACCACGGAAAATTGTTAAAAGATTCGTAATAAGTAGTTTAAGTAATATATCATAAGAATATGTATTAGTAAGCATATTGTAAAAAATTATAATTTTATTTTTCCTGAAGGGCTTAATGGGCGCAAGGTGCAATAGTTTTCCCAGTTTTTGCTTTAATATCAATTAATATAAATTTACTCAAGTATATGCATATATATTATGCTAGAACTTGCATGCATATACTTGTGGAAAAATCAATATTTAAAAATATAACAAATTGAGTCAGACCTCAGTTACTAAAATACAGAGAGGTTGAGGTCCGGGTTTATATTCTGTAATTTATTTTCAAAATATATAAGAAGTTTGAACCCACGTGAAAGTCTAATAAAAACATGAGAGACTTGAGAGAAGGAACTTGCTAGACCGGTTTAACTGAGTCAGAGCTGGAGGGGTTCGCCACAGAGGCTACGCCACTCGACCCTGGGCTCTGTTTCCCGCCATTCTAAAGCTGACTCAACTACCAGGAAATAATATCTGTATAAAAATACAAAAAAACATCTTTGTAATACCAAGTAAAAAAATTATAATTACAAATTAAGTTGAAAATGGTAGGTTAATTTTATGTTGTTAGATGGATCGGAATTTCCGCGTTACTCACATTTTTTATAAACCTGATGAAACTAGTCATGCGTAGTACTAAGGGTGCGCTTAGTACTACGCGTGTATAGATTACTACGCGTTTAACACATATGTGTACTTGCTGTTCCAAAAGAGATCTAAATGGGTTGTTGTGTGAAAAAATCAAGTAACTCTGCGTTAATTTGGTAATAGCACTGTCTAACCACACCACGTGGTGAAGACAAAGTGGTCAGACTGTGAGAATTTGTCTTAAATCTGGAAATCTGCTTAAATAACTAATTAAATAAGAATGAAAATAAACAAGAACTGTAAAAAAACTACGACATCACAACTATAACTAAGAAAATAAAGCAACACTTTCCAAAATGAAGCTCTGCTTTATGTGCTTTCGCTCGATCCTGCTACAGCTGCAATAATCTCGCTTATATCTTTTTAAAACGGAGGTTATAGGAGGATATGTTAGTTTATTTCACATTAATTGTTAATAAATGTTATTCATTAAAGTATAGTTAAAAGTGTGTTATAAAATTTGTAACATCAATTAAATAAAATGCAACAATAAATTGAACTAGATAAACGGTCACTGATAAGATAAGTAAGCTGCGTGTTTTGCTGGAGCGTTAGGATTCCCGGCTTAACCCTAGAATCCTAGCGGCTATCTTACTGCGAAGCAGCTTTATTTTGGAAAGCGTTGCAGGCACCAAGGCATGTTCAGTCGCAGACTGCGCCATAATGGCCCGAGGAGGGTTTGGCCTAAAAGGGCCCAATAAAGGGGGGTCCTCTTTTGCTTCCCAAGTTCAGGGATCTTCTTTTAACTTGAGTTGAAATTAAATTATTTTATTTAAATAAATTGAGATAAACTTAAGTAAATGAAATAAATAAGTAAGTTTATATTATTAAGTTTATTCATTTAAATGTAAAATTCAATTAAAGTATTTCATGTTAATGTACTCTAGGCTTCTGATCAAGTATGTTAGGGGCCCCATGAGGCCCTATTCTACCGTCTAGGACCTAAAGGTTCAGGTATAATAAATAGGGGCCTTAAATGACCTAGATTTAGGTAGCAAATAGAGAATATTTCAAGTACTCAAATCCATATCCAAGGCCTTATTCAGCTGCCTTTAGGCCCTGACCATATATTAAGGGCCATCATTGGCTTTAGTCTCCATATGGAGCCCTTAAACGTCTAGGTATAATGAATAGGGTTCTTTAATTTTTTAAACATAAAAATATCTAGAGCCCTTTTATGCTGCTTTAAAGCCCTAGTCAAGTATGCAAGGGCCCTTTTTGGGCCTAGTCTTTCGTATAGGACCCTTAATAATCCAGGTGAAATAAATAGGGGTCTTAAAACCCTTTTTAAGGGTTTTCATTTTTAACTACTTTAAAAACATTTGTGCCTATCAGTTCTTTAAGCCCAATTTTAGTATTGGGCCCCTTTGACTCTGTTATGAATATATTTCAAAATTATAATAAATAAATATATGTTTATATTTTAAGTTAAAAATATTAATGTTATTTTTTTTTAATTTTCGTTGTTTCTTCCCCCTGCGCCCTCACTGGTCATTCCGCCTCATGGGCATGTTTAGTAAGACGCCAATCGTTTAGCCCTTTTTTATTGCCATATTTTCGAAATCCGAAGGCCAATAATCCACTTCTCACCCCTCTACCGCGCGCGTGTGTGTGTAGTACTAAATTGAAACACACACTTAAATAAAATAATAATAATAATAACTCCCTCTACCGCATTCAAGCCGATGATATCGTAGCGTAATATTCTAAAGCAATAATGTAATTTTCGTAATTGATTTCTAGCGTTATATTTATTATAGCTTTTATCTTAAATATATGTAGTAAATAAAAATAAAAATTTTAAAAGCGTTATGGTTTCCTCACATTTTGTTCAATTCCATTTTCCTCATCTCATTTTATTTTGCCATTATAATACATATATCTTAGAAAAGTATTAAGCTCATTATAAACATCACTCAGAAAAAAAAAACAGATAGATATTTATCTGGGTGAAATTAAGTGGTGGTCAAGTACTACAGAAGGCAACTGGTTTCGAAAACGTTCTCGTGGTCGGTCACCACTATAATTCCGATCTTTATAGTTGCACTCTGTTACTTTGACCTTAATAGATTCTAACTTATGATAGCGTGCTTTCTATAGCTTTATAGACACCTACAAACTTTTCATAGTCTGAAATTGAATATTGTTTTAATGTCAAACAGAAGGGGTCTGAAACCGGTTAGGGTGCGGTGTACTAGTTCCGAAGATGTTGGCTTCATTTGCCACACATATCAGTCTTATTATAGCCTGCATCTTAAGCTTTAATCGACCTTAATTCGACTGAGTCTGAACTATCTTGATAATAAATAAGACAAACAACTTTTATAGAAAGGAAATCGAAATCTCCGATATTTTCATAATAATTTATTTCCTTATTAGCTCTTATAAAGTAGTGGCATAGAAAAAAGAATACTACATTTTATAATACTACATTTTATAACTTTTATTTTTCTTACGCTTATTATTTACATGTAAAATAATCATGTATATTTTTTTTAAGAATGCTTATCTTGGTTATTGTCTAGAAATAAGCACAAAGTAGTTATATGGACGGAGTCTGAAGAACTTGTTCGCAATCCTAATTGGTCAGGAATCTTTTAAATCCTAAATCAGTTCATTTATGTTAAACCAAGTAAATTTATTTACACACTAATTAGGTTATGTTAAATGAGTATATATTTAATCATAGTAAAAAAAAACAAGATATACTCATAAATGATGAAACGCATTCGGAACAGTTTTTCAACATTGAAATAGTTATTATTTTGAAGATAATCATTGCGTTACGTAGAATATAAAGAGTAATAAAGAACATACAAATAATCTAAAATAATAATAAGAAATTACTCAACATTCTCCCCCCTACCACCTTTATGACTAAATCTCATTTTTACTTTTGCTCATTTATAGTAGGTATATAGGAAAACTATTGTGTTTGCAAAAAAATCCGAAACCGGGATGAAACCGGAATTATCCATTTTAGGTGTTTTAAAGACCTCCTGAGTTGTTTTCACAAAGTTGTCTGTCTGTATGTGTGTGCCTCCTATCATCGTAGTGCCCAGTGTATCAATGCTAAAGAGTTGGAACTTCGTTCAAAAATCAGTCTACCGCTGTAGTTGTGAAATTCAGAAAATATTTTTTTAAAACGTCACTAACCCGCAATAACTCATCATAAATTTAGAAAAAATATAAAATTATGTGATCGGATTAAAATTTAGCACGTATATAGAATAATGTATAAGAATGTAAAAGAATAACATACGTGACAAGTTTCATCTCATTATCAGCATTAGGTCAATTCTAATGAAATGACTTGTGTACAATTTCTTTAAAAAATTGTTAAAAATCAGAAAATGATTCAATCGAGTTAAAATTTAATGAAAGCGTAAACCTTTACTTATTAAATAAGCACACTAAGTTTCGTTTCAATACGACAAGTATGTCCATGATTTTTGTTGGATTATTATTAAGCAGCACTGAGCAAATAACAGATTAGGCTTCATATTAAAGTTCATACAGAATGAATCTGTCCTGATTCTGATTCATGTGGTTTACTTCTCATTTCTTCACCTTCATTCTTCGTTTATACTTAGGAAAGTGTGAAAAAATGAACAAATTCTTTTATAGAAAATTTAACTTTATTTCTAAGAAAAAAGTAAGAAAGACATTAATTTGCACATTTACATTTGTTATATATCCATTAATAGGAACTTATATAATCATCATCATTTCCTAAAACATACAAAGTTTTCAAAATGAAGATACTTCGCAGCTGGATGACGCTCGGAATCCTAACGCTCGAGCAAAAGCCGCAGCTAAATTAAGCATATGGTCGATATGCTTCGTCAATTCTGCTGTACAAGGTTATGTTACGTTATGTTTATCACACAGTTTCTTTTTACAAATTTCAAGTAATTTTTAAAGATGAACTTTTTTTACATCCTCATGAGCAAAGATAATTCAACCTAAACGAATCACAAAGTTTGGATACAATTTTTTATAACCTTTAACAACAAAAAGGCAAGGATCTTGATTAAAGGGGATGAATAAATTACTTTAAGGAACGAATTAAGGAACTTTCTGACCCCATGGACGTTGTATATAGATAGAAAAATAGGAGCAAACTTATCTTGCCATGGTTATTGCAAAAAAAAGTAGCGAAACGTAGGTTATGAAACAAGGATAAGTCGAGTATACTCCTCAGCTTCCTTCTGTGCTGGGCGTTCTATTTGAGTGTTAATGATACCTTTACATTGCCTTTAAGGGTAACTCTAAAACTGCTGATAAGGTAGAAACTGATTTAAACAATAACGTTAGGTAAAATCAGTAATGTAAACTAATTACTTAAAGTAAATCAAAGTTTCTCTATTTTGTTACTAACATATATATTTTTATAATTCCACTTAGTACAGGTTTGAATAGAACGCCTAGGCTTGACTCAAATATTTCTCTGTTGGGTTCATTTACTTACTGGTTAACAAATAAAACAGAGCTTATAATTAAAATAGACACAGCCGTAAAGAGAGTTAAAGATGGCAACTTTACATACTTTACATAAACAAGAGCCATATGACCTATAATATTATGTTTTATTTATTTTATATTAAACCCCAAAAGTATTTACTCACAAATTCATTATGTATCCAGAACAAGAATGCTTTTAGAAGTAATATAATTTAACAAACAAAAGTGCAATGTTAAAGAACCAAAAAAAAATCTTCCTTTCAAAATAAGACTAATAACTATAAAATTAGCTAAAGATATCAATAAACAAATTATAACTTTAAGAACTTCCTAGACTGCACATTGCAGTATTAACAAACAACAAACCTAATGTCTGATCAAATCTCTGATAAGGTTGTTTTAAAAAATAAAGGTAGCGTATGCAATGCTTACAATTAGTGACTATGTGACCAATTTGAATGTGCCATAGGTTATACTTAAAAACCACTATATTAATATATGCTATGTATTTATAAACAACAGGTTTTAGTTTATTGCCTATTTAACTTATTTATTTTTTGTAAATGAAGAAGGTTTACATAAGAAGGTTTTGGGCCATTTTTTGGACTTTATAGGGGCACAGAGGCCTTCGCTGATTTTTCATCAGGGAACCAAAATAAATAAATTCAGAGATTTAAACCTATGGGGCTTGACGGTCACGAAATTTTCAATGGGCTTTTGGACTGTAGAATTTTAAATGAACAAGCACAACCTTAAAGTCTAATCAACTGACGGAACTTTACATTTTCTTTTTAATTGGTGGTAAAGTTCCACGATAATTTATACTTCAAACACGACCCCATTGTACCATTTATTTAATACGTCTATAAAGCGCATCATGCTCATACTTCAAGAAGATAACAGGTGTTTATAGGATATTGTAAGGTAACTACATAAGCCTGATTTATCTTGGAAGCCATTTCTAATAATCTGTTATCTGTTTGTAAACCTCAATTTTCATGAAATGCAAAATGTGCTTTTGCTTTATGGTTGCGGTTTACAAATGAAAGGAACGAAAAAACAATAGAACTAATGGCGAAAACTAATTATCCCAATATGGTTGGTGGTCGCCTTCGTGGTAGTTCTTCCTCTGAATTGTTCTCAGTCTAGCCTGACTGAGTACGCTCTGTATTTGTTCTTGAGCAGCCGCACATTCATCATCTTCCAGCCTTCTCAGCTGTGCCGCAACGTGTCTACCGAACAAACTAAACTCATCTTCGTCCATACTATCTTTAAATCTTTTCTCTTTTATAATTTGCTTTTCAATTAGTTCTCTTTTACGTGGGATTGTTATTTGGTTTTTATGTTGCAACTGATTATAATAATTATTATGGTATATTTTGAATGGGAGTTGGCAAACTTCTTCTTCCTCGGCAGATTCAGGTTCGTATTTTACGAAATCCTCAGATGAGCTGGAAACTGCTGGTAAATGCGAATTGTCACGATCTGGTTGCTCACTGTATATATTTTCCTGAAGACAGAAAAAACAAAGGTGTATTTTAAATTAAGGCTTATTAAAATAAAATGTTATCCCTGCTAAATTTTACTGGTGACGCAAGAAGATAGGATTAAAAATAGATTTTTTTTTCTAAATAAGCACATTTTTATATGAAGGTAATTTTTGTGCTGAGTTTCAACTCTGTAATAATAGGCTCTGTAATTTGAAAGAAGACTTTAAGAAGAAGTAATAAAATACTCTTCACAAATTATTTGTATTGGCAAAATCAATACTAAGTTCATATTTCAGCTCTCCAAGCTGCTTACCGCCCACTTATTTTTTGCTTCGTAGTATTTGTCGTGGAATCATATGGCCGTAGACATTATGCATAGTAACTTAAAAGAAAAAGATGCATCTTGTCCGCCCCACGGAGTTTCGCATTTCGGTAGCTGCGCGGTGTCGTAGCTGTTACGAGAATCCGGCGCCTGCCTTTGAGGCCACATTGTTGTCCTATATTACACTGTCATATTACTAGTTTTGTAAGTGGCATATCGGAACAATATTAGCAAATTTGAAAATGAATTATTAAAAAACCGACAAGTGACTTGTTTACATAAAATTATATATGTCAATCGACGGAGTTGAAGGTTTTATCATTAAAGACATTTCACAGCGTAGCAAAAATATTGAATTAATTAGTCATTATCCTGCATTTTTCATATTTTTTGTAAAGACCGGGGGTCATTAAAAGCACAGACACAGCATTAGACTACTCAGATAATTATATTATATATATATATATATATATATATATATATATATATATATTATATAATATATATATATATATATATATATATATATATTATATATATATATATATATATGTGTGTGTGTGTGTGTGTGTGTGTGTGTGTGACATTATTCATTTTATAACAGTATATATATTAAACATTACGAGGCTTTAAACCATTTTCCTTTTTGGAACTTTGAGAAACCCAATTGAAACCTCCTCTGAGAGATAGAGTTAAAATTTTTCACTCGTCGTCTACTTTTTACTTTTTGTTTGTTTAGCTTTGTATTATAAACGTTCTGCTAAAATCAAATGTTTCTGTCATTTTGTACTGTTTATTTATTTACAGTAACAGTCGTAGATGATCAGGTTACTTTTTCAATGTTTCGAAACTCAACCAATAGGACCAGTATAATACCTCTATAATTTGCTGTTTTAGACTTCTTAATCTATAACTTAAGTACAACTTTTAAAAACTTCAGTCAAGTTAATAGATTTTTTAGGCACCGGTCACATAAGTAATAATAATAATAATTAGGGTAATGTTTTCTTTTATAACCATAATTTTTGTGGGTAATTGCCTGTAAATAAATAAATAAATATAATTTTATGTCAATATCAAAATTTAAAAAAATTGGTTGCATAAATAAGGATCTACTAAGGACAACTCATAAAATTAACATTTCGCTATCTGGACATAAGAGTGGTAGAGTGTACTGTGCGAGTGAGATCCGGTGAATGATACCTACTGCCTACTTTCTAATCTGAAATCCACATGTTTCCCGCTAGATTTAACATAGTAGTGAGGGAAGTAGGCAACTGCGCATGCCTGTCACTGCCGCCATTCGACTCCGCACATCAGGCCACACCCAAACTCACTATTTACAGCTTCTATACATTTAGTTCAGAAAACAATTTGAAAACAGTATCATATACGTAGTTTAAAAGCTAAATACAACGCGATTCATTGAATCATTCTGAATTTAGTTACAGTGATAAAAAAAGGACGATTGAAATGTTAAAAGTAACAAAATGTTCAGGTGTTAATTGTTGCCAATTTAAAGAAACTAAAATAACATTAAGGAAATTTACAAAACTAACATTATAGTCTCGGTAAAGTTCCAAATAATATGGGCGCATGCTCTGTCATCGGGTGTAAAAGCAGAACTGACAGATTCGGTCCAAAAGGAAGAAACAAAGCGACAGGCTTTCATAAGTATGTTGAAGCTTTCATTAATATGTTAAAGCTTTCACAGCTATGTGCCAAATAATGTTGGTATATATTTTTAAAGCTATATATTTATATTTAAAGCTTTAATTAAAAGTTTGATCGTGTTGAAGATTAATGGGTCGGTGTTCAGTTTTAGGGTGCCCTAACAGTAACTGTGGAAAGAGAGGTGAAAATGAGAGACCAGCGACGGGTTTTCATAAGTACGTGTTTAGCCTATAGTGTTTTTCTCCCTTTATGATTTTAGCGAATTTCTACATAATATTACGCTAATGAGGTATAATCCGAACATTTTTAGCCATTTTTCTAGTGGTCACCCATCAGTGCTATCCAAGCACTGACCTCGCTCAATGCTGCTTAATTTTTATTATCCAACAAAATCATAGATATACTTGCCTTATTTAACATAACATAGTATATTTATTTATTAAGTATTGGGATACACTAGTATCAAATTTCTGCTCAGTTAGATTATTTTCCTAAATTCGATAAAGATTAAACTAATGTTGATAATGTGAAACTTAGCACATAAGTTAGTCCTATATATGACTAAATGCGTGCCAAATCTCAAACCGATCAAAAAATGTTCCGCGTTTAATGAATTTTTAGCTGAATCATTATTGCGCTTAATGACGTCATAATAAATATTTTTTTTGAATAGCAAAACTAGACCTAAAGAATGAATTTTATACCACCTTTCAACTCTAGCATAAATACACTCTTCTACGATGTTACATACACTAAGCATAAATACACTGGAGATACGATGTCAATACACTCACACATACAGACAGATAACTTTGTAAAAACTACTATGGAGGTCTTAAAAACACCTGAAACTGATAATTTCGGTGACATCTCGGTGTCGGAAACACAACCGTGGACATTTTTGAAAACACAATACTTTTCCTATTGTTACAGTATAAATAAGGGAAAGTTAAATTAACAATAGGTACTAATTTACGAACTTAATATTATTTTTATCGTTTCAGGTTTCCTAGAAAACCGGAGTTGAGAAAAATTTGGGTTAAATTTACAGGAAGAGGTGAAGATTGGGAACCTAAAGAAAGTAGTATCATCTGTACGGACCATTTCCATCCTGATGAAGTCAACAACACATATTTTGCTGGACCAAGGCTAAGAGATAGGGATACAGCTATTCCTACAATTAACCCAGGTACGAGTCCAGCAACTTTAATTGCACCTAATACGCTTCAAATACCAATTTTCGCTATAATTGCTAACCCTAATCCAACAACTAGTAAAAAACAACAGAGTAGTGATTCATCATTGCTTAATCAAACCAATGATCAGAAATCTTATCAGGGTAACGAACAAACTAAAACCTTGGAAAATACCTCCACATCAGACAGAGAGACTGAAGTCATTGCACCCGATGATTACGGCATGATTCATGAAAATGATGAAGAGCTAAGTATAACACCAACTTATATCATCAAAGTGGGCTCATCAGGCGATTCAACATCTAACTATTCATTGTTAAAGAATCCTATCGCAGACAAATTATCTTCATATGATGGAACTACAAACGATTTAGCAACATTTAAGACAAGACTAAACGCTACAAATGATGACAATTCAACACACAAAAATTTAGATGTTGGCAAATTATCGTCCAACGATTCAATCCTAAAAGATTCGCTTTCTGAAAACCCAACATCAATGAATTCAGTAAGCAAAATTCATTTATCATTATTTTTTAGCAATTTTATAAAGAGTAAAACCCGTGTGCGAGGTTACTCGATAATTCTTTTAAGTACTTCGGCCTCGCTCCTCTCGTCTTCAAATGTCATGTATCGCTAAGCTTGACCTCAGAATTATCATGTAAACCATTCTCTAGGATGCAGGCAAATTTTATTAAGTACTTATAATTTATACTAAGTACTTGCATGCAAGTATTTATTTATACTGGCTAAAATGATTGTAATAATAGATAGACAAACCATTTGTTCGATGACAAGAAAAAATTGCAAAAAATCAGACAAATTAGGTATTACAATTTTCAAGGAAAATTATATATTCTTAAGTTTTTTGAGGTGCTTAACCAAATCAAATCAGTCAGGAGTTCGGTCACAAACATTTTAGTGGGGTGTCCTTTTCGAATTATTTTCAGGCTCTGAATGGTATGAGACCATTCTAAAATTGATACGACAACTCTGAGTGGCAGAAAGACAAAAATCTGTAGTAGGTAACCAGAAACCTAAAATACATTTCAAATAGTGTGTTATTAAATGAAACTAGTCTGAAATCGATACGTCCACTTAAATGCATGATACCTAGGTTTATTTTTATGTTTTATTACTTAGGCTTATTATACAAGTTTGTAACAACAAATTAACTCTGTCGTGGAGCTCTAAATGCTGGGCGAATTTTCTTTGCGTAAGGAAATACATATACGAAAACACATGTTTTCGTGCTCATCAATCTATTTTTGCCTAAATATTTGGTCTAGGCTTTATAACTTAAGAAGCAGCATTATTACTACTCATTACTTATTTTTTTCTGGATTTTCAAAGGAAATGCACTAACATATTTCAAAAATAAGCATTAAATTGGTGCAAATAATGATGTGCTCTTCCGATTTTAGAAGGATGAGCATTTGAGTAACCAAATTGTATTATACACTTGATAATAAATGCTTAATAACTTACTTTCCAAAATTAACAAACCTTCGTTAACAAAAACGTTCGATTATTGCAACTTTGTTCCCCCTACCCTCTCTTTTCCTTTTCATAAATATTTGTTTCCTTAGCATCCCTTTTCCTGGCCTCGTATAAAGTTTTGCCCTTGGTATTAAGGAGACTGAAAAGGCCCTGAGATCTCTGCTTTCAGGATCCTTTGGGTGATCCTTGATGTCATGTTGGCTACACTGGCTAAAACCTTACTTTAACCTTCGAGTACCCTCGTTTCCTCACTTAGAATACATCATTGTTGCTGACAGTAAAAACAACGAAACTGTTGCAGGAAAAACATTTCCCCTACTTTATTGAGTGAAGAGCCTACTTTATAGCCGCACGAACAGAAATTATTTTCACTAAGTTTTTTTTTTATAGGCAGTTACGATTATGAGGTAATTCACATGTTTTAAAATTAATACATAGTGATTTTTCTGAGGGGTGATTATTTTCTTATAAGGTAATTCGGATGTTTTTAAATTAATATTAACTTAGTGATTTTTCATAGAGGTTATTACACTTATGAGGTAAGTCATATATGTTATAAAATAATACTTACCATTGTAAGTGAGGGCCGTCTTAGAGGTATCTCCTTGAGAAACATATCCATTACGTAGAACCATTTCATGGCAGGTACATATTGATTTTCTTCTTCACCTTTTAGTTTAGATTTTTCTATTTTATTGATTTCCTGTTGATACGTTGATCTGAGTATCTTTATTTTTTTAGGTACTTCGTTAGGTCCAAAATCTTCAATCTCCATTTTATCAGAAATGAATTTACACGCAATATATCTAAGACATAAAAAAATAACTATTGTATAGTGAAAATAAGGTTCAAGCCTATATATATATATATATATATATATATATATATATATATATATATATATATATATAATATATAATATATATATATATATATATATATATATATCGGTGTAAAAGTTTCTAATGATGATTTGAAATGCTATTATTATTTGAAATAGCGTTTAACAAGTGTCATATTTAAAGGTTAATAAGCTGAAATGAATGGTTTTTTGCTGAATCGAATCATAAGTGGTGCAACGGGTACAGATATATTTATATTTTTCATATAAATGCATCTATGATAACCTTATATGAGGAAATAAATTTTGGGGATAGAATTAGTGGCCTGCGAGGCACTCATATTATAAAATTATTATAAGATATAAAAAAACCAATACAACGAAACAACAGTTAGTTAACACATAATAAATCTTCTAATAAGGCCCTAAAATCAGTTTTTGCCTATTAGCGCTGTTCATATTGGTTTTATCATTTTAAGATAAAGATGTCTTTTTATAAAATCATTAAAATTGTGTCAAATCTTTGTTTTAACCATCAAAAGTGGTTTAATAGCATAATATCTGTTCAAATATTACCAAAAATCACTAATTTACATCCTAACATACACAAAAACAAGATTCCATGATTCCCTATAAGATAACAATAGCATAACACACTTTAGAACAGACTTGTTGTAGAGAAAGAGAGTAGTACAGGTTTTTGTTTTGTGACGTCATCAACTCTATGACTTAGCAGGTTTGCTAAGTCAAAAATTAGCTTATGGGATACGCAAAAGCCTCGGACCACGACAATGTTTCGTTTCAGAGAACTCTGATGACGGAAAAATAAGCTTCGCAAAACTTTATATATATATATATATATATATATATATATATATATATATTATATATATATATATATATATGCGTGTGCCTTCAGAATATACAAGTCGTTAAATTTGTACTCTGACTCGTCTTTGGATTTGCTTCGCTCGTCCTTAGAGACTAAATGCAACCGTTTTATTCCCAACTGTTACCTACCCAGGCACTGAACACGATCAATTCTGTTTAACTTTAAACAGAAGAACTTTAACTTTTTCTGTTTTCTTCTAAACCACTTACGAGGCCTTAAAAATGCCTCAATAATTAATATAATTTCAGTGATATCCCAATTTCGGATTTTTGCAAACAAAATACTTTTG
This sequence comes from Microvelia longipes, assembly GCA_018340805.1. Classification (NCBI taxonomy): domain Eukaryota; kingdom Metazoa; phylum Arthropoda; class Insecta; order Hemiptera; family Veliidae; genus Microvelia; species Microvelia longipes. The sequence goes on from JACMZG010001911.1 coordinate 28,054,734, forward strand.
CCATGTATCTACAGTATAAATGAGAAAAAGTAAGAATCTTAATTTTCTTATTTAGATATATGGCAAGTCAGATTTTTGCAGTAAGAATTTATATTAGCCAGATTTTATTTTTAGTATTTATTTCACAAAGCAGTAAGTATTTGTCCTAAATTTGTTTATGTTAAAATATTTTTCGTTAAAATAGGTAAAATGAGAATCATAAAGAAAGGGAATAGTTTCAAGAAGGGTGAATGTTGGTATCGGCTATCGGCCCCACATACTAATCATTTTTCAAAACAGCTGATGTAATTTATAATTATTTAAGAGTTGAATAGTTGATGCTCAAAGCAAAACAGTTTATAAACGATTTCTTACCTTTTTACTTTGTCTTTGTATCCCGGGAGCTTGGGATTCCACAAGCAAGGATGATCTTTGTACAGATAAACAAATTTAGTCGTCATTTCTTCTGTCCACTTAGGTAATTTAGTTGGTTTTGGTTGCGTTTTCATTATCAACCCATCGGATAGGTCAACAGGTGATATGGTTCCGTTTGTTATTGTAAACATGATAATGATTAATTTAAACTACGATGGTGTTAAAACGTGGTTCGTACTTGACTGTTTACTGGCGTGCTTGGCCCTGCTCAGGGTTGGCTGGGTTTACTAGTATAGTGGGGGTACATACACTACACTGTACTTGCCTAGGGTTATCAGTCCACGTGTTTATTCAGTTTCCCTCCAAAACTCACAGCTGTATGGTTTTAGGTACCTGCTTGTATAAAAGCTACCCTACATCTTTTTTTAATTGTTGTATGTACTTATTTCTCCCATTTTTCTTGAAATATTTCATGCTTATGGAACCTACCTTTAGAATTCAATTTATTTTCAGGATTATCTACAAGTTAATACCCGCCCTTTGGCTTAAAATATGAAGTAAACAAATCTTCTAAGTATATTATATATATTTTTATGTTGGTTCTTGCAAAAAGCAATAAAATGAATAACGTAGGTATCTGAAAGGGAGGGAAATTTAAAAAGAAGAAGCTGCAAGGTACGTTATGTTAAGACGAGATTAACATTATTATTGATGTAAAATGTAATATTCTATAGAATATTAATAAAATTCTATACAATATTATTTGTAGTGAATTCTTTAGATTAAATTAAGGAAATGAGCTTCTTGGCATAAAAACGGTAGTGATAGGGGGGAGGGGAAAAAAGATAATAATAAAGATAAACACTTTGTATGGTTGATTATATACCAACAAAGGAATTTATGACAGATTTAGTTAACAAAATGTCACAAACTCTCTGAATATATATATATATATATAATATATATTATATATATATATATATAATATATATAATATATATATATATTGCCATTGTACATAATATTATAAATTTAATTAAATAAAGTATTGCATGTAAGATTTTGCCTTAGCTATCTCTCAAGAAAACTTTTCTATAACAAATTATGTTGGACATGTTTTTAACAAATATGAAAGTTAGATATTATTGTCTCAGACCATCAGAAACCTCGTAAAGATATATATATATATATATATAATATATATATATATAATATATATATATATATATATATATATATATATATATATATATATATATATATATATATATAGTATAATGCTAATCATGGTATATTATTATTTTATTCAGTAACATTTAAATTAGTGTGTTACAAATTTTATATCTGCGCGAAGGGTTTAAAACTTTGTTATTGCCAATCGGAGTAAAAAATGAATTATATGTACTCCATTAAGTTATAAGTAGGCTTTTCATCTACAACCTGACGAAAAGTCTTATTTTTATACTACAGCTATACCCAGAACGGTATGCTGATTATGCTTTATTATTATTTTATTCAGCAACATTTAAACTCATAGAGATATATACTAGAGGGGGCATAGCCTATCTCAATACATTGAAAGGTCTGAAAAATCGTTTTGGGCTCTGTGTAACCTCATTGAAACTATTTCCAGGAGTGAGTTAAGGATATAATAAATTAATTCTTTTCCTTTTCCCGCAAATTTTTTGTGTTTTGATTTGTATTTTAAATGTTCTTGTGTATAAGTGAATGTAATTTTGTTCTTTTTTTATTATTTTGATAGTCGGAGGTGGTCAGGTTACTTTTTCGATGTTTCAAAATTCAACCAATGGGACCCCTCTAGTAATGATATCTCTATGTTTAAATTGGTGTATTACAAATTTTATATCTTTGCGAAGGGGTTAAAACTTTGTTATATCCAATCAGAGTAAAAACGAATTGTCTAATTCCATACTGTTATCTTATAAGTAGGCTCTTTATCTACAACCTGATAGACAATATCTTACTTTTATCTCTTGAGTTTTTGTTTTCGACCTAAGAAATAATAAAATAATAATAGGAGGAAACTGAGATGTGTAAAAAAGATAAAAATCTATATCTAGCTCCACTAATCTTTCTAGCTTGTAAAAGAATCCTTTGTATATTTAAATGAGAAATTCTCTACTTCGTATCGTTGCACGCTGATAATTTTTCGATATAACATTTATAAATGTCAAGACTATGGATCAGAACACTGCATTTAATACACTTCTATTCTTATTTGCCTTCTTTGTGCTTAACATCTAATCTGTAATCACTTGTGGATTTGTACTGCCAACATTTTATTGAAAATCAGCGTAACAGAAAATTGATGTTATAATTACAATATTAGAATAACTTAATATTATATTATAACTTTTATTATACAGAATTAGAATAGCTTAATTTGATTTATTACAAGTGGCTTCGCGTTTAAAATGCATCGCGTTTCATGCTATTTGTGTTGGTGTAGATCTCCAAGTTATATTTTTTCTAGTTTATATACCTCAATTTTGTATTTTTAAATATTAGGGATCTAGGATTTATTTTATCTTTGGAATAGAACTAAATATCTTTCAAAATAAGCCTTTAGTATAGGTATGATGCATCGATAATTCCATTATTTTCTTAATCCTCTATCTACATCACAACCTGTGAAGTTTCAATGCCAAATAAGGTTTCACGTTTTAACTGTAAGAGACTTATTAAAGCTGTATTGTATCGGATCGATAGTCACGTCTCGGTCCCCAGCTCTCTCCGCCCCTTACTTCTCGCACCCTCACTCGTACCTCCCTCGTCCCATACTCGGATCTTTATCTCTCAGTGTACTGTGAAGTTTTTACAACATGGAACATTTCAGAGAAGTTATCAGCCAACGTGGAAAACCTCTTTTGCTTCTTAATAATTATAAGTTTAATAGGAAGAGAGAGAGTAGTAAATACAGCAAAACTAAGTGGACGTGTAATAACAGGAAGTGTACTGCCAAGGTATTTACCATAGGTAAGTTGGATTTTATCTTTGTTCTTTTACTCATTTGTATGAGTACGCCATCACATTCCAAAATGCAGTTTACCGTCACACGCAATTCTGTTTTATTGATATTCTCAATCTAAATGGTATTTTGTATAACTCTTTATACAAATTTTTTATTAGTTTTATTTGTCAATATTACAGAATAAATGTATGACCATGGGCGTCCGCAGAGGGGATCGAACGGGTCACTTGGCCCTTTCCAGGGAAATCAGAAAAGATTGATCCGCACTGCAAATTATTAAAAATTTAATAGTTATTTTCCTTTATTTTATTTTTTACGCTTGAACCCGTAGGATAATGTTAGTGTTTCTACTTTTCTAAATACAACTCTACTGAGAACCCCTAGAGTTTACGCACACAATGCTGTAGGGAAGACCTCGGTACTTCTGTACCCTCCCCTTTATGTCACTGCACCTGTGACCAAGTTCATAGTATTTTTGCCCTGTCTCACTAGATAATCTGATCTCATTATCCACACAATAAATAAAATATTACATAATTTTTAAATGAATTAAAATTCAGTTTAGTAAATCCCCACTCCTGTGATTTACTCAACTTCCATCTCTGACTTTTGTCAAAGGGTGCTGAAAACTAAAC
>JACMZG010001911.1:28063714-28210946 GCA_018340805.1 Microvelia longipes
GCCTTTATCATGTCGCTCCATCTAACTGAGTTAAAAGCGTTCTTTACGTCTAATGTTACTAGCAACACTACTCTTTTGCATCGGGAACTATGATTCTCTGCAGCTGAGACAGCCTCAGGGATCTGCCTTATTGCATCTATGGTAGAAAGACCTGATCTGAAACCAAACTGCTGCGGTGCAAGGTCTCCTGATGAAGTTATTGCGGACTTCATTCTTGCTTTTAAAAGTTTTTCGAGCACTTTCCCAGCTGTATCTAGCATGCATAAAGGGCGGTACGATGAGGCTTGTTCAGGGTCTCCCTTACCTTTGTCTATTAAAACGAGACGACCTACTTTCCATTCAGAATAGAATATACCTTCGTTGAGGCAGGAGTTGTACATGTCCAGTAGAAGGGTGGGTTTATGTTTTAGTACTTCCTTTAAGGCTTCTGATGGTATCCCGTCTGGTCCAGGCGCTTTTTTGTCCTTCATAGATAAAACAGCTTCCTCTAATTCTCCGAGGGTAAAAGGGGGACATTCGTCGACATCTCTAATGGATCTATTATCCTTAGCTGGTGAGATGGAACAGTGTATCGATAATTTTTTCCATTCGCGAACTATCCATTTCATTACTTGACTTCATATCCCCTAGTTTTTTCATTACAATCTTATAGCCTAGGCCCCAGGGGTCTGAGTCGATATCCTTTACCAGTTGTCTCCAACACTCAGATTTTCTTTTCTTTATAGCTCGGCGAAGGGCTTTCCGTGCATATTTATAAGACGCCAATTTATTTGTTCTTTCGATTTCGTTTTTGGCTCTCTGGGCAACCCTTCTAAGCTTTGGCAATTTTTTCGGAGCTCTGCGATCTCGTCTGTCCACCAGTATACCGGTTTCTTACCCTTATCTTGTCTGACGCGGGGCATGGAGGCGTCACAGGCTCTAGTAATTAATCCCATCGTTGATGAGACTATATGGTTCGCACTTCCTGCTTCATTTCTGTTAATCGATTTTAGCCCCCAGTCAAGCATCATGGAAAAAATATCTCTTTCCATTTTTCTAGTGTTCCATCTTGGTGTTTGGTTCGGGTTCTTAACTTTTCCCTGGCGTTTGTCTTTAATATCGAACTGAATATATTGGTGATCGCTGGCTGTATAATCTTCAAGGACTCTCCAGTTGCATATTCTTCTTTCGAAGCATTCTGAAACGAAAGAGATATCTGGGATTGTTTCTGCGTAACCAGGCCGTCTGAAGGTGGTTACATTTCCTTCATTTAGTACTTGGAGGCCTGTTCTCGCTGCCATTTCTAGAAGTGATCTCCCTCTGGAGTCGGTGTAGGTCATTCCCCATTCGAGTCCTTTTGCATTGAAGTCTCCTGCTACTATAAGATTTTGCTCTAATCTCTGCATTATTTGGTACTCGAGATCGTCTAGCTTATCTCTAAAATCTTGTATGGGTTCGTTTGGGGTGAAGTAACAAGATATAAATGTTGTCCCAATACATTCAGTCCATACAAATCCTCTGCCTCTGCCGTTTGTTTTGGTTTGTAATTTCCCCGGGTTAGTTATCCATATAGCAGCTGTTTCAGTGAGGTCTGAGAACCAATTAGTAAGATCCCTATTTCTATACTGTTCACTAATTAGGACAATGTCAATTTTCTTCTCTTGGACCATTTGGTGCAGTACGTCGTCTGCAAGTCTACTTCTATGCATGTTTCCTTGTAAAACTCGAGCCATCATAGGCGCTGTTTGGCTTCCTTTAAGGCTTCTCTAAAAACTTTACAACGCCCGGTACCGGGTACATGATTAACTTCGATATCATCTGGGTTTTTCTCACAACAGAGAACGCACTTTTCGGGTTCAGTACAGTCTTTGGCCTTGTGGTTTTCTGAACCACACTTGTAGCATAGTTTACTTCTGTCAGGTCCTCTGCAGTTACGAGCCATGTGGCCATAGCTTAAACATCGAAAACATCTTTTCACCACGGCTCTTCTCCTTACTCTGCAAACAAGCCATCCAATTTTTATTTTTCCGGCGTCTACAATTTTTTCTGCTAGTTCTTCAGCCATATCTACAATCGCAATCCTTTGTCCTCTTTCATTTGGAGTCGTAAGACCTACTTTAACATCCTTTATCCCAGGCAGATCCCTAGAAAGAGCCAGTTCGACTTCCTCTGGCTCTGTGAGAGAGTCTAGGCCCATTATTTCTATTGAACCTTTAGGCTGGAGGTTCGACACTGTCGCGTCTGATCCAAGGAACTGCTCTATGCTAGATTGGAAGGCTTCTTTATTTTTGCTGTTCGGGCCTAGTTCTAATAAGATCCCTTCATTTCGAGTTTTCCTAATAGACTTTACTTCCGTCTCCGTATTTTCTGGATTTATGTTCTTTCTTATTTCCCTCAGAACTTCTACATACGATTTACCTTCTACTGGTTTGATTAGAATTGCATCCGGTCTAGGTCTTTTAACCTTCCCTTTTTTACGTTTTTTCTTCTTTATTTGTTCCTCTTCTCTCTTTAAAATAGTTATTTCATTAACATTCATACTTGCTGCCATTTTAAAAACGTCTTGATTGGGATTTAAAATGTATTATATTTTTTCCCTTTTAAGGTCTTAATTTTGGTCTGGATCAGCCGTTAGGTAATGCTATAGCATGTTCACAAAAATGCACTATATAAATAAATAAATAATATGTTTATTTATTCTAAATTACAAATCAAATAAAACAATTTGACATAAATTTATAGTATAAAGTAAGATGGACTCTGAAAAAATTCAGTTCTTTCGCCCATCCTGAAAAAAAAGTTATCGATAACAAATAACAAAGGTAGAGAGAAATAAAATAAATTAAATTAGATTTGAGATCTTGGTTTAGTATAATAAATATGTGTATACGCATATGTGTATATACATATACACTTATGAATATACGTATGTATACATATACGTATGTATATACGCATATGTGTATATACATATGCATATACACTTATAGGCGATCAAAAAAGGTGCAACTATGCACATTCTGACAACTTTCAAATCTAAACGCTATTAAAGAACATATAGACATTAAACAAGGGGCCTTTGACGATTCAGCTAAGCGCCTTCTGTGGCGCTTCGTGTCTACATAGATGTCGGTTGCATTTTTTATTAAATGACCTTTGCCATGTAATTGATAACAGCTTTTCAGCGATGTACCTCCCGGGCCCGCTCTGTAGAACTGCACGGCTCGCCGTTGCTCTTGTTCAAGCCCTAATGGTTGAATAATTACTAGTAAGGTTTGTTCTTTTATTGAGAAAATTTTAGTATTTCTTCTCTTTTTATTTCTTCAATATTAGTTCTGGAATAACTTAAAACTTAACTTACCTGATGAGCCCATTAGTTTTGCTAAAACCGTTCTTATTCGAGTCTAAATGTTAAAAACATCCCTTTGGATTACCTGTTTAATTTATAAATTTGGCAAGGACGACACCATAATGTAGGTTTTTATATTTTTGTGAAATTCATTGTTTTGTATATTAGTCTTTAGGACTTCCCTAATATCCTGTCTTCCTTATTCCTATTTTGGCATTAGGAAGCCAAAATGAGTTGACCTTCCCCTCATTCCTTCTCCTTAACTACTGTCATCTGAACAACCTCATAAGCGTCATTTTCATTATGAAAATTCCCTAGTGTGGGTGGTGTGTCGCCTTTGATGTTTCTTGGAACATTAAATCAAATGAAACCGGTCCTAGATTGTTGCAATTACTTTAAGTGACCTCATAGTCAGTGGATTTTTAAAAAATTGCGCTAAATCATTTTGAAGGTTTGCATTAACTGAGCATTATATAACTGCCTTTACATTGGGCAGTTTGATTTAGACAATGACAAGCATTGTATTAAACCACTGGTATAAAATGGGCATTTTAATGCAGGGAAATTGACCTACAATTAATGGGTTACTATTCCGTGTATGAAGCATAAATAGAAATCCTGAAAACGAACTAGATCAATGAGCTCGAGTGCAAGCATTCTAAAGGATATTCGCTCAGTTTGCACATAGTTGCGCCAGAATTTTTCTGCGAGAGCTTTTTCCTATACATTTATTTAACGGGATACTTTCCGAATAAAATTGTTTGTCTCCGTTTTTTCGCTGATCCTGTTCATCGTAAGACCTTAAAATGTGTACTCGTATTTAAAAAATCAAGCTTAACTGGCAGTGTTTTTAAAACATTGAAAATTATGGCTCTGATCTTAGAAACCTTGTATTACTCACCATTAAAGAGAATTTTTAAAAAATAGGCCATAATTATAATGGCCTAGTTAGCATGGGTTCATACTTTTAGACGGATACAATCATTATTAAGGCAGTAAAATGGGGAAAACTCAATACAATTTAATTTGGTTGATAGTAAGGGAAAAATAAACATAAATAAAGATACACTCATAAATAAGTTCAGTGACACTGGTTGAAAATTACTTCGCTACCTGAGGTAACAATGGGGTATAAGTTATTCCCATATCTCTAAACCCTTTACCCCAGGTCCTAATCCTTTTGCTCCAGTACAAATTTCGCATAAGTCAGATCTCGTTCTAATGATCATTTGTCTAACAACATTTCTTAACTGGTTCTCAATAAAAATTTTGTTTATGTGTAAACTTAATTTTAAATTAATTATTGAATTATTTAGTTTTAGTTAGTGCCAATTAAATAGTTTTAGAGAAAAGTATATTATCCCAGACAAAATAAAAATAGATTATTGTGTAACATTTAGTTTTCATTTTTGAGTGATTTGTAAAAATGGGTCGTCGATCAAAGAAAACCAATAAAAATCACTTGTCTACTATTCCGTCAAGGAAGCAAAGAGCTGCAAATATAAGGAAGTATTGGAAACAACGAAAGGTATGCTGGATGCCACTATTAGTTAATAATAATTTAATATTTTATTAATTAATATTACTTAATTATTAAAATAATAACAAATCTATTTATTTTCACGTTATTAATAATTAATATAACAGGCACACCTACACGAACATACAGACAGAAAATTTTGTGAAAACCAATCGAAAGGTCTTACAAACACCCAAAATTGATAATTCAGGTGATGTCTCAGTTTTAGATAACTTTTATTTTTATTATTCCTCTACTTTAAAGTCTTACTTTTTATTTGAGATTGTATTAAAATTAATGTAGATTTTAATGCTTGGAGAACCCTTAACCGTCTATGTATATTCATCACTAAATTTTCAGTTATAAATGTAGGCTATGTAGTTTGTTTTCAGTTTATCTTGACTGCTGCATTGTTGTTTATATCCTACTAGTTGGACCTAGGAGACTAGTTACGACGAGGACGCCTTCCGTAATTAGCTAATTTAATTGGTCCAGCTAGTCAGGTGATATTTAATAGTGTTTCTATGTGCGTGTGTCTGTGAGATGCGAAAGGAGGAATGTCAAAGGCGAGAAGAGTAGTCAGCGTGTGGCTAGAATCTGTGGATTTGTTGTGGCTGGGTTCAGTTATTTTTGAGAGTATGTGCTTAATGTTATAATGGCGAAAGTGTCTTGACAATTTTAATACGTTTATTACTGGTGTAAAATTTTATACTTTACTCTCGGTTGCGGGTTATTGATTCTTACATTATTTTTGCGCTGTGCAAATTACGGTTTCTAAGTCAAAAACTCTTCAATTATTCTGGTAGACACGACCTTCGTTATTCCAGAGCTTACAGTTGCCATTTTTCTATTTCTTGACTTAATATGATTGACTTACTCTTTAAACTATTTAACTCAAGATGGTTTACTAAACTCAAAATATATTATGTTAATGTTTCACCAAGAAAGGTGTTTGTGTGTTTAAATAATATAAACTCTAAAAATTATGACTTGGCCTTATTATCCTTCGTTCATCACTCTGGCGATCCTTAAAGAAGGAACCCTCCTTCTTTGAGGATCGAAAACCCTTTCGTTATTTCTCTAAATTGTATTAACTGCCTAAAAAAGTAACTTGGCTCCTAATTTTGGAAAATTTTGAACCGTTTCACAAAACTATAAACCTCCCTTTTCCCCTGAAGCAAACTAGGCCTTGTTTGGATGTTTCTGGTACATTGTTTAAGTAGAACTTAAAAGGTTGCAGCTCACGAAGCCGCTTTAAATTTGCTACACGAACGAGCTTGAAAATTATTTTATTTTTTATTTGTTTGACTTCATCAACCATAATCAAATTTAATAATTTATAATACGTCCATTTAATAAACTAGAATAATTGACATTTATTTCTTATACATTTTTTAGCACCCCTTATAAGTGGCGATAATTTTCTTTTGAACATTTCTTTTATAACCCATTTCTTTGGCCATCTTACTAAAAATAGGAAATAGATGTTCACCAATAAAACTTAGTTTATAATTTCTTGATTCATAAACTTTTCTAAAACTATCTCGTATTTACAGACAATTTCATAAGCTTATTTTCCTTTTGGTATTCAGTAAAAGGATATTTTAACTCATAACTGTCACTGTCATTATAGTTATTAATTATAATAGTATTTAATTTAATTAATTAATGTTTGCATATTTGTTATAGTATTTTGTCTATTAGCACACAGACCCCTAGGGGTCCGCGGACAACACTTTGCCTAATCCTATCCTAAGACTAACAAATTATGGGATTAGTACTAGGGTAAGCCCTTCGGTCATTCATTTACCTCTATCCCCCTAAAAATATTTTACTAACCTTTATAAATTAGGTATTCAATTTGATTCAGTCTTAGAACAAGCTTTCTTGTGATAACATTTACTTCTTTTTTACCACTTATTTTGGATTTTATAGTATTTGTGCTTGGCTTTCTTTAGAGACTTCATTTCTTCCTTCTTACGGTAGTGCACGTATAGGTGTGTGTGTGTATATTGGTGCATTTGCGTGTGTGTGTTGTTCATTGCGATGGTTGGTCAGCATAGTATGAAGTATGGTGGCAGAAGATATCCTACCCATTCTAAGAAATGGCGTTTTCGAGGTTATAAACAATTGGCTACTAGGGCTGAAAAGTCATCTACAGATAACTCTGCCGAGAGCCCTTCTACCTTAATAACTGGAATGGTAAGTGTAAACTTCGTAGAAAAGTATCTTTACTTTCCTAAGTGGAGGTATTTTAGTCGTACCTACTTCTTACTTGAAACATCACGACTCTCAAAAAATTCTCTACTTAACTAATAGAGCCAAAGTTAATTAATTATTCAATTTGCCTGAAAGTTTGAACATAAACTGTTGATTCTATTACAAAGCGTCTTTACTTTTCCAATTTTTTAAACAATGTCTAAAAACCTAGTCTCCTGAAAGCCGCAAAAAAGTAAAAAACAGGAACGCTTCAGGAATGCTTTCATAGTATCTCTAACAAGTATGGCTTAAATCAAATAAAAACGTTTGAAGACATTAGTAGAATAGGATTCAAATGATCGACTGTTAGACCTTGCTAACTAATACTTTTTTATTAGTTGACTAAGATTTCTTAATTTCTAATTATTAATAAAATAATTAAAACATGTATTCCAAACCTATTTGGGGGGGGGGGGGGGTTATCTATCTAAAATCATTCTACCTCCCCTTGGGATGGCCTTAATAAGATAAGAGAGTTGCTTTGATAGTATGGATCAGACCTCGTGCTCTTACCTTTTTCTCGTTTTAACCACGTTGCATTGTATTTCATCACCTATTTTTTATCCTACAACATTTTTTGACTTATCCTAAAAAATAGGTCACGATTCCATCGTTATTTATATCTTTAAGATAATAATTATATTGGCAATACAATCTACAAATATTTGTGCTTTGGTTTAAAATGACTAGGTATAATAAATATGGTAGATATAATCCTTCATCCAAACGCAAAAAACGTCATGATAATCTAAAGGCGTGGCGAGAAAAGAAAGTACTCTGGTATTTTTTTTGTAAACATAAGTTCCTTTTGTATTTATGTCATTTACAAATAAATAATTTTCTTTTTTTTTTCTGTTTGCATCATTCTAATTATTATGAAAATAATATTATAAACATATAATAAAACACAACACACACACACATACATACATATATATATATATATATATATATTATATATATTATATTATATATAAGGGCGAGGGCGACAGCCCTCCTTGGGCCACTCAGCCAAAAATTAACTTGAAGAAATTCATGATAATAAATAATTTTACCTCTGCGTTCTTGTCTAGTCAGAAATTTCTTTACTCTTAAATTTTGTAAGGCTATTGAGCGCATACTTTGCGGATATTAAATAATCATCTATATCTCTTTAAAATTTATGAAAACAGCATGTTAATAGACTTGGCGTAAACTATGATATCATAACTTTTTACGCAAGACTTGGCTGCATTTTTTCACGGAGTGTTTTTGTTGGAATATATATATTATTATATATATATATATATATATATATATATATATATATATAATATATATATATATATATAGACATATGTATATATACTTATCTACATACGGCACCGAATGGAAACTATCTCACTTCTAAACCTCTTATCACTGTGTTTTGGGGTTTTCTTTACATGCTGTTCTACTTAGTAGGTTAGTCTACGACACATTTAGCTTCGGGATTACAATAAAAAGTCCCTAATTGGCCACGATGAACCGAGGCAAAACGGCTGCCCAAATGAAAAAATACCCAATACATGGCAAACTATCATGTAATTATAAACAATTATCGAACAACACATAATGCAAACAATAAGCAACACACAAGTCATTCTTCTCAGGTGGTCAAAGGTCTTCTTAGCGCCTATGAACCGAAACCTTCGGTTATAAAGTAGTAGAATGTTTTTAAACCTTTAAAGTACCCTATAAAGTGTCTGAAAAGTTAATCTTCTTTGATCGTTTATTAATTTTATTATGACGTGGTAATGATTATCACCAAGCATACAGAACTGGCCACGTCGGGCCTATTTTCTCTTCTCTCTAATACACAGACCTCTATATTTTGTAGTTTTAACATGCTGAGTAGAGATTTAAAAATTTGAACCGATGACTTCTTGTAATTTCTCAAAGTACTTTTTAAGCAGCTCCTACTTGGGCTAATGAATCAGGTGCCTTTAACGTCTTTGCTTTTTACTATATGAGAACTGCTAAATCTTTGATTAAATAAACTTAGGTTCATAAGAATATTTTTATGCCTTATGTTTTTGTGATATTGCTATTTAAATTTGGAAAAAATATCCGTTTTCATTATAATGATTATTTTGTTTTTCAATTTTTTATTCCCAAATTACTCTAACATTAACATTAGAATGCTTAGCAATATTACAAAGTCTCATATATATGAACAGATTACAGAATAATCAAAACAAATTCACTATTGCTAGCGACAACCATGAAATACTTAAAAAACAATCCAATATTACGCTAACATCCAAAATGGATTACCTATGTATGCATATTTTACAAAAAAAAAAAAAAAAACGAACTGAACAAACAAATCAAATAAATGGACTTCATATAGGTAAAATCCCTCTCTGAATCCTGGAAAATAAACAAGCTGATGATCTTGCGAAATTTAACAAGATCGTCAGAATATGAAATACCTGCTAACGATCTTGTATTAATATCAAAATAGAAAATGCGATATTGATATTTAATGCCGGAGGCATTCAATATCACTACATCTTTAAAGTAAGCGACTGCCCAGTAGCCACACCTGCCCCACAATGGACGAAGCTTTAGAACATATTCTTCTAGACTGCCCCAAATACAAGACATAACGCTAAAAATTATACTAAGAAGCCAAAATTTACGATATCCAAAGCAAACAACAAAATTAAAATAAATAAACTATGTACCCTTTAAACTCAGGATCCGCGTTTCCGATCAACCTGATTGAGGTTTTCTCAATCATACAGGCAAATGCTAGGTTGATCAATTTAAAATCAGTCCATAGACTGCATAAGAAATCATCTTTGGCATTCCTGAATACTCCCTTTTCTATTGAGTACTATAAAATTGCAATCGTGCTTTAATTAAAATAAAAAAAATTGTTACACTCTTTATGTTACAGATGAACGCATTAACAGACAAAGTCGCTAGTGAAAATGATGCTTCTTCCAACAACAAACCTTACGAGTTTGAAAGTTTATGTACTTCTTCAAGAAAAGACGATTTAGATGTGTATGAGCCCGATCTTAGTATAGTCAAAGAAGAACATTGTTTAGATACCTTTTCAAATTCAAACTACAAGAAATTCAAGCCAAGCGAACCAGACCATTGTTCTTCGCCGCTTCCTGGACCGAGCACGACTGAAGACAGCCACTTAGTCGAGAGTCAGCACGATACAGATGAAACTTTAAACCAATTTACCAAATATTTAGTCACTTTAATAAAAGCTCTACCAAGGCATAAAGCTTTTATGCTTCAACAAAAAATTATTAAACTAGCTCTCGATGCAAATATTGAAAATGAGAGTACGTGACAATAATTTCCATAAATGGTCTTATACCTGTTGTTTATTTTAAAATCCACTAATATATTCATGCAATAAAAGCAGAGTAGTTTTAACACATGGGCAGATAAATAACCTATTTATTTTAATTTAATAATGTTGATTTCTAAATAAAACGCTAAAAATGTATATTCTTCTTTCCTATTATGTAAATTAGAGTACTAAAAATCGATATTTCTGACATTTATTATTCAGTAACAGAAAAAAGAAAAATTGTTGAAAGCAAAGAGTATAATACATATAGAATGTCCAGAAGTATACGAGAGCATCTGACTAAAGGTAGGTGTGAACTCGGTGCTGGCCTATAGCGGCAGCTCTAAAAACTAACCCTCAATGCTATAACATTTTTCCACTTTTATAAGTTACTATAAAATCATCTCCTTCTTTATAACCATTATAACACCACAATTTTAAATTAGTCATTATTATATAAAGGAAATATTTGGATAAAACAGTAAAGTGCCAGGAGTAATGGCAATGCAATCTCGTTGATGGCATAGTGAAACTACCAAATTATATACTAGCGCTCCTGTTAACTGGCTAAGGAAATAACCTTTGCTTGTCCGAAATAATAAATCCCAGGACCACCTTTCTTTATCTAAATATTCTTTGGTTACAACTATTAGAGCTAATGCAGTAGCTTAATAATACTTAGTGAAACCATCCAGTGATAGCACTCTGGAATAATACATATTAGAAAATGATTGCCTGTCAAAGTTTGTTGCAAATTTAATTTTAAAACCTAGAAAAGACAGTTCCGTCATCCTTTATCAATTCAAGATCGCATTGCTCATTATATTATACTAACAGTTTCAATAAAATCAATAAATCTATTAGTAAATTTTATGTAGGAATTACAGAAATTAAATTTATATTGACACATGGATTATTGCGTAGTTCATGGATTCCTTGTATAAAGTGTATATGTGTGTATATTTATTATAGATTTAGGAACTATTTAATTGTAATGAAATTTCATACAATTTCCTATTGGAAGTATTTTCTATATTTTTACTGTTTGTGATAATTCAAGTTAAAAAAAGTTAATTGAAATCAAAAAATAAATAAAGATTAAATGTTGCTAAGATGTATGAAACTCGTGATTTTTGAGATCTATTTTGGACAATATTTTCTTACATTCTTCTTTAAATGAATTTTGTAAAATAAAATTATCTCTTTAGCCGTGAGTGTTTTCTTTTGATAGCTTTAAACTAATGTAAGATTCTATATCAGCCATCTAAGAGTTAATATGAGTCATCTAAAGCCACTATGAGTCAAGTTGGAGCCATCTAAAAGCTATTTAGGGCCGTATTGAGTATATTTGAAGCCAATATGAGATTGGCATTTAGAACTGTATTGGAGCTTATATGAGCCGCTTTGGAGCCTTCTAGAGCCATTATGAACAATGTTGGAGCCATTTAGAGCCGAGTTGCTGTTTATTATATTTAAAAACAGTATTGATAATTTCGATCTAAAAATGCCACTTTACAAAAATATCCAGGCTTCGTGTTAATAAATGTAGGAATAAAATGTATCGTTCAATACATTACGACGTGTTATTATAAATTTTGAAATAAAAAATGTCATTTCTCTCTGAGCTCGATACTTAAAAGATAAAAAAAACTTTTTCGATACATATAATTAAAAATGTATTGTTTGATTCGTAAAATATCACTTGAAAAAAGTATAGATACATTGTATGTAATAAACGTAGGATTAAGAATGAATCGTTCGATACTTATGGAAAAGTTGGCCTTTCGAGATCGATTCTTTCCTATGTTTTTTATCCTCAACAGGGTTACTTTTAATAAATTTGTGTAACATCCCTTAATGGACGTAAGTGGAGATATATATGGATGAGACTAGATATAAATATATACCTATATATGTGTGTGTATGTATAAACTGCGTACATTTCGTTTATTATAGAATGAGATTTACTAATGTCTCTGTACATTACTTGCTATATATTACATGTATTTATACCTTCCCCTGGATATATTCCTGACAAATTTATGTCAATTAGATGGTTCTTTGCTCTTTATCCTTTTTTAATAGAAAATAACTTGGGTACCCCCCCCCCCCCTTTATCAGAGATTCTCTCTAGCAGGTTTGTTGCACACAATATCATATAGACAGAAAACTTTGTAAAAACTACTCAGGATGTCGTGAAAACTGATAAAACGGGTAATTCAGGTTGAATCTTGGTTTTGGATTTTTATTGCTGGCTCTCTTATATTTTTCTATATCAGGTTTATAAATAAAATTTTAAAAAAATAAATCTAATTTTTATAATTTTAGTTGAAAAGTTATAAATAGTATTTTTAATTTAATATTAGATGCATTGAAGGTTAGAAATATACTTTTGTATATTTCAGAGTTTTTATAACGATGATCTTAAGCACTGAGTTTTTATATGCTTTTGTTGTTTTAAGTACAGCATAGAATTCTTTGTGCCGCGTGCTAGAGTTAAGTTACAAACTATTCATAATAAAGTTGCATTTATTATCTCAAGAGGGTTGATGGGGTGGTTAAATATTAAGCGTTACCTATGGACTAGCCCCTATATGACTATATTATGCGGGTCACGAGGGGCGGCATGACGATACCAGCATACACTACCAGTATTCGGAGGCAGCAAACTGCCCCCAACCCATAAAACCATCATATTTTGACGTGTTTGTCGAACCACCCCTTAAATAAACTATGAGTATTTATACTGCTAAAATTTCTCATCCCTGAACAATATGCTCCCTGAATCACTATGACGTTTCACACGCTAAGGTTTCTCATGACAGTTGTTATCTACCCCGTAAATAGTGGGTAATACAAAAATAATTTCTGTAAGTTTTTTGGCTTTTAATCAAAGATCAAATTTAGACTATTACTACTGTCCAAAGTATATGTCATCTGAATGACATATACCTTGAACATGGAAATTTAATATATATATATATTTTTTGATGACATTAAGTGTCAAGATTTGAATATTTTGTGAGTTGTTAATTTTACTGTCCATCTGTTAACTGTTCTCTTCAATATACGAAGTTAAAATTGAACCTGTAATATATTTATCATTAATATTCGGAACATTATGGCGACCGCTGAGGAAAAACGATTGAAGAAAACGAGAACTTCGTTGAGAGCAGTATTTTCCAAGGCTGCTAGCAAATTTATTAACTACTTGAAGACAGATATTGAGGAACCTATAACAGAGGATAGGATCCGAAAGAAGAACTGTCAGGTAAATATTTTATTTACGGTAGTTGAAAGGAGATTTGATGAGCTAAAGTTGATGGACGAGGAAATATTAAATCTAATCACCAACAGAGAAGATTCAACTGAGGAAGAGATAGAGGAAGAGATGCAGAAATGTGATGAATATAGAGAGAGGTTGTCCGAGTGTTCGGTACGTAAAGACCTTCATAATAATCACGAGGTGAAGGCTGTAGAGGACAACTCTAAATATGCTATTTCTGTAAATCATAAATGCTCGGGAAATAGGTTAACTCTTCCACCTTTTAAAATAAAACCATTCAGTGGGTACTGTTGGAATGGTTATCGTTCTGGAATTCTTTTAAAAGAATCATTTAGATGAAACACTGAAACCAGAAGAAAATTTTCGTATTTATTGTCATCGCTTGTACAAGATTCGAAGGCATTCAGAGCTGTCGAAAAGTATCCTCTGTCTGCTGAGAACTATCCTAAGGCTGTGGATAGTTTAGAAAAACGTTTTGGCCGTACAGATCTATTAACTGAAGTTTATACCCGAGAAATTTTAAAATTAGTACTTAATCGTACAAATGACGTTTGTTCTTTGTATGACAGTTTAGAAACTCAAATTAACGCGCTCGAGTCTCTTGGTTTGACTTCTGAAGCATTTGCTCCAATGTTTACCCTCTTGTGGAATCGTGTTTGCCTGAACATTTACTACGAGTATGGCAACGGAAGAGGAGTAACACAAACGTAAACGGGAATGAAAATGGATCTCAAAAACATAGTCTTAGCAGGTTAATGGATTTTCTGAGAGTAGAAGTAGAAGCTGAGGAGAGAGTATCAATAGCAACGGCAGGTTTCGGAAAGTTTAACACAAAAGTAGAGAAAGTAAAAAATTCAGCAACCTCATCGGTGACACCAACTCTTCAAGTACCTTCAGCTACTGAATTAGTAAATATTAATAACAGTAGTCTTGGTAACAAAACGTCTAAAAATAGATTTTCATGTCCTTTTTGTGAGAAATCGCATTTGGCGGTTAAATGTTTTAAGGGTAAGAACTTGAGTTTAGACGAAAAACGTAGGTTACTCGATAAGGCTGGGATATGTAAACTTTGTTTGAGGGGTGTTCATAAAGATGATGAGTGTAGGAGTAGGCTTAAGTGTTTTGTATGTTCTAGTAAACATGTAGTATTTATGTGTCCAAAAGCGAAAATAAATAATAAAGATCTGTCAGGGGATAAAAACATTGTTTTTGAAAATAGTTTGTCAAATAATACTTCGAGAAGCGCCTTTTTAAAAACTTTGTTAGTTAAAGTAAGAGGGGTAGGTAAAGAGAAGTTAATGAGAGCTATTATTGATAGTGGATCACAGCGATCTTATGTTAGTAAGGAACTTGCTAGAAGAGATGGGTTATGATAATATGTATCAACAAAAATTGACACATCTTCTTTTCGGTGGTGGAGAAGAGGAAGTGACTCATAACTGCTATAAATTGAGAGTTGGTAATCCTGACAACAGCTATGCATGTAATTTTGATGCTTTAGATCAGGATACGATATGTAAATATGTAGCAGCAGTGGGAGATGGCCCATGGATTGCACAGTTAGAAAAACATAATGTTATTTTAAGAGATCGCAAGGAAGGCCCAATCGATATTTGTATTGGATCTGATATTTGGAAAACTTTTGACAGGTAAAATTATTAATTTAGACTCTGGTTTGACAGCGATCGAAACTTTTCTAGGTTGGACATTGGTTGGCAAGGTTAAAGAATCGACAGATTTTAATTGTCACACTAATACGATGTTAAATAGTGTTGATCCAATTTCTAATCTCTGGGATTTAGAAATATTAGGTATTATGCATCCTATAGAGAAACAAACCAAAGAGGAAGTTAACTTAGCAGTAATGAGTCATTTTAATGAGCATGTGTCAATGATTGAGGATACTTGGGGTAACAGATACGAAGTTGAGCTTCCATGGGTTGAGGGGCACCCCCCATTACCTTCGAACTACGAGATTGCTGTTTCGAGGTTAAAACCTAATATAGATAAATTAAAAGAATCAGGGTAATTCGAAGCGTATCAGCAAGTGTTTGATGAATGGATTAAAGAGGGGGTAATTGAATTAGTTCCCACACCTGGTCAACATAGGGAAGGTCATTACTTGCCGCATAGGGCAGTAATTATGTTAAGTAGTTTGAGTACTCCAGTGAGGCTTGTATTTGATGCCTCAGCGAAAGCTAGGGGTTCGCCTGCACTTAATCAATGTCTACATACCGGTGCTAATTTAATTGAAGATATTTTTAGTCTTATTATAAAATTTAGGTTGTTTCGTATAGGTGTTGTCTCAGATATAAGACGAGCGTTCCTTCAAATTAGTTTGGCAGATAGAGATCGTCTATTTCTTAAAATTTTGATGGGAGTGAAAGAGAACGGGGGTACTAGATCTCGATATGGTTCCTCAGGCTAACCAATTGCGTAGGAGGTACAAGTACCTCAAAAATTTGAGCCTGGCACTACGAAGGCGTTTTAGGTCTGAATACCTAGGAGCATTAAGTAGTCGTAGTAGAGGTAATAATAAAAAGTATCTTCCTCCTGTAGTAGGCGATATTGTGCTCATAGGTAGTGACAAAAAACGTCTTGAATGGCCTTTAGGATGGGTTGAAAAGGTGCAAGAAGTTAAGGATGGTGTAGGAAGAGTGTTACTCTTGAAAACCGCCAATGGGGAGCTTGTTAGAGCTGTACAAGGAGTGTACCCATTGGAGGCCTCAGATTCCTGAACTACACTCGCCTGCACCAACCTTGTTCGGGGCACTATGTCCAAAGTATATGTCATCTGAATGACATATACCTTGAACATGGAAATTTAATATATATATATATTTTTTGATGACATTAAGTGTCAAGATTTGAATATTTTGTGAGTTGTTAATTTACTGTCCATCTGTTAACTGTTTCTTCAATATACGAAGTTAAAATTGAACCTGTAATATATTTATCATTAATATTCGGAACAACTACATTCAACATATCTTTCTTCTTTTCTAAAATGTTCTGACGATTCGACGAGCGCAGCGTGTTGAAGATAAAATAAATAATAAATTTATACAATGATGTGTGTTTTGGTTTAAGAACACAATTATATTTTCAATTTTATATAAAAATTCAGTGGTACAATTTTTCCTAAATCAATTCAGTGTTACAATTTTTCCTAATCTATCAGTATTAGTGACTTACAAATACCTCGATTTAATGAGGGTTAGGTAATTTATTTGTGTTCTTAAGCCAAAAACTGGGAATTTTCACTCTTGTCATATA
Organism: Microvelia longipes; assembly: GCA_018340805.1. Lineage (NCBI taxonomy): Eukaryota > Metazoa > Arthropoda > Insecta > Hemiptera > Veliidae > Microvelia > Microvelia longipes. Next base: position 28,080,720 of record JACMZG010001911.1, read on the forward strand.
CTTTTTGAATGTTAATATATACTTAAGCTTCAATTTAATAGCAATGACCTTTTTTTACACTTTTGGCACTTATTCCCAAGAAAAAAGCGCAAAAACATTGCAGAGGACAAAAGTATTGTATTCATCCTCGTCCCTAGAACCCAAAAAAGTCTATAAAATATACCTTCCAATTTAAATTTTCTTTTTTTCGTAAAAATCAGTGTAGCATGTACGTATACTACACCACTAAAGAATAAATTCCCTTCACACTATTAAGTACTCAGAGTTTCATTAATGGTTCAAAAATTAAGAAGAAGGAAATACTTTTAGTCCACCCTGTGTATAATTTATTTAAAACGAAAACCGACCTGAGGGGCCGACGCTACGTTTTGGCTACGGCTAGAAGGCCTGTACTTTAATTACAAATACTTTTTAAGACATAAATTTAAAAGCATGAAACTTAGTTTCGATTTTAAGATGTACGTAAACTTTTAATTATTTTTCAAATAATAATTGGGAAATGTTTCACCAATCTATAAACCACTGAGTTAAAAAATGTTTTAAAATATGTTTAAATTTGATTTAGAATAAGGTATATAATAAGGCACGTAGGATCAAGTTGATGGATTAAAGCATTTCTTGGTGGATGTTATTGAACGAGTTCGTTGACTCGGATGCTGGTCCGGACCAAGGGCACTAGTAATAATACCTTTACAAATCCAACCTCTACCATCTCAAGAAAATTCTTCAAAAATTAAAGACAAAAGGCTTCCTTGCACCGATTTGTAGCTGTATACCTCTTTAAATAAATAATATTGTTTTTTATGTGTTTATAAAACTGTAACTACGATTGAATAAATAGGATGCTATTGTATTTTTTATACTGCCCGCCGCATCCAATGTATTAGCATATCATCTAGGAAGACCAGCTGAAAAGCTGAACAACAATTATTTACTATCCAAGAGATATGTATATTGGTGTTTTCTTTTTGTTACATCTTTTTTGTAAGTTTAATTATGTTATCGGATAGTAATAAACGTTTATTTATTTATTTATCATCTTTTATGCATCATCTGGAATGTAATCAGCAATGTTTGACAGTAATTCTGTGATACCTTTAAAAGATTACAAGGTGCAAAGAGTGCTAGAAATTGTACAAAGTTTTTTGATAAATTTATTTTGTCATTCAGGCATTAGTTAGGAATTGTTGGAGGGAATAGAAAACTTATATAAGATATTTTGATATCATTGGCTCTGTACGGACTAGCTTACGCTGCTTTATGGCTCATTTACGATGTAAAATCATTTACTTTTACGATTCGAATCCAAACATTATTAGAAACGCCTAACTTGGCTTTCTTCCTAAATTTCATTCAAGTATATTATGCTCGCTGTTCTCTAGTTTGTAAAAATATTGTTCATTTTTGCTTGGTTCGCCGTCAGGAGCCCTTGAATATAATTGCACAGTATCTATATTCCATTCTAACTGTACATCACCTAAGCGTAGAGCGACTCTATATATTTCTTTATACTTCACGTATATAACTTTTATTACCTCCCAATAATATCATAACTAGACACATATAACTTGGATTCTGTAACCAAATATCCTTATACTAATATACTGCGCCTCAGCTCAGCGCTAAACTATCATTTTCTAGGCGGTAGGTAGCAATTAGAAACGCTTTTTCTACAAATCATTTGTGAGGCCTATTTGGGGGATTCCAAATTGGGAGATGCTTGTGATATGGGTTTTAGGTGAATCCTTCGTTAGGTTAGTCTACAAAGGAAATGATTAAAAAAGACTTTACGGTGATTTAAAAAACAATTTTAATAAAGAATATTGCCGGTTTTATAGAACTAAGAGCCAATAACCCGCTTATGATTTTCAAGTATTTTGTGAGTATTTTACCAGCTACGTTTACCATATTGGCTGTATAAATTCGACCGGTGATAACCGTTGAGTATTTGAGTTGGCAACCTCTGGTGGCAAGAGCACAACTGTAAAGTACATTAGAAATACCATTTTCAAGGTGCACAGGATATGATGAACAAATAGCAGAAATAATTCTTAAGTGCGAAATCTTTTGAAATTTACTAGAAGGGAGTTTATTCATAAAAAATAGGGAGAAATTAAGCAACAAGAGCACAATAGGATTCGTATTGAGGGTAGGAAAAGAGATCGTTATGTTGTTTTAACTGCGACTAACGGAAATTTAACAGTAATTCTTGCTACTCGGAAAAGAGGAAGCTTTAAGGATTAAGAGGTGGTTCTGGTGATACCCTTAGAGAAAGAATTAAATACGTTTTTATTGCTTTATTTTTATGGAAGTCAGGTCGTAAGCAATAAAGCCAAAAGCTATAATATGCTAAAAATAGAACAAATTAAATAAAAATGTCTGTCAGCCTAGAAATTACGCGATAATACGCGATAGCATGAAACGGCTAAGTTATCACAGGATTATATTTATTAAAGTTATGTTATATCTACATTCCAAAATATCCTAGCAAACTATTTGCCAGAGTTATTAATTTAGACCTTGAGAGTATATTATATCTATGAGATAGGTCATTAATAATAGAAATGAATTGCTATTACCTTTTAATCAACTTTTAATCCCAGATATAATGATACAAACGTAAGTGAAGAAGGTGGAATCTCATATTCCAAGAGTACTTTAGTCAAAGAATACCACAAATAATACCTAATTTGATATCTATCTTTTCCTTAAAATAATGTGTGTGGTCGAATTCCACTAAAATAGTAAGATTAACCTGAATTACGTTAACTTAGGACTGTTATGAGGAAGAAGTCGGGGAATTCCCTCCCCATCTTCAGTATTTCATAAGCGTAACTGTGCATAATAATTCAGTAAAACACAAGGTTTGAAAAATGGCTGTTACCAATTACCAATGCAATATGGAGTTCTGTAAGTTGAATTTGTAAATTGCTAAGCTCTGATAAAACTTTATTCAAGTAAATTACATAATTTAAGTTTCTTCAAAAATTCGCCTCTTGTTATGTAATGAAGATGTAAATTATTTAAAAATTATTTTGTGAGACAAGTGAGAAGGTCTCACGTGTTATTGACCATGTAGTCATGGTATGATAGTTTATATAATGTTATGTTGAACAGGTTAATTGATGCTGTTTACTCTAGCATGAAGGTTACACCGAACAAGTGCACTTTTAAAGCCACTCCAATGACTCTGTAATATCTATGACTTGTACATTATTCAGTTTTTATATTATTTAAGTCTTTTTCTAAGACTTGAATTCATTTTCTAAACAAAAAATTGCCCATGTATTAGCATAGGGCCAAACCTTTACGAGCTGTTTTTATTATAATTTGTGTATTTAAGTGTTAAATTGTTATAAAATCGACTATTTTACATCGGATAAAAAATGTGTGGTTTTTCTGAAATACGGTAGTGACTGCATTTTGGATTTCTCAGTTTTTGATTTTTTTTAAATATAATTCATTTTTTTAAGCATTGACTGTTTTAAAATTTGAAAGTTGGACATCTATTTCATGGGAGAGAAACAAAATAAGTGAGGTTTACTAGATTTTTCTGAATGAAACACGGTAGTAAATTCTAACTTTTTTTAAACATTTTGGACTCGTTGGTTTTTGATTTCTTTTTTACTTCCTTTTAAAATAATATCAAGGAGTATATTTGTATACTCCTTGATAATATGTTTAAAAAATTTGGTTATGATTCATTTTTCCTAAAGGGTCCTAAAGATGGGGAATGAATGATAGGGTTTAATCTTGTGTATTTAGGAATTAAGAGCCTGGGCCTTCCCTGGATTACATAATCTAACTCCAAAAAACTATACCGTACACTATAGTTACTTCAAAAATTGATCCTAAAAAATTCATTTTAAAATATTATGTTAAGAACTAAAAAATTGTAAAAAAAACGAGTTGCTAAAAAATGTAAAAAAAGACAGATTTTTCTACAGTATTACTTTAAAAAAAAATCAAATAAACCCTACTTGATTTTATTTCTTTTTGATAATAATAGATAATAATAGATTGATAATAATAGATGTCTCTGATAAAAGTTCAATGCTTAAAAAAATGAATTATATTTAAAAAAAAAATATAATAAAAAACTGACGAGTCCAAAATGCAGTCTAAAAAGGTTAGATTTCACTCCGTATTTCTTCAGAAAAATAAAACAACCACACTTGTTTTATTCGATAAAAAAGATCTTTTGATTTTTTATCAATTTAACGCTTAAATACTCTAAATTATATTGAAAAACACCTCACTCGTAAAGATTTGGCCCTAGGCTAATCTTTTTTTTTTGTTCAGAAAATATAGTATGTTATAACGAGCTACATTAGGTTGGGAATAACTATTGTCTAGCTGTCTATTATAGGGTACTTATGATTGTAAAAGTTGAAGAGAAGTAAGATAAATTTGGATTTGAAGTGACAATAATACAGCGTACAACCAATAAAAAAACAATTTTTGGAATAGTACTTTATTTAAAGAAACTATATTCCGGGAGTTGTGTACAAACTTTTCTAAAACACTAATGATCAATTGCAGGGTCGTTGATTAAAATTTTGATGCAATTTAGCACATTTAGCACGTCATGAATCCTACATTTGAAGATAATATGTAATGTTGGTATTGGTGTAGATAAAGAAAATTACACCTGACAAAAGAATTCTCAGATATTCGTGCATGCAAAGCACGAATAATTCAACAAACGCTTTGCTGTCGACAATTATGCGAATAAAAGTCCTGCTTTAGTGTATGTTTCTCTCCATTCTTTGAGTACATCTAAATTTTAACGACAAACTATGTCATTACTGACAATAGAAATATGATTTTAGGGCTCAAATTTAAAGTTTGAAAAAATTCTTATTTTTTTTTGCTCTGTATTATTTAGTACCCAACAACTGTTCTGTCACAGTTTTGGCCTATTATTGGATAATAAAGTTAAGGTGAAATTTATTTTTTGTAGTACAAGATAATATTTTTAAGAAGGAACTATTGGCAGGTGTGGCAGACAGGTGATCCAAGGAAGGACGGTTTCTTTTGTAACTACCTCTTGCTACGTTACTCCCCCATGCTTTGTCTTCCCCGTGAATATCGCCCACCTGTTCCCATCTTACCAACATAAAACTTTTCCTTTGACTACATCAACTAAAATTGTAGCCTTTAGGATGCATCGTTGGTTGTTAAATTTTGTTGTTGTTGTTTTTTTAAAATAATACGTTTATATAAGTATTATGAACTTTATTGTTGTTAATAATATACACATAGATGGTACATGTTTACATCTAACAACATTTGCTCCTAAATGTTGTTCTAAATTGCTCTAAAATCTGGTCACTTTATTGCTTTGATTCTATGGTATTTGGCATAAGTATTCGACAGCTACAAAATAACCAAATACTTTATCTTTAACTATTAAAATTGTTAACGAAACTTTGAATAAGTAGTGACAATAAATAAATCATATTATAAACAATCATGCAAGTTTAACTAATGACTATTCGATTTGCAAATGAACTTAAACTACCTCAATGTTATCTAATAAAAAAGATTGCTTGAAAGAAGTAACTACATATTTTTCATTGTGGGAATATTTTTATTTTGTAGCTCTAAGCAAGGTTATGAGAGGGAGATCCTTGAAAAAATTATAAAAGGTTATTATTGGTGGGGTAGTTCGTGAGCCGCCTTCCTTCTACAGATATAATGAGTTTCGATAAATAATTATAGACCAACAAGTTTTCTCGTTTCTAATCCAAGATTTGGTGTTTTGTAGCTTTGGGTCTACTTATTATTATTTTTTACTTTTGATATTATTCTGAGATGATTTTTGATTTCGTTAAATTAAATTTGAAATCGTGCAAAAGTCATATAAGGTGTACAACGTAATACAGCATTAGATTTACCATCTGTAATTTAGAATTAGATGTTTTTAGCTCATAGTTTTATGCTAATTTTTATGTCCCTTATAACCAATATTCAAGGCTACAAAATCATTGATGCCGCCTCAGATGATCAGAAGTCAATAACAAAACGGTTCAACCTAACCCCTTCCCTTATTTCATAGTATCTGTCCCCCTTATCGTTTTCAAAATATCTAATCTTCTAATTATGTAGCAAAATATCGAATTATTTTATTACTAAGAAATTAGAGTTAACTCTAAAGTTTATATAACTTATAAGTGATTTGATACCTAAAAGTATACTTTTAACTAAATTGTACATCCTCAGAACTACAATTAAAACCTCTGTAATGGACATAGTAAGAAAATAAATTTTAGTTACTTCTATGAATGAATGAATGAATGAATGAATGACTTTTATTTATTCTAAAAAATTACAAAGTTTCAATGAATTAATTTCAGTTTCAAGTCTACTCCATGGCAAGAGCCGTCTGGAGGAGAGTTGCTGACTGTTACAATTTGATAGAAAATAAATAAAAATATAAAAATAAATTAAATATGTTTTTGTTAACTTCCTAGTTTTATTGATTTTTTGCTAAAAGCACCTTTGATCTATGTTGCCAAGATATTTTTGTGTAGTTTGCCAGAGCAGTTAGCCCTTCTTTTGTATTTTGATTTAAAATATTTATAAATTGATTTTTTTTAAATATTCATTATTAAATATTAAATCTAAATTGTGCCAACTCAGGGCATTCTGCCATAAAATGCAGGTTATCTTCTACCTTACCTTGGTCACAGAGATCACAGACATTGCTTATTGCTTCCTTATAAGATTATAGCTAAGCGTCAAGAGACACCCCTAGCTTTAACTATCCAACTACAATCTTGTCTACTGTTATTATGGTTTAGATACCTAGGAATTGGTTTCTCATCTAATAGTTGATGGTAGTAAATATGTATTTTGGCTTGTTTGGCCAGATTTATAGCATCTTGCCTAGCTTCCACTTGAACCTAGCTAACATTTCATTTAGTTTTACTTGAAGTTCCTTCACTTCAAGTGATCCCAAATTTGTTTGCATGTAGTATTTAGTTATTAAATTATCCCATGCTTTACCCCAGTATATATTTTTTTCCAACACCTCCTTTGCCAAAATTTTAGGCAGTCTGTTATCAGGCTTGATAGCGCTTTTAGTATGTAGTTAAAATGTAATTTCAGGTTGTTAATGAAAGCTGGTGCCAGTCCAGTTTCTATGGAGACAACATAGTTGGGAGTATTTCACAGGCAGACACAGAACTCTTTTCACAAAATATCTTATAAGCTTTTCATTTTGTTCAACTTTTTCAAAGCCCCAAGCTTGTGCCCCATATGTAACCATAGGTTCTATGGCGGCCTTGAATACTCTCAATTTTTGATTAAATGGTACTCCATCTAAAGAGAAAAACCTTGTCCATGCACTGCTGATAGCAAATTTTGCAAGGTCAGTCTATTGTTATGGTGCTTTGTAAAGTTAAGATTAATTTAATGTCACCCCTAGATACTTATAGCTTTTCACCACTTCTATTTTCCTGCTTTTAAACCACCATTTTTCATATTTGGCAAGGTGCCCTCCCTTACGGAACACAACTATTTTTGACTTATCTAGATTGACGACCAGATTCCAGGTGTCGCAGTATTTTTCTAATTCTTTTATCATAATTTTTAAAGTATAGGCATCTGGAGCCAAGATTACTAGGTCATCTGCGTATAACAGGATTTTTATGTTCCATTTTTTAATCCATATGCCACCAGTAAGGTAGTCCACTAGTCATTAATAAACAAGGAAAACAAAAGTGGCGAAAGTAAACATCCCTGTCTAAGCCCAGATTTGCATGCAAAACATTTTGTTAATCCACCACCGCACCACACACCTGCCTCTGTATCTGTGAGTAAGCTTTTTAAATGAGATGAGTTTAGTGGAAAGACCCCGCGTTATATAGTTTAAAGAACAATGCCAGTCGATCAATATATAGTCAAAAGCAGATTTTAAGTCAACAAAGAAACAATACTTTTTTCCCTTTTTCATTTGTTTTAAGCTTTATAATGTTTAAAAGATTAAAAATATTATCTACAGTTGAGTATCCAGATCGAAACCCAGCCTGATATTCCACCAAAATATTATTTGTGTTTACCCATTTTTCTAACCTAGCTAATATGACAGATGTATACAACTTTAATATAGTATTTAAAAAGGAAATACCTCTATAGTTACTTACCTCTTTGGGGTCCCCTTTCTTCAGTATTGGAAAAATTATAGCTTTCTTCAAATGTGTAGGTATATTTTCCTTTTCCCACATTAGGTTGAAAAAGTTAGTTATATGCTGAATACAGTTCACAGATGCATGTTGGTAAAATTCATATGGCACTCGGTCTAATCCAGGTGCTTTGTTTGGTTTACTATTTTTAATTGCTAGCTGGACTTCATATATAGTAACTGGTTGGTCTAATTCTTTAATATAATTATAGGGCTCAGCAAAAGAGGTGGGATTAGTAAGAGGTGAGGGGGTCAGCAAGGCTCTAAAATGTTGGTACCATTTGTCTGGGCAAATGTCAGCATTTTTGGTGAGATATTTGCTTTTAAATTTGCCGACAATTTTCCAAAACTCTGCTGACTCCCTCACTTTACTGACTGTTTTGATAAGTGAATCAGAATAATCTTTTTCTTTAAGCTTACAGATATCTTTATAATATCTGTTTGCTTTAAGATAATTTTCTTTATTAGTTTGATTATTTTTCTTTCTAATTTTATTTAGGAACTTAAATGATTTTGCCCTTGCCTTCATACATTCTTTATCATGCCATGGTTCCCGTGAGGCCGGTAAATTAGTAACGTAGCATGCATGAGAATTAATACTTGAATTTTTGCCACCACCATTAGAGTTAGTTTTGATATTAATACCAGTGGTATCGGAGCTATCAAATATTGATTTGATTATTAAATTATTGTAATCAGTAATGTTAGTAGGGATAATTAAATTTTTATTATTCCGAAAATCATGCAACTTATATATATATATGCTTCCTTATTATTTTCATTCCAAGTTAGTTTAGGGAGAAGTGGCGCTGGCTTTGTATAACATTTTTTATCTATGACTGTTGGCTGCATATCGATCTCGAGAGGCATGTGATCCGAAAAAATCTGATTACCTATTCTCATATTATTAATTGTATGTAATATATCGCCTTGGACACAACAAATATCATTAACTGATTGACCCATTGGGCCAATAAAAGTAAGGTGGCCTTCTTTGTCACCTGATATTCTTCCGTTCATTACAATAAAGTTAGAGTCTTCACAGAACTCCAGAAATTTTTTGCCTCTAGAGTTAGTAATTTTATCTCTGGAGTATCTGTGAGGACTCATTGTGCAAGATAAGCCTTCTAAGATTTCACTAGGTATCACCTGCTCCTCACCAATACGGATATTGCAGTCTCCAGCCAGGATATAGTTGGTTTTATCATCGCTGTTTTGGAAAAAGGAAGTTATTTTCTCGAAATCCACATCCCAAGTATTACCATTCAGATACACAGGTATCAGATGGATAGTTTCTTTAGAGTAATGTATATTAATAATATTCAAGTCACCTGCTTCTGTAAGGGAAACCATACTGAGCGGAACACTAGAAGCAATAGCCATACCCCCACTACCTCTGCCGAATTTATTTTTTTTTATAGCATCACACCATTTAAAAGTATAATCACCAAATGCCCGCTCAATATTGTTTACCTTTTCTAACTTGGTGGATATGTGAGTTTCGAGAAGGACAAAAATATCAAATTGTTTTAAATATCTAATAAATGTTCTATCTTTGATTTTTGATTTGAGACCACAGACATTATAAATAATTACCCGTAAGTTTTGACTAGTTATATCTTCTGATATGTTTTTTATAAATTTAGTTTTCTTAATTAATTTAGGTTTTTTTCGTCACTTGCTGAGTCTTGACGGAGCCTGCTTCCATTCACTTTTAAGCTTTTCATATGCTTCTGTGACATCATTTCCAATTATTTTTGATAAAACTGGTAGCCCATTTTGATTTTTCTTTAGTTCTTTATTGAAATATAGTAGATCGTTATCTGAGTTTATGTTAAATTTGTGGTTTTCTACTAGAAGAAAGTCCTGGATTACACTCATTCTTTTTTTATGAGGGTTCATGGCCTTAAGCTCTTTTCTGACAGCTAGGAGAAAATTTCTTTTGCATGTCGTAGCATATGAGAAATCTCTGGTTATTGAAAATTCTGTGCCTTCTAATTTTGGGCCTTGGGATAATATTTTTTCAATATCCTCGTCTCTTGGGATGTGGGCGATGATTCTGGATTTTGTAGTCTGGTTGCCATAATAATGAGCTCTATTGATTATTATGTCTGTAATTGACATTTTTGTTGCGAGGTTTTGCAAGCTTTGTTACTGGGCGAGTTAACACCCTGAAATATCAAATTGTTTCTCCTGCTTATGTCTTCTTTTTTAATACTATCGTCCTTTTGCTTGAAAGAAGTAACTACATATTTTTCATTGTGGGAATATTTTTATTTTGTAGCTCTAAGCAAGGTTATGAGAGGGAGATCCTTGAAAAAATTATAAAAGGTTATTATTGGTGGGGTAGTTCGTGAGCCGCCTTCCTTCTACAGATATAATGAGTTTCGATAAATAATTATAGACCAACAAGTTTTCTCGTTTCTAATCCAAGATTTGGTGTTTTTGTAGCTTTGGGTCTACTTATTATTATTTTTTACTTTTGATATTATTTCTGATGATGATTTTTGATTTCGTTAAATTAAATTTTTGAAATCGTGCAAAAGTCATATAAGGTGTACACGTAATACAGGCATTTAGATTTACCATCTGTAATTTAGAATTTAGATGTTTTTAGCTCATAGTTTTATGCTAATTTTTATGTCCCTTATAACCAATATTCAAGGCTACAAAATCATTGATGCCGCCTCAGATGATCAGAAGTCAATAACAAAACGGTTCAACCTAACCCCTTCCCTTATTTCATAGTATCTGTCCCCCTTATCGTTTTCAAAATATCTAATCTTCTAATTATGTAGCAAAATATCGAATTATTTTATTACTAAGAAATTAGAGTTAACTCTAAAGTTTATATAACTTATAAGTTGATTTGATACCTAAAAGTATACTTTTAACTAAAATTGTACATCCTCAAGAACTACAATTAAAACCTCTGGTAATGGACATAGTAAGAAAATAAATTTTAGTTACTTCTATTATTGTCTTTCAACAAGAGTAACATATCTGGGAGATAAATGACCTGTTTCATTTGATTCTTTTAACGCTATTGTTTTAATTGAAATAGTTAAACTCCTTTTATAATAATTAACAGAATTACTTATACTCAAAGAAAAAAAAAAGTTTTTAACGATAGTTGTTTACAAACAAAGATTTTTTGACGTCTCCTCTCTCTTAAAATCTCTTTTGAGTTCACACCAAGCTGTAAAGGTAAATATACCGTTATATTGTCCGACATGTTTGAATCGTTTTTCTTCTTCTTTTTTATCTTGTGACTTGAATCTATTTCTCCCTGGAGCAGTTGAAGTTCGTGATCTACTCTCAACTCACGATTTTGTTTTGAAAATAAGTTACTTTTATTAAACAAAACTAAACAGAGCTTTATAATCTTGACTTTTTCGTTATTCTTTTCTCTTTAAACAGCTTTCTTGTTTTATATTATTTTTTAGTAAAATTATTATTACATTTTGTCTACTTCCATACGAAAGAAGGACGCTACCATAGTTAAGAAAATTAAAATACATAAAACTTTGCGAAACACAGATGTATTTGAGGACTCTCTTTCTTTATTTAGATTATTTCAAAACAACTCAAGAAACACCTATTTAAAATGAATTTTATCTTTCTGAATATACTAGAGGGGGCATAGCCTATCTTAATACATTGAGAGGCCTGAAACATTTTTAGTGGGGCTCTCAGGGGCTCTGTGTAACCTTATTGAAACCTCCTCCAAGAGGAAGTTATGGTTGTAATTAATCAATTGTTTTCGGCTTCCCGCAGATTGTTTGTGTTGTGATTTGTATTTTAAACATTCTACTATATAATTTAGTGTTTTTTTGTTCTGTTTTTATTTGATGATAGTGATAATCGAATGTGGTCAGGTTACTTTTTCGATGTTTCAAAATTCAACCAATAGGGCCCCTCTAGTAATATATCTCTATGTTTCTGAAGGTAGCGACTGATGCTCTTTAAGTCTTTGTCCCCGATGTACTTGATTTTCTGTGTGTGGGACAAATAAAAATTTTGTAAAATAAATGTGTTATCCACTAAAATATTTAATTCTTATATCTTTTACTTTTCCATGTTTTATGCCTATCAAGGATCTTAAATAAATGGATGACACACTAAGTGATTCGCCATATAAAAAAAGTGGCCCCGCCAAGATCAAAAAAGTTGAGAAGAATCTTTACAACTCATACGTGAAAAACCAATTGCACAAGCATGGTTCAAACAGCTCATGCATATGATCATAACATTAAGTGAGTTCTGAATTTAGGGGCAAACTTACCTACCGATGGGTTTCTATTGTTTTGCTTATAGGAAAGGTTATAAACAAGTAGTAAAAAGTAATATCTTTCATCCTTTTAACTGTTTTATAGTAATTGACTTAATGAGCACCAAATGTAAGTAAATAATGCAAAACATCGAATGACATGCAAGGAGCCTCCTCGAATGAGGAGCAAACTTAGCCTTGTTACATAACCTGCGTTTCGCGCCTTTTTTTACTATAACCATGGGAAGGTAAGTTTGCTACTATTTTCCTATCTTGTACAACGTCCATGGGGTCAAAAAAGTTCCTTAAAACACCATCCCCTTTATTCAAGATTCCTAATGCATTTATGAATAATCTCTTCGTGTTTTTTTCATGAAGCAAACTAAAACCATAGGAAGAATAACAGTTTTATTGTTTCTACTGATAACCGGGTAGAATATACAAAACTGAAGTTATAGTTTGTTTTTGATAGACCTGTATGTCAAGTGCGCTTTACTTTTTGAGGTAACTTTATTTTTTAAATTTATTTCAATCATCCTTTACCATCGTGATCGTTTAGAAAAGCCCGGGGATATGCTCAATGGTATTTGTATCAAAATATTTCGCCAACTAATTTCTAATTAATACTTGGAGCATAGCAGATGCGACTCACCTTAGGTTGTTCCCGCTGGGTGAATATTTCGATTGAACGAAAGGGCCTTAAAACGAAATTATTAATTTTAATGAACTCTGGTAAATATTATAAAAATATTAATCTAATCTACTAATCTGTTATTAGTTGGTTTTTGATCATAATTCAACGCAACTCACCTATTTTAACAATTACGCAACTTAAAAAACTAAAATCTAAACCTCACATGATATATCTAATCCTTGAATTCAAGGTTAGTATTACAAAATAGAGCTTTGATCTATCCATATGAAACTTGTCAATGAATAAAATGTTCCCCTTTAGAAATTAAAATTATATTTTGATAACGCAGGAACGAAATGATAAATGAAATGTAGATTACATTTTAGATGGTAACTGGAGCTTATACTAATAAAATTGACAAGACTTAAGTAATTCAACAGTTCTGTCACCAAAATCCAATGCCATTACCAACGTTTAAACTCCTTGATTACTTTTCTCGCTCAAAGTAATCAAAAAATAATATATATTTTTTTTAAACAAGTTCTTTATTGGCAAAAGTAATACAATATTTATTTTGTGTATACCGGAGCCATATTATATTTATTGATTAGGGTAATTTGTGCCTCTTTATTTTATTTATGTATTTGTTATTTTTGTGGTATAAATTTTGATTATTTTTTGTTTAATAATATTAAACAAATGAAATATACAGTTTGGTTGGATACTCTTTCATCTTAGTACCTGCATTTGTATTTTAAGCTATATCATTTCTACATCGATTTAAGTCAAGTTTTAATGCTTCATTTGCAGTTAGGTAACAAAAGTTATTCCTACCTGAAAGCTTATACACGAACCAACTTAGGTTAAAAAGAAACCTTAACAACATCTTCCCGCCAAAACATTTTTTTTACAACCGCCTACCCAAGAAAGCGACTCTCAACAAAAAACCGGTCTTCAATAGAAAAAAAGATTCCCTCGGTCTGCTAAGGGTTCTTTTTTTGCATCTGGATCCGTAATTTAAGAAATAAAAACTTGGTTTGCCTGACTATCCCTCTATATACCTTCTTTCACATACCATTTTTTTTAAATCAACTGGTGGGGTTGCACAATAGATAAAAATAATTTCAATGCCACCTCAATATTAAATTATGGTACATTATATTATTACTTATAATTGCATAATTATTCTCTTCGAATACATTTTGATCCTGAATATGTATATAATATCAAGGTTCAATCGAAAATAATTGTTAGTTTGTGCGAATAGTGACTAATTTTTAATTAAATGTATCCTCAATGGAGAACACATAAGTCTAGAGTTGAGAATTGATGAGTCATTTATAAAAAGAGATTTAGAAAAATTGATGACAAATAATAAACGAGCCGTAAAGTCATTGTATGAATCAATCCACCGATCATTAATCAACCATGAATCAATTGATTATGACTAATTTAGACGAGCAAAACTTTCAAATCCTACAAATGCATCAGCTTAGAAATCGGATTTCAAAATCAGTTTTTGATTTTTAACTCTACACATTAATATTAAAAAATCTCTGCAAGGCATGGCACAAAGCTTCTATTCTTATTTAATTTAAAAATATTATGTGCCTAATAACAATTTTACTTTCAAAATATTTAATTATAATTGTAAATAAATAGTGAAACAATAAGATCATTTCGTAGGAATGAAATATTGCCATGTCCATAAATATTATGTAATAAGTTGTTCACGCAAACAAGCGATGTATTAATGGAGCATTGCCTTACAAAAGGCATTCTAAATTAAAAATTGCAAACCTTCATGGGGTTGTCAAATGAGTTCTATTCGACCTCTTATCGCCATTTTGATCTACCCTCGCGGGGTTGTTGAATGAATTATGTTCAACAATTTAGGCCATGCCCTAAATAGTTTATATAATTATTACCAACTCTGTTTAAATAAAATCTGTTAACCATAATTTGTACAAATTATGGTCAGTACAAAACAAGTTGTCTGATTGACAACTTTCTAAAGATGCGACAGAGGAACGAAACCCTTTATAATAAAGTAGGTTTTTGTTTAATTTGGGTAAACCGAAACTACTTTTTCCATACTACTTCTAGAAACGTTGCTAAAGGACTTTTAAAATTGGTTCTTGAGTTGTATTGATTAGGGCTGGACAACATAACTCATAAGAGGTACTCCACTAAAATAATGTTAACACGAGGATCCAAGCATACTGCTAGCGCCGACAATAATCCTCCATTCTACTAAGAAATAAATAAAACTTAGATCTAAGTAGGGGATATGTAAAAAAACTTAATGAAATAGGTAAGAGAATTAATGAAAAACAACACAATATCTCGTATAGTGCTTGATATGTTGTATAATATTTAGACAGCCTGATATTGGAACCCCCATGGATTCCAAACAATAAACATCAGGAATCCTCCCCTAAATGTTAAGGAAGGTCCCTAAGTCGATAACAACCGGTACTTCGAAACTCCATGGAACCAATTTTCAAAAATTGGATTATGGAAAAAGTCTTAATTATTTAGTACTGACTTGTCCATACCTTACCTGGTAAAAGTATAAAGCATAGCTATAAACATAGGGTTGAGGTTAGTTTATATAGCTAAGGAATAGTTTGGATAAGTTTGACCTCAAGTTTCAAGTCCCTAAGTTCGTCGAACCCATGGCGTGGGTGGGAAGATCGTGCACCAACATCTTAGTACCATCAATCCCTCTGTATAATCTACTTCTAACTATACAGTACTGCGCAATAAACATCATATTATATCCTTAAATATGGAATAAGACAAAGTATTTCCAACACGATTTTTGGCTTAAAATACTTAGAAGCGCTAATACTCTCTTTAAACATCCACCGCTGCAAAGGTCATACAATGCACTAAAATAATACTGTTTCAAGTTATATTCTATAGTACATACATGAAGAATTTAAGAAGTTTAATAAGTTATGCACTGCTTCGTTCATTTTGGAACCTAAAAGATGCGCTTTGTTAAATAGGTTTAAAAAATCAATTATCAAATAATGTATTTACTTCTGGGTCGTTAACTTTAAAACAGGACGAGCAGCTAGCGCAAAGAATTACAAAGAGATAAGTTTAAGAGCATTTAATTTCGATAAGAATCGCCGTCATAAATATTTAAAATTTGGAATAGCCTCACTCACGCTATTTGAATTCATTTTCATTTTATACTTCACTATTTAGAAGTTTTAAAAAGTATATTACGAACAGTCCATACATATAATTCTCTTAAAAAATGCTAGAATTAAATGTCATAAGGTCTTTAATAAAGAAACTGTGTCACTCGCGAAAGGTACCTGTCAGTGTTGCCTAAAAGAGGAGGGATGGCACAGAAATGGCTGATAAAACTTTTTTTTATTTAGACACCTCAAACGAAAAAAATATGGTTGATTGTCGAAGAAAATAAAATGTTACCACTTTGTTTAGCTCAAAGCGTCAGCTTTAAAGCAAAGAAGCAAAAACTTATTTAGTTTAAATTACTTACTGTGTTATAATATCAAAATATTATAACACAATGAGTTTTTTTAATGAGCTGTAGTAAAATTATTTAAAGACAATATTTGAAAAAAATATGCATCATTTTCCAAGGTATGCACTTTAGCTAAGTTTTTTTTTTAAATAAAAGAAACATAGCATTAAATACGTTAAAGAAGTTAGTTTTATATCAAATTATTTCTATGCTAAGCCTATAATTTTGATAAAAGTTGAATAATTTTTGTTAATATCTGCGAAGGAAAATCTTTAAATTTAAATGTTTCTGCATGTTTTTCTGTTTCTTTAAAGCTCCTTTCATTGACTCTACAATAAATAAACTTTAGAAAATATAAAACAACCATAACTTTTACTCTAAAACAGAATAACTATTGGTAACCCTAATATTGATTAAACAGTTATTTTTAAATGCAATTAATAACTTTATTGTAACTTCTTACATTTTGTGCCCGAGCCTGGCGTTTAGGGCCTAAAGAAGGGCCTGCTATTCAAAATTCTATTTCAACGTTTTTTTTTGGAAATAAAAAGCCAATTTAAAAAGTACATGATGAAATCATGAAAATAAAATAACATGTATTAAAAAAATAGGGTCTTGGCTCAACTTTTTTTCTAGCTACACCGTTGGGCCAAATAAAAAAAAAAATCAAGTACGGGGTTCCTCGGAACTTTTTCTCACCACATCGTTTCCGCAACGCTTATCCTCACTATTCCGGACTAGCTTCGCTCGTCTTCAAAATATGCAAATCACCAAATTTATACTGTAACACGTCTAAGGACTTGCTTCGCTCTTCCTAATACATTCGTTTTATTCCCATCTGTCACCAATCCAGGCACTGACCTCGCTGTTTAACCTTTATGATCCAACAAAAACCATAGATATACTTGCCTTATTAGAAAGAAACTTAGTATACTTGTTTACTTATTACATAAAGGAATACACTTGTGCCAAATTTCAGCTCAATTGGGTTATTTTTCGAATTTAAAAAAACTATACAAGTTCGATATAAATTGAACTAATCCTGATAATTAAATAAAGCGTAGCATATATATTGGTCCAATAAAAGACTTAACGTGTGCCAAATCTCAAACTGATTAATACATATTTCCGCGTTTTAAAAATCTTCCCAATTTTTGCTGGGTCATTATTACTTTGTTAATTACGTTATACAAATTATTTTCCAGAAATTCGCACAATTAGACCTAAAAATTTATTTTGTGCCAAGTTTAAACTCTTTATTATAAATATGCTTGGAGCTACTATGATAAAATACACTTACTCATACATACAGAAAACCTCTTAGGAAGTCTTAAAAAACCAAAAATGGATAACTAAGCTGACATCCCGATTTAGAATTTTTTGCAAACACAATATTTTTCCTATATACCTACGGTATAAATGAGAAAAAGTAAGAACCAGATATTATGATTGTAAAAAAACGGTCTGCTTATGCTAAGCCTCTTACATACATTAATAAATACCATTCAATGTTCTATGGTAAGGATGGTAAAAATAGTATTTGCAAGAATTTTCTCTTGCATCAAAGTTCCTTTAACTTAGCTCTGTCTTTAATAATTGTCTATGTAATTTTCCACAATTACACAAATAATGTAAATAGTCTAGAAAATGAAGGACTATTTCCAATGCAAAGTTGTCGGGTAGAAAGCTGGAAGGACTATTGTTCTTAGAGATTAGAGATCGTGAGAGCCTGCAGGGGTCTTCAACTTCTCAGCATTTATAATCCTTCCACCATTGTCTTTTTCTAATCTTAAGAAATTATCTCACTCCCTCCCACATAAACCTATTATTTCTTCTTCTATGGACGTTAAAGAACATTAGTGGAACTTCTATATCAGGGTCTTGATGGACAGCTTAAGTTGCAACTCGGGGATCAATGAAGGTCAAGCTTAGTAAATAGAATACTTCTATGATCCAACAAATTTTGTTCGGTCAACAATTTATCAGGGGCAAATAAATAAAAGTTAATAAGTAATATAATTAGATACAATAGATTTTGAATTAAAAAACCAGTCAAAATTTCCAATCCCATTTTCCTTTCTTGAAATTGCAATTTTCATGTAGCAATATTGTAATATCTTTTAGGCTTAGACAATATCCTTATAAATTTATTTAATTTCGAATTAAAAAAAAGTGAATCAAATGAAATGAAGAAAAATTACTCAATGCCTAGTAACGTAGCCTACTTATCACAACTTTTTAAACTTAATTTTTCGCTTAAATTTGGTGAAAGCTTATTGGTTTTGATATAAAAACAGCGTTAAATTGTGTTAAGATGTAAAGAGCCATTCTAATGGCCATAAAAGAGAGGTTCTAGATAGAAATTATCGTTGGATTTAAGCTTGAATCAATTTTTAAAAAGAAATAAAAGTATCAGTTGTATTCTTGCTTAATTAAAGCTATTATAGCAAGTTATTTCTTGCCATTAACACCTAAATTATATTCAGGCTTGAACAAAGCCTCTGTGCTGATTGCTATGAAGGTTTATGACTTATATGCTTACATTTTTTAAGATAAAGACATATAATACACTTCTGTAATCTAACAAGAAAACCACTGCGGGGTTTGTAAAACTTATATCCCACTTTCAAATAAAGAACCTTAGGAAGAATATAACCACTATTGGAAGCTCTCTTACAACACTCAGAAAGCATTTTGCTGTTCTGATCCATTTTAATTCTCCTCATTTTCTTATTCTAGATAAGGAATTTTTTGTGGAATATAATTTTAATAATTTTTAGGATTATAAGCCGTAGATTTAGCGAGCGATAAGTTTTATTTTTAACACTTTAAACTGTTTCATAGTTGATTTAATAAAAACAATTGTTTGTAAATTATTATCAAGATATCATTGAAATAGGTGAACCTGTATCTATCCAAAATAAGGGGTTAAATATTTAAGTTATGTAAATAAATAACAGAATTACTTAAGTTTTTTTTGGTTAAGTGGTTTTTATGAAAGGGGGACTCAAGAATACTGGGTGGTACATTTCAAATGGATTACCCTATTGTATATAGCGATATAATTGGTTTCTACCTCCACTAAATTGATCACTGGAAGTTTAAATACCTAAGAATTATTTGTTTGATAGTCGTCTGGCGTCTGGCATTTATGCTATTCTGATTATCTAAATGTGTTTTTTACGGTAACTTTAAGAAGATAAATTAAAGCATACCATTATATGGATTATTTCTGAAACAAAATCCTGCACAATTTGATATCAAAATCGCTGAATTGCGGGAATTTTTTCCATGCAATTAATTTAAAGTGATTCTGGTGTACCTGTAAACTTATTTTTAATCATACAAGGGTAATCGTACTTATGTATGCTAAACGATAGCTCGTGGAAAAATTACCATAACATAATCATACTAGTATCATATTGTATGGGATACGACACATATTTTGAAATAATTAATATAAAAATATATGCTCGAATTTAAATTTTTAAAGTTACCGTAGATAAACATATTTTCTTAATGAGATTACCATACATGTCAGACGATTACCAAACAAATAATTGGGTATTTAAACTCCCAGTGGTCAATTTAGGGGGGGGGGGGTAGATATTAATTTTATCGCGATAGCTCTACATGAACCTGAGTTAATCAAGGTGGTGTATTTAAAATGTACCACCCAGTATACACATATTGTTAAAATTATATACAGTCATCGTGTCCTTATAGGGACACGATCTATAGACATTTCTATGACACACTATAACTTTCGAATGCTTTTACGGATCTAAATAAAACTTAGGACAAATGTACGTCATTAACCAGCGATAATGACTGTAAAAATTCACAAATCTTAAAAACATTTACTGATCTAGATGAAAGTTAATTCATATTCTATTTAAATATATTAATTAATCTTGATTTTTTTTTTATGGACATAACTTTATTTAAACAAATCACGTTTTTCGACTAATGCATTTGGAAATTCGGTAATATTGTGGCAATGCAGGACAATAGGCTGCGAAGACCGTTTGTTTTATATGAATTATCTGCTATTCGAAAATACGTTATTTAATGCGAACTGGCATTAAAATATTTCGAATATTTACTTTGTCTTCCGAGTTACTTCTACATCAGGGCAGTCACTAGATTGAAGATTTAGGTCTTCCGGTGGTGACCGCGTTAATGTAGCGATTGAAGAATCCGACGTTTCGCTTCCACTGTGGGAGGCATCTTCAGGGATATAGGACATTATAGATAGATAATGTCCTATTCTATCCATAATGTTCTATATCCCTGAAGATGCCTCCCACAGTGGAAGCGAAACGTCGGATTCTTCATCTACATTAACGCGGTCACCACCGGAAGGCCTAAATCTTCATGACAATAACCACGGAAGCCTACGCAGTTTATAATCACTAGATTGTTCCTCAATCAAGCCAATAAAATTGTGATAACTAATATACTTGTAGCAATCATATTTCCTATGGTAATATTTTATAATTTTTAAGAAAGAAAATCCCAATGACATAAGTATACAACCGGAAAGTTTTTACTCGAAGTAATAAATTAAGGATTAAAATTAGTATGATTTAAAAAGAATAGAATTACATAAACAGAAGCTGAATAATATGATGTGACCGTTATCACAGACAGAATGATTTTATCATAATCTAACAGAAAAATAAATATTAATAAATGTCAATGAACTTTTGGTCCATATCTGTGCGGTCTAAAAATTCATATAAATTATTAATTTTTATAAGCGTACTGCAGATTATAATTATAGGATTATCAACTTTATTTCAGTAGCAAATTATTTTTTTTTTATATTTTAAGTGAGTCATAAAAATAATGGGTGTTCCATCACTGCCTTTTTCCCCCAGAGATGAGATAGACCTGCTTCAGTTCAAGGTGTATTTAGATTACCGGTCCTACCGAGAATCAATCACAAAAAGACGACCCCTAATTTTACTACACATAGGATATCAAGACAACAAATAAATTGAGAGAATGGACAAATGGTGTCTCCATGGGGGTGGTAGATTCTATACCTCAACCAACTGCCCACATCATATTTTCATCATCATTTTAGGCCGATGTATAAGTTTAAAAGCTCTTTGCAAAAATTCATTTTTCAAGATGAAATTTTGAAAATAATTTAAAAATGAAATAAGCCTAAAAATGATAGGCCTGGTGGTGAATGCTTAGTTTTTGAATTTTCAGATTAACAATAACAGAAAAGTAATAAGTACAGTGTTTCTTACAATAACCGTATATTGTGCATTGTAACTAACAATAAAAATGCTGCTGTTTTAAACTTTTAAAAATTCGCTGAAGACAGGTCTACCTTTTATGGAAATGTTATCCTTAAATGGGGGTTAGTGTTTTAAACATTTTCAAACAAAGAGTCAAATAGAAATATGCATTGAATAATATCAAGAGGACGGTGAACTCGAGATTTAAATGAACCTAGTTTTTTGTTCGATTGTTTCAATAGAAGTAAACTGTCAATTAAGATAAAGAAAATGCAAGATTTATGTTGTTTAAGATAGTCAAGTTGGTTCAGTCACTTAGTAGAATTTAATACTACAAATAAATACTACTACATACTTCTGAATAAAGTTTTGGAATTTCTTTAGTTCATTGTTTGTATACAGTTCTGGTAAAAGATCAGATGAAATAAAAATTCGTTATATGCCTGTTTAGTTGTTCTTATAATATAGAAGGCATTAGTTGTATTATTTTAATATGTGCGTAGGCTAGCTCAGTTTTGTAGATGTGAAGCATTGTGTTTTCGTCTATGATATCCTACATCCCTAAAGATGTCTCCCACAGTGGAAGCGAAACGTCGGATTCTTTATCTACATTGACGCGGCCACCACCGGAAACCTAAATCCAAAATTATAATTTTAGTTAAACACTTGTTGTTAAAGTATAGTCTCTTAAAGGTGGGGGGTAGTGTGGGGTAATTATCCCCCCAGGATCCAAGAAAACAGAGGAAAAAAGAAAGGGAAGGAAAAAGAGGAGTAAAAGTATCGCTTTTAGTGAGGAATAAAATACGAAATAGAAAGGAAAAATAAGGTTTAGACCAAAATAAAGCCAAGTGAGCCAAAAGAATTATAATTTCCAATTCGTGAAATGCACAATAAGAGCTACAACATGTGTATAAAGCTGGAAGCTTTTATACACTCTTTAAAAGAGCAGTGTGTAATTAAAAAAATAGCACAAGGAAAAAATATATAGGGCCCGAAGAAAATTTAAAAGTGCTGATTTAGATCAGCACTTTAAAATTTTTCTTATTTTTGGGCTCTAAAATCAGCACCGCTAAAAATCGTAACCCGCAAATAGGTATGTTTCATTACTAATGCGTCCTAATTTATAAAAATCTTTATGTAGTGAATAAAGATTAATAAACAAGATATGTTTTCCTAGTGTTAAACTCATACCCGTACTTAATTTAATAATTTATAACTAAATTTATAGTTCAGTACTTAATTTTTGTAAAATTTGCCGCTTGAATTCAAATTACTAAAACTGCTTAGTATTTCTACTCATAAAAACTTTTAGTAACCAGATACATAAACACTACATTTAGACCAGGCCTGGGCAGATCTATCTTGAAATATAACTGAAAACATATTTTGCTAGAATACTAGGTGTAAAAATATTTTTAAAAAGTATTCCTATGAAATAAAAATCTAAGGGATTATATTTTATCAGCTCCTTTTCGGCATTTCACAGAAGGCAAAATAGCTTATCTTTTTATCTTATTATTGTGAAAATAAAAATTCGCTAAAATAATTAAAATTTGCCAAATCCGACAATGAGAATTGATATGAAAGGCGGCTGCTCTTTATGTAATTGTTTCTTATCTTACTAGTTTTTGTTTCTCCAAACTTTAAAGTTAAAGTAGCAATCCATTATTTCCTTATCTCTTCATAATAATTTTGAATTAAATAATTTATTTGCTTATATACCTACTATCTTTTTTTAATTTTTTTCATTGATTTTATTTTTTTCTAAACATTTTAATTTTGCCTGAGGGCCACATAAAAATGCTCCGCAAGCCGTAGTTTGCCCATGCCTGCTTTAGACTAGTCAACCTTAAGAATGCTACATGCATTCTAATGTAACATGCTACATTATGCTTATGTTACACACCTTAAAAAAGAGAACGGGTCTGCATGAGGTGGGACAATTTTCTAAATAATATCATAATATACCCGATTTTTAACTTCTAATGTTAAAAAGAACACCCAAACTAATAAATTTATGAGGTATAAAACTAATAGGACAACATTCATTACTATAAAAGAGGCAATACAACACACTATTCACGAAAGCCCCTAAACCTGACAATGTTCTTAACCTGAGAATTAGGCTACATTAATCAGTAAAGAGATAGTACAACTCTAATTTGACCCCCTCTGGCTCAGTTTAATTATATAATAAAAATGCTATATATTGTTCTCTAATGGGGCTCTACTTAGAAATGAAGTGCTAAACTTAGACAGAGACTAACTATGAAAAGCTGGTCCAATTTCATTTTTGTGTTCCTTGGGGATATCGCATCGCTGGCCCATAAGGGCTCATAGTAACGCCTCTGCATACAATGTTGAACATGTAATTTTTGTAAATTATTGTGCATATCAACTCATTAGTAATTTCGGTGTCCTCGTATTGGTAAACTATTCTTTAGTTTCAGTGTTTATATTTGAGCTAGTTGTAAGATTGTGCAGTACATTCGTGTGAACTCTTCCACTCATCATGTAAGATGAGTGGAAGAGTTCATAGGAGAAAAAATATGTCCTATATGTAAATAGGACATATTTTTTCTCCAATGCTTAAAAGTGTAATAGGGAATTAGAACTCAAGTATTTTTGTAATATTATTGATTTTTTCATCTATTTTATAAAATACGTATATAATTACGGCAAATGTTTAATTGCTAGGTAATTTCTATTTCATTTAATTAAAATATACCCAAGGAAAATACTTGCAGAATAATAATTATGAAATCATAATACGTCTTAAACTATGAGAAAAATGTTACTTAAAATTAACTACAGAGTTATAAATCGATACTGAAATAAGTATAATTACATAGCGTGGGAAGTATGTGCTTAATGTTTAACTTACAATCAAAGTCATCTATAGGATTCTAGAAAGCTGTTTGTTATTCAAGGATCACAACTTTCATGTTGTCTTACTTTTCATAAAAATAAAATAGGTGTCAAGAAAATAATTTATTGATATAGCAAGAGTAGAAATACATAGACAAAGGCAACAATATTTTTTGTAAAGACTGCCAAAATTGCTTGAGCTTATAATTTGATTCACTTTTTTCAACAAAAGAGATTTTACTATTTTTTTTAGCATGTGCAGAAGCGTGCTCAAAACTAGCCCGACGAATGGAATCTGTCACTTTACGTGGCTCTATACCATTCACGAGTAAATCTTAAAGTCTTAACTTGTGATAATCAAATAGTTCAAGGCAATATTAATTCCAAATAATTTACTTTGTTTACTTGTACTTCTGGTAGATGATGCCAAAAAGAAGAAAACAGTAACTAAAATGAAACCATCTGCTAGTTGTTAAAAAGAAAACAATACATAAAAGTTACGAACTATAAAATAAACGTTGTTAAGTGATTCATAAGTTAGGTATTGAAAGGAATTTCTCTTGTTAAGTTATGCGTAAACTTTTGCTTACTCTATCTACCTGCTTACTGCTTAATATTTACTTACAACATTTATTAAAGAATAATGCAAAATAGAAGATTATGGAATTCCAATGTAAAGCGTGATTTTATTGCTGCATGACATCAAGACAAATACTAAAATAAAATAACTTTAGAGCACATACACTCTTATTATGAAGTGAACTATGTGGGCAAGGATTGGTAAAAAAGAATAGTGTAAAGGAAAATAATGTCTGTAAATTATTTATTCCCCTAAAAGCAAAAAAAATTAATTGACAGTATCTTATAAAAGTTCTACTTTACAGTTGCCTTTAGTAAAAGTTTTTACTTTTCCTCATTTATACCGCAAGTAAATAGGAAAAGTATTTATTTGCGAAAAATCAGGGATTTCATCAGTTTTAGGTTTTTTAAACCTCGTAAAAGATTTTCATAAAGTTGTCTGTATGTGTGTGTGTCTATTGTCATAGTAGCTCCAACCTTACTCTTGGTAAATATGCTCCAATATACTTACTGGCATATTTATGATATAGGGTTGAAACTTGGTACAAAATCAATCTTTAGGTCTAGTTGTGTCATACGGAAAATATTTTTATGACGTTATTAACCCTCAATATTGGCCTAGCAAAAATGTCTAAAAATCATTAAATGTTAAATAATGATTCGATCGATTTAAGATTTAGTCCACATGTAGTCTTGCATAACAACAACTAATGTGCCAAATTTCATTTCATTATCAGCATTAGTTTAATTTTTATTTAATTATTAAAAATTCCCCTCATCTCAAAACAGAGATGAGGGGAGCATTCTTTATTCAATTTAGTTGATATTAAGTCTAGACCAGGGCCTTTGTTACAGCCAAGAGAATTAATGCGTTTCTGTACATCATCAAGATTAATACAAACTGACGAGATAGAATTAGGCTTTAATAAATGAGGTGATTTCTATATCCTGAGCTCGAGCGAAGTGAGTCGAAGTAGTGAGCGTAACAAATCTGATGTGGTAAGGTAAAGTTCCCGATTATTTAATCAAATGTGCTCTAAATTTTAAATTTTAACTTTTATTGGTAATAAAGTAGTTTGGAGAAGAAAAAGGTACTTGGTAGTTTTGAAATTAATAAGACGTTAATGTATGGTGACTGAATAAGAATAATGGTTGCAGTATTCATTCATACGTTCCCACACAAATTAAAAATATATTTTTTTTAAGAAATGCATTTAGGTAAATATCTGTTTACTTGTAGCAAAGTAAAACCTTGTAAGTTTGAATACGAATAGCCTTATAAACGCTGAGTGAATACTAAGGCAAGAGACTACGACTTGTAACTAGCTTTTACTTCAAACTCAACTACAAATCAACTCATTAGAGTTCTATGACTGTCGTTTCCCAGACTTAGGTGTACTTACTAAGAACTTAGATAACTGTAAACTTGATTTTACTTAATTTTAATTTTACTATTTTACATAGCTTAAGAACTAGCATTTAGGTTTCTACGGTATGAGAATTTTTTCATAATGAACATATTTTTTTGCATACAATATGTTCCCAGTAGCGACATTAGAGTCCACTTCTAGAGGAGGACAATTTTTTATAATCTCATAAATAATGTTTGCGAGGGGGGAGTAGTTTTCTTTAAGAGCGCATGCTCCACTATTGTAATACATGCGATATGCGCTATAAAAACAGTTTCATTGTGTTATCAGTATTAGTTATGGTCAAACAAAATAATCTCATTAATTGACATAATATAAACATATCAGGTTTTTTCTCTATAATACAACACACGGCTAAAATCAGTTGACAGCGTAGGAATATAATGTGAGGGAGGATAGTCCTGGATGTTTCAAATCCAGGACTTGAAAACCACCCCCTCAATTTCAAATCAGGTCAATCTTCTTGGTTCCTCCACACTATTTTCCCGCGCTGTCCACTGATTTTAGCCGTGTGTCGTACAATAAAACATTTGAAAATTCGCTTATATCGTTGCAGTATGCCACTTATATAAACCCGTATTGTGACGAACTGATAAAGTATAACAACCATGTGACCGCAAAGCGGCCACAGAGAGGCGTGGGGGCCGCGAAGTAGCCCTCTGCACCGACGCCGTGCAGCGGTAAAGAGGCTGAAGGCCTCTTTTTTAAATAAAAGAGTATAATTTGACATTAACATAGATAAGCAATATAAAAATATATGGTTCACTCCCAAGTATTTTAGAAACACTCCATTGACAAGTTTGTGTTTATGATTTAAGTTGAGGGCCTCACCACTAGAGCGCTAGTAGTAAGATCCTATTTGCTCTATTCTCTATAGATTGTGCTTTAGTATTTTTTTATACAAACAGTTGCCATTTCTTAATAAAATTCGCGATGTATTTTTGTTTTCTAAAACTTTTCTAAAACCCCATCACGCGGAACAGCACCGACGTTTTCTTAAATATAACAAATTTTTAGAGCTTAATTTTGATCATCCATCGTCTTCCTAACATCTTAGCGTTGAATAGCGGATGAAAGAACTTGATTACTTTTAACTGCTCGTTGTTCGATTAATAAAAATATCTGACAGTTTTTAGAGTGTATGACTAGATATAGATATTAAGAGGCTCGATCCGCTCGCTAATTTTTTACTTATGTAAAAAATAAGTATACTAACTTTCGTTTCAATACGGCAAGTATATCCATGGTTTTTGTAAGATGATAAGAGTTGAGCAGCATCAACAAGGTCGGAAGACTTGTTGCAGTATAAATTTGGCGACTTTTATATATTTTGAGGACAAAGCGAGTTACATCTAACTCGCTTTGGAAGAAAGGATGAGCGTAGCAAATCCAATGTGATTTGGAAAAGTTCCGAGGTACCCCGTACCCGATTTTTCAAAATTGATCTGACCTCTCTCCTAAACCTTTCCAATTGTTTTTTTTATCTCATATCGATTCATCTCAGAAGAGTGACTTGCAGGACTTTGATAAAAGTTTGGTCCCACACTTGACAAAACTTACGTCTTAAAGAACTGATTTTTGTCGAGGATCTTGAGCACATTATTATGCACTGTCCTCGCTATTCAGTGTGGCGCACTGCACTATTTAACGAGTTGCATGCTACCAAATGTGTAGCTCAGCCGTTTAACTATAAGTCACTAATTGCTACAAAATCTATACCTTTTTGCTTTTAAGCAAAAAATAAAAATTTAGCTTCATTATAATATAAAAAAAATAAAACAATAAATAAATAAACAATATCCATACTATCATTTAATAATTAAAATTCAATAAAATAATTGGAAATAATAAAATATTTATGAAGGGTTCAAACATAAACACCAAGAAGAAATAACAAAATTTTTGAGCAAGTATAAATAAATTATATATTATATGGCTGTATGCATAGAGATATATACAAGAGGGGGCATAGCCTATCTTAATACATTGAGAGGCCTGAAACATTTTTTAGTGGGGCTCTCAGGGGCTCTGTGTAACCTCATTGAAACCTCCTCCAAGAGGGAGTTAAGGATATAATTAATCAATTGTTTTCGGCTTCCCGCAGATTGTTTGTGTTGTGATTTGTATTTTAAACATTCTACTATATAATTTACTGTTTTTTTGTTCCGTTTATTTGATGATAATGAAATGTGGTCAGGTTACTTTTTCGATGTTTCAAAATTTAACCAATAGGGCCCCTCCAGTAATATATGTCTATGGCTGTATGGTCCAAGTCAACCAATGCCAAAAAAAAAAAAAAAACTGATTTCATGTATCAAGAAAAGCCTTTATTTGTTCTTTCGGACCCATATGTTTTTGTAGGTCCCAAATTAATTACAAAAAGCACCATGAGCTAAAAGCTACATTCCAATCGAAATGTGAAGACTTTTTTTTATTTTAATCTGTTTGGTTCGGTCAGTACATGTTGTAGAATTTATAGTTAGAAACAGAGACTGGCCTAGTTGTTAGTTTATCCTATGTAACGGTACTCTACCTGGGTAATGATTTGACCCGACCTGACCTCTTCCATACAGTTCCCTGGCTACATCTAACGGTACTTTCCAATACTAACTTTTAGCGTTGGTCTTTTTTACTACTAAGTTTTTTTCTTTAGCTCAAATTATAATGAATTTTGAATTCATAAGGGGTACAGCTCCAGATTAAGCATACATAATCGAAAGAATAACTCAAATGCATTATATTAATTGATGGCCATAGTGTGGGCAAAATCGATACCTCAAGTATTGTCCAAACATTTTTGTTTGCGATTCTGTGACATAAAAATTCAAAATAGATAGTTGATCATCGTTTACTTTCTAATTGTAATATATAATTTTTCTTTAAGTAAGAATTGTAAATGTACGTATTATCGAAAATGTATTCACATACTGTTGCTACTGTACTCCAACAAATCAAACTGCCAAAAATGAGAGGAAATAACCATTTTCTATATAATTGTTTTTTGTAGGTTTTGTGTGAGAGATAATAACTAAAAGGTGAATCCCGCCTACGTCAAGGTTTAACAGGTGGTCGGAATAATGGAGTTCTGACTCTAGGAATGTACCGGGTACAGGTACATCTCAGGTAAAGCTAAAAACCTTTCCTAATTTGTTCTATACTATTTTATCTCACTCATACAAAATGTATTTAACTATCAATGGCTATTGTTTAAAACAATAAAACCCTTTACGAATTTCATGAAGAAAATAATTCGTCACAATACTAATAATTATAAATCAAATAACAAACTGCGATGTTAAGAAAATGTAAGATAATGAGCAATGCACGATGGTGAAGTGATAGTAAGAGCAATGCACGATGGTGAAGGTAAAGTGATAGTAAGAACAATGCACGATGGTGAAGTGATAGTAAGAAAATGCACGATGGTGAAGTGATAGTAAGAGCAATGCACAAGGGTGAAGTGATAGTAAGAACAATGCACGATGGTGAAGTGATAGTAAGAACAATGCACGATGGTGAAGTGATAGTAAGAGCAATGTACGAGATGGTGAAGTGATAGTAAGAGCAATGCAATTTATGGAGGATAATGGTAAGTTATGAAAAAGAAAGATTGACAAATATTCACTAAGAAAAAAAAAGCTGATATACATTAAAACATTCTGGCGCGGTGGTCCATTTGGAATGCGTGTTTCCGTGCTTAAAAATCTATGTCTTGCATGAGGTTTCGGTTAATGCTTCATACCTTGAACACTTACTCAATTATCAAGCATTACCCGTAACTCATTTTTTGTATTTTTCAAAAGAATGCCCATAATTACCCTATTGGCTATAAAAAAATATGCCACTAAAATTGGCATTTCCTTTGAAAAATTTAGAAAAAATGAGTTACAAGTAATGCTTGATAATTATTTGAAGTTGATAAGTAACTGTTCAAGTTTTGAAGCATTAACCGGAACCTGATGTAACAAATAGATTTTTAAGCACGGAAACACGCATTTCAAAGGAATTTCGCCCGGTATGCGGATCACCGCGCGAAAAATTATAACCATGAATTTGAATGATTTTTTGAAAAATTTTCTGATTCAGCAGACCTGGTTAATGGTGTCATAATAACCTGGTTTTCAATTGGGTTCGTCAATTATTGATTTTTGTACCTAGGTTGATTTAAAAATATTAATTCTGGGTAATGCTAAGATACTAATAAGTATTGCTTAAATTATAAATAACAATATAAGGGAATTCGCTCAGGTGACTAAAAATTTAATGCTCACAGGGTTTTTTTTTATCTAATTCTTGGAATTTCATGTTCCATGTACTTTCCTCAATGTTAGGATTGCTGAAGGCAATAAACCCGGGATTTGTCTAGATTCTACCTACTAAGATTTAGTCTAGACGGTAGAGTATCAGGTATCATCTTGAACAGGTAAAAAGATTATACAGGTATCTAGCATATCTTCCTTTACTTTAACTTGACTCTAATCTAAGTTCAATGTTGGGGACGTGACCCTTTAATTACAGTAAGGGCTGCACAGCCTTAACACTGACCAACAAAGAGAACATGAATGATTGGAAATAAAAATCTCGGCTCACATGAGAGAAAAATGGGTTTAAAATATATTTTAGCAAATTTTTTATTATGAAAGTTATGCTTACTAGATTGTTCAGATGACGAAAGTTGAGAGAGGGACTGGGGGGTAAATATTAAAATTAATGATAACATAAGAAGTAAATAAGGATTTGACCGATATTGATATTGATATTTGAAGATTGATATAGACCGATAAAGAATCACAAATCAGCAAATGCAAACCTATGTTTTTCTGTACTTAACAATTATTGCCTATTGCCTTGGTGGGAAAGAGGACATCCTTCTCACTCTTTTAATAATTTTACCTAACTTAAATGATCCCAGGAACTACCCCTGTAAAATTTATAAATAGACTAGTTATGCAATTCATAAATGTATTGCCGATTAGTATAATGCTTATTTTCAAAGAAAGACATTTTTGTTAAGTTCTTATAATTTAATTTGATGTATTTTTAGTTACGTTATTAGCGTAAGTTTAGAACACCGATTAACATCGGAGATTTTAGATCAGTTCCTATATCATTATTCGATATCGAAACGGAGCAACAATATATGTACAGGTGTTTGTCCGTCATAGTCAACTTCATTTTCATTTATACATATTTTATGCCATTATGTTAATATAAGTTATTTAAATTATACTTAAAAATATTCTATCTACTGTACAAACTATTATCTGTACTATAATACTGTACTCCTTGCTTTTATCTAATATTCTTGACTAATATAACCACACACTCAGGCTTTGCCTTGTTGGTTATAGTTTTATACTTATCCACGCTGTTGTTTGTTCCCATGATTTATTGAAGTTCAGAAAAATATTGAAGAGAAACATTATATTAGTTACGTGTAATAGGGTCTGACCCAAGGCGTCATCAGTGACATTTAATAGCATTTTATTATCAATTATCATGTTTGTAAGCGAATAACTGTCGATATTAGATGCAAAACGTAATGAAGTCTGCCAGTTTACAACAAGTAAAATAAACTATATTATTTTTCACTATTTGGTTGCAACCTGAAAGAGGGAACCATTTGTAAGAAGGTAAGTTTGCCTCTAAATTTACGATCAGCCCAGTTAATGTAATGTAATTATTGTAAGCATGGGCACAGTTTGTTTTTGGCAAATGTTTTGTGATAGATTCTTCTCTATTTTTTATCCTCAACGGGGTCATTTATTTTTGTGGCAAATCGACTTTGCGCATTATACTCTTTATTCAAGATTCTTGACTCAGGCTTGATCAAGGGGACTTTAGTTCTATAAAAAGTTTTGAACAATTTATTCATTTTAATAATAATAATCCCCTTGATCAAGCCTGAGATGGAGTTCTATAAACTTTCCAGTGCTACAAAGAACAAACTATTAGATTCTTGACTTTTACCGGATACTGATACCGGAATTGAAGACTAGATTTTAATCAAGGATTATAGTATACCTCTAATGCTATACTCCTGGTTCTAAATGTTTTCCTCATTTAGTTTATCGGCTAATTGCTAGCCAAGCCGTCGACACCAATGGAAGTAGTACTGTTAGGTGAAAAAAATGAAGGTGTAATAATTACTCCAAGTAGCACCTCAAGATAATAGTTCTTAAAATCTTTACTTAAAAACAGCAAGCACAGTGAGGATTATTAAATTATGTAAAAAAAAAAATAGAAATCAAGAAGAAGAAAAAGAACCCACGTTGTTTATATTTTGATACCTAGTTTGATAAGACAGGAGCTAGGTGACATTTGAGTAAGGATTTGTTGAGATTCTTTTGATATTTTTCTTGTTATACTTTATGGTAAATTGGAGTTAAAGTATTAATTATTCCTCTTTGTAAATTTGTTTATATCTTGTTTCTCAGGAAGCTTGTAAGTGTGTCTTCCAGTTTTCAACTTACATTTTATTCAATGGAAGCATCCATATTTTATGCATTTATTTTATTAAATCTAAAGTAATGTAAAAATGAGGGGTTGGTGGTTGAGACAGTGTTCCGACTCCTACCCTTTTCCCTTTGAGTGAGATAAACTAGGTTTCAATCAAGGGGACTCTAGATCTAACACTATGCCGCTAGTCAGCACCACTAATTATATAACATCCCGCTTTGTTGATTTTTGCTGTTGCTAAGCAACTGTCAACAAAGAACGCCATTTTTAAATTTTTCAAAGTTTTCTCTTTAATATAAATTTTATATGTAAAAAGGCCACTTGAACCGATTGTTATAGCTGGTGAAAATTGGCAGGATATGTGGCACTACAATGCAGATATTCAGAGAAATAAAAGTGACAGATAGTACGTTCACACACACTCTAGATCCGCGGATCGTATAGAATACGTATACAATATGGTCAACTAACTTCACGGTTCTTGCAGCGTATTTATTTAGTCGATCGAGTGATAACTGATCCCGCCAAAACATGGCGTCTTGTATAGTGAACCTTCACTTTTGGTTATAAGGAAGAAAAACAAAAAATATATTTAACTAAATTGTGATTTCTTTGCATAATAATAAAGTTACACTAAAAAAAATAATATTCCAAAAGTTATTTGATCAAAAACGGTTATATAGAAGTAAAATAAAGTGAAATGAAAAGTTCGACGAGAAGGTTATCCGTTAAATACGTTCGTCTCTAAAGGTACACACACAAAAAGACAGCGTATCGGGGGATCCATTTAGATTCCATCTCCCTAGTTCTAGTGTATGCGATCGGATCCCCTCTGCATGGTTCATACAGCTTAAATTACCGTATTGAGAGATCGTACTCTATACGATATGCGGATCTAAAGTGTGTGTGAACGTACTAAGAATTTGTTTAGGGCCATGTGAAGGGTGGTTAATTGATTGATTACTGATTTATTTAACCACACAGAATTAGGACCATAAGGTCCTCTCTTCCATTCAATGTGGATAAATTTTCAGCCGATTTATTTATTAAAATTACATAAAATACATACAATAAAATACATATGGGTGGGAGTCGGAACACCGTCTTAATTGCCGACCCCTTATTTTTACATCACCATCTAAATCGAGTGAACTTTTTTTGACTAAAGTTTGTTGTTAATTAAAAATTTGCTGTTATTCTCCATTGTTACCTGTTAATTAGTAACCTAAATTATTTAAGTATCCTTTTTTCAGGTGGTTGTTATAAATATAAACCATGGGTAAAGCTGGTTACAAGAAGTTTCTGAAAAGTGAAAGAGCCAAAGTAAAACTAAAGAGTAAGACAATTCAAAGCAAAACATTACTTCCTAAAGGACAGAATGTTACTGATTTGAATTTCAAAGTGAAAAAAATTGTTATTAAGAACCAACTTAAGGAACATGAACAGAGTGAGGTCCTCTCTACTAGGAAATTAAATCTTCAGGTAAATTATTTAACAAATAATTTACACTACAACAGAAAAGTTGACTTTATCTTAACAAAATTCCTCTGAGAGAACCATCCAAATGTACGTCATGAGGCATTAAAAAAAATTTGGTGAAAATTTGCTGATATATCTTCAGTATGACTCATGTTTAAAATCAGTTGACAGCGTGGAAAAATAGTGTTGAGGAACCAATGAGGTTGAATATGAAAATAACCTAAAGGCCCAATAACCTAATAGCCTAAAGGCAGTATAGTGTAGACCATATTATTTCTAGTGGTCACCCTTCAATATACTGATCTTGCTCCATGCAGCTTAACACTAGTTATCTGTCCAAAACCATAGATATAAAAGCAGTATTGATATGAAACTTTGATAAAAATTGAACTAATGCTTATAATGAGATGAAATCTGGCTCATTTGCTATTGCTATATAGGACAACACATGTACCAAATGTCAAACTGATCCCACACATAGAGATAACTTGGTAAAAAATCAGTCAGGAGGAAATGGTTATTACTGGTGGCGGAGGGGGAAGTTGGGAAGGAAGGATCGACCTCCCTGGTTTATTCTATAATCAGGTATAAAAGTGGTAATCATTATATATGTAAAATAAAATTAAATATTATATTGAGCTTAATATTGTCTGGTCAGTATACTCAAACCAAATGACCATCAAGGGACCAGAAACAATAGTAACTGTAGGCTGGTAGTATTTGCAGGTAGTAATTTCAATTTGTATTTCAAAATTTAGACACAATTATGCCATCATGTGCCTGGTTTAAGATAAAGAGAGGTACAATGGACCCACATACGAGGTCTAAGTACCTAGGAAATTATTTCCTCCGGAATTTAATAAAAAAAAAAAAAAAAAGATAAAGAGAATTTTTATTTATTAAAAAATGTACATATACAATTAGTGATTTTTCTAGGGACTATGGAAGAATGGTAACATTGGCCAAGTGGTTGGTCACATTAGCAAGATATACTGTATTTTTCTTTTGCTTTTCTAACTTGATGTACTTTTGGTATTTTAGATTCTTTTATCAAAAACTATTTGATTATTTTTATCAAATATGATGTTATTATTTTATCTAGCAACTGCAAAGCTGGATTCTTAATTTATTTGTTGGCTTTTCTTTCATGTTTTATTCTTTGTTGGTAACCCCTGGTAGGCAATAAAAAGATGTCAATGATTTGTTTAGGAAGTTCTGAGTAGACTGAACCACTACAGTGGTAGTGTAGCTACTGAAGCTGTATCGGAACTAGACAGTCTTATTAAGCAAGGCGGTAATAGTTTATTGTTATCTAATTTATCCTCTGTGGTATCTCAGCTAGCTAAGCTTTTAACTTCATCTTATTCACATTTGAGAAAAGCTGCTATTAAGCAATTATCATCTATATTATCTCAGGTAACCAAGTTTCTTCTTTTTATTTATTCTTAGCCACTTTGTCAAATTTTTGGCTGTATTTATTTAAGTAGGATTTTTGGTAAATCTTCGGTATACGGTGCACCCTGTTATCAATACTATATATCGATATATTTTTAGTTACGCAACACGTAAACGAGAACTGAGCACTTAAAAGATAAGCAGCGTCGTTAAATTATTAATTATAATTAAAACATTAAAAAAAACCATACAACAAATAAATGAAAACATTAACAACAAAAATATAATAAAAAAACCTGAAAATAACAAACACAAAAATACGTAAAAAATACGCGTAACATAAAATTAGATGTGGTGTATCATGGATTATTCTTATGAAAACATAGTTAAAACATTATAAAAACATAAAAAAAGTATGAAAATAGTTATAAACCATTTTACAACAAATAAAAAAAAAACGCAAACAACAAAAAAACATTTAAAAAAATAATAAAATATGTTCATAAACGTAAAAGAAAAGGCATATATCGATTATTCCTATGTCATATCTCTAAACTAAAAATATATCGATATATAGTATTGATAACAGGGTGCACCGTATACCGAAGTTCAGCCGGATTTTTATATAAACTGATTTTTATCAATAGAAAATAATATTTAAGGGCTTATTTCTAACTCTGCAGCAAAGAAAAACTCCTTTTTTATTGAACAACATAATTGTTATTAAAGAAAAAGGAAAGACTTCAGTTCTATGAAGCAAATATAATGTAAGCTATAATTATTTCGTTCCCGTTTGGGTCATCTTCAGGCTTAAACTATCTTAAAAAGTTTATTTCTTTTAAATAAATATAAGAACATACAGTTTAAATAAAACTTATAAAATTTTGGTTTAAATATTAAACAAATTTAAATTAATCTACTTTTTGTCAAATACCCCTTATCATTATGTCATTGTTTGGAAAATGAAAGCTTTATCATAGCCCTTATCAACATCCAGTGTTGCAAACTTCAAGAATTTACTACAGCTGTCTATTCTTAATCATAAAAATAGTTAAATCATCCCTTGTAAAAGCTGAGTTGAAATGGATCAGAAACAGTGTTACCATTTAATTCATATTCTTGTTTTTTTAGATAAATGAAAGCGAATGGCTTGTCATTAAAGGGATGGTGGTGAGTTACATAGTATGTGGACTAAGCCATGTTGACTCTGGAGTTCGTATTGATTCCTTATCAGCACTAGACTCTGTACCAACTTCTGGTTTGTCTGTGCAAACACTCCTACCATCTCTACTAGATGTGTTATCTATATCTAGTAGTGGTAGTAGCAACAGGTCTTTGTCTCATGTCTCATCATCTCCTGTTGCATACAGGGCTTCTGTGCTAGCTAGGATTCAATCTGTTCTCACTTCTCTACAAATTAAGTCTACTGGTAATATATTTTTAAACCAATGCTCACTTGGCTGTTGTTAATAATTGCTGCACTTGCTGTAATAATTCATTTGGCTTTATTTGTTGTGTTTTTAAATCTATTTTAATTTAGGTTGGTGGGATTGATTTAAAATATTAGTAGAATATTGAAAATATTCTTTATATTTTTATGCATTTTTCATTAATAAACATTGTATATTTTATATCTTATATCTATTCCACTTGGGTGTAAGCAGCCATCTCCAAAAATAATTAAGATGTGTCCTAAATACTAGATTTGTCTCTAAAGCTTTCTTCTTATCTAATCCCTAACTGAAGTTGTTTACATTTTTAAAAATAAATGTATATTCTGCCTAAATATATATATAAAAATAATATTTGTGTGTAATCAGCCATATTTTATAAAATTTTGGAAATAAATTGTGATTACTGATTTTACACAAATATTCTTTGATTTGTTTAAAAAATTATGTATTAAATATAAGGCATAACATATTTTGCATAAATAATTTTATTAAAATTCCTGTAATTTGAATTAAATTAATGTTTCTTTCAAACCATTACCTGAAAGACTGTTTTTTAAACTGATCCCTCAATTCTGGTCGAATAAATACTTACCAGGAATATAATCTTAAAAATAGAACAAATCTAGAACCTTGTAGAACCTATCAGAGCTTAATAGGTCAACATTAAGTAAACATTTTAACATACAGTAACATTTTGTAATTTATCTTTTTGGATTTGGAAGCCTAGGCTTATAAACTATGTTTTATGAACTATCATAAAACATAGTCACCTGGCGTAGCTAAGTGACCGCTGAATGATAAGTCCCACGTATCAAATCAAAGATACGGTTTGGTGAATTTCCCTATAAAGACGAGCAAAGCAAATTTCTAATGGTGAGGTTGGGTGTTGTAAATCTCAATTTGAGGGGAAAAGTTCAGAGGTTTAATGTAACTAATGTAATTAAAAAATTAATATTTAATGAACTTATTATTTTTTTTATCCAAATTATATTGGATTAAATGGTTTTTGTCCTTATTTTTTCTTAGAAACTTGTCCTAAAAGTTTGAGGCATAATTGTGAGTGTCTTACTTGTTTTACCTTACATTTTTATGATTTTGTCTTTACCGTACCAATTATAATATTGAAAATGCCTCAAAGTATTATGTTTATTTCAGCTTGTGAAAATGATGTAGAAGTTAGTCTGTGGAAGGAAGGTGGTGGTATGAGAGTACCAATCAGCCCTATGTACCCTCTAACTGATGGTCTCTCTATATCTGAATTTACTGCAAACACTGCCAATGTGGAACAGCATATAGATTTGCAGGTTTGTATTTTATTGTTAATTAAGAGAAATTCGTTATTGTTAATTAATTATTGTTAATATAAACCAATAACTTAAAAAAACATAGGGCTGTATTCATTTAAAATTTATTAAATTTTTACTTGGTTATTCAAAGGTAATGAGAACCCTGTGAAGATTTTGTTTAGATTAAAGCATGATTATGATAAATTAACACAAATACATTTGTCTAAAGAAATATTACATTGTATAACATTTGTTAAAATATTATATTGTTGCTTATAGTAAAACACAAAATTATGACTGTTTAAGAAGATATAATTTGTGGCGAAAATATACACTGCTATGTTTTGGAAAGAAATGCGAGGGAGCCAATGAGATTAGTTCTTGATATTACACCTCACCCACAGTTCCATATCAAC
Source organism: Microvelia longipes (assembly GCA_018340805.1). Classification (NCBI taxonomy): domain Eukaryota; kingdom Metazoa; phylum Arthropoda; class Insecta; order Hemiptera; family Veliidae; genus Microvelia; species Microvelia longipes. The sequence continues at coordinate 28,119,938 of JACMZG010001911.1, forward strand.
CAATCTTTGGTTCCTCAACCATACATTCCCCCTGCTGCCAACTTATTATATCGTGTGTAATAATTGTTAACCTATATCATTTTGACTAGATATCATATTATTTTTTTATGTTATTTTAGTAAATACTATTAGTTACTGTTATTTTAATATTAATATTATGTTATTTTAACAAAATATTAGTTTATGTTATTTTATAATAATCAAGGTCATCGTATTCCACAAAATCTTCGTCAAAACAGTTAATAGAAATAGTTAGTAGAATAGATTTAGGGGAATTCTAATTTAAGAGGAAGTCAGTGACAACCTAGTGTACAGTTTTTATTCTTAACTGTACTCTGTCTTTTATTACTAGGGGCCTCAAATATGTCTATAAATATAAAGTTAGGAACACTTTAAAATAAAATAATTTTGTAATATGTCCGTTGTTTTCTTCCTCATAGGTCCAGTAATAACATCATGTATTCACTTCTATTTTAAATATGGGCTAAACTAGTCTATTTTGCATATATAGATCTATATAAGGCCCCTAGAACAAGACAGAGAATAAATATACGTTACAATCAGTTAGCATTTATGAAGCATCCCAGGAGGAGTTTAGCTAGAAGACTAGTGGAATGAAACTTGGGTTATAGTGGAACAATGCCATTTTTTATTATCAGATATTAATTTATTTAGTTTTTTTAAATTAATATATAAATGCTATTTATGAGTATACAAATAATTTTTGCAGGACTTTGCTTCCTCTCTTGTTCCTTTAATGATGGATTCTTTTGTGGAAATAGCTCCTGAGCCAGATGATAGTGAACCTGGTAAGTCTTATTTGATACTATTTTCTGTGGAAAATAAATCAAAAAATATATGTTTAAATGAATTTATAATCCGTATATACATACATGTACACACACACACAAATATATATATATATATATATATATATATATATATATATATTATATATATATATATATATATATATATATATATATAACAATTCTTTTTATGCTGTTATTTACTAACAACTATAGCACGCAAGAAATCATTTATTGCAGTAGTGTTAATTTAACAGCAATGCTGTTTAACAGCCACTTAGAAAGTTATAAGAAATTTATGTGGTGCAAACCAATATCTTAAAGCTAATTGTTTTTGTGTGATTTTTTAAAATTCATTTTTGTAGTAGTATTAGAAACCTGACAATATTTGGTGGTCCCTGTGCCTAAGTCTTAATTTTTTATATCAATTAATTTTGAATATATTTTAAATTAAAATAGATTTCTTATGATTAAATTCTATGTTGGTTATTTTTTTCAGTTAGTTATCTAAGCCAGGATGGAATGAGGCTGCTAGGTACCATAGCTGATATTATATTACTTCTTAATGATCTTATATCTACTTCTAACCCTTCATTTAAAAACTGGTTGAAGGACAAATTTGGTGTTGTTTTGTATAAGAGGATGATAGAGAGTAGGTTTCCTTACAGTATAGACGATAGCAAAGGAAAGAAGAAAAAAGACGGACCGTCATCAGTGCCAGCATCTAGTCTTAGGGTTAATCTCACTCTAGCTCTACTCTGTCTCTCTTTTACTAAACCTTCTTGTTGGTCTTCTACTCTTCAATATTTATCTGGTTTGTTTACTATTTATTCAATATTGGGTCTTTTTTCCCACTCACTTCAACTTTGTTTTAGTATCTTTTAACCTTAGATGTGTTTGCTAACATTTTCGGTAACTGTAGATGGTTATTGACCATAAATAAAAAACAATCTTTGATTAAAAAATTAATAAAGTTAGAACACCATTGTCAATGGTCAAATGTGTTAATAGAAAATTTGACAGTACTCCGAAAGGGGTAAAACATATTGTACTCTTTGAATTTATATTGTTATTATAGAATTTATGGCAAATGGTTTGCCCCATCTTATGTTGGCTGCAAATGTGAAACTTTATTATTCACTACTTAAAGTACTTGTGGTTAATCATTAATTGTGGTTTTATTTTTTATCATATTTTTTCTAAATATATTACCTTGAAACTATAAAATTTCACCCTTAAGCAATGTGTGTATTTATAGTAATATATTGTTTTTTTTTCAGAATTACTTAGAAATAATAAATGTCAGGAAGAGACAGAGCTCTTGGGAAGGTGTCTAGAGGCTTGCTTCTCTCAGTCAAATGAAAAAACATATAATGCTTTACTATCTTCTTTAACTAGTGTTAATAGGTAAACATTTTAAATAAATATTTTCTTATTTCATTTATATATGATAAGAGGATGTTAGAATAAAGCCGAGAGTCAATGCTTAAGAGTCTAATAGTTATTGTGGGACAGGAATATTGTCAAGGGAATATCCTGGTCAGCTGATATAGCTTTATCAATAAGTCTATAGGTGTATTCACAATACTGCGGTAGCAATTATACTGCAGTTGTGGTCAATGCGATGTGGAAAATGATGGTTCCACAATTGCCAACGTTCTAGTTCAAAGTTATAGTTATAGTTCAAGTTACACACTCTAGTTCTAAATTTTGGAAACAAAAATATTTGTTTTCTGAACAGAAGATAAAAAAGAAGAAGAAGGAAATATCGTTTTGGACCAGCTGTGTATTTTTAGATTTTATTTTCTTCATTATTTCAAATTTTTTAATCATATCTGATGATAATGGTCATTTTTACCCTAAATGATAGTTCTTCTTCTTGTTCAAATTATTTTTTCTTATTTAAAATTTAATGTGGTCTAAATTTAATATTTTTTAACTGACCAACCCGATCAAAACGGCTAAGTATTATCTTGTATAGTTTATTATATTGTAATGTACTTGTAATAAAATTTAATAAATAATCTTGTTTTTAAAAACATTTCAACTCCAGGATCTACTTATTAAATACTATTTTGGCAGTAAAACCAAGAAAATAGAAATAATGTACAACATTTTAATTTGAACTGTCATTGCACGTAACGGACGGAGGCATCACTACTGCAGTATTGTAAATCCACCTTATTTCACAAGGAAATATTAATTTGAATGAATCTTTATGATTACACATACCCCACAACAACTTGTCAAATTGTCTCTTAGAGCACTTGGATAAATTTATTTTTCTCTTGAATGAACAATTTGAGGATAATATAGTATTATACTCTATTATAATCTCTAAACTGGCATGGGAATGATAACAGAACCATACCAAATTATATATCACTTTATTAGTTAGATGGGTTCCTGGAGACCTTGGAATGAGATTGAAGATGCTCTATCTCATTACGTTGTCTAGCCAGACGAGGTTCAGAACAATCCCAAATGGATCAGAATCAGTCAATGCTATTTTAAAACTGCAAGTCAAGAGAGCAATCAGAGAGTAGCTTACAACAAATCAATGCTCCTGGTTTAAGGCAATGTAAACTCTTGATGAGAGGTCCTTGAGCCAAGATAATTGAAATTCTTGTCAAGTTTAAGAAGAAAACCCTGGACATAACTGTAATAACTGGTTACTGTCATGCAAAAATATGCACACCATAGGCAAATACTTAAAAGAGCCTGTTTGCAGACTTTGTGGTCTTTTCTCTGAATTAGCAACACACTTCATGTTTGAATATGAAGCCATATAATTGCATACAAAAGATGTATGTTATTTGAAAAAGGTACTTTCAACAGAGTTGATGACACAAATGAAGACAGAGGCAATAATCCTAGAACTAATAAAAGACAAAGGTTTCCTGTAAAGTGTCAACACAAGGGTGTTTGTACAAAAGTCAAATAATAATAATACTCTTGATTTAACCTTAATGAGATCTATAAATGAACCTAGGAATGTATGATTCCAGTAACATTGTCTCAGGAATTTTAATTATTTTTAAAAATCAGTGTTTTATGCTCTAAGTTCTTTTTTAAATTACAGATCCTCTCCCCTATTCAAGGAAGTTTTCAAAGTGTTATCTAAATTGAGTTTAACCAACACGGATAACAGTCACTTAACTAACTGGGTAACTAAGCTACTAGACGAGCTGGCTTCAAATAGTGAGCCATTCCACTCTGATACCATAGAGTTTATAAAGCAAGCAGCTCCTATTACTAATATTTCTAGTCGTCTTAATACTGCCTTCACTTCTATTCTAGGTAATACTGAGCATACAAAATAGCACATGTATGCCTCAAATTAATTTATCAAAAACCCTATTTATGGCCTATCCTGGAGAAGACTTTAACCATATATGACATGCATATATTTTGAAGAATTGAAAAGTCTTGGAATTGTTTAATTGAAGTCATTCAACAAGTTGAAATTTAGCATGTTTACAACTCTTCTATAACCAATCAACAATTATGAGTTGTTTTGACAGAGATTTTGTGTTATAGACTCAATATGATGTTTATTAAAAATCTCACTAAAATTAAAAACAATTATATTGTGAACCACAATAGTATAAAAAAATTATAACTGACCGGTTTCGACTTAACTTCATCATCAGAGCTGTTTACAGTCTGTAAACAGCTTCGTGTTTACAGTTTTTGTGGGCCTTTACTCTTATTATAATTTTACAGATAAAGCTATGAAGTTAGAAAATGGGAGTAAGACGTTGTTAGAAATCAGCTGTTTACTTTACTGGTTAGATAACTGTGATGAGCGTTTACTAAATTCACTTTCCCAGCTAATACAGAATCATCCTTGTGAGCCAAGCATTAAGACTCATGTCTTGCATCTACTCATCCACAAGTAATTATTTTAATTTAGACTTCATTCTATCCATAGCCAATGATCCAAATATGAAAAAAATTGTAAATGTTTATCGATAAAAAACAATTTGATGGAATCAAGCCTCTGTTTTGTGGGAATTTGAGTTATTTTTTCTGCTAAGAAACCAAGTTTTTTTTACTATACTGTACTGTAAATATTTGTTGTTTATTATAATGCATGTCTTTACAGTTCTTTTTATAAAATATTTTCTAATAAAAATTTGCTAAAAATAAAAAATAATACAATATTATTTTTTATTAGATTTAAAATTGTACTATTTATACAATAAATATTCACTACAATAGCAAATTCTATTGAAATATATTTTTCTTTATATTTCTATTTTTGTAGAAATTCCAAGGATTTTTCTTTATTTTTTTGTTTAGATGCGAGAGATATCCAGATGCTGAGATAAGTAAAAAACTTGTACAACATTCTTACTTCTCAAGAATAATTCAGGTTTATCATGGCTAGAGTTTTTCTTCTTCTTGAATTTTTGTATCATTTCGATCAGATCTATCAAACTTATACAGAGGTAGTATATCCACAACAGATTAGACTCGTAGCCAGGGGAGCATCGCCCCTCCTAGGAAAAAAATTGGCCCTTCTAAAAAGTGGTTTTCAGTGGAAGTCCCTTATAGATGTGTGAATATCGCCACCGGACTAGTGTCCCCTCCCTACAATTTTTTGCTCGCTACGAGTCTGCAACAGGCTGGCAATTATTTAGTTCCAACTTAGTAAACGGTTTGCTTTAGTCTTCAGAGGAATACATTATAATTGATACTGAACTGTTTTGAAGATTGGCAGTGTTTTTTAATTATATCATTAAAATTGTTATTTAATGTATATCTTAATTAAGATATATATTAATTTATTTCATGTAAATCTTAATTATTTATATGGTTTTGAATGAAAACCAATTGAGGCGTTAATAATAATTGTTTAACTTTATTCTTTATATTTGCACTAATTCTACAAGCACAAATTATTAAAACCATGGCATTTCTTTTATCGTTTCTGAGTTTAGATAAATACTATACATTGAGGGTATAAGATTTATTTACAATAGAGCCATTAAACTTATTTATATTATACATATTTGAATTTATGTAAAAATGAGACTTATGACGTCTTTATCTCGGGAAAAATATTGTGTAGCTACTTTACAGATACTTATATATTATTATTAAATTTTAAATTAAACATAAACTATTAATTTTTATAGTTTTTATTAATAAAGATGGTTTTAATTTCTACCTTTTAACTTTAAGTTGATCTAAAATATTTGTTCCCTAACAAGAAGTTAGGAACCAGTGTTTACATCTTTTTCTTTGCCCTCCAGGCTAAAGAAATCAGTATTTAATTTCTATTGTTAACTTCCAGGCTTGATATTAAAATTAATCTTAAATTCACAAAAGAAGTTTTGTCGCCTGAGACTTTTTTGTGGGCTGTAATTAATTTAACTGATCAAAATAATGATGAACAAACATTTTACAAGCAGTTATGGTAGAGAAACACAAAATTAAGACAAAACTTAGATAGATTTGATGTATTTTGGAGACATTAACTAAATGGCCCCATTACATATTGGAAATGTAGAACTATTAGCAAAAATATTACTGAATTGTTTTATTTTTACTTGCTATACAGTTACCTAAGTAATTTTTCTTTAAGCATTTTATAGATTATTTTAAAATAATCAAGCAAATATGCAAATAGCCTCTTTTAAATTCTTGGACCACATCCTAAAACTTTACTCCTTGATATTTTCATGGTTTTACATTTTATTTTAATCCTTTAAATATATTAAATGCTGCTTCATATCTTCATGACTAACTTAATTTTTGATCATAGTTTGTTTATTTTTTACCTGTCTAAGCCAAGTCGTCTTCAGCAATTTCATCTTAAAGAACTCATTAAATAAGTTGAGCTGCAGAGTCAACCAATAACAAGGATTAAAGGAAACATTTTCTCCATTTTTAAATACTCTGTATTGTCTGAGCCAGTGTTCACTTTTTTAAACCAACATTTAGAATTGGTTTAAGGTTTTGGACAGCTTAATCGTGTCTGTTTCCTGACTCTTACTTCTCAGCTTACCAGTACTGATAGTTCGATAAAAACGAAAGCTGGCTCTGTCAACATAGAGTATTAAAAAAGTAGACACTTTTTCTGTCAATTCCTTTTAAACTACTGCGTCCACAGACATTTATGAGAAATAACAAACACAAATCTGCATAATTTATTCATATTTATTGTTTTAATTGAACACTATCACAACATTGTTTTGAAAATTTATAAATATTTCAGTTCCAAAAAACAACCACTTGATTTCCTAAGGCTGGGCTGGATAGCTTAGTAATCGGATATTTTAATTGATGCCTTATTTTGAAAAATAGGGAACTCTTTTATATTATTTAAGAGAATATTTTGAAGAGAAGTTAATTATGTAATCTTTAATTTTCATCCCTAAAGAGAACCTTGATTTCCAGATAAGAAAATTAAACATACAAATTCACTAAAAACTAATTAAATTAAAAATTTAAAAGTATCTTTTTTGTGGACTTTAAGAAAATAAATAAAAACAGATTAATTACACAAAAGTCCTTTTTTTAAAAAAATAATAATTAACTAAGCTTTCAACTAAAAATTAGTCATCATCAGAGTTTAACAATATAAAATTAAAAACAATTTTACAAACTACATCATACCTTACCTACATCATATACCTAAACTACATCATATTGCACTTGGTAAGGGTACAATATGATGTAGTTCGTAAAATTGTTTTTTTATTTTATATTTTATATTGTTAAACTCTGATGATGACTAATTTTTAGTCGAAAGCTTAGTTAATTATTATATATTAAACAAATATAGGACTTTTGTGTAATTAATCTGTTTTTATCTAATTAAATTAAATTGATTTAAATTGTGGGACTAGGGGAGGGGGGATGATAGTCTAGATTTTGAAAAAATAAGTTAGTAATGTACATCTATATTTATGAAACAACTATAACCACCAGTTAAATAATAAAACATTATACAATAATATGATTTAACTAGCTGTTCTATGATATAGCTATAGGTATTCAGTTATATCATATTTAAATATGTAGTTGATTTATACATATGTATTTCATAAAGCTTAATAATTATTTTAGATTAATATATATACTATCATATTTATATTCATTTATAAGGTTTGTTTCATTTAATAAGTGTATATGTGGGTGTCATCACAACCCTACTTTTGGGTTGGGTTGTGAGTAAAGTTTATTTAAGAGTGGTAGCATTCGTTTTGCACGACTAGTTGACAATGCGACCAAACATTTTAGCTAAAATAATAGTTTTAACGCGATTGTGCTACATAAGCTAAGATGTACAGTCGCGATTTGATTATAAATCCTATAATCAAAAATGGTCAACTCTGCTAAAATTTAAAAATTTGTGTTTATGCGAATGGCTGTTAAAGTGATTTTTTTATTATGAATATTGTAGCTAAAACACCCAGTTAAGTAATTACAAAGTAGCACTCTGGTTAAATATGTCCATAAAGAAGTAGCGGAAACATCCATGCTTGATTTTTCTCATTAATTAAATTATACTGTATTTACAGAGTTGGATGTCTACAGTACTGGGTAACGCGAAAGAGTGTTCTAGCTTCAAATATCAAAAAGTCCTAATAGGTCATCTTCCTGACTCGGCATCTTACCTACAAATTTTTTAGCTTAGGTGCACAGTCACAGAGACGACCTTAGGGTAAATGACCGATAGTGTTAATGCTCATTTTTGCATAGCTAAAATTAACTATTCCTTTGCTGTACAGTAGCATTAAACGCCTAGACTCTATTAGAGCAAAAAATGTGCCAAGGTAACCTTGGCACATTTCATGAACCAACTAAGTTATGACTCAGCAAAAATTTCAAAAAATCATAAATCCCAGTAAAATTGTGTCATCAATTTGAGATTTGGCATGCATAAGACTAACATATGTGCCAAGTTTCATCTCATTATTAGTATTAGTTCAATTTTTATCAAATGAATTGTGTAGGTTTTTTTTAAAAAATAGAAAAAAATGGAAAATTATACAATTGAATTGAAATTCAGTTCCAGCATTTATTTTTACGTAACAAATAAGTACACAAAGTTTCATTTTAATACCACAAGTACATCTATGATTTTTGTTTAAGAAACATCGAGGTACTCCGTAACTATTTTTTTTAAATTGGCCACTTTGTTTAAAATCATAAATATATTTGAATATAAATGTGATTTTTGCCCAAATAACTCTGAAGGTTGGATTTTTTGGATTGGAAAGGAAGAGTTGTGATGACTGACACCCACAATCACAATCAAACCTTATAAATAAATGTGAAATATGATAATAAAAATATTAATCTATCTGTTCATGTTTTGAAAAATCCTAGTATCGAATGATGAAATGGAAATACAAAATAAGGGTTAGAGCGGAATTTAACAGTTTAAAAAGCATTAGGAAATCTTTTTCTTTAGTTTACAGAGGGTAATTCAAAATAATTTCAAATCATAACCTATAAATACCAAATCTCTTTATCAATGATTAGCAGAACTGATGTTATTACTAACTTTTTAAATAAAATAATTAATAATATTTTTAATTATTCTAAAAGTCATATTTAAACACAGAAGTAAAATAAATAAATAAGAGCTATTAAAATATAGATCTAATTTTTATATTATGCCTAAAAATGGCATGAAATATTTTTACTTTTTTATTTCATACTATATAAATTTATATACATATATATAAAGTAAAATACACAGTAAGCATTTAAAAGTCATACTATTTACTTACACTTTCAATGTATAAATTATAACAGCACAAAAACCCAAATATATAGGACTTTAATTTTATTCAGTTGCAAAGACGTATTTTAATATAACATTAGATTGGATGAGAACAGACCTTAAGACTTATTAATTTTAGTTATATTACTATAATCAGTTCATATTTTATTATTTAAAATAATAAATATCTTTTCAATGCATACGTAATGAAACGAGGTGGGGTGTAAGCATCCTAATAGTAAAACAGACTATAAGGCGAGCATTAGCAACTATTTCAAAAGAAAAATAAACTATTGTGTATTCTTAGTAGTTTAACAAGTTTCTCAGTATGGATCAAATTGGTGAATCAAGAGAAGGCAGATGAGACGTTGGATTGCTTTATTATCTTTTTTTTGAGAATAAAGGTATTGTGGTTGTCCTTAACTCGTTTAATAGACATCAAGGATTCACATTCTCAGATAGTGACCTGCATATTATATCATTAGAAAAATGTGGTAGAATTCTCAGTTTGTCTTTTTATTTTATTTCCAAGACTAGTGAACAGGATATTCATACCTTACCTCCTCATATTTAAGTGTTTTAAAATGCAAACAAAAGTTAATAATTTTTTTTATCAATATAAACAGCACTGAACTCAATTTTACTTAAAATAAAATTACCCTTTTTTACAATAAAACTCTAGTATATAACATAAATAGTTCACAAAATAAAAATAATGCAACATTAATATAGCCTAATAAAAAAATTAAAAAATAATGACATTTATATTTGGTATGAATAAGAACTTAAATTAGCATAATTTTCTTTAAAATCTCAAATAATAATCATAAAACTCAAACATTAGCTTAGCATTGACTCAAGACAGAGATGACACAAGATAATAGTTTTATTGGTCAATTGATGATTTGTTTACCAGCGAATAAGTTCATTCTAATCGGTTTAAGATGGGTGATTTTTTACACATATGCGTTTTTAGTGCCCTTTTGTTTTTAAAAACAACTGTCCTGAATAGACAAAATGTGTCTTGATAGTATTTTGAAGCAGATTTGTTTAACAAAATTAACCAAAAACAAAATCAAGACTTATTAACATAAATATTTACATCGCCTGGGAAAACTCTAAAAATTATAATGAATAATAATAATTTCAATATTAATAAATAAGTGTATTTAACGATTAAACCATTTTAATCTACTTGAGTCAAAACTATCTTCTACAGTTTAAACTCCTTCAGTAATAAATTAAACATAGCATAATTTATGGTGTACAAATTTATACTCTTTAACCAATAGAAACACTTTTAAGCATTAAAAACAAATGCAAATCTTGATGATTGGAGTGAATAGATTGATGAAGCAGTTTTGACTTCAATCCAATTGCTTATAATTTCTATCATAAATTTAAAAAAAAGTTGAATGAGATTCAATAAATTGTCATGAACTTCAAAGAAAACTTTTTTGTAGAGGTTATAATCTTCTAGAAAGCTTTAGTTCATAAATATAATTCTAAAAGTCTCTAATAGGACAAGACAATACTAAACAACTCTTTTGAAAAAATATCTGCACTTACTAGTAATAAAAGTAATTGTTCAAGATTAAAAAATAAAAAATAATGTAAAAAGTAAAATATTTACATACATTTAAAAGTAAAATAAAATAATAACTAATTATCACAGAAATGGAATTAAAACCTTTTTGTTCATATAATAAATTTAAGAGTGTGCAAAGCAAAAATCACAAACAATTATTTTTTAAAAGAGGTAAAATACAATTGTTTTTAAAATATTATTTAAAAGAAACCTAGTTTTGTTGCACAAGGTTTAAAATTAAAATTAGTTAAATTGAAGTAATTACATTCTTATTAAGAATAATAAATCTAAAAATGTTTAACATGTGTCTGTTCTATACTTAGATAAAACCCCAAATTCAACATGTCTCCTAATTTTTTTAATCTTGGTATATTAAACAACAACCTAAGCATTTTTCACAAAACAATAATAACCATATTGCTTTAATATTTTTTTGAGAGTTTGAAATCAACATTACTTAACTCTAGAATATTTACAAGCTGTCCACTTTAGTCAACAAATAACTAACAACAAAACAAAACAACATGAAAATAAAGAGAAGAAATCCATTGAATTGGTCTGAATCAAAGACTAATTGTGAGACTTCACTCAACAGTAGTAATATTATTTATCATATAATCAACATCATGATAAATAATGTAATATTACAGATATATCTAGCTGCCTGGTAAATAAAATTAACTGTTGTCAATCAGTAATTGTTACTGCTGATGCAAATTTTAAATAGACATATTTCTGAAATACTTTTGTCGGTTTCAAGTTATCTTGAACTTTTGTCAATTTGATAAAGGCATGAAATAAGCCCAGGAGCATTATTTTGGGGGTAGAATTATAAGCAGGGGTGTATATGTTCCTTCCTTTGCCTCACCTCACACTCTTGTACAAAAGAGATTGGAGGGTTTTTATCTCTAGCAAAAGAGATAGGCTCCTACTTTAGCAAAAAAGGAAGGTGGGTACCTATCGCTTTGTTAAACCTCTAGCTACCAAAATAGGTTAAAATATCAATGGAAAATTATGAGCGAAAGTGCCATTTTTTGCAATATTCTTAAATTATTTGATAACGGTTGGACAACACACAGTTTACAATATTTAACAAGATAGTAAAAAATATTTTTTATCTCCAGACGGTATATAATACGAAATTTAATGACTAGATTTAAGAGAGTAAAGAATCACTTTCACTCCCAAGGGAGTAAAAAGTACTTTTTACTCCCTTGGGAGTAAAAAGTAATAGTTGCCAACTTAACTTAATAATCGACAAACTGAATAGTATATAATTATTTTTATTTGAAAACTAAGATACCTATAAACAAGAAGATATACAAGAATAAGCTGTATAAAAAAATAATGTAACATTAACAATCATTTTAAGTAGAACTAGTTAATGCTAATACTAATATAAGAATAAATAATTTAAAAAATAAAAACTAGTTCTTTATTTAAAAGTAAAAAAATTAAGTTGGCTATCCTGATTTTTTAAAATAATTTTAAGATTGCATGCTCATTGTTTTTTTTTTTCGACAAAATATCATTAAATCAGTTTTTTTTTAGTTTAAAACCTTAACTGTTTAACCAGTCTTAAACTTTAATAATTAGATTAAAATATTACTTATAACTGCTCTAATATTCTACTCTAATATTTCAATTATATCAGATAATATTGTGTGCGATATTGACGAACTTTTTAACAATACACCTCCTGACATTGCTATTGAAGCGAACTTGGTAAAAGAAAACTTGTTACCAACGAAGTTATATGACAAAGCATGTAACAATTTTAAAAGTTGGTGTCATGATCATAATTTACAACAAGTAAGTGAAAATGCATTGCTTGTTTATTTTAAAACAAAACAGGCGTCAAGTCTGCGGTCACTGCATTCAATGATCAAATCATCTTTGCTTGTGAGAGAAAATTTTAATATCAAAAGCTATGCATCACTAATAGCATTATTAAAAATAAAAAAACGAAGGTTATGTTGCAAAGAAAGCGAATGTTTTTACTAAGAACCAAGTTGAAGACTTTTTGCATAATTCACCAAACGACGAGTTTCTTATAATAAAGGTAAGATCATTTTCAGTTAAAAAAATCTTGAAAAAAGAAATGAAAAAAGACATTCTTACTTTATTTTCAATGTCGACGTCTGGAGATAAAATCTTGTATGCACCTTGGGAGTAAAATGCCATTATTCCCTCGCAATAATTTCCTCCCTCGGCTTCGCCTCGGGAGTAAATAGCTGTAACTCCCTCGGCTTCGCCTCAGGAGTTAAACAACTAAATCCCTCGGCTTCGCCTCAGGATTTAAATCCTTTGGTTCCCTCGGCTTTCGCCTTAGGAACCAACATAATGCTCAGGGGAATAATGACATTCTTTACTCCCTTGGTGCATAAATAACTATTTTACTATCTTGATTGATTGATTGCTATATTGATGAAGTCTACTTTATAGCTTTGTGTATGACATACAGGATTCAAAGTAGGATGTTAGAGTCATAGACTTCTCTAAGTATACCGTCCATCCAACATAATAGCTTTTTTTGTCCCCAGTCTTGTTGAGCAGAGGACTGTAGTTAATAAAATTTGAATGTGAAATAAAACAACACATTTACAAAAGCTATAAAAAATGGTAGTGCGGCAGCTAAAAACAAGGAATGGTAAGAAAAGGAACCCCCATGTACAGTAAGACGACACCCTCACCTCTCCAAGGCACAAAGAAGGAATACCTTGAACAACACTTTCAAACATTAAATGGTTTTGATGCAACCAAATATAACTTACTTAGATATATTTTATCATTTTAATTGCAAAATTTAAATAAGAGATAAATAAGTCTTTTATGAGTAGTATAAGATTAAGTGTGTACTTTGTAAATATTAATATTGGAGAATATTAAGAAAATATAAACGTCGGTAGTTTAGAATATATGCAGATTTTAATGTATGCAGAATGTAAAAGTGGCATTTTAGAATATCCAGCCCCATTTCTTTCTACTACTAAATACTCTCTATAAATTAGGGCTCGTTTCATGCCTTTAGGAAATAGGCATGAATAGGAATCTTCTGGTTCAATAAAAATAATGTTTTAACATTGCATCAAGACAAAATATAAAAGGACAACCAAGTTGTTACACCGTACATCATCTAACTTAAAATTAAAGAATTAGATGTTAAGACACTAGTAAGGCATAACAGAGTAACAAATCCTAGGTAACACCACCTAGGTATTATGTTAACTAACTAGGCTCGAGTTTAGTCCTGTGTCTACACCAGTGTGTGCAGTGAGGCTAGATAGGTTGTGGTTGGGGCTGACTCGTAGACGCTTGTTCCAATAACCCAGCAGCAAGTGCTTCTTTTTCTAGCTCAGCAAGTTGTCTCCTCAACCGTCCTGCTTGACCACGAAGGTCTTTCTCGTTTTCTTTTATCTCTTTAATTTTAATCCAAGCAGCTCTGTCTTGGGATTGATCGATTACCCAGCGCAAAAACAAACCTGACCAAAGATCCTGAAAAAAAAATTTTACCAAGGATTTTTATAATAACCCACCTAACAATTCAAATGTTAAAAAACAAAAATTGACAGTTATATCCATGACTAGCTGTAAGACCAGAATGCTTAGAATAATTTGCGACACATATAGTAGTGTACAAACAAATTGCAAAAAATTATTGTTCTGTTAAATATTTTAAAGGTTATAATTAAAGCTAGTGCTAAATGCGTATCTGTCAAATGTTTTCTTATAATACTATTTTGAGTCTGTAAGTGTCGAAAGTAATTAATTTGGTACAGCTTTGATTTCATTATTACTTAATTAAATAATTTAATTCAGTTGAAATTCTTCAAAAATTTGTAAATCAAAACCAAGTGACCAGGTTAGGCCTTACTTTACAAGAGAGGTTACTTTTGAAAACCCATGTCTTAAGCTTATGATTTCAACAAGGTTAAGACTGAGTCCAGTAGCTCAGTTGTAGAGCATTTACCTTTCGACCTGGAGGTTGAGGGTTCAAATCCTTAAGGGGAAGACCTTAATATGTGGTTATCCCTTGTACCGAACAGTTGGGAGGTATTGACTTCAAATCCAGCCAACCCTGCCAGGGCTGTAAGTGGTTTCCTTGGCTGCTAATACACAAATCCAGGGTTTGTCCCTGTTTAATCCGAGACAAGACTGGATCCACGTTTCCATAGTCTCCAGCTCACGAAAAGTTAAGGTTCTGAGGGCTGATGGAGCTGAAGGTGGTAAAGATATACTGAGCCATCTATGTCCACTATTTCCAAACACAGTCAGTGAAAGTGAAGGCAATGACACAAATAACGTGCTCCATGTACGGAGGGTGCGCTTCCTGGATAACTTGGTGTGTATAAATTCTGGGGTGGATTAGTTGAGTGAGATTTGAGTCAGGGGAAACACTAATATGACTCTGTGGGTTGAAGGGGGAAAAACCAGTTTACATTTTTTTAAATTTTCTGGCTAATTTGTGTTGAAATAAGGTCTAAAATGTTTCACTTGAAAATAACATCAATTTGATGTAAGCGAGTCCAAATATATGTTTCTTATAGCACATATATTAGTTCATTTTTTAAATACATTTTTTTTTATAAGATAGTAATACCATCTTTTTAAAGGTAGTGATTTTATGATAAATTTGAGTACAAAACAATTTTTCTACTTTATTGCTTTAAAAGTTATTTAAGTTTTTGTAATTATCACATTTATTATTATGCTTTTTCAACATAGCGTTCTACAGCATTTGATAAATAAGAAAAACTTAAATAAATTTTGACTCACAAAGGTACAAGAAATAATTTTTTACTCAAATTTATCTCAAAAGTACTGCCTTTAGTTGTGACAAGAGAAAACAGAAGATTTGTAATTATATAAATTTGAATTTAAATAACCTTATGAAATTAGTTAAATTTAATATTAATATAACCTTATGCCATTAGTCCAAGGTTTGAGGACAGTATGAACAGTGATTAGAACAAAAGGCTTTTAATTTAAAACACTCCTCTAACTTTACGTGTCCATTCTACTTTCTTACTAAATCTAACCATGATATATGGGCCAATCACTCCGGACACCATAGTGACTGTCATGCTTATAAACGAGGACTCGTGAGAAATGGTCGATACTTTTGCTGAGACCATCCTATGTGCTAAAAAAGTTGATTTGGATAATGCAATATAGAAGGACATTACCACTCCTATAATGATTGTTTATTTATTCATTATTTTCTTTTTTGTTTATCATTATTTATTTTAAATAATAACTCTATAAAGCTTTGACAAAAGGGGAAATAGGGGAGGGGGGGCAAGATGAGAGGGAGCAGGACGGCTCAAGATAAGACCAAGCCTGAAGTAAAGAGAATAATGGTTCCAGGTTAGGCTCAAGGGGTTTCGCGGAGTGAGTTTTAGTTGGTATGAGGCAGACCCTGAGTCCAACACTGTTAACAGACGCTGTCTTCGTGCGTAAATGCATTTCTCTCTCTTTTTTGGTAAGATTTTTCATGTAAGAAAAATTTTGCCAAAAAAATTCTCCTTCCTTAATTAAAATAAAAAATTAATTCACTGTTTCAAGTCAATTGAATTAATTGCGTAGTTAAACAACCAAAGCACAATGCATAGGAAAATATTAAGATGGGACTTACCATACTCATAGGAGCTACAGATGGCCATATGACAGAGTTATTAGGATCGTACATGGGGTTTAGAAAAGATTCCAAAACTTCAGGTCTGTTGATATTAGACCAGAGACTGGTGGTGCATTCTTTCACTTTATTTTTTAATCTTTCCATTTCATTATTACACAGAAAACTACCTGCAGCAGATAACCATAAGAGCTATTAGAGTAACATAACAGAATAAGTGATCGGGTGGTAAAAACAAATATTTCATAAACAAGAGACATAGTTAAAAAACTGATTTCAAACGAGTGCAATAGTTCATCTGATGTTAAATAATCTTGCAAAAATTTTTATTTTATTTTGGTCAAACTGGTTTCAAATAAAGTGCCTTGGGCTACTTCTGCTACACAATTTGCATTAAGTGCGACCCCAACCTCATAAACTCATTTTTCTTTGGCTAAAAATGCCTCGCCTTAACTCTTATTTTTCATCTTATAGTCTTGAAACCATTTTAAAATTATCAACAGATATTTTTTGGGTGAAGATACATTGATTTTTGTGGTACAGTACACTTTGAATAGCCTACTTAATATGGTATATTATAGTTTGTTAGTTTTTTTTGTAAAACATATTATTTTCCCTAACATTGGAAACACATTTTAATTAAATTTTCTGCAAGCAATGTGATCATGTTTACTATCTTATCACCCTCACAATTTATTCGTTTAATAACTAGCAAGTTATCCTACAACTTATTTTTTGGACAACCATGGACTGATAGTTATACCAGGTTATACTAATCAAACTACAGTACTGAGGAGGCAAATACTTACCAAACTGAGAAAAGTAAGAATGCTCAAAGAGAGTGACTAGAAAGACAGTTGAATATTCAAAACTACAAGGAAACTGATAGTGTAACTGATACAAACAGTCTAAGAACAACAGGAATGTAGGTGCTATTCCTTTGTTCCGGAATCCTGCATTAAAATAAGCAGAGTGAGAGTTTCGCGCAGCAAATGGGTGACCACCTTGGATCCATTCTCTTTCTATAACTGCTTCTAGTCTATAAAAACAACACATCAAAGATTATATAACATACATACATACATATATATATATATATATATATATATATATATATATAATATATATATATATGTATGTATATTATTAACAATTTAATAGTAAAAAGTCCCATGTCACAAGACTTCAGTCTTATAGTGGGAGGTGATTCCAGGTGGATTACTTTTATAAATTAAATTAATTTTTTGTTTTACCAAAGGTCAAACTTTTGCATTGGAAAAGTAATTTTTTAATATAAATTATTTTATACAACCCTATTTATAACTAAAAATAATTTATTAAAAAATTATAAATAAATTGAATTATTTTATAAATAATTCAATTTTATTTATAAATAAAATCTAAATAAAGAAAAATATAATACAGTGAACACTTTAAAAGTTTGAAAATTAACAAAATTGCTAATAGCAACTGGAAAAATCCCTTTCAAATGTATAAATATTGAAAGGAGAACCTTTCTAAAAAATATCTTGCTATGTAATAAATATTTATATTAAATAAGAAAATAAAAACTTTTACCAATTAAACATTGATTACATAAATTTAAGAGTTAACTTACCCCCTAACAGTCCTACAGTCAGGGTTTAGAATAACCTGAGCTAAAGATGTGACTATTAGAGTAGAATCAAATCCTTCTGTACCATGAACTGCCACTGAACAACCTTCCTATAGAAACACACAAAAATGCAAACATTAAAATATGACCAGAATAAATTGAATCCTCCCATTAAAATATGTTATAATTTCAAACAAACAAAATAGAACTAATACGTTCAATATTATACTATTTTTTAAAAAAAGTAATTATTTATTGGTATAAGTAAACAACTGCATTTATACAGCGTGAACTAGATCCATATTTTATTGAGTTAGAGTTGATTTTGTCCTAATAACTTTTTAGGGTTGAATTTATAAGATTGGCAGCAATGACCCTATTTATTATTAGAATTTGATTTAAAAGAAATGTATAAAAACATACACTGTGACAAAAGGTCTTTGGTTCTCATACTCTTCAGTTTATTTAAGAATTATAAAAGTACGAGACTAGTCTTACAATGAACAGTTAGCTTTACACAGAATACTTATCAGTCTAAGGATGAATAGAGAAATATGAACCTGGTCTAAGAACTGAGCTACAAGGCAGGCAGTGTTCAAACACTCTGTTACTTGAGACAGCCACCCTGATGAGTCTAGTCTAGATAACCACTTATCCATTGAACAGTTCAAATCATTACAAGCTATAAGACAAACAAAATAGTAATCAAAGCATAGACATCAGTGAAAACATCAAACAAATAAAAAATTTGAGTCTAATCTGAAACATCAAAAACTGCTATACATATTAAATGGAAAAAGAGCTCAGATTGAAGCTTTTCCATAATAAAAATAATGGCCAAAAACTTAAATCTAGATTGAGAAAATTAAATAATCTTAAAATACATCACAATTAAAAAGCAAAGAAATACTAAGACTTACCATCAACTAGTTTAGACAGAGACTCTAGAAGAGTGGAATGCTTTTCTATGTTATTGTGAACTCTCTTCCACTGAGGATAGTGCATTTCCACTTCATACCCTCCTCCTCTAGCCTGTAACCAACACATGAGATTTTATATACAATTTGGTTGAATAAGAAAATTTCTGAAATATACTTTATTATTATAAATTATGATAAGATTGTTTTACAAATTCTGGTGCAAGCAGTACTTAATAAAATGAGTAACTTAAATGATTTACAGAAGGAGTAGGAAGAAATATAACAACAAACTTCCTAATATAATAACAATATAACTTCCTTAGAAACAAATACGACAGATGTAAACAATGTATATTTACCTTTGCAGTCTGAGCAGAAGTTTGACTCCTAGTATCTACGATATAACCTCTTTTATTATTAACTAACATATTATTGAGTAATTTCTCATCTTCCTTGCACCTCCTGTTATTGGGACCAGTTAGAGGTTGACTACATCGGATTAATAAAGCCTGTGAATATCAATAAATAAACAGATAAATTTAATAACAGGTAATCCACCTATAACCAAAGGCGATGATTTTTTAAAACCCTCTATATTAAATCGAGCCTTCAGTCATTTGCCAGTGATTATTTATATATCAAACATATTTTTGTTACTAGAAAGCCAATCAGAATCGATCTCCCCTCCACTTCCATCATCCGGACAACCTCATAAGTATCATTTTTTTTATTAAAATTTGCCAAAACAATGTCGATAAGGTTAGATTAAAGAATAAATTTGTGTTAAACACTAATTATAAATTGATGGTCAAACAGGGTCGGTACAGGTACGGCTTCAATCCAATCCAACCTTCATTACTAATTATAATTGGATAAAATTTTGCAAACAAATAATAAAAACTGCTCAAATTATGCACTAAAAACAACATAGAGATTGGCATAGAAATGATTTACTTAGGACTGACTATGTTCTAGTGGATGTTATAAGGTTGTTTTACTTTTATTGTTGGTTTCTTTATCAGTATAATTAAGGGTCCTCAAGAAAACATATAATATCTCATAATTCAGACTAATATTAATATACTATTGTTAATTGTTATTGTACAATTAACAATAGTATTAACACATTTATATCATATTCGATGCTCTTTATAATTTTGTGAAATAAAAAACTACTTACTCCGGATTCATGTCTATAACTGAGTAAAGGGAACCTGGAGCCCTCTCTAAATTTAGCACTTATTTTAATAACATCATCTTCAATTATTTTAGGAACAACTAGTAAAGATCCATATGAACTGCAAACCTGATAAAAATAAAAGGCAATATTAAGTTATAAACAATAAGCCATAGTTATGTTCCATAAAATTATCAATAATAGATTTGCTAAATCTATTATATTAGATTTGCTTGGAATTTTAAATCATCATATACATATACGGTTAATATTTTATTTATCTTTATTAGAATTTATTTTAGTTTTATTTATTAACTCCTTTTGACAAAATTATACAATAATTCTCAATTTTTGTTTACTTAAGTATAACGGTGATTTATACAATATTTTTGTAAATTTCTTATTTTATTATTTAGTTTAATTATTGTCTTGTATATGATTGAACACTTTGCTGTGTATGTAGCAACTTGTAAATAAGCAGCCTCATATTGTATTTTTAAAAAAATATATTATGTTTCTCTAGTTTATTGTACATAAAATGCAGAGATTATTAAAACAACTGTAAATAGAAAAACATTTTTCCAAAACTTATTTTTTTTTTAAACTCAAACCAGGTTTAGTGTTTTTATTTTCTGGATTTCTATTTAAAAATGCATATATTTTCAGTAATTTAATTAAGATTACAAAAGATGAAATGTAGGGAATAATTAAAAAGAGGGCTTCTCTGATCAACCAATCACCAAGACTGCCAAAAGGTTTTATTATTGACAAATTTCAGGGTGAACTGTGCTATTCAGCACAGTTATATTTGATAATCTTCAATAATTAGATTTAATGTAAAATAATACAATATTGTTAATAATTGTAATTATTACAAAAGTAACATCATAGTTTGGGATGTGATCAGTGGACTCACATCTAATTTCCTCTCAAATCAGTTAAGATAGGAAATTAATTGGTTGATTCTACCCCCACCCTTTGGAGGGAGCCATAGAACTCCTCCTTAGACAACAACTTTTCAGCAGATTGTCAACTGATCAAAACCAAAATTATTATGATAGGTTTTTTTAGAAATAAAGCTCACAGAGAAGTCTGAGTTGACATGAGATATTCGCCAGTCATCTCCTTGTAAAAGTTTGGCAAACTCAGTCTCTGGTCTGAATATACTCCATCCATCTTCTAGTATTGTATACATGGGCTGAAAGTAGTATGGATATTTTAAACGTGTATCATCTGAAAAATATAACATGTTTATAATTTTAATTTTTTCATACACATTAATACTTTAACTGTTTAAATTCAATCAATTAAAATGGAATTCATAAAGCAGTTAATCTTGTTAAAACAAAACAAAAATTCCAATAGTGGAAGCAAAGATCCTAATTTAATTATTTATAAAAAGTATTACTTAATCTATCTAGACAGAAATTCCTACAAATTAATAAATAAAGATCTAAATATACAATGTCCATTTCTAAGTAACTAAGACCCCAAAACAGCTACACCACTACAGGTATCGAACCACTATCTTCCACCAATGATATGCTAAGAGAACTCTTTCTCTCAACCAGTTAGGCACTTATCTTTGAATGTGAAAAATATTAAGTGAAATAATAATGCATCATATTTACACAGATCTTGAAATTAAAAAGATAAAGTAAAAAATTAGCTTTAAAATAAATGAATATGTGAAACAGCTTATGGTTAGTTGTTTGTGTAAATAGCCAGGAAATGGAATATTACTAACTACTTGCAGGCACATTATTATTACTACCAAGGTACAGCCGATGCAGGTAAATTTCTTTTCTGCTTAGTTAAATACAATAATTAATTTGATCACGTTTGGGGTTCTGATCTCTAAAAATTTGCTTTTTATTATATAGTCACAACAACTTCTTTTGTCCTGAAATAATATATAAACAAATACATTTTTTTACCACAACTCTAGTCATCTAATCAACACCAAAACAAGCATGACAAGGCTTTTTTACCAAAAATCTTTAGCCACTAGTCCCGCCTTGTCTCATGACCAAAAGCTGGACCAGCCATGACCTTACAGTCTTATTACAGATTTCGCTGTGAGTTTGTTAGAGATTAATTGTAAGAGCTGTGAGAGAGAGAATTTACAAAGTACAACTAGGAGTAACAAAAACAAAAAGCTGTTACCTAAAGAAGAAAGTCGTTCAAGAGATAGAGCAACATTGTTGAAATCCTCACTACTCTTAACATCAATTTGAATTATTCTAAAATCTTTGCACTTAATTATAATACTTCCACCTGATATGCTGGAGGAACTCTTTCTCTCTATTACATCTATGTTTTCAATGAGTAACTGAAACCAGAAATGAACGAAATCAATTTGATGACATCGATTAATTTATATCTTAGTAACTAAAGTAGCCCTAGCGGCTACTTTAGTAACTTAGCTCGAGTTACTAAAACAATAACAAAATTGATTTTCTATTCAAATTGCTACCAGTGTGTTCAGATAACAGCAGATAAGAATGAAAGAGGGATGTCAATTGTCAAAATATTGGGTAAACAAACCCTCTGTGATGTTTTATTTTTTGCCCAACATTTATATGACATCGTTTTGTACGAATTTCTGTCACAAAAATTACCTTCATCAATGACAGGCAAAATAAAATTTGCATAACCTCCTCTACAGTTAGTCAAGGCGCTAGAGTAGCCCTAACAGCTAAAAAATTCTTCTTTTGACAACAGCACGCTTTTTGACAGCTCGAAATAAAGAGGGAAGTCACTTGTTGATTCTATTCCACTATAGTTTGAACCAAAAGATCTTGATTTAAGAAAGTATTTTCCTGAAAAGCCTTACAACCCACAGTAAGCTAATAATAAAGCAAATAACACAAAATAGCATAAGTTGAACTATAAAGGACAACATAAGTAGATACTGATGGATCCATATGTTACAAACTAAACTCGCTAATAACAACGAAACTATTGAAATTTTCATAACACTACCAACCATAAGTTCCTCCTCGTCCTCTCGCCGAGTGGAAATAATAACATGATGTCCAGTTATACACAGAGTTCCGTCCATCGGTCTTTTGAACGGAAGTGTCATTACAACCCCGTCCAGTTTCGGAGTTAAAATTAAATCCGCAAACTCCATATAGGTACTCAAAATCACCACAACTTAACAAACAAATTAATTAAAAATAAATAAATTAATAAACTAAAAACATAAATATTTCATTAATAATCAATTTAATCTAAACAAGATAATAACAAAAGGTTATCAATTAGGAACCTCTTATATGGTTATAAGATTTACTTTTGTCCGGAAACTGAATATTTGTGACAGTTAAGCTTTAATCAATTTTCAAGAATGTGGCCTTAGGAAGTTAAAATAGGATCACGTAATCAGTAATTCAACTAATTAGGTCTCATTCATATTGAATAGAAATATAAATAAGTATAAAAATTAATAGTAAGAATAAATAACTGTCCCATTCTTTTTGTAAGCAGAAAAATATTTTTAATTTGATGGCTATAATATGTAAAAGTAATTGTTAATGTATACTTCGTTCACACGCGTGATTTGGAAGGGAGTTCATCCCCGCGTTCAACCCCTTTGGGGATTTAAACAAAACTCTTCACATGGTAATTTTCACCGTGAACAATGAGTTTCGAACCCTATGTTAAATCCCGTTCACACGACAACTGCCGGGGGTTGATCCCCCTAGGAGGTTGAACCCCCTGCCAAACCCCACGTATGAACAAAGTAAATGTGAGCTATCAAATCACATATTCTTATGTTCCTTTGATTCAAATTTTGTTAATTAATAGAGCTGTCTAATCATAATAATAGAGCTATCTAATTATATTTACTTATGTTCCTTTGATTCCAAATCTATTACGGTATAACCAGACTATTAAATTTTAAGTATTCCGTGGTATGACACTCGCATTACAAAAGTAATGCGAGGGAGCCAATGAAGTTAGTCCTGGATGTTAAACCACGCCCACCATATTTATATCAGGCCAACCTCATTGGTTCCTTAAAACTATTTTCCCACGCTGTCAACTGATTATAACCACTAGGTCCATTCTAGTATATTATCCCGTGAAAGTATCTAAAGTGATGTAAAAATGAGGGGTCGGCGTAGGGACCCATACGACGACCCTTCATTTTTACATCACTTTATTATCGTGTATTAAGATCAGTAAACAATAATGACCTATTACTGATAATAGTTTAACGGATTAATTTAGATATAAACCTCATTAAATTCGAAATAATAAAAAATTAAAAAATAATCATTATAGTTAATTTTTTAAGTTATTTTAGAGTATTTATTAAAGAAAATTTCATATTAATTATATCAGCTGATCCAATCCGCATATAATTTTTTATTAGTTTTTTCTTTAAAATAATGTCGTAAATATAAATTATTAAAATTTAATTAAAAAAATAAATTAGTTAATAAATATTAATAAATTTAACCATAAACTTTTTTTATATATGTTTGTACTAATGATTTTTGTAATATATATATTTGTATTTATATTTATTAAATAAAGAATATTATAATAAAAAAAAAATATATATAATGGAATATCTAATACTTATTACTT
The DNA here is from genome assembly GCA_018340805.1 of Microvelia longipes. Lineage (NCBI taxonomy): Eukaryota > Metazoa > Arthropoda > Insecta > Hemiptera > Veliidae > Microvelia > Microvelia longipes. The sequence continues at coordinate 28,145,030 of JACMZG010001911.1, forward strand.
ACGTTTTATTCAAGATGCGGAGAGGGGAGTAATAACGAAGGGTCAGTCGGCCTTCAGCCTTCATGCAGTTCGAAATGTCTTAATATTTGCAATTTGCAGTAAGTAAAACACTTAATATTTTTTTAAATATTGAAAAAATTCATTTAATGCTTAACTGTAATAAATTGCGTAACGCAATTTATTATACGCAACAAAGGTGCGACGATTTTATCGTCGGCCATTTGGAATATATATTATTTCAAATTACAATTATATATACTAGAGTGCCTGTATAATCATACAGGCACCATAATATATGTATATATGATATACAGGCTATATATACACTATGTATATACGATATGCAGGCACTCTAATGCAAAGTATCCCGCTAGGGGTAGAATATAGTAGTAATATGAAACAATATATATTCAAAATGGCCGACGATAAAATCGTCGCACCTTTGTTGCGTATAATAAATTACAGGATTATACAGGCACTCTACTTTGCATTAGCCGATTTTAAATCATTATGGAGTATGTAATGTATTATTAAAATTTGCACGATAATATTCAGAATATTAATTATTGTAATGAATTTAATAAAGGTTATTTATTTATTTTATACTTATTACTATTAATATTATCTACTATAGATCTTTTATAGTATTTCTACTATATAATACTTTCCTTAATACTACTCCTGATATAGTATTTAGTATATCATAGTATTTAGTATATTATAGTATATACTCATTCCCTCCTTGGGAAACTTCTGAACTTAAGAAGGCTGTCTTTCACAAAAAATTTTTACACACTATCTATCAGGAAACTGGATCATCTGTTGACTATCATCATTTTTCCTCAGCTAGAAGGTTGTGTAAGATCTTATCTAAACGTGACTATGACAATTACATGTTGAATCTACAAAATTCAATTCCACATAATTCAAAATCTTTTTGGTCTTTCTACAATATGCTTTACAGAAGTAATTCCTTACCTTCAGTTATGAATTTTGGTGATGAAACTAGTGATGATGCAAAAACCATAGCAGATATGTTTGCACATTATTTCTCAAGTGTTTATGTTGATAGTCAAACTCCCCCTTTGGATTACTCTCATATCTATAATATTAACAATATACATTTAAGTAAATTTGATGTTTCTTTAGAATCTGTCCTGAAAAAACTTAAGTCTCTCGATATTTCGAAGGGTCCTGGACCTGATGGCATACCTGCTATTGTTTACAAAACCTTTTCTAGTGCTTTGGCCCCTGTAATCTGTACTTTATTTAATAAATCATTATCGTCAGGTATTTTTCCATCATGTCTTAAACTCAGTCATATTATTCCTATATTTAAAGCTGGTGAAAAGAATAACATTACAAATTACCGTCCTATTACAATCCAGTCATGTCTTGCTAAAATATTTGAAAGTTGTGTATTAGACCAAATTACTCCTTTATTTAGCAATATTGTATTACCTGAGCAACACGGTTTCCTATCAGGAAAATCCACTTTAACAAATTTATTAATATTTCAATCTTATATTTTAAATGCCTTCGACAATTTTAACCAAGTGGATGTTATCTATACTGACTTTAGTAAGGCATTTGACAAACTTAGTATCCCTCACATTATTGCTAAATTAAAAGCACTAGGATTCAGTGATTACTTTTTGCTTTGGTTTTCTTCTTATTTAACTTTTAGAGTACAATTTGTTAAACTCAAAGATGTTAATTCTTTTTATTTCATAGCTGGATCAGGAGTCCCTCAAGGATCCCATTTAGGCCCTTTTTTGTTTCTGCTGTTCATTAATGATATTAATCTTGTTATTCCTTTTTCCAATATTATTTTTACTTTTTTGCTGATGATTTTAAAGATTATGTTAGCTATAAATACGATTATTGACTGTATACTTTTTACAAAGGTGCCTGGATGGAATCTTGAGTGGTGTAGTGTAAATTGTATGAGTTTTAAACATTGACACAAATGCTGTGTAATTAGTTATAACAGATCTAAAAATCCAATTTTATTTGATTACAGGATTCAATAATATTGATCTTAAACGTGTTTCTAGTATCAAAGATTTAGGTATTATTATGACTGAAAATTTATCTTTTAATTTACATATTGATAACCTCTGTAGTAAAGCCAACAAACTCTTAGGTATGATATTCAGAGTTTCCAAAAATTTCACTAACCCTGATATTATTTATAAACTCTATTGTACAATTATTCGACCCATTCTAGAATACTGCTGCCCTGTTTGGTCCCCATATACTGCTGAAAACTGTATCGTCTTTGAAAGCAATTCAAAGAAAAATGCTAGAATGATTGGTTTACCGAAAGGACTAAATTACATGGATATAAATTCTAATGAGTTTATTTACAGCATAAAGTTCCATAATTTAGGAGACTAGAAGAATAAATATGACTTGGTATTCCCTCTTCAAGTTAATAAATTCTAACATTAACTCTCCATCTTTACTTTGAAGAAAATGCTTTAAATGTTCCTAACAATGTTACCAAGATCTCCCACTTCTTTTCAATGTGCCCTAGCGAAAACCAACCTATAAATTATTATAGCCCTATGTTACGTTGCAATGAGAAGAGGCAAATCATTTACCCCTCTGACTGTGACATTTTTCACTTATCTATTCAGCCAATTCAAAAATAAGTGCATTACAAATTTTTACCCTGATTGATCTTATTGAACTACAGACTGATTTTTGTTACTTTTTTATATTTATTTTTAGCTTTTGTTAAAATTACATTTTCATCTTTTTCGTTTCTTATTCAATTTTTTAAGTATTCTTTATATTTAAATACTAAAGTTAATTTGAAGGCAGAACAAACAGAGAAATATGTTTTTTTGAATCTGTTTGTGTTTTTTTTTCTTCATACTTATTTATATATTATATATATATTTTTTTTAAATATGCTTAGCTATCTAGGCTGTGAGTCCTTTTATTATTTTAGATTCTGAGGATTACTCATTTTTGTAATTTTTTATTTTTTTAAGTCCATTGAATTAGGCTAAGCTTCTTGTTTTTCTTTTAGTATTATTTATCTTGTTTTTTAAAAATTTATTCTTGTTATTTTTTTAAACAATTTTACTTTTTTATGTTAACCTTCCTATGTATATTGTATGTTTATATTGTAAACTTTGTAAAAAGGGGTTAAAACCCGTGTAAACTTTAATAAATAATAAAAAAAAAATAAATAAATAAAATAGTAATACTATTAAAACTGGGATTAATAAAATTAAAAGGGTGGTAGGGAAGAACAGTTGCAAAGCTGACTAACCCCCATTTTTTTTGTACAATTTATTGTTAATTATTTTTTGTGATCCCTTGAACAAAATAAAGAGTTTAGTTTATTATTTAAAAAAACAATGACCCCAACTAAGACTTCTATTATTGTTAGTCCAAATACTATTATTACTAGTGCTGATATAACTACCATTATTTATCACTCTTCATACAAATCTTAAAACCCCAATGCTGTTATTACGTTCACTGCTGTAAAACTCTGACTTATACTGTAATTAATACAACTATTAATGACAATATATCTATATATATATATATATATATATAATATATAATATATATATATTATATATATATAATATATATATGCGTCTATTCTAATAGTTTTCCTCCGATAAAAGGACAAAAAAAAAAAATAAGAGGAAAGGATTGGCGGTAGAGAACAATGTCCAAAAACAAACATAATTTATTCAAAAAACACAAAACGCCAATTTTATTTTATTATATTTTTTGGGCGACCATTTACATTTTTGCCCCTTTATAAGGCAGAAACTGTTAATTAGAGACCGTAAAAAAAACCCAAAGAGCAACATAGTAATTACTTTGGTCATAGATTCGACATATGTATTATTCATTTCTTTGAATTTTAATATTGAAACTATTAGCTGCAGTTGTATTTGTTAAATAAAGATGGGATGAATTCATATCATTGAAGCGTAGTTTCTGCTGATACTTTCCTCTGGCATGCATCAAAGCATAGTTTCTACTAATACTTTCGTTCAGAGGTGTAGTTATAAACTAGGTCTCAGGAATGAATCTCTCAACCTTCATTCTAACTACCTTAACGACAGAACACAATAAATTAAAATTGGTACTACAGTTAGTGAACTGTGTAATATTAAATTTGGAGTATTACAAGGGAGCTCTCTCAGGTCTTTTTTATTTAATATTTACATCAACAGTATAACAAGCTTGCCGCTACATGGGAAACTTAATTGCTATGCAGATGACATGGCCCTTGTTTATAACGAGAAGTGTTAGCATCTACTTAGAAACAAACTAATCGCTGATCTCAATCTTATATTCAAATGGACCTCATCACTCGGACTCAAAATCAACTTAGAAAAAGGGATAAATGGCAATCAGTTTGGTATAGGACACCACTGAAATCAAATCAATAACTCTCCATGAAAATAACCATAATTACAACACATGGCTGAGCATTGCACTGATTTAAACAGGTTCAATCAAATTAAATATTTAGGTCTATACATAGATACATATCTCAAATTAAACCCCTAACTCATAAGCTCATTTTTCTTTGAAAATTCTCTAATAATTTATTTAAATCAAGCTGTAAAAAAATATTAAATTACAATCAGTATCCCAAACAGGAATTCATATTTACAATAGCTTACCCAAAGATTAAGTAGTATACCTAGATAGATCAAAGTTAGTCTTTTTCACCCCAACATATGGTGATAGCAGTAGTGGAACTGCTTTTCTGTCAAAAGAGGAGGAGTTAAGGTCTTTAGCCAACACTCCTTTTACATTAAAAGGAGTTGTAAAAGCTTAAAATACAGACAGCTTGCCGTCTGTATTAAATTACATTAGACATTTTTAAGGTATACTAAATAATATTTGAGCTTGCCGTCTGTATTAAAAGCAAGCACTGATACATTTATTAAATTTATTTTAAACACTTACCTTCTAGGACTAACTGAAGTGTCCGTAGCTCAAATCAAATCACTCTCTATAACTAAATAACCAATCTGCTCTTAACCCTATTGATAACTTGAATCAACCACTAAATTTGTTTTAATGTTCTTCTATGGTTTCAGTCTTAACAAGGAGTATATACTCCTATGTCTAACCAAATTAATAATTGTTATTTTGATTAGTACTGATTGTTATTACAATCAGTACTAATTGTATATAATTAGTATATAAACTAAAATATTATTATATAGTTTGATAGACTTCACCAAATTTATATATGTGATTTGTAACTACCTCTTACTACTACTACTACTACTTACTAAATCTTTTCTTTTTATTACTTTTCCTCATTTATACCGGAGGTATATATGAAAAGTATTGTTAGCAAAAAATTTGAAACAGGAATTACCTGTTTCAGGTGTTTTAAAGGCCTCCTGAGTGGTTTTCTCAAAGTTGTCTGTGTGTATGTTATCATCATAGCTCCTAGTGTATTTATGCTAGAGAATTAAAACTTTGTAGAAAAATCAATCTACCGCTGTAGTTGTGCTATTTTTGTTGGATCATAAAAGTTAAGTAGCATTGTGCGTGGTCAGAGCTGTATGGGTGACTGCTAAGATTGAAACGGATGCATTTACTATCTGTGGACAAGCAAAGCGAGTTTGAAGCAGGGAGGATGAGAGTAGCAAATCCGATGTGATGAGGAAAATTATATTACTAGATAAGTCATTGTTTCCTTTTGATAATTTTACAGTGTTTTCCTTTGATTATTGCATCTCAGGCCTCCTTACAACGGGCTCAAAGGTTCCATAAATGTTTTTATATTGCATTATGGGCTCAATTTAGGTTTTATAATTAGTTAGGTCTGACTATAATAAACTTGTTAATAATATTAATATTATTTCAACGACCTTAACAGAATCTTTTTCAGATCAGTCTAAACAAGGTGGCCTGTGTTTTATTCAAGTTGTATTTATGAGAGAAAAAATGAATATGACACATTACTAATTTTAAAATAAAGAAAAATTAACCATCAGTCAAATAAGGTTTATTTCTCTAATACAAAAAAAGTTTAAAAAACATCAACAGAACTCCCAATCACTCTCCCAATAAGTGAAATGTATAGTATATAAATACATATGAGAAGTTTGAATATTTTATCTCTTAAGAGTGAGATGAAGTTTTATTGCTGTTGTCACTTCAGTTTTTGAATACAAAAGCTATAGTACAACCAGAAATAGTTCGATAAATAAACTGAATGTCAACAAGTTTTAAAACAATTATAACATTAAAAAGTAATGAAATTATTATAACTAGCCTACAGCCAGTTTAACAAAGAAGTTAAATTCAGACATTTTTTTAGTAAGATATAACCAATGTAAAAATACTTAGTATATAAAACCTTGATATAACCAAGCAAAAAAGTTAAACTGTTGAACAAACATCTAAGGATAAATAAGATACTAACAAAACAAATACTAAAAATAGCATTAGCAAATGATTCAATATTTAAACTAATGCACAAACAAACCATAAATACAATTTTGCTAAATGTAGCAATATATTTCTTTAAAATCAGGGGTTATCTTAAAAGTTTAGTATTAGATAGTTTTTATTTTTCATATACTTACTAGTACTAATTATAAACTTAAAAAATCTAACATTTTACAAAATTTTTATTTAACGTACTGCCGTTTTTAATTTAAACGGCAATGGTATGTTATCCTATAAATTAATTTTTTTAAAGTAATTAATTAAGAATTATTATTTATTATTACAAATAAGTAGTAACATATTTGGGTAATAGTTACCAAAATAATGATAAATTACAATTTTGATCTCAAAAAGATTTTTTTGGCAAGAGACACATTTTTACTATTAGGGGGTTATTTTTTAACCAGAGAAGGGTTAAATTTTATTTGTCCTGGTCGCTCTGGAGGGATACCCCCCGAACGGCCCCTTGAAAGAAACCCTGTTGTTTACCCAGTTACCTTCACATTACTTGTTTACCTAATGTCACACATCCCCATTTTCTATTTTATTCCCAAAACTGTGCCCCCTATATTTATCAGAATAGAACCAGATTTGGTATAAATGATATTTAAACCTATAGAATGAATTCCTCAGGAATAATAGTGTTCAATGAAAAAGGGTTGATAAACTATTTTCATTTACTTTTTACTATTATATAGAACAATTAACAAATGGGGAAACCCGTTAATATGTAAATAAATAAATAAAGAAAGTATAAAAACTGATATTTCTAAATAATTTAAAATGGACCAATATAAAATTTCAAGGCTTTAAGTAGAGACGCAGTGGTTTGGAGAACACAAAAAATACAGTGTAAGTAAGCCCTTAAGCAAAAAATTACAAGAACAATCATCTAAAAAAATGCAAAATCAATTCTTATAACTTTTGTTTTTTTTTTCAAGAAAAAATAATAAAACAAAAATAAATAGAAGATAATTTAAAAATAAAATAAAATTCAAGTTTAGTACAACCTTAAGTTATTAAACCAAGGAGAAAGTTTTAGATATAAAATAATCATAGAATTTAGCATTTACTTTCACTGACCTAATTGTGAATTTAAAATGAGTTACAACAATAAATATTTCTAAGCTATTTCCTCTAAGGATTTAGCCAAGTCATGGTATTCATAAAGAGTGGCAACTTGAGTTAGAGTTTTATTGTCCTCATTACAAGCATTCATTATACATTTAAAATCATCAGCTCTGTTGTTTTTAATATCAGTTAATTCAGTAACTATCTCTTTTTTGCCATTTATCACATCGTTAAATAGTATTTTAATCAAATCTAAAAGAGACCGAACATCAGTATTTTCAGCTGCAAAATCAGACGGGATTTTACTTTCTTTACCAGTAGCAATGTTATAAATAGCTCCACTCTGAAGTAAACAACGTACAATGTCATCATGCTCAAATTTAACAGCATAGTGCAATGCCGTGCAATTATTCTCACCAACCATATTTAAATTTACATTCATTTTAACTAAAAATTTAACAATATTTATATAACCTTTCCAACTGGCGTATATTAAAGGAAATTGATAAGTAATACTTCTCGAGTTAACACAAGCCCCTTGATCTATGAAATTTTTAAATTTAGTTACATTATTAGCAAAAAGAGCTTTGAACATATTATCAGTGAGTTTTAAATAATCGACAACATCAGGGTGATGGTTCTTTTTTGCTAAATTTACAGGTAATGGATGGGTAGTATGATCTGATTTGATGTCATACATAGCTCCGTGTTCGATCAGAAGTTTGACTGAACTCAAGTTTCCTGACATAGCAGCTAGATGCAAAGGTGTTGTATTGTTATTCATTTTGGCATTCACTATTCCACCACCTTCTAATAAAATTGCCAACAGTTTTGTTTGGCATCGTTTTGCTGCCAAATGAAGAACAGAAGCATTCTGGCGTTTCTCCGACTTTAAATTAATATCAGCTCCATATTTTACCAATGTTTTTATTGCGCTTACACAACCAATTTCAACAGCAATTCTTAAAGGCGTTTTCTCCATTTTATCAGTTATATTTACCAGAGCACCTTTTTCTAAAATTAATTCAGTAATTGAGTTGCAAGTATTTTCCACAGAATAATGAAGCGCAGATCTATTTTCCCAGTTCAAAGCATTAATATTTGAATTTGCAGACAACAACTCTTTGACTATATCTAAATGTCCTTGTTGACAAGCACGGTGTAAAGGTGTCCACTTTCTATTATCAGTAATATCAATATCAGCACCTTTAGCAAGTAAATATTTTAAAACAGGCAATTTATTATACTCAGCAGCCAAGTGTAAAGAACTTTTACCATTATCAATTTTAGCATTTATCTCAGTTCCTTTTGAAATTATTATTTTGATGAGTTCCATGGAAAAACCTAAGTATGAAACTAAATGCAAAGGTAACCAATTCTGATCATCTGCTAAATTAATATCAGCACCTTTACTAATCAAATATTTGGCTACTTTTGTCCGCTTCTGTTGACATGCAATATGAAGAGGAGTAAAACCTTCTAATTTGAAACAATCGATATTAGGGCATCTTTCAGTCAATAACTGAACCATTTCTAACCATCCATTCTGGGCTGCATAATGGAGAGGTGTAGAGTTATTGTAATCTTTTGGATTTGGATCAATATCAGGGTGATCCAATAAACAAACAGCTATATCATAGTAATTACTATTGGCAACAATATGTAAAGGTGAAAAGTTTTCAAACTCTCTAGCATTAACTGTAGCACCAGCTTTTAATAAGATTTTAACAACATCAATGTTGTTTCCGTGACAAGCAAAATGAAGAGGAGTAAGTCTAAAACCAGAATCATTATTAACGTCCACTCCTAATCCAAGAAAATATTCGACTAAATTAGAATGGCCAAATAAAGCTGATAAATGAAAGGGAGTTATGTTAGTGTCTGCAAAACCATCGTCCTTCATAACCAAGGATGAAGCCCCCTTGTAATCTGAACCTTGGTCAATTAGTAACTTAACAATATCGATATGGCCGTTCAAACAGGCGAAGTGAAGAGGACTACCTGTCACAACATTAAGAGCACTAATACTCAATCCTTTCTCAATTAAAAACCTCACAGTGTCGATTTGACCATATTCACAGGCGATGTGAAGCAGTGAATTCAATTTTATGGTTTTAACATTTAAATTTGCTCCTCTATCAATTAATAATTTGATAATATCTAAAAAACCAAGTTGTACAGCGCACGCTAAAGGCGTGAAGCCCCTACAATTAGAATCTTAGAATTAATGTCAATACATTTACTAACCATGAGGCGGATTTTGTCCAAATCTCCTTCAGCGCAATATAGGTGAAACGGGTTGTTTTGAGCCGATTTTAACATTACAGTTTTGAAATCTTGACTGAAGTTGAATTCACTTTTATAAGTGTAATTGTAGAAGTTAATGTCTTTTTTAAAAGTATTGTCCATATTATTTAGACCTAAACTTGCCTGTAGAAAACTTTCAAACTGTGAAAACCAAAGTTTTATAAATAGAACAAGTTGTGGAGCTCGTATACCGCGCTAAAACCCCGAAATCGTGTAGTGCAAAAAAAATCCGCCAGGGGCATGACGATCTTTTATGAAGCAGTTATCAGCTGATTTCCTATCATTTTACATTTGTTTAGTACCGGTTTCGTGCTTGTTTAAGAATATTAAGTGCTTTAAGACTTTAATTAAACTTTATGAACCTGATTTTCATTTATTATTGCACATTATTACTCCTTCTTGTTTATATAAAGTTATGTTATCATTAATTTTTTGATATTTTTTTTAAAATTCATTGCCCAGAAAACTCTTAATTTACCCACGGTTTTTTATTATTTATATTTTTTTATCTAGCTTTAGTTTTCGATTTATATTTAATAACCTGAGCAGTAACAGCACGACTTATTATTTATTTTTTTCAATTGTTCAAAGAATATGCGCATATTTATACCATAGATTATACAGTACTCGGCACAACATTGTTTACCTCATTTGAAGTTCAGTTCATATATTTTTGTTTCCATATATTATTTATTTCGAAAACAATTCAATAACAAGTCGTGACGCTACTACTCAGGTTAATTAATATAAACCGAAAACTTCTGCAAAAATTAGATTGATAAGCAATAAAGTTTTCTTTTCGTCTGAATTTCGTAGAAAATTCGGCGCGGACCTCTATGCTAGATTTAATTAGAAGTTAGAAACTTAAATGCTATAAATAAGTACGATAAAAAATTAGTGCCGGTACCAAATTCAAACCTAAGAACCCTAGTTAAGTAGTTTATTCGATTCCAGATCAGTTTTATTAGATTCAGCACCACAAAAAAAAACACTGAAAACGACAACCTACTCGAAAATTATTTTTTACTAACCGTTTTTGGCTTTCTGTTATTTTCCATGGTTTTTTAACTTTTTGGTCACTTAGAGTGGTCGCATTTAGAGTGCCTATATAATGTTATATAGGCACTCTAGTCGCATTGACTTTGGACTGATTCATTCGATTCAGCGTTTAAATTTTTTGCGATATTGAAAATCATTAACAAAATTGTACCAGGGGATCGTATCCTTTCCCAAGGTTAATATATTGTAACCCAAGTTAGACAGAATAATATTTCATTCCATTCGGCAGATAGCATGTTTACAAAAATTGCGCTAGAAATACATACATACACACTAACACACACACACACACACACACATATATTATATAATATATATATATATTATATATATATATATATATATATATATATATAATATATATATATATATATATATATATATATATTTATATTATATATATATATATATAGTATATATAATAATAAATATATATATTATATATATATATATATAACAAACAGTTTTACAAATCGTACTTTTTCTGTGGTTTGGGACCTCTGAAACAGATTTTTGACAGAAAAAAAGTTGGTGACAAAATACCATATTTGGGGAATAGTTACCAAAATATTTAATTAAATTTTAAACTTTCGCGAGTCAAAATTGCACAGGGTAGACACTACTTTTTTGAAAATATATAGGACCATGATTATTAAGAATTAAATGTTGCTGTAATGTGAAATGTTCTACCCTAAATATTGACGTATTTAGGCATTTTGTTTTAAATACTAAGCTCTAAAAATTAATACAAATATGTGTAGTTATTTATAGAACTTTAAAATGTGTTTGTACCAAAAACGATTAATATTTCTTACTTTTCAAGCTAACTATAATGACATACGTTTTTTGTCTATTTTCTAATATATTAACAAAATTAATACAAATAGAAATCACATTTAAAACTATTACATGTCAAAAGAAATCAAGTCCAAGTACAAGAATAGTTTATTAGCGATAAATCGATCTACAAATTAAAAAAAGTAAATAATAGCTTAAAAACATAATATCTATAATGTATTTAAATAGAAAAAGGTAAGCATAAACGAAAGTAGCGCTTACTAGTGAGTATTTGAGGTACTAACAGTAATATGGGGTACACTTTTCAGCTGAGCTCCACAACTTGTTCTATTTATAAAACTTTGGTGAAAACGCATCCATGATCTACTCACCTAAGGTATCCAAGCAATCGCCAAGAAAAACTCTCTGACCTTACAGCCCTCTTAGTCTTCAGTCAAAACCATATAAATTCGAAAAAACTAAGCAAGTTAAAAATTAATTAAACAAAGCCAACCAAATTAATTATAAGATCCCACTACCCAACCATAGCTTGTTTACAAAAACAATAACCACTGTAGCGAACTTTGGACTCTCCGAATTGGCGGGTAGTGTTAAAAGTCGGACTCCTATTGGTTACATACCAGCAAATCAAATACCTTGACATAAAAACGCGTTTTTATTTGATTTTAAATACGAATCATTTTTTATCCAAAACTCATATTTTACTTAATTTATATCTATTTAACAAATATTATGCATGTGATAATAATTTTATTTGTAAGACCCCTAAAATCAAAATGAAAGTAGCAGATCCTATAAATACTAAGTATTCTAATTAGCCATTGGGACTAGTTCAACAAGTAGTAAATAAAATAAAACTTCGTTATTTTTAATTTTACTGAAGTTAACGATACATATAAAGCGAATGCTCATTTGCAGGGTGCTCCTACTGCTCCCTGGTCTCCACAAAGTAGAGAATAAGGAGAAAAGACAGTTTATTATCCCTCATCGGTTTGTAAACAAGACTGTACACTATCAATTTTCACTAGCCACCTGAAGTATGTCTATTTTTATATATACACACCACTGATACACACATATATTTATACACACATTAAATAAAAACTCAATAAGTAAGTGATTGGTAAAAGTACACTATTCGTATTTTTTTTTAAAATAAGTAGATATACTTTTGAAAAAAAATATTCAAAACAAATATAATTAACTTTATTTTTATAGTAATTACAAGTTTAATCACTATTAAAATTTTATAAACATCGATTAAAACTTATTAAGTCAGCTATTCCCCTTCCATAATGTATTTGACAGTTATCTTCCACTCTTTATTAGATACATACGGCTCTATATAGGTTCATTCCTGTAACTTACACATTTTGTTGGTCTATTAAATAAATATTCTTAGCTGTATTCAGGAAAAGAGCAAATAGGCGGGGCATTGCCCATTTTAAAAATAATATTATATTTAAAGAGAAACCATAATTCTGGTTTGATTAACTTAATCAGTTGCATTACGGCATTTCCGTAATGAGTTACGAGTTGTAATGTTATTGTGCAAGTTACAAAGCATAAACAGCTAACGTGAGCAAGAAATGGTTTATAACGCACAGAAGCACGTGTTTCAGAAGAAATTCATCTGACATGAAGACCAGACCTCCATGCCAAAATTATTTAGTAGTTATAAATTCCCAGATTTGAACCTGGAAACCTGGCTTTGAGTACTTCGAGTGCTCCATCGACTCAGGACTGTACTTATTTCCAAAAGAGCCCCAAAATACGGGCCTGCGGGCGCTTTGCCACAAATTGAAGGTGGTAAAAAAAATCAACACATACTTCATTATATAAGTTAACATTTTTATATTAAACAAATAATAATTAATGACTTACAATTAAAATTTTTGGTAAAATTATTTTATTCTCTTGACAAGTTATTTTAATAACATTTGGAGAAATAAAACATAAAAGTCTATAAATAATTACTTTGTGTATTTTATTAATCATAAGTGTGAATTAATACTTATAAAAATCGAGTTATTTATTACAAGTGTATTTATTTTATTTATTTTACATCATAAAATTATTTTGGTTAATGTTTGGAGAAAAATGTTAGGATTGTTTGAAAATTAACAAATTAAAAAAATCTTAATTACTAAATTTTATATAAAATAATTTAAACTGTAATAATAAATTTTAACGATTATTAATAAAAATTAAAAAAAAATCAACAGTTTGGTTTAACTTTTCGATATGATCAAGACTAGCTTTATTTTTATTAATTACAACTCCGCGAAGCTGGCTTCATCTTTTTGGTATTGTAGTTATTATTTTGTTATAATTTTATATAAGTTTTTATTTTGTTCGAACTTGGTAGGTAACAAAAGGGGGAAAGTGACAGACCATCTAGTTAGCAAGCCAAATTATTGGTTCTTAGTTTGCCCATAAAGTATAATCATGACCAGCGTGAAATTTAATAATAAATACCGTAATTTTAATATTCTCTGACTTGGCAAAGTTTACCACGTACCCATAGTTTAAATCTGATCTTTCTTTCATTTATATTGACGTTCAAGCAAAGTTCTGACCTAATATACAATTTATTTAGATTCAAATTTAAGGTTATTTAAAATAATTCCAAGTGAAGCTTAAAAATTAATAAAAATGAATATTGGCCCAAGAGAAAAACTGGAGCTAACTTGAAATTATAAATAACTTTCTAACATTAACTTAAATTTAACTCATGTAAACACAATTTTATCACTAAACTTATGCTGCATTTTTAGCATAAATATTTTATTAAATTGTCACTTAGAAGTAATATTTGTAAAATTACTTGAATTATTCAAGAAAAATATAAAATACAATAATTGTGTAAAAGACACTCCCTAGAGCTCAAAAAAATTATCGGATGGCAGTTCCTTTAATTTACATTAACAATTGTAAACAATTTTTGGAATAAAATGATTTCTTACTTGAACTACCTTCTTAAACTTAACTTGTTAAATTCTTGAAATGCCTTAAAAAGTTCAATTTAGTGAAACAATACCATTGTAATGTTTTTCAAATTTATCTTACTGTCAAAACAGCTTTTATTTTAAAAATTTTGTCAGTAAGAAAATCTAATAAACTTGCTAGACTATATAAAACAAAATATTTTTAGCACTTCTTTATATTTTAAATAAATAAAATCAAAGAAATACTTGGTGGACAGTTTTTCTTTACAATTTTGGGATGTTAATATTTATAGTAAATAAAATTTATATATATATATATATATATATATATATATATATATATATATATATATATATATATATATATATATATATATATATATATATATATATATATATATATATATATATATATTATATATTTATTATATTATTTAGTTTTCACAAATAAGTATTATTATTTTTGATTATTAATACATTATAACAATTTTGATTTTTAATACATTTCATGCTTAATCTTTTAATTACACCCTTTCAGAGCATCATTTATTTAATTGTTTCAGTTTCAACTTCTTGTACATAGACTACCACAAATTTTAGAAGGTCCATGTTTTAAATAAAAATCGGTTTTAGTATGCTCTTGGCATTTTTAAAATTAATGGTAAGAATAATTATTTGAATTAAAAACAAAATCAGTTCTAAAGAGAGTTGAAGATGCAACAAAACGTTGCATACAAATAATTAAAATAGCATTAGCTTAAACTCTATTACTCTTTTCTATCTATTCCAAAATATAACTCGATAAAAAATTTGATTTAACTTACATTTGCAAAAAATACACTTTATTACATATATTTCTTCTACAATGATATCAAAGCGGAACCAATAAAACTGATAGAACACACAATATCATGTTATAAATTAATTTACAAAAATATAACAAGGCTTGTTTTTAAAAAAAACATTGCTAAGCATAATATTTCTTCCGAAGCATTCTTGTACTTTATTTGATAATTTACGATTAAACAAATTAACACATGATTCCAAATAAGGTTAAAAGATTTCATTATAAGGATCAGTGAAATTATTAATTATTAAAAAAAGAGTACAATTCACTGCATTTTTATTATTGGGTAACTCAAAATTATTCAACATGAGTTAAATAATTAAACCTTTTATTTATAAGTAAAATATTATAGCAAATGTGACTCAAGTCACATGAAACATCCAAATCTTTGAGTAATACTTTTTTTAACTGCTTAATTTTTTCCTGTACTGTAATACTATAATAAATTTTAATACAGTTTTAAACAAATACTAAGATTTTACTCAATTTAAAATGCAATTTTAATTATGGTTACTAAGTTCTTTTTCATAGTTGTTCATATTATTATTATTCCCTTATTCAAGACACAGGTTATCTCAAATTATTATTAAAATTAGGAAATTTTGTGAAAACCATTTAATAATCCAAACTATAGAAGTTTACATACCTTTTAGGAGTATTTGCATATCAGTTTGCTCATTTTACTTACTTTTGATTTAAAAACACATCTTGTTTTTTCCATCCCACAGCCAGAATGTAAAAGAATAATTTGTTTAACTTTTTACCTTCTCGGCTTGTCTAATGGTAATATTTCTTTTAACATAGTGGAAAATAAAAACAAGCAAAATGGTATGAGTTAAATACTTAGGGTATTTTTTAGAGTTTGGTTCACATTTGGTATACAGTATAGTTTAAGCTTTTTGCAGTCTTTAACTCTTTTCACTTTAAGTTGGACATGTTAAAAAAAATTATTCACTGTTGTCCGAAATTTTAGGTTTTCCACTGGGTGGCTTTGCAGCGTTGACTTGGTTGTAATTTTGGTCTGTGGGTTTGGATGACATTTCTTCACCCTCTGCCAGGTAGAGGCTAGGCTTCCCCGTCGGCGTCAGCTTCAACCTATCCAAAGATTTACTTCTCGAAGAACTTGGACTAATTTCATTCACATTTCCCTGATGTTATTATAATGGTATTTAAAAGAAGCAACCACACCCAAAAACACACCATGTTAGTAAATAAAGTGATAAGTTATTAAAATTAAAGAGGGATGGAAAATCTTATTAAACAATAGGCACACTCAACATCCTAAAAACTTGAGCTTAGCACTACACTTGAAAGAAAAATGTGAACTACGGTAGTACTTAAAATTTAGAAAATTGATGGGTTTGATATTGAGTGCACCTTTACCTCAATACCTAAAAAATGGCTCAAAAAGTTAGTTTGTATCATTAATATATGTGTTATTTATATCTTAAATCTACCTCTATCAAAACAATGATTATCTGACACTGAAAAGCTTCATCATCTTCAAAAGTTTATTGTTGGAGAGTTTTACTTCTGACTCTTTGAAAGTCATTATTGAAGTTGCTCAATGTTGCTAGACTCATAAAAAGTTTAAATTCCATACCTTTCAGTAATGTTTATTATAGTATATTCACTATTTAGGAATGAAGATAGTGAAAAATGTATAACTAGTATTTTAAATTACCAGTCAAAGTTTTGGTGTCCTCAATTTAAGGATTACTTACTAATATAAGATTATTAAAAATCTGTTTCATTAGCATTTTAAAACTTACCTCTAAAAGTGCAAATAAAGCCTGAACAGAAAATATACAAAAAAATACCACTTTTGTCTTCTTAAAAGATAATTACATTTTGAACCATTCTTTTTTTAAGGGGGTGTATACAAAATTCAAATTATAATATATACAAATATCTTACATTCAAAAATAAAAAATATATAAATGTTTAAGAAATAATAATAGACAATAAAGTAAACAAATAGAAAATTAATGTTGAATAGAAAATTTATTGAGCAAGATAAAGTCTACTACTACTACTAGCAAGTTCTCATCATCAAGCAGTGACTCACTGGATTATATCAACATTAAACCGAATATATTGTTTAATAACATGTTTTTCTTGAGTGACTTAAGTGGACTGGTTAATTTCATATTTAGGGATAAAAATATGGATCTTTGTTGTTTGGATAGGTTATTGTCTACATTAAGGGCTACTTCCAGAACCCCATGATGCCATTCCAGTATTTATAATAGAAAAATCCACGCTCAAATTTTCAAATCAATACTTAAAGTGTATTATGTAGATGGTAGTAAGAACTGAATGACCAGTACTGAACTACAAAGCAAATATTTATAAAATATGTATTTAATGAGGAAAATTTTTAACTCTTAATTTTTAACAGCTTATATTCTTGATAATAATCCTACACGTATAACCAACTATGATTTTAAAATCAGTTAATTGTAAAAAATTGATTTTTATAGCTAAAGGATAAAACAAAAACTGCATTTTTAATTTTTTACATAAGTGAATTTGTCAATACTATTTATCATACATTATTTACAGAACCAACACCTTTTTTCTTTAGTTTTCCATATTTAACAGATAACAGGGTTTAAAAATGCGAAGTTCATTTTAGAAGATGTGATAAAGAAATTGATTTGAAACAAATTAAAATTTGTTTACAACAACTTAAAGTATACTTAAGTAAACTTTACTAACTTAATTAAAAGAAGTTTAATATTTTCTCCCATAACTTATCACTACATAAAAAAATAAATTGTTTGTTATCTTTCATTTTTTTACTGTTACAATTTAAGGCTATTAAAGGTTTTTGTGATGAAAGTTTCATTTTTTTACTTTTTACCAATAAACAGGCATTCTCTTCAATTATGGAGTGAGAAATAATAGCAACCAATAAATACTCTCACCGATAAAATCTTAAGGTCATGCAAACTACCTCCATATTTTTAATCTTCTTTTTTCACTATTTTCAATATCTAATCAGTAATAGGAAAATTTCTTTCATAGTAGTTGTTTTTGTTTTGCCATAAAGAAAAATCTTGTGCCACATTCTCCCACCGCATACCACCCCTAGTGTTTAAGTATTCACCATATTTCAATATTTATCTAATTACACTCTTCATGCTATTTCCATGCAAGTATTTATGTATTATTTTAAACTGAGCCGAGGGAAATGAAAATTTCAGTCCAATAATGCTGCCTCTCTTTCATTTGGAAAACAAAACAAAAATATATTAGAAATGTTTTAAATAAAATATAGTAAATAAATAAATAAAAATAACATATCTTTATGGAAAATTGTTTTCTAAAACTACATCATGCACTGTTTAAATAATATAATGCAGGTGAATATTAAAGAAATGAATAAATATAATATTAAAAGAGACACAAATAATGGATCAAGTTCTGAGTTATCTATAGAACAGACTAAATCATGAGTACAGTAATCTACTAAACTGTTCATAAAATAATTCATTTTTGGTAAAAAGTGTAATTTCTAATAAAAGTATATATTTTGCAATTAAAATGTTGATGATGTGGAAAACAAAGGCATTAAATATTTTGTGCTTTTAATAATCTTTTCAAAAATTACCATACTTGACGTTATTTTTTTTGTTAAAAATAGATATTGCACTTTTAATTTATTTCTAATTTAAACTATTATTGGGCCAAATATATCTTCAAATTCATATTCCATGCCTCCCTTGGTCTCCTTCCCTGTTCACCACAAAGTTTTGATTTTTTAAATTGTTTAAATTATTTCAAAATATGAAAAGATAAAAACAAAAAAAAACTTAAAGCATCTAACATGCATTTCGAAAACAAGGGATAGCAAACTATTATCAGTCAATAAAATCATCAATCAAGTTTATTAAATAAAAAAAAAACGAACTAATCAATAAAACTTAGTGTCAAATTGTTCATGCAAATTTTCTATACATATACAATGAGAAGGGTTTATTCTCTGATATTTAAATGCCTTTTAGCCAAGTTAAATTATTTATAGGTTTGAATGAAGAATGAGGAAATAAGAGAATAATAAGGAAGAAAAGTAAAATGTATTTGGCTTAGATAAAGCCAATGTCGACAATTTTTACCTTAATGGCAACGAAGTTAGGCCATAATATGAGTACCAAAGATTTGGCAATGATAGTATACATTTTAAGTAGATTATGAGGTGTACTTAATAAACCTTGATGATTACCCTTACCTTCATACGTACATTTTTTTCATTTGTGGTAAATTTATTCAATATTATTGTAAATGGTAATCGTAGTTCTATAGCTTTTATTTATTTATGGTTACTGCTATAGCTCCTTACTTTGATTCAATATCTTTAATTTCAATTTTATCAAATTAAAATTATGTTTACTTTTTGTCAGACTAACTAGATCTAGCAAGTTAATATGTTAAATTATCCAATGGAAAAACAACACAAGATTTCATATAGCATAGTGTGCAATAGCAAATCTTGATGGAGCACAATTTTCCAATCTTGTCTGATGTATAAAAGATTTGTTTATTAGTATAATTTGAAGTTACCATTTGATTGAATATGTTAAATGTGTTTCATAATGGTTTGCAAGTACACTGCAGTCAAAACTGTCAAAATTAATATTAGAGTAAACCCTTGTCAGTGTAGGCATAGACGTTGTATAAAATGCTAGAACTCACTTGACTATTAGAAGCGGACAGTGTTTCCGAATAAATTTCAGAAACCTGTCTGATATAATTCTTATCGTCAAATATTTTTTTATCACCACCGCCAGGTTTATGCTTGACGTTTTCGAAAGATCCAACTTTACTTTGTGCTTTGATTTCCAACTTTTGCTCTTCAATCTATAAAACATGGGTAGGTTTGGTTCTTTTGTAATTTTAGTAAACTCTAAGACTACATGTATTAAGTATGCATGTTAGAGGATTTGTTCTCTAAAACATTTTAAATTAAATGTATCTATTGTTCCATTGCCACAATTATTAAAAAGAAGACACAACTTTTTTATTTTTTATTTGGAACATATAACACAAGAGATATATGAAAAAACTGTTACAGGGAACCTCGGAACATTTTTAACTTATCGGATTCGCTACGCACATTCTCACCTCTTCAGACTCGCTTCGCTTGTTCTCAGACATTAAAATCTTCGCTCTATGTACTAGGCGTGTTAGAGTGCAATTTTTTACGCAAGAGAATTATGTATATAAAGTAGTACACTCGAGACAAATTTAAACTCAATTGGACGTTTTTCGATTTTTAACAATTTAAAACAAGGTATACTATAAATTTGATAAAAACTGAACCAATGCTGATAATCTGACAAAACTTGGTTCATTTGTTGGTCATATGACTACGTGTGTTTCTTGAGTTTTGAAATTTTTGCTGAGACATTAATGATAACTTACGAGATCTAAATATAGATTTTTGTCCAAGTTTAAACACTTTAGGATAGAAACACTGGGATCTGCGATGACAAAGATTTAGACAGACAAATTGGAAAAAACCAATAAGGTCTTAAAACACCTGAAACGGATAATTCACGTGACATCCAGGTTTAGGAATTTTTGTGCAAACACATTACTTTTTCTATATACCCACGGTATAAATTAGGTAAAGTTAAAATAAAGTAATTTAACTGATTGATGAGAATCAGTTGCTTAGAAGTATTAACATTAAAAATAGTTTAGCATTTATAATTTTGCTTAAGATATTTACATTATGGGTTCGAGACAAACCCACTTCTTAAATTTTGGTGCTAAAGCCTTAACATCGTATAATTTTAGACACTCTCATCATGAACCTTACTAATTGACCTTAACTACAATCATTTTGTATCTCCCCTGAATAATATTATGACACTGTACTTAATAAATTACATTAAAAAAAAAACGTATGCATCTAAAATAACAATACTTCTGTCAAAGATTTATAACATTTAAAATAACGTTTATTGGACTTCATTTCTAAAGTAGAAAACTTTTCTGCGCATATTCCGTTTTAAACCTTGAATATATAATTAATATTGGTCTCAGAAGAGTCAATAGGGTAATTCTAACCCAGTCTAAACTCTTTAAATCATATAATAAAACATTAAATTTCTACTGCTCCTAAAATTATTTTCCTCTTGTTTCTATATTCAAGAAATAAAAGATTTAAATAAAAATTGACTTATAATTTAGAATAACATTATCTTGTCAGAACTATCTCAAAACTTATGTATACATTTGTTTCTAAGATACATTCATTTGAAAATGTGTAACCCTGAAAGTTTGAGTGATAGCTATTTATATTTCCTGAGGATTAAAAGTTCGAATTACTTTGTCTCAAGTTTTTAAATATATTGTAACATAGTAAATAAAAAAAATTAAAATACTGCTAGAGTTGTTGTTATAAGTAACTTTGTACATGGTATCTTGAGAAATTGTACGAATTTTAAGCTAATACGTAAATTTATCATATTATGACGATGATGATACGTTAAAAATTGTATCTTTACACCATATATTAACGCCAGAAGAAAGTTTAGTTCACGGTTACGCAGTGTGGTCCTTGGACATCTTTGGGTTAGAGGAAAGATTTTAGGGGGTCTACGAGCTAACAATCAAAGCTTATAATAGCTAGTACAGCTATTATATCTTGTAGCCTTTCTTATCTTAATAAAACCTATTAGTCCAAGAGCCAAGCCTAAAAAATGTTGCTCATTTTGTACAACTTCAAACCAAATTATTCTGAAAATATACCTTAAATTTTGAAGGAAAATTATAGTCTGCCTATATAGAGTGGAGCCTTTCATATGATTGCGCATGCTCATAATTTTATAAGCTTTAAAAAATGATATCTTCATGTTTTGCATCTCTTCAAATTTTGAGCATGCGCAATCATATGAAAGGCTCCACTCTGGATAGGCAGACTATGCTTTCCCTTCATAATTTAAGGTATATTTTCAGAATAATTTGGTTTGAAGTAGTACAAAATGAGTCACATTTTTTCAGGTCGTGGTCAGGAAGTGGTTGATTCCTAATCGTTATGGTCGTAATTATATAATCTAAATCTAACATTTATGATCGTAATTATATAATCTAAATCAAATCGTTACAAAATATACTACTGCTTTGACAGAAAAAAATATTTAGATATAGTAGCCTATGATAAACCATAATAATTTCTTAAATTAATTTAAATAATATTAGTGTTGTTAGTTCCAATTTTGTAAAAAGGCTCTAGTGCTCTTATTAATTTTAGATTATAATAGATAAAAAATCATTCAGTGTTATACCTGTAATTACTTTTTAAGTTTTTTAATTTATTTAATATAATAAATTTATTAATATTATTAGTAAACTTCCATGTAGGAAGTGACATTAGACCGACTCAGTGCCCAATGTAAAAGAGCTTAAATTTTAATTTATAAAATTAAACCCGGCTTATTTATTTTTATTAGTCGATTACAATCAAATGTGTTAACATTATAAAATTGTATGAATCCTTAATTATAAATATTAGTTGTATTATCTAAGCAAATTGTGTGAAGCCACCCATTAATTAGAGCTTAAATAAATTAATAGCAAAAAGAAAGTCAGGGATATCTTTCAATTTGCACTAAAGACATACATAGACACATTAATAAAATATAAAGAAAAGGAAGAAAACAAAATTAAGTTGTTTAAAAAATAATTGTTTTACTAAACCTCCGTTACTATTTTCAGTTTCTTAACCTCAGTAATGAGTATTTCTCTCCAGTATTAAACTATTATGAATGATCTTTTTACACAGGCTAAAAAAAAGCTTTTACTGCTGCAAATAGTGTTGTAAATCTTAACATCATTAAAGTTTAACGTCATGATTAATTTATTAAAAGATTTCGTCTTTAAGAGTTTAATAATTATCATACTCTTTTAAGGACAAAATCTCTCTACTATAAATTATTAATAAAGGACACTTTATTCAACGTGGTTCATAACAAATAGATACCTCATCGATTTTCTTAAAAAATTAGAAAAACATTGGAAATCAAAATATAACTTCAAATTTAAATTTGGGTTAAGACGCCCTTGGAAAATGACTTTACTACTCTATGCTGTAAATGACTTTCCTGATCCGCCTTAATTACTCTATTTATACTAGTCTTAAATATATATTTAAAATGAATCTTTGCACTCATTATAATTGCCCTTATTCCTGTTTCTTATTGGTTAGAGGTTATATTCCAAAGATGAAATTGTTTCATCAGCATTTAACTCAACGTTGCAGTTAAAAAATTCCAACCAATTGCTTTACGTGTGACACATATACGGAGCTTTTTCAACGAGTTTTACATATTTCAGTGGTCTCAAAGGAACACATTTAACCTATCTAAAATTAAGAATAATGCATACAAACCTTAACATTACCTCCCCCAGCAACATGCTTTATGTTTTCCTTAGATCCTACTTTAGGTTTGGCTTTGTCTTTAAAATCTAGTTTTAATGATTCGATTTTCTTATCACCTCCGCCTGGTTTGTGAGTGGCGTTCTCTAATGAACCTATTTTCGATTTAGCCTGCCATTGGAGTTTTTGATGCTGAATCTAAAATCATAATATAATAACGTTTTAATGAAACACTAAAAATAATGAAAAAAACATAAAAGGAATACATCTAAGTTAGTTATTTTTTTACTCTTTTTACTCTTGCATCTTAAATTCAGAGATTGTATATCACTTAAAGTTTAGCAGAAAACATTTTAAATATGAAGAACTTATACGTCCCCTCTACAACGGCTGCTTACTCCATGAATTAATCAATTCTAGCTCTCTCTTTCTTACCCTTATTATTTATTAAGTAAAATATCTTAACATCACGATTTAGCTTAAAGAAATTCCAATAAACTTTATAAATTACAATGCAACACAACACAATAAATTTGAACTTGTATTCTCTGTATTTACCTACAAGTTAATTCTCCCTAATTTAAAGGATTTTAAATTTAAAATCCTTACTTAGAGACCTATTTTTCAATTATAAAAAAACAGAGAACATACTACATAACTAAATTCTATCAATATATATTTAATACACGTCTAAATGTATACATTTTTAGTACAAATACTAGCATAGACATAGTTCTATTTAATGTATTTCTAATGGCGTTGTTCGCATGAAATTGTTTACTGAGTTATCCGTTATTCACAAATACATTATGTCCCAAAAATTATCATAATTTAATTTATTATTGTTAATTCCTTTAGAAATAATGCTTCATTTAATGTCATTGTAGAATGACGAGGTTGTCACTTGAGACCTTAGGAGAAAAACTAATAATTACTAGAAAACAATTACTAGAAGTTCTTTAATACATTAAACGTACGATCTTTAAAGACCAACAACTTCGCCAAAATATAATTTAAACATTTTTATTTATCATTTAATTACATCTTAATCTAATAAAGTTTTATAAGTTTTTACAGGAACTTAATGAGTTAAGTAATTAAGTAAGTAATAACAAAAAGGAACATGTGGTTTTTGGAAAATTGCTGTGAATATTGGGCCAGGCATTTAGAAGGCTTTGGAAAATCCAGTACATGGAGGATACCAAGGGGGAAACTAGTCTCTGTTCATTTTCCAGCCTTTTCTATTGACCCGTTGGAGGGGAAGCCCTTAGACACCCTTTTATCAGGGGTGAAGAAGGAAAATATATATAGCTATATGTATAGAGGCACACCAAAGAAGGGGTAAACCAACTACAACCTTATCTCTAGCATTTTATATTTTGGTTGCTTGACAACATTTTGTCCGATCTTTGCTCACTCTTTTTAGTTTTAGACAAGATTACTACGTCTATTTTCCAGTTTGCATTTTAATAATAATTTTATACTGGTAAAATAATAACTAAATAGTAATAAAACGATATGAGCTGTTTTATTATCTTTTTATTCGGTTTAAAAGCTAGTTGCCCATAAAAACTAAAAGGGTCATTGTCCTAAACTAAAAAAAAAACTTTATTTGTTTTGCAGGGCGGTGCCAAAGTTGTTTTATTGTAAGAGCTAAAAAGAAAAAATACCCATTACTTTTACAAAAAAAAGTTAATTCAATCGTTCACGTTTTATGAAATTTAATAGATCGTCGAAATGCTAACATTAAAGCACCATGGACATCATATACAATTCTTTTCAAAATTTATGCTTAAGCAGTCTCATTTTGAATATTATTTTAGACTCTTGTAGAAAAAGTAAGAGTAAAACTAATAATTTTTATTACCATTTCTGGCTTATAAATCAAAAACGCCAAACCCTTTTTTGCATGGAGTATATGGCACCATTACTTAAAACTACATTTATTACAAATTGAAATGGCAAAGACAAAAACGTAAAAGATAAAAGACAGAAACGTAAATTCGAGGCTTCATTGACGTCACAAAACCTATTATCTCTAAAAGAAAGTAATTTAAATTTTAAGAGACTCATTAAAAGTTGAAATGAAATTCGAAAGTAAGACGCAGATTTGAAAATTTAAATGTAAATGAAGCTTCAAAGTTTGGGATGAAACAGATATCATAACTTAAATATAAGTAGGTCGAGTTCTAAATGTATAACTTTTCATTCAATAACAAAGTTAATGAATTAAAATTAATAAGTATGAGGTAATTCTTAGCTAAGGGAGTTTATTATGGTAGTTTATATTTTTACATACTATTGTATTTTTTTATTACGTAGAATTTAATAAAATTGAACTCATTAGACTCATCCAACTCATCGAGTGAGAGAGAAGGAAATAAATGTATACTCGTAGTTCAGGCTAGTCAGGCAGTCAGTTTTATGCGATGTGATCTGTCCTTAATAAGCTATAGAGTTCGACCAAGGCAACATATGTTCCATGGTATTTGGTATTTATGATCCTTGACTTGTCCTATTCTCTTACCTCAATGTTATATTTGCTATAAAGAAATTTACACCCTTTAAGAACTCCCTGCGTCTGTAGCTCAAATCGCAAGCTTTAAAGCAGAGAGGTAGCCTTGCTTGATTATTTTGTAGTATAATATTTTGTATTTGATCAAATAAAGGTATTATTATAAAAAAAACGTGATCCCTAAGTTACGATAGACGCATTAAAATTAATAAATAATTATGAGAACTTAGTTTGTAAATCAAGTAATCTAAGCTAAGGTTGTAGATTAATATCTGTGTGTTAAATTTATTAGGAAAAATAAATGGTTAAAATTCGAACGAATACGAACAGTTTTGTTTTCAACATATCGTGCTTAAAATTAACCAATAAGTAGAAATCAATTAGCGGCAGCAACTACGATCTGGTCGAGAGCAAAGCCTATGCTTTGCTCTTCTGCCTGTCAGCGTCTGTAGGTATGAGTCTACACTCATACCTACAGACACTAAGAGGCAGAAGCTATTAGCTCGGCCACATAAGTTTACTTGGTTGCTATTTGTACTTGCCATGTTCAATAATAGCTAGCTAATGGTTATTATTTAGACACCCTAATAATATTTCATGTTTTAATAAATAGTAATTGATATTGTGTTTACCTTTTTTTCTCCTCCGCCTGGGGTATAAGTATCATTTTTAGCAGCTATTTTTGGCTGCGCTTTACTAAAGTCCAATTTTTTCGTTTCTATCTTAACTTTACCACCACCAGGTGTATGACTTTTGTTTTCTAGTGACCCAATTTTTGATTTAACACATTTTATATTTGGTGATGGCGCCGCTCCAACTTGGATCTTATTCATTGGTACTTCTGCAAAAAAATATTCGCATGAATAAAAATATTACAAGTAAAAATAAAGTTTAAAATAAATATAAACTTTAATCACGGCGTATAAACGCAACATGATACTTGGGGACACAACAACTCATTCAGTAAATTTCATATTAAATACAAGTGAGGTTATAGATGAAGAAAATTTCACGGATCTTAACCATAAGATGTGTATATTATTGAATAATTTTTTTGCTTAGAACTTAGAATACCTTCCTACGCCACTTTTTGAAGATTTTGAAACCCTTAAAATATTTTAATTTAAAATGCAACGAAGAAAATTTGATTTTTCAAGTAAAATTTCAGATAGGCATATAAAATATTTTTTTTTAAATAATATTAATTTTTTATACCTTTCTGTTTCTTAATATTCGTTATGTACTCTAACATCTGTTAATAGCAGAAGTATATAGTTCATAAAAATGAAAAATATGAATGGGTGCACTTGAAATGTTATCGATAATACAAAAATTTATCTCAGCCTGAAACAATGTTTTAGACGCGTAATTTGCTCAGCCTAAAACATTCATAATTTTGCATGGCTTCATCATTAAAAATCCAAACGTAAATAAATGGTGGAAAGGAGGAGTTGTTTTATAATTCATAACAAGCTGTTTTATCTAAAATAGCAAATTTTTAAAGAAAATTGCACTGAGATCAATGGAGATTAACATGATTTTATTAAGGCAACCCTTTGTTTATAAGGTCTACAAGTTCAATATTTGAAGGAGATTTATAGTTACCAACGTTTGATGAAGGCCCAATCGTAATAGCTCTCGCTCTTATTATCATTTTTTATTTTAGCAATAACAACTAACACTTGAAGAAACGTTTCAGCGGAAAACCTAACTTAACCTACTTCTGTAATACAAACATACATTTTTATCACAAGTTTTTAAGAAAGTTCACTGCTTAGTAAATTCCTAAATTTAAAACTCAGACTTCAATTATCTTAACGATTCATGATTAATTCATAGGTGAAATAATTAATATAAATTTAACTTAGGTAGTAGGCAACATCGGAACACCATTTAAAATTCACAAAGGCTCAGATAGACATAGATTCAATATTCTTTAAAACACCATTTGAATGAACTAATACTAATATAAAACCTAAAAAGGTCATAATTGACTTTAGGTAACAAATTGAGTGTTTTAAAATTATTTTTTCCTTTCAGTTTTTTTATTATCAAATAAAATAATGACCACGACTTTTAAATGACTATCTACTATTATATAAATAAATAAAATATTACAAAGTACCTACTAATAGTTTTTTTTACTATGACTACAGTATCTAATATTACCATAGAGCTGTGTTTGCTGTTGTCAATAACTTCTGTTATTTTCCAACTACATGCTACATTTCTCACTCCATAAGAGGGTTTATCTTATTTGCTTAGCATACTAAAGTTAATACATGATGTCTACAATATAATATCTCAAATATTAGCTATCAGTTAAAGCAAAGTAACACTGTCATTTAAGTTGCTGACTTTTACGAGTAGGTCCACTCCTATATCTTAAGTTTTGTGTTAAGTTTAGATTAAGATTACATTAAGTTTTAGGTATACTCTACTTAAGTTTTAATTTGATACAAAGCTTACTTGCTTAGTTCTTGTTTTAATTAATTTTAACTTGATTTTTGAGTCAGTTTTAATGTAATTTGGCTGTGGTACTAAACCACTATTGACTACGAATCTTATATAAGCACCCTTACTTCTGTACTAGATGTACTCTAATGTACCTTGTGTCCAATAAGATAATAAGTAAAATAAATAACTATATAATAATTTTATAATAAAATAATAAAACAAAAATAATAAATACAAATGAATAGATAATAAATAATAAAAATGTAATTTAAAGAATATGGTACATTAAAATAAATCAATAATTATTGATTATAGTTTCATATTAAATTGTTATGACTTTTTCAAGCAGTTAACGTGTAATATTCTTTCACACTGATAATTAGCTAATGATGTATCTATGTCTACCAACAACATTAAATCTAAAACAGAGTGTATCCATATTAAGGTAAATGTGTTACTGAACTGCAAAAGCACGTTAACACACTAACATAATATTTTCCTTTACAAAAAGTGCCCGATTTTATAGGCGTTAAAATATAAATAATGAAAAATATTCTTTAAAGAAATAAATCTGTCATAAATTTATTTTAATTAAGAAAATTTAACATAATTTAATTCTTTGATAATATAATAAACATTAAATACTCACCAGATAAATGTAAAACAAATTTAGTCATACAAAAAAAAATGTACACTCGCTAAAAACTAAAAATATTTTAGATTCTTATGGCACTAAGCTTTTGTTTACAAAAGTTTTTAACGAACTAAGTTGCAAAACTTATTGAGTGACTGTTTTGTCTCTAATACATTTATTACACTTAACTGTATTTTACACTTACTTAAACGTACTTTTAGCTTATTTAACTTTAATGTTAACTCATTTATCTGCGACTTTAACTTACGTATTTCTATTTTTAACTTATTTAACTCTATTTTAACTTATTTAACTTATCACTGAGTTTAATACATTTTTAAACTTTTAACTTTCTGAATATATTTATTTGTATTTTGCTATATTTATATATTATAATACTTAATTTAACTGTCAGAAGTTTACTTTATGCTAGTTTAAACTAAAATGCTTTATACCATAAACTATTTTAGTTAAACGGAATTTTCGTAAGTTATATGTCAGAATGATCTAATTGGGAAGAAAAAGAAGAAGCAGACTAAAAAAGCCAAATGTTTTTCCGTTGACAATGTTACTATTGATCAAATACAAGTACCGGTTTAAATGCCAGCCTGCCACGGCATGCTTCTTCAACCACGCAAGCACTGTAAACTTTTA
Source organism: Microvelia longipes (assembly GCA_018340805.1). Classification (NCBI taxonomy): domain Eukaryota; kingdom Metazoa; phylum Arthropoda; class Insecta; order Hemiptera; family Veliidae; genus Microvelia; species Microvelia longipes. The sequence goes on from JACMZG010001911.1 coordinate 28,175,171, forward strand.
TGCATAAAAACATCCCTTCAACTTAGATATAGTATGATATATAGACGTATCTATTTATTTTAAATATGCATAAACATATAAATAACATATAATAAATCATAAAGTAAATTTAATATTTATTTTATCACTCTTACATATATCTTTTCCGTACATATGTAAACTCTTTTTGATAAATTTGAATTTGGTTAGTAACTGTTGGTTAAAATTATCTATAGACATATATTTTAAATAAATTTTATTTAAAAATAATATCATCTTTAATAGCCTACTTTATGAATACAGCATATCTTTTTTCTTTATCATATTTAAGAAAGTAAATTGAGTTTTTGTTTTTTCATTTTAAATCTAAAACCTTATTAAATAAGATGGTTATTTTAGATTATAAGTTTGGTTTTGTTTGTTCTTTTTATATTTTAATACATTTTCGTAATATAATACTTATTTCTAGAAAACTTTTTTCTTTTCAATACTTCATGTTATTAAAACTTATTCAATTTTTAAAATCCTTAGTAATTAAATAAAAGATTTTATTGATATAATAAATTATAATTTTAGGTCCCAGATTCTTTTATAGCCTACTTCATGAAAATAGCATATCTTAATCATATTTAAGAAAGTAAATTGAGTTTTCCCGTTGACAATGTTACTATTCATTAAATTCAAAGAAATTTAGAGCGAAATAACGAAAAAAGTTTTCAAATATTCTTGTACATAGCGCACAAGAATTGGTTAAAGAGTTTAAACTGAGAAAGTCGCTAAAGAGCAGAGAGCAATTGATAAAATGAGCTATATGTGTACATTATTTCAATAAATTAATCTAATTTTCAAATTTAGCCTAATTTACAATATGATACACAATATAAGATAATTTGTTGCTAATCCCACACTAAGGTCAGGCAGTAGGCTAGGTTCACTGGGACAGAGCTAACTAGCTAATATCCTTCTATCCCAATCATCCAAGTCCACACCCACAATAATCTCTTTGAAATCATTATTATTAATCCATGTAACAGCAAAGATTTAAGAATAGATAGGTATAACAACAAGCAGTTACGAAAATTGTCTTATTAGAGTTGTGATGAAATAATTTAGGAAACGCGTCTAACACGCTATAAGTGTTCTCTTGGATGCAGAAGCATAGCAAGGAGACGGTCCGTCCGCCCAATACTTAACTTATTCTATGTTTCCAACGGGATTAAGAATTCTAATTGTCATAGTTTAATCGGAATTGAGTCAGGATTAATGCTGGATGAATTCCGGACTCCGGATTGAAATTAAATCGTTATTGACTTTGGCCTTATGTAGATTGATGATGGGTTATATCACACAAGTTTTATTTCTGCTACGACTTTGGATTGGAATTTTGTTTTTCTCTTCTAAGGACGACAAAAGATAAAATTTGGTCAGGGGTAGTTAGCATAAAATATCATGACTCCTATAAACAACTTATTCCCTCGCTACGTCTCTGCTTCCAAAAGATTCTGTTGTCTATATAAAGTGATACTAACTTTTAGATGGAGGTTCAGGAGATGTAAGGGATCCTCGAAGGTTATTCTCAGGCCTTGCAGGAGATCCATTAGGGAGAGGTGACTTAGCTTTTAAATCTTCTCTGCTGGACGTCCGATCCTAAAATTATTTTTAAAAATTAATAAAGCTAATTATAGTCATTATTATGTCAAAATCATTACTGTATTTATAATAAAATTCTGGCGCGGTGATCTGCATGTCAGGCAAATTTCCTTTGGAATGCGTGTTTCCGTGCTTAACAATCCATTTCTTGTTTAAGGAATCAGGTTTAAGCTTTATAACTTAAGCATAAAGTTACTCAATTATCAAACACTACTCGAACTATTTTTTTCAGTATTTTTCGAAGGATATGCGCATAATTATCCTGCTAATTATTCAAAACAATGCCTCTAAAATTGGCAGTGCACATCATCATTTGCACTATTTTAATGCTCATTTGGTTTCTTTAAAGGTCTTAGCGCATTTCCTTCGAAAAATACAGAAAAAATGAGTTACGAGTAGTTTAATAATTGAGTATATGGTTAAGGCATAAAGCATAAACCGGATCCTTAAGCAAGAAATGGATTGTTAAGCACGCAAACACGCATTTGTAAGGAAAGGAAATTCGCCTATCATTTGGACCACCGCGCTGGAAATATTTTGTAGTTATAAACTTATAAAATGTAAAAAAAGATAAAAAATAATCATCCCTACTAGGATTCGAACCCAGGTACCCTGGCTTTGAGCGCTCATATCGACTCTGGACCTCTCTTATTGAACTCAAAGGCTTAAAACGCCGAAAACAACCTTCCATTTAAAATGCGTTATTTAGCGGCCATTTTTTAGGTTTTCTGGTATTGACCACCGTGTTTTCGACTTTTTGGTCACATAGGATCGGTATTATTCGATTTAGCGGTCAAAAAAACAAATCATTATTTTATTTATTTTACCTTCTTCGCGGCGAACATATTAACCCCGAATTTTATAGATTTATTTTAATTTTTGCTGACTCATCAAACCAGATTAATGACGTCACGGCTTGATCGAAAAGTAATGTAAACAAAACTTGATTTTATTACTGAAATTCGAACGAGTCTGCCTAATACATTTTAGATCCCGTAAAATAACTCAAACAATAAATCGAACAAAAACTGTAGCTATATTGTAAATTATTATTATTTATTTTGTTTAGCTTGGAAAGTTAGATAATTCAGAAAGGTTATTTTCATTTTTTAACCTTTTTCTGTTCGCGCACGCATCTAATCCAGAGTTTATTCTACTTTACCCTAGATAAGTCCCTAGATAAATGAAAAAGTTGAGTGTAAAGAAGAATAGTACAGAGTAGAGTAGTGTACTCCAGTTCATGTGCTGAACAAACCAATCATTGGGATGTTCTGATACAAGCATATCTGATATAATAGACCAAGAGCCCAGGGGTGTTTTGTTAATAAAAAGTGTAATGGCTGGAACCGGTCTCAATTTTTCGTAAATACCTTCCTGAACAAGGATCTGCAATTCTGCAGACTCGTATCGGATGGGTGTCCCAGGCAGAACGCATTTTACAGGTCAAATTTACCACCCAAGTTAATAAAAAATGTAATGGCTGGAAACGGGTTTAATTTTTCGTAAATACCTTCCTGAACAAGGATCTGCAATTCTGCCGACTCGTATCGGATGGGCGTCCCAGGCAGAACTTTTGACCCCTAAAGTGCGTTCTGCCTGGGACACAAAGTAGTCTGCCTCCGTGGCCATGATCGTAAAGCGTTCGATTTTGGCACGGAGGTCCGGGTTCGCAGCCCGGGCTATGCTCTAAGATTTTATGAATATTATTTGTATTAAAAAGATTTCGCCAACTTTAATTAATTCTTAGAGTGTAGTAGATGCAACCCACCTGAGGTTGTTCCCGCAGGGTGAATACCCTGATGGGCCGAAAGGCCCTAAAACGGGCATTTTATTTTATTTTATTTTACCTTCCTGAACAAGGATCTGCAATTCTGCCGACTCGTATCGGATGGGTGTCCCAGGCAGAACCTTTGACCCCTAAAGTGCGTTCTGCCTGGGACACCCATCCGATACGAGTCGGCAGAATTGCAGATCCTTGTTCAGGAAGGTATTTACGAAAAATTGAGACTGGTTCCGGCCATTACACTTTTTATTAACAAAACACCCCAGGGCTCTTGGCCTATAAGTATATTGACAAGTATAATTAACAATCTCTGTTAATAACCGTATGACAAAACAGAGCTATTGAGTTGAGCCCTTATTGGTGTTGTTTAGGGTGATAACTGCTCATCTCATTGTCTTAGCCACTGCTCTTGTAATTTTCCTTAATTACTTTGTTTTTAATTAATTAAACTTAACTAATTATTTTTGGTTTGATTATTTGGTTTTACCTTTTTTCCTAAAGGATCTTCTTTCTTCGTCCTCTTATCTGAAAATTAACAAAAAATAAATAAATCTTACAAAATAAATCATGGGTGATTTTGTTTTGATGAATAGAGTTATAAAGTAAAGGACTTTTATCCAACTGTCGAAGAACATAAGAGGCTATATTATCACAAGCCGAAGAAGCAATTGAAGAACCATCTACCATCGATATTTGCTGTCGGATATGAATACCCCTGGATAGGTTTTGGCTTAACACCATCATCAGCAGGCAGGTGAACACTTGAGCCCTCAACTAATTAAGTTATATCAGTGAATAATATAACTTCTTTATTGAGACTAGAAGTTATTCAATAATCGTGAAGTAATAGTATTAAGGGCGAGGCGATAGATCACGATCATCTTTTTACTCCCTTAGATAGACTACCACCTAGTGCACATTTACTGAAGAGACGGGACTTACGTTTCAATAGCTTTTTCAATAGCTTTTACTTAAAAACAACACGCGCTTCACTGTCAGACCAAGCTTTCCTGCTCTCGAAACCATTAGGCAGAAAAATATATATAATATAAAGTACAATTGAGTTTCCTAAATTTTGCCTAAACCCAGATTCATTTAGGATTAGGATGTCAAGTACCTGACATCGCACAGGCTCGTACGGGACGTTAAGCCGGTAGTAACGTCCCTTTGAAGGGCAACACGTTATTAGTTGAGAGCTCAAGTGTTGTCCCACCTGCTGATGATGGCGTCAAACCGAAACCGTTCCAAGGATAATCATATCCAACAGCATATCGACGTTGGAGAAGAATAATATATATTTTATGTATTACTAATTAATACAGATTATACTGATGCAGAACTGCAAGAACACATTACATAAATTTATATTACTTTTTACTACTTTTATTTATTTTACATAAAATATTACTATTTTTATTGGCAAATAAAAATAGTTTTTATTTTATTTTTTATTTTATTTTTATTTCAAAATTGTACATCAGTGTGACTACTGTTTAGTGCTATCTATGTGGCATGTTAGGGTAAATATGATATGATGGCAGCTGACTGCAAAAATACCACACTTACAAATATTTATAAAATAAGCAATAAATTAAACAGAAACAAACAGCTACTGTTGTCATTTCTAGATAATGGTGTCAACACGTGCTTATAATGATTTCCAGCACACGGAGCAGTTATTCATAAACTCGAGTTAATCTTTAAATCTTAACACCTAATTAATGATAGATTAAAAGATCGTGTCTCTTATTAAACGACTTAATTATTTCATATTTATCTTAATTTATTTAATTTGGCGTTTGGTGATGTCATTTGTATTATAATATCAGGCATTATGAATACCAGAGGAGCTAAATAAAATGTTAAACATACTGTGCTTTTAGTCAATTTGGAAAATTCTAGTTTTACAACGAAAATTATTTCCGGTAAAGTCATTTTGAGGGGGGTAAAAAGAGAAGGGGAAGTCTATTCATTTTAAGGGTTCTTATATAAATAAAAGGGGACACCGTATATTTTGTTTTATTTTAAAAGGTGTGCTCACAGATGTTTTTATCAGTCAGAATTGATGCATTTTATTATAGTACGACACACACGGCGGGAGAATAGTATTCAGGAACCAATAAGGTTGGCCTGATTTGAAATTGATGGCGTGGTTTGACATCCAATTAGGACCAACCTCATTGGGTCCCTCGCATTATTTTCCCACGCTGTCAACTGATTTCATCCGTGTGTCATATTATAATTTTAAGAAATAATCACAATTAAAATTAACATGAAAATTAAATAATTTGTATATGATTTCACAAACATTTGAAAGATTATTTTGTTTGCCCCTTGTGTTTTTTAAGAGTAAGACCACAAATAATATAATTCTATCCTATAATATAATCCTTCCATCCTCCTCAATATGACTCTAATTTCTGGTAAAATACATTATATGGTATCAAGTGAATCCCATTGATTAATTTCTGTAAAACCTTTTGGAACACCTTAAGGTATTCTTTTATCAATTTTTAGAGTGACAACTTCACTCTAAACTTACCTGAAATATCTGTTTGTTGTGTCTAACCAAGAAACATATGGGCATATTTATTCTTGTGTCAAATACATTTTCGACAATGGATTATCATAGTCTATTTATTTTATTGGCAAGGGACAATGACGATCACTTAATATTCTTTCGTCAAATAATATTTTCCCTTCAAATTATATCGTATATTCCGTATGTTCGGTGATATACGATATACACATTTCTTAACTTTTATATAATTTCGTGAGAGTTTTAAGTGAAGTTGTCCCTCTAAGAACTGTAAAAGGTTAACAGTTAATCCAAAAGGTTTTGAAGTAATTAATTAATAGAATCCACTGGATAGTGTGGAACTTATTTCCTTCTAATCATTGCATGAAGTAGTCTTAGTATTGACTAATTAATGCCAATAAGATATGTAATTAAGTTCTGGCGATGTCACGTGAATGATATCAGCCATTATGAATACCAGAACAGAAGAGCTTAATAGGCTCAATTAAGCTAATTGCTATTTTTGCTCCACCTTTTAAAATCCGTGTTTTAGTTATATTAAACCTCTGTTTTTTTGGCCAAATATTACTTATAAATTGGCTTATTACAATGTCTTACTCCGGAGTGAAAATCCAGTGAGGAATCTTTGAACTGGTGTTCTTGTTCGAGAAATGTGGCGAAATATCTTTGTATCATCTTCGTCATTTTCTAAAGATATGACTAATTAAATTACAACTAAAGGAAACACTAACTTTAACCGATAACTAATATATTTGACATTTATTTTGTCACATGTCATGAATACTTTCTTGCGTAGTACTCTACTCTACTATCTACTCAATCTAATGCAGGGGGGTTAAGCTTCAGCGATTTGGTTGTTCCGTAACGGCGCCGGTTCCACGAAGTACCGGAGAAAATAGTGAGCTTGTAGGTTATAATCCAAGGATCTTGAATAAAGGGGATGACGCATTAAGGAACATTTCTGACCCCATGGAAGTTGTATGAGATAGAGAAATAGGAGCAAACTTACTTTGCCCTTGGTTATAATGAAAAAAAAAGCGCCAAACGCAGGTTATGTAGCAAGGTTGTCGAGTTTGCTTCTCAACTGTCTTCTGTGCTTCTCGTGATTGTTACATTTGTGGTGCTTGTTAAGTCATTTGTGCTTATTTAATTTTAAATTTTAGACTATACTTTGCCACTTCAGTAAGTGATAATTTAAGCGAGTTTTGTTATAACCTTCTCAAGCAATAAACAATGGGAAACCATTGAGAGATAAGTTTGCCTCTAAATTTTAAGACCTGCGCTCTTATAAGAATTGTAAGCATGCGCAGTTTGTATCAAGCATGTGAAGTTGGTTTTTGATGTATGTTTCGTGTTGAATTCTCTCTATTTTTTGGTTTTCGATGGGATCACTTGTTTGTACGGCAAATCGACTTAGTACGTCATCCCCTTTATTCAAGATCCTTGTTATAATCGGTTAGACTTGTGTATTTCCGGCGTGACAGAAAAACTCTAGTAAACAATGTTTACTTAACTATTAAATATTTGTTGTAACAATTTATTAATTTTAAAACCATTTATGTACGTTGATTGAAAACTCTTTCATTTCGATAATTTATTTTAATTTTGCTTATTAATTTCAAGGAGGCTTTTACTATTTTTGTTTTATAAATTCACACATAAAATTTTTAAATACAGCAGTGCGTCGAATTTTTTGACTCTGTAGTGTGACAAATTTTCCTTTGGCACATTTTTTATTAATTGAATATAACACAAAGTATTCTACGCTGTGCCTTTTTCTACGCTGTGTCGCAATACAGCTCAAAGAACTAATGCCAAGTTGCCAAGTTAACATTTTAAAAAAAGTCAGGAAGAATTGTCATGTGTTGCCATTTTTTACCGCTCTTAGGTGGCACCAGTGTATAGTATGACACACGGTTAAAATCAGTTGACAGCGTGGGAAAATAGAGTTGAGGAACCAATGAGGTAGGCCTAATATGAAATTGTTGGCGAGGTTTAACATCCAGCACTAACCTCACTCGCTCTCTCGTATTATTTTCCCACGCTCTCAACTGATTTTAACCGTGTGTCACACTGTAGTAGTCTGCTAAAGGTAGAAGAAGAGTTATACGAGTATTATCTGTGATCTTACCTATTTGAGTACGATAAACAAAATAAATTTGTACATAAATATTTGTAAACGCAATAAAATATAAAACGGTTGTTTTTTAATTAAATATACATAAATGATAGTATTTAATCTTCCACTGACTTATTTTATCGTGATTTAAACTTAAAAAACATATGTCTTTAAAAATAAGTATTTAAAAAGTTTTTTAATTTTGGAATTGATAATCGATGGCTTCCTTCGAGGTAATACAAAGGTATTACGCTGAAGTCATAATCAATCATTTAACATCAGACATTTTCAAATCTAAAAGCTATTAATTACTCATTAAGTGTTAACATTTAAACTACTTCTCAGTGATAATACCTTTTCTGTGATTTATCTCACACTACTGATACAACAAAAATACACTTATATGTGAAAATTACAGTGTCTGTGCAATTACGAATTTTAGACCTAGGTGATTTGTTGGATAAGTGAGAGAAAAATAAAGTTGTGTCTAAAGATTTGTACGCAAATCTGTTTGAGGTGTGGTCACATTTGATAAATTGTACCGTGTGTTACCTTGGTTAAGACTCGTTGGACGTTCTATTGTGTTATTTTGTTCTCCATTGGGACTTTTGGGTCCGCTTCCAGGTGAGGGAGCCGTATCAGCACGTTTCTCGACGTTTGGTGGAAATTTTACATGAAGGTCACCGTTGAGATCTCTTTTTGAATCTTGTTTTAACAAGGATTGTTTCGGTTTTTCAATAGCAGGACTCGAGGGTTCCGTGTTTAATTTTTCAGTGGAAAGTTTCATTTTTTGTGTCTGTAAGGGTCGTTTTTCGTCTTCTGATTTTTGTGTTTTGAGTTTATTATCGGCATTTTTTGTGTCGTCTTGTGATAACACACTTGACTTGGACTCGGATTTCGTCAATGTAGTTTTGGAATCAGGAATCGGGCTTTCGTTTCCAGGAGCGTGAGTGGTATCGTTTTTCATTAGGTCTGGACTTTCACTTGTCAAGGCGTTACCAGAATCGCTGGCTCTAGACGGCGGCCTGGCAGAGTATGAATTTTGCCGACTTAAATCTAATTTTTTTTCGGGCATTCCATCAACACTTGACTCCTCTTTTAATCCAGTAAAGTTTTGAGGTCGCACTTGTGGTGAGGGAGGTTGCCCAGAAAACTGCGGGGGAGTCATTGGACGCATCATGGGTCGCATACCTCCTGATGGAGGTCTATTATCAACAGGTGTTGTTCTTCCGTCCATACTCAGCTGAGGAGGTAAGCCTCTAATCCCTTGAGGAGAACCGGGCATGTTGGGCATGTTTGGCATTCCTCGAACACCTGGTGGTCTAGCAGCTATATAAGCTCTTGGAGGTTCTCCGTCTTCCATTGGTCTGGCCATCGACATAGGACTCTTGGGTTCTGGCGGTCGCATCATATTCATCCCCATTGGCTGCTGTTGTCTGATCATGGAATCACTTCTCTGAAACATTTTGGCGTCACCTTGGGGTAATTGTCGAGGTCCTGGAGAAAATGATTGATTATCTTGGGACATAGGCGATGGATTCATGCCTTGAGATGAAGGAGGTCTATCTGGAGGTCTTGCAAATGTATATCCGGGATTTTGCATTCTTAGATTAGTAGCGTCATAGTTTTGCTGATGCGGCGGTCTATTAAGTGGAGCGAAGTTGCCAGCATGTGGTACCGGATTTCTTAAATCTGTTGGAAGTCTCTCTCTGAGTATTGACCACCCTGAATTAGGCCTTAAACCTGGAGGTCTTTGAGGGGCGCCTTGATTAAAGGGAGGCTGTTGCTCACTAAATTGATTAGGAGGAGGTCTAGGTCTTAGCCAGTTCTGTTGTTGGTAATGAAGATTTGGAGGGGGAGTACCCGGAGGGAGATTTCTATTTGGTAAATTACCGTGGTTGGGTCCAAGTTTAGATTGATAAACCGGAGAAGAATTACCCGACGAATCTGGTCGTAGTGGAGATGGATATTGAAATTGTGAAGGCGGAGGTTGTGGAGGTCGCGGTGTATTCCCTTGCGGATAATTAGGCGGTCCACTGACTAATGGATAAGTGTTTTGTTTTTGTTGTTGGAAAGAGTCAGACTTATTGTTCCAGCTGTCACGATTGGCTGAGTCGTTTGTTTTGTTTTGTTCTTCACTCTTATTCCTCTCGAGAACCTATAGCACAGCCCAACATAATATTAATACCATATTTGTTTTTAAAGATGTACAATCTACAATTAAAGCATAAATGATTAAACTTGTACACAAAAATTCGAGCTGTTCATAAAAACTCTACCTAATTTTTTCGAATAAGGTTATTTGAAGTCTATGAGTAAATAAAACAAGGTTAACTACAGTTAAAAAGGTTTGAAAAACTGTCGGGGTGGGGGTAATGGTAGAATTAACTTTGAAATAAAATACATATTGCAGAGAATATACCTTAGAATTTGTCATAAATTTAGCTTAGCAGACTAACTGTGTATGTAGACAAACTTAGCTTTGTCTACATACACAAGTAAAAGTCCATCTTTAGAGTAACAGAAGGCAATTATGAAATGAAAATTATGAAAAGATGCCTCTGTTTATTTTATTAAAGCCGTTGCCGTAACTTGCACGCATCAAGGATTAAACAAGTGCATGTGGACATAGCTTATGTCAACTATATTAAATCCATACTGTATACATGTTTATATTCCTATTTTTAGTTTTAGTTAATATCAGTTCCCAAATATAAATCATATAAACTACAATGAATTATTTACAGTGGTTAAGCTAATCGAACGCTTTAGTCTAAAAAACAGAATATGAACTTGTTAGAATAGAATATTTTATATACCTATGTTTTTGTAGTTACAGAAAGCAAGTAATGCTTATTATCAAAGCTTTACTTTAGCTTTTAGCTTATAGCAGTAAATATATGAAGAATATATACTATATTTATAGACTAAAAACAATCATCATGGAGCTAATAAGTCATCAGAGGAGTAAATGACATTTTAGTCGTATAATTTAAGTCAAATAGAAATCGAATGTTTAATGTGAACAGGTTATATGTGAAAAATTATTTATAACTTAAATGATTTTTTTTCTTAAATATATAATACTGTCCCGCAATGTAAAAATAATATTTGTTACGATTAAAATAATTCTGACAACCTAATTGGGTCATAAGTTGATCCAATCTTTTCTTAAATAATTCTGAGTTTATTCCAGCCTTTTTAAGGCTAAGTTGGCGTTAAAGGGTTTATAATAATACTTTTAGATTTGAGTGCTGTTCTCTCGTCAAAATCTAGTAAAAACGCGATTTATTTAATAAAAAACGAAATTTTATTAACTAAGCTGGAATGGCTCAAAAATTGGAATAAATTCAGGTAGCCTTTATAGTCCCGACTTGGTTAAACAAACAAAATTTTAGGGCAAACTTAAATATGAACATTTACCACCCTCAAATTCTGTTGTTTATTTATTTACTTCAGTTAGCTTTAAAAATGTTCCATGATTCTTAAAGCAGTCTATACTTTAAAGACCTCTAATTGTACATCATAGGGTCTTTATGCTAAATAATCTAAAAGATGTGCAATTCAGTTTCAAATTTTACCGCAGTCAGCGCTGACTCTGGTTGTTTTACATCGCTCCTTATTACTTCCTTCGTCTCTCCACTTGGTGGCGCTCCAGTCGACATTTTTATTTTTTACAAATTTATATATTATTTATTATTTTTATTTAATATGTGATTATGTAATGCTTGTGTAATTTAGTATACTGTATGTGCTTATTTGTAAATGTATATAAAAAATAATTCAATTTTAATTTATAGTGTAACAGTATATATATTAATTTCATGGTCCAACAATTAACTTGTATTGACAATTAAATGCATTTATTAATAAACTACAAATTTATACTATTTTAATTCATTCTTTATTTTACTTTCTATGAGTAAATAGTAAAGAAAAAAACAGTCAAATATTCTTAATACAAAAAAAATAGATAATCTTAATCTCTGTGAAAAATATAAACTAAAACATATTTAAAAATTAATATGTAGATAACAAGTTAAGCTTTAGCTTTGGAGCAAGCTGTAAACACGTGTTTGAATGATAGTGAAAATAGTATATTTTATTAATGTTTTAATTCTTGGACAGAGAGGCATCCAAATAAATAAATATATTTTTAATCAACAAATAAAGTTGTAAAATTTATAATAAATTGCTTCATTTTATTTTTCAAAACTTTATATATATTTATATTGCATTTACAAATTTGAATATGTTTATGTCGTGTGTGTGTGTTCCAATTAGTTTTATTTATTTATATTTGAAAAAATATACTATTTAAAGTATATTTTAGTTTAAATATTCATTTCTATATGAATATTTTTAAAAATTATTTAATTAATTTATTTGAAGATAAACTGTAAGAACAAGAAAATTTTTTTATTATAAGAATGTAGTAGATAAAGTTAGGTAATTCTGGACAAAAATTAATTTATGCCTTTCTGCAAATTTACTGGCAATTAGGTGTTCACAATATTCTTTTCGTTAATTATATTGTTCTTTAGAATACAAATTATTCTTAAAATGATTTTAATGAAGCTATTAAAATTTTTCAATTATAAAATGTTTTAACTATGCTACTTAATTTTTTTTAATATTAATTTAATTATTTCAGTTACTACTTAAACGATATTACTAGAAGAAAGGGTAGAATAAATGATTTTAAATGAAAATTAACCAGGCATATATATATATATATATATATATATATATATATATATATATATATATATATATATATATATAAAGATGTTACACATCTTCATGGTTTTAAATTTGAAATTAGGGATATGGCAATTTCAGTACTTAGAAAATAGAAGCCATGATAACAAAACCCTAAAAGAATTTAATGTAACCCTAAAAAGTGTAAGTATTAAACATGTTGGTATAACTTTCTGTTTAAAATTTTTTAACTAGTCTTAAATTTTACAATGAGGAAAGAAAAGTTATTTCAATACTGAATTTACTTGCATTTTTCTCACTTTTACCCAATCCCTACCCTAATACCACATGTTATGTTTTACCCTATTCGTTTATTAAATATTTATGACTATTATACATATATAGCTGTAGCTAAAACAGTCCATTCAGAGTTAAGTCATAATACTTCTAACTATAATGTATATAAATTAATTATTAAATCCACTCTAACGTCTAATAGTTATTAAGTTATCACTAAAGGTTTACGTTGAGTAGGTAGGTTACGTTGTCAGAATACAGTTCCCAAATATGAATTTTTCTTGGAATGCCCAAAACAAAATCTTACAAAAGTCTCTAAATGCAAATTTTTTATGAGTTTTTAAAATTGTCTATCGGTTGGTAATTTTGCAAAAGAAGATTTTAACGAAACAGACCTCTGATAATGTATAATCAATCTCTTTTTCTAGATGTGTGACTGATTAACGAAGTCCTACTCCCGAAGCCGTTGTAACGCACAAAAATAAGATAAGCATGTTTTGTATGGGCTGTATGAAGTACTTCAGTATATACATGGTTGGAAATATCCCACCAATCAGTCCATGGCATCATAACTAAACATGTCCTTTGATATCTTAAACTATAATTTTGTTTTATCGCAAAAAACCAATAATACTTTGGTTTGAAACTTCTGTTATTTTCATTAAATAAGAGAACAAGGCTTAAGTAACAAGTATTCTTAAAAAATATTTAAAATTGGGCTTCTTACGTGTTAGTAGATAGTTAAAACATTTCATTAAAAGAGACACTTAACATTTTTAAGCACACTGTTTCTCAAAATGTCTGAAAAATTCATGTTAAGTATTTACTTGTGTAAAGTACCATGTCTGAATGTCTGTCTTTTCTTTATAAAAGTTTTCTCTTATTGACTTTCCTCTACTAGGAAACAAGGGAGATAAATGTGTAATCAAAATGAAATAAAATTATTTTCTCATTTGGTTCCAATACTTTTAAGCTATGTTAACATACAAGTTTGTCTACTTTAGGTTTAAGTTAACGGTAGAGCGGGAGTAAAAAGTATGGGGTTTTTTCGGACTTCCCACTCTTTTGTCTTTGAATTATATATCTTGAATATATTTCTTCCCCAGTACACATGTGTTATACTCTTTATGCTTTCGATTAGACCTTAAGTCCATTTTAAGACCAAGCCTAGATCTGTGCTTTTCAACCTTTTTAAGAGAACCAATATTTTTTTTTCTTCTTGGACTCCCCCAAAATGTAGAATTGATGTAGACAGCACATTTGAATTGGATTTTCTATGGCCGCTGTCTTTAATTGATCACAACTTGGTACATAAGCCATGCTTATGAAGCGAATAAGGAATATTAAAAATCATGGAATTTCGTTTTTATTGCACACATTTGTTTTTAACGGGGTAAGGTGTTCTCTTGTAGTTAGACTGACCCCAAATCAATCACACTAAAACCAAGGAATTAAGGCTGGTCTAACCTAAGCTAATTAATAGAAAAATTAATTTTAAATAAAATTAAAGTGGTTTTAAGATAATACGTATAGCATTATTCCTTAACTAGTTTACTAGATGAATCTTGCGCTATCGGCCGCGGGACATCCATAAACATGAAGCAGCTTCTCTAGAGAGCGCTGCAAAAATCTTGCTTACTTCTTTGTTATACAACTTTTTTTCTTTTTTATTCAAACCTCGTGATTCGTTTAGGTTGTGTTATCTTTGCTCGTGAGGATGTAATAGTTATTTATGCACCAAGGGAGTAAAGAATGTCATTATTCCCCTGAGCATTATGTTGGTTCCTAAGGCGAAAGCCGAGGGAACCAAAGGATTTAAATCCTGAGGCGAAGCCGAGGGATTTAGTTGTTTAACTCCTGAGGCGAAGCCGAGGGAGTTATAGCTATTTACTAGGAAATTATTGCAAGGGAATAATGGCATTTTACTCCCAAGGTGCATACAAGATTTTATCTCCAGACGTCGACATTGAAAATAAAGTAAAAATGTATTTTTTCATTTCTTTTTTCAAGATTTTTTAACTGAAAATTATCTTTCCTTTATTATAAGAAACTCGTCGTTTGGTGAATTATGCAAAAAGTCTTCAACTTGGTTCTTAGTAAAAACATTCGCTTTCTTTGCAACATAACCTTCGTTTTTTTCTTTTTAATAATGCTATTAGTGATGCATAGCTTTTGATATTAAATTTTCTCTCACAAGCAAAGATGATTTGATCATTGAATGCAGTGACCGCAGACTTGACGCTTGTTTTGTTTTTCATTCATTATTAAAATAAACAAGCAATGCATTTCACTTACTTGTTGTGTAAATTATGATCATGACACCAACTTTTAAAATTGTTACATGCTTTGTCATATAACTTCGTTGGTAGCAAGTTTTCTTTTACCAAGTTCGCTTCAATAGCAATGTCAGGAGGTGTATTGCTAAAAAGTTCGTCAATATCGCACACAATATTATCTGACATAATTGAAATATTAGAGTAGAATATTAGAGCAGTTATAGGTAATATTTTTAAGACTGGTTAAACAGTTAAAGCTAAGATTTTAAACTAAAAAAACTTTAATTTAATGATATTTTGTCGAAAAAAACAATGAGCATGCAAATCTTAAAATTTTTTAAAAAATCAGGATAGCCAACTTAATTTTTTTTTTTACTTTTAAATAAAGAACTAGTTTTATTTTTTAAATTATTTATTCTTATATTATTATTAGCATTTAACTAGTTCTACTTAAAATGATTGTTAATGTTATATTATTTTTTTATACATCTTATTCTTGTATATCTTCTTGTTTATAGGTATCTTAGTTTTCAAATAAAAATAATTATATACTATTCAGTTTGTCGATTATTAAGTTAAGTTGGCAACTATTACTTTTTACTCCCAAGGGAGAAAAAAGTACTTTTTACTCCCTTGGGAGTGAAAAGTGATTCTTTACTCTCTTAAAACTAGTCATTAAATTTCGTATTATATACCGTCTGGAGATAAAAGAATTTACAGCCCAAAAAAGAGTAAAAAACGGCGTGATTAACAAAACCTTTTATAGCGAAATAGTGGAAACATGTGATCATAATTATTATCAAACCATAATAATCAAACCATAATCATTATGCTCGATTTCGCTATGTGTTTTACTTAAGCGTTAGAATTTCGACGGCAATCTTTCTGCGAAGCAGCTTGACTTAAAAAAAGTGTACGTTAGCGTACACTTAAGTTATGTATGTGTATATAACTTTAATGGTTAATTGTAACCAAACCATTAAACCAAATCAGATGAGAATGAATGGTGTTCGATTTAGATATAAACTGTTCCGAGTGCGAAGTAGTGCAATCCTTAATAATGCTATGATTTCACTGAGTCTTTCAGTATAAAATGTAATCCTTTCTCAATTTATTTTACTCAGATCAGAGAGAGAGAGAAATTCAAATAAATAAAGACGTGTCAAATTAATTATGCATACAGGTTTATTTTCAAATTTATACAAATATTCGATAGTTTATTTCTTTATTATGTTCTTATACTAAGTATACGATGTTTGTAGAAAATTATTCGAGGTTAAGCTGTGTTGTTTCTACTGATAAATTATTCACCACGTAAAGCCGTTAAAATGATATTTTTAGCATTCATAAATGAAATTCATTAACAACACAAGTTTTCACATCGATTTCTTGCATTATTATTATGTAACTAGTTCAATATCAGAATGGATTATGAATGTTATAGAAAAATGACCGTCAAAATTTTCTATTTAAGACATCGCCGAAAATTCATTATTCTAGTAGAAGGAAGGACAATAGATTATAGTATTGACCATAGAGAAGAGGGGAAGATAACATTTACTACTTTTCTGATTAATTTAAGGACACATTGACCGCAAAAATAAAAATACTAGCATTATATTTATTATAAAAATTATATAAAAATTGTAGTTAATATCAGAAGATGTAGTTTATCTGCATGTAGTGTACAGGATCTGGGCTGTTTTATCTGCATATTAATAATGTGATGTGATCAAAGCATCAGATATACCAACATAAGAGAACTGTAAAAGACACGATGGCAAAAGAGCGACAACCTATGTAAATATTTGTATAATTTATTTGCACACAAAAATTTACATTCTATTTTTTTAATCTTAAAAATGAAAAGTAACCATCCTTTTTGATCAACTCTCGCGTAATACTACCAACTAACAATAATTTAATCGTCGTTCCTTCATAGAAGATATACGTTTTAATCAATTTCCGTTAATAGATTATCGTAATTTCATAACAACAACTTGAAAGCCAAAACTTAAGCAATAAGTTACCATAAGTAGTTACGGCTAAAGAAAATTCTAGAAAAAGGAGAAATAAAACGCATCAAATCCAATAAAAAAATATTTGGCTGAAGTTCGTTTACTGTAATAATATAGTCCACTGTTCCTAGATTTAAAGTATAAAAACAAGTTAATTTTATTTCATAAAGTGGCACTTGAGAGGTAATTATAATATAAAAGCAATAAAAAGCAAATAAAAATTCTGGCGCGGTGGTCCGCAAGACAGCCGATTTTTTTGGAATGCTTGCTTTCTTGGCCACCAATCCACTTCTTGCTTAGAATTTCGGTTTATGCTTTACAGTCAGAACAGTAGCTCTTTTACATGTCTCTGTCAATGTGCATGAATTTTTTAAAGGAAATGCGTATTTTTATACAATAGGTAGTTAAAAACTATGCTCCCTCTTGCATAATCAATACCAAACTACATTTTAGAATCATAGCAAGCTCCTTTAAAAAATCCATGCAAATTGACCGACTATCAAAAGAGCTACAGTTACGACTGTGAAGCATGAACCAAAAACCCGAGAAAGAACTGTTTTGGTATGCATAAAAACAAGAACCCAAAGGAAATTTGCCTGCCTATTTTGTAGTTAAAATATATATATTTGCATTTGAAGTAAAAATATATCGATACAACTTTTTCTTCTTAACCAAGATTCGAACCTAGGTCCCTGGGTTTGAGACTTTAAGTACTCGGATCAACTCCGGACTAATATCATTCTACTTAGAGCCCTAAAAATATAAAAAACACCCTACTTGACATTTTTGTCGTTTACATACCGTATTTTTAAATTTGGGTTATTTACCACCGTTTTTTCGTCAATATATTGTTGTAATAATATGAACATCAAGACTACTTTAGTATGTCTAGTAGATTTAGGCGTCCGGTGCCTTATTGGAGTCGAAAAATGGTAGGGGTCCAACACATTTCGAAAACAAAAAAATGTTTTAGATCGAAATCGTCTGGGATTTCTTCTCGATTTTGTGTTTACTTACTTCAAAGTATTTAAGTAAATAAGTATATAAAACGACGTTTTTAAAATCATTAGTAATGCCTGGCTTTATATACGTGGCGGGTAAAATACATAATATCAGTTCTTAATTAAGATGTGACACATCTTTTACTATAGGGTAAATAATTTCGGCATACTTTGCAGCATTGTATTCTTGCCACGCATTATTGGCGGAAATCAATTAAGAATCTAAACATTCAAAACTACAAGACAGAATATAGTACTATCAAATATACCTGAACAATTGTCTTATGCAATATCCATTAATTTATTGTTAATCTAAAAGTAATTGATCGTTTGTATCGATTAAGAAGTGTCGACAAAAAATTTTGGTGTAAAAGTAAGTAAACAAAGTTGAAAAGGATTATCGTAAGACGACTTAGACTGTAGTACAACAAAGTGGTAATGTTTACTTGATCGATAAAGAGAGTAAACAGTGTAAAGTGCTTTCTATTCTCTATCTTGAATAGACATAACATCAATTATTTTTTTAAGCCAGCAATCTATAGTAATTCATAAAAATCTATAACGATTAAAAATCTTAAGAAAACTTAGTCAATATATCATAAATTTATTTTTATAGATCTTTTATACAACAATACAAATATTGGTAAAACTTGAAAAAAGAAATTGTTTCAATAATCTAGAGCTATACTATACATAACCATTATAAATATAATACATGTCATATATTGCATGAACATAACAGAACTATTAATTATATAATTTAACTAACTATTTAAATTAACTAATTTATTTTAACTGTTTAAATTTAACTAAATAATTATTACATAAATATAATATATAATAAATATTTTAATAAATGTAAACCATTTTACTTTTATAAGCCAAGTATTAAAAGCAACTAACAAAAAGTAAAATCAGCTTTATTTTTAATTTTTACTTTTCCTTAATTATACCATAGGTTTGTAGAGAAAGTATTGCGTTTGCACTAAAAATTTGAAACCGGGATTTTTACTAAATTAATTAAGACCTCTTAAGTAATTTTTACCAAGTTTTCTGCCTCTGTGTGGGTCTGTTATCCTCTATATTTCCATCTTGTGTCTGCTAGAGAGATGGAAATTGGTTCGAAAATTATTCTTCTACTCTATTGACTCTATAGTTGTGCAACTAAAAAAAATCCTCTTTGGCTATCATGCTATCCGTAAAATATTTTTTTTTATGAAGTCATTAACTACTGAATCATGAACTATCACTAATGATTCTGTATTTTTTTTTTGTTTTAGAATTATTTAATAGTCTTTTATAAGTATATCTATAAAATAATAATTTTGAAAATTTTCATGATTATAGGAAAAACTAAGTTATAGAGTAGTGATAGCGGACACTGAGTCATGGGATATTCTCACGTCACTGTGGCCCAGTTCGAGCACCTGTAGCTATGCTAGCTGTAAACACAGCTGAGGTCATTGTCTCAGCAACATGCTAATCAAATTAACTGTTTATCTTGTTTATAAGTAAATTATTAAACAGATATTAATCTGTTCACTGAACATTGTATAATTATGCATGTGTTTTTTTAGAACTTATACTTAGTTTAATAACCTTTAATCAAGGAACCTTTCCTTTCATTTTAAGAGTTTTTTTAAGAATACATTTTTACAAAAAATATTTATTTTTGACACATATATAATTTATTGTGTCCCAGATATATGAATTAAAACTAATATTGAACACTATACTGTTGATAATTGAATAAACTAAATTTAAACCTTAAATATAATTGAATGAGTGATTAGAAGTTATAAATTAATTTAAGTTAATATAGAAATTAATCATTAAACTTGAGTTTATTAAAAATTTAGAAAAAATATTCAATCTAGGTTTATTAATGTTTTTTAAAAAATAATTTACCAATACTTATTAAAATAAAATATATTAAAATACCATTTTTTATTAAAATTATTATATAATAATAATAAACAACTCAGCAGACATCGAAAGAGGTAACTGTGGCCATCCACCGATTTGCTGGTTATAAATGAAACTTTTTCAGTACATACTTAGTACTTTTTACGTTGAATACTGTAAAATCTGCAATAAATGATTTATTTATTTATTTATATTCTTGACATAGTGAAGTATGTCACTAACAGAAATAAATAACATAAGATCGTATGATCAAACAAAACAATTTGTATTTTCTACAACAATATATTTAAATAGTAGAGCTGGTTTTATTACCTGATATCATTTTGGCATCATTCAATTTCCTCGACCTCTTATCAAAAAACATTAAGTTGGCTTGTCTAAACTAATTCACTTGATAAAACCACATGTCAAAAGACTAAACAAAATATGTATTTAAAATATTTCTCAATATGTAAAAAAATTCAAAAACAAGCATTAAAATAACTTTTAACAAAAGTTGACGAAATTTTAAGACTTCGAAATACATTTATGAAACCCATAGAGTGAGAAAATTACATATTTTTTGATAATAATGCTAAAAAGCAACAAGTGTTACATAATCAACAGCTGATTTACAACCACGTGTTTAGGTTGCCAAAATAAAACTTTAGGTAATAATTTCAGGGCCAAATTCTGGGCCAGATTCCAAGTTCAACACTCTTGCCAATACGGACTATTTATGTCACGTAAATATTTGAGACCAACATTTTATTATGTCTCGTCTATTTGCCTGTTTACCGCCTATTTTATAACTATCTATTTTTTTATCAATGAATTTTATAAATTAATTAGTTATCACCAAATAAATTTAAAAATCTAACTCATTAAAATAAATATAATTTAAATTTATTCCAACAAAATAAGAGTAGTGTATATTTATATATATATATATATATATATATATATATATATATATATATATATATATATATATATATATATATATATATAATTGCACGTATAAAAATATCTTGATTAAAAGTATTTAATTATTAACAAGTATTAAAATATTAAAAATTAATTCCATTAGTATTGCAAAGGCTTCTGTGGTAATTTTCATAGTTACCAAGTTTTTTTTTATGAAATTATTTTCATAATAATTTCCGGTGATGATAAATCCAACGTTCCGCGTCCACGATAAGAGGAATGTAGGACATCCCACACTATCTCCAGGAAGGTTGGACATCATGGATGAAAACATTGATGTGAAAATGAATTTAAACAAAACTGAATTAGAGTCCAGTTTTTTAGAGCCAACTGTTTTCACCCAGTATGTCCAATATCTTTGAAGATGCCTCTTACAGTGGAAGCGAAAAGTCAGATTTATCGTCTGAATTGACATACTGTACTGGAAGACCAAATCATTCTTCTAGAAGACCTATGCCTTCATAAATTATTATAAATTGTTAGCCATGGAAGTGTTTTAAACATAATTCAAATAACAGTTAGACACCCAGATGTTTTATAAAAATAATTAAAACTCCGTAAAAAATTAAGTTGTCATCGATTTTGGATTTTGACTAGGGGAAGCAAAAACAAAACATAAACTAATCTAAATAAAAAGTATGTAGACAATAATATTGTTTTATTTTTGTTTATTACTACAGTAATAAGCAATATTTATTGCACAAGCGAGCGAAGAGAGGCATTTTTGTATATGTAAAAAAATAATTTATACGCGATGTATGGAATTTTATTAAGGCATTTTCGTAGTAAAATTTGATTAAATGATTTTATATATAAATTATTTCATTAATGATAAATAATGTTTTAAAAAATAATCTTAAGATTTATTTTAATAGCGTTAGCTAATTTAAATACTTTAGCTTCCAGTATTAAGAGACAATTTGTAACGTAGAACAACACTGACTCACTTTTTATGCTTTGAATTCAAAATTAGGCAAGAGTTATTTATTTGTATGGAATAGGATAAGATAGTGTTTAGAACTGTGTTTATAATAGTATCTTCCTGTATGGTTGGCAACAATTAGCTGCAATTGAATCTTTGTCTAGATATCTGGAGGGTCACGAGTTTATCACCAGATGGATTTAGATGAGATGATCTCTTAGGCGAAAAATAAACGTTTTTGAATTAGATCATGTACGTGCTTAACCAGCATATAATTTCATAATTTATTAAATAATAATTATTTTATACACTTGTATATTATTATTATGTGTAGTATTTTATCTTTATATATTATTTTTATTACTGCCTTTTTTTAGTTACTTTTTCTGTTGGGATTTCAAAATTTTTATCTCTTTTAGAAAAATGTCTTTAATATTGTATAATAATATCGTATAATGTTATTTAAGTTTGTATGTAGGCTAATTTTATTACATTTATGTAATGTTATTTTCTTTTTAACTGGTATAAAATACCGTGAAATAAAGAGATATAAAGTTAAAATATATAAGTATCGGAAGCAACCCTATAATTGATAGTGGGAATTAAGAAAATGACTTTCTAAATACCGTTCGTTAAACCCTTAATTTTGTAAAAGTTATGACTTTGTAATTAAAAACAGATTTTCTATTGGTACATTTTTACAGCTTAAAATAATTATTAGATCTTTAGGGATACATTTGTTTTCTTGAAGTTTAATGAAAGACGTAATTTTATAATAATTATACTCTCTTTGTATACAATTTTAATTAAATATTACTTATAATCACGAAGGTCAAAGATCAAATTTACCCATTTACGCTTTTATCTAAAAGCTTTTATTATATATTAAACTACTAATTGTCAGACACGAAGGAAAGACTCAACTACTACAAGTATGTCATAAAAATATTATCTCTTTATCTATTTCTTACTAACCACTTTCAGAAGAATGAAGCCCTTCTCTCATCTATGATGCTCAAGAGCTTTTATTTAATTTTTTCACCCTTAAGTAAAACTGAAAATTTTCAAAAGAATATATTCTTTGTATTGACTATCCCTTGTTTTACCCTGATCACACTGGTTACCTTACTATATTTTTTCCGAAGTCTACTGCAGGTTTATTAGATATAAATAAAAAATGAATTTGCTTAAATGCCAATTTTGAACTACATTCCTATTTTGAACTATTACCTTAAATTTTAAGTTTGGAAAAGAATATAGTTCAAAATTGGCATTTAAGCAAATTCATTTTTTATTCTATCTAGTAAACCTGCAGTAGACTTCGGAACAATATTAGACAATCAGAGCAATAAGTCCCAAGGTGTCCACGGTGAGGTGCACCACATTTCTTACTTACTAAATACATGGACAAATACCAATAATAATAAATCTGGTACGGGGTGCTTTGGAACTTTTTCGCTCATCCTCAATACATCGAGCTCGCTTCGCTCACCCTCAAAATGTAAAAATCGACAAATTTTTACAGCAACAATTCTTCCATAGTAAAATGCATTAGTTTTATTCCCAGCGGTCACTCATCCAGGAATTGTCCTAGCTCTATGCTTAACTTTTAGGATCCATCAAAACCCGTAGATATACTAAGCGTATTGTAACGAAACTTAGTATACTTATGAAGATTTAGGTCATCTGGAGGTGACCGCGTCAATGTAGATGAAGAATCCAACTTTTCACTTCCACCGTGGAAGGCATTTTCAAGGACGTAGGACATTATGTATAAAAACAAAATGCTTTAAAAAGCTTAAATGAATCTTTAAGCGTAGATTCAGAGAATAGTAGGCGGAAGCCTACGCAGTTTATTAGTATACTTATTTATTACGAAAAAGTTATATACTTGAGGAACGCAGCATGCTGGAAATAGGAAGGAATGAGAGGAAAACTAACAGATGGATTAGATGGAAAACAGGGATGGATGATGTAGGAAAGGTGGTTGCATAGAGGAAATGGCAATGGGCAGGGCACCTGATGAGAACACAGGATGAGAGATGGACCACTAAAATATTAAATTGGTATCCTAGGGACAGATCGAGAAGTAGAGGAAGACCTCGAAGCCAGTGGGACCATGAGATGATAGTGTGTACAGAATCAACAGCTTGAAAAAGATTTTCTATCAACAAAAATTATTGGAAATGGCTAACTGCTGTTACATGCTCACCTCCCAACAGAATTTTAAACCATGAAAAAGAACCAACTTAATTTAAAATTAAAATAATTACATTTAAATTTAATTATAAACAGATAATCAATTTTTAAATTTATTTATTTATTGTTATACAGGGTGACTTACTCTTAATGGGACAAAATAAAAATCTTGATTCTATGGACCAGGATGAACAAAAAATGTCATGTAAGCATAGGGTCGATTCTCAATAGTTCTCTAGAAAAATCGATATATCGAATTATTCGATACTTTACTATCTAATTCTCTAAAACGATCTACAACTTGAAAACAACTAAAGCTAAAGAGATTCGGTTTTCACTATTCTCAAGGGCATTAAATTCCCTTTAAAATTGTATACTTTATGTCGCAATCATCACAATTAAACTTTAATTTATTTGCATTTAAAATAAATTTTTTTATTAGTACTAAAAATGTAAAAAATTTTAATGCCAAAATCTTCGATATTTGTTCACTCTTAGTTGAAACCTAAAAATCTTAAAAACAGCCTCATTCCATACCCTTTAAAATGATATAACATAATCTATGGCTTGTTTTTAAGTTTAACCGAGATATTCTTAAAAAAACTTGATGTAAGTCGCTTAGATTCTAAATTATTCACTATGTAAACAAAGACATTTACATTTAAATTATTTCAATTTGATTTTCAAAATAAACTTTATTTTATTAGTTATAACTATATTGTTAATTATTCTATGTTTTGTTAATCATAGAAAATAATCAACCCCCTCCCTCCACTCCCATATAGCTTAAAAAAACTTAATTTAAGTCTCTTATAATAAACGAATGCAACAAAAACATTTCTTGAAGAATTTTGTTGAAAGAATACAGAGTAATAGGTATATTTATACATAATTAAATTATAAATAAATAATTAACTTTTTACTTCAGGGAATTAAAAATCATTCTTCATGGAAATCATAAGAGAGATTCAATCTTCCTCCTTCAACTCTAATACATAGTCTACATCTTCTTAACACTGATTGTGTAGCTTTTTCAATTTGTGCTGCAGTTATTGCAGCTCTTGACTCATGCACTTTTAGCATCAGGTCATCTCGATTTTGTGGGGCTGAATGAAAATTATCCCAATCGCTGGATTGGACGAGAGGGACCAATAGCCTGGCCTCCGAGATCTCTTGATCTTACACCTCTAGATTTTTTTCTCTGGGGCGCAATGAAAGATGAAGTATACATTCAAGCCCCACAAAATCGAGATGACATGATGCTAAAAGTGCATGAGTCAAGAGCTGCAATAACTGCAGCACAAATTGAAAAAGCTACACAATCAGTGTTAAGAAGTAGACTATGTATTAGAGTTGAAGGAGGAAGATTTGAATCTCTCTTATGATTTCCATGAAGAATGATTTTTAATTCCCCTTGCAGTAAAAAGTTAATTATTTATTTATAATTTAATTATGTATAAATATACCTATTACTTTGTATTCTTTCAACAAAATTCTTCAAGAAATGTTTTTGTTGCATTTGTTTTATTATAAGAGACTTAAATTAAGTTTTTTAAGCTATATGGGAGTGGAGGGAGGGAGTTGATTATTTTCTATGATTAACAAAACATAGAATAATTAATAATATAGTTATAACTAATAAAATAAAGTTTATTTTGAAAATCAAATTGAAATAATTTAAATGTAAATGTCTTTGTTTACATAGTGAATAATTTAGAATCTAAGCGACTTACATCAAGTTTTTTAAGAATATCTCGGTTAAACTTAAAAACAAGCCATAGATTATGTTATATCATTTTAAAGGGTATGGAATGAGGCTGTTTTTAAGATTTTTAGGTTTCAACTAAGAGTGAACAAATATCGAAGATTTTGGCATTAAAATTTTTTACATTTTTAGTACTAATAAAAAAAATTATTTTAAATGCAAATAAATTAAAGTTTAATTGTGATGATTGCGACATAAAGTATACAATTTTAAAGGGAATTTAATGCCCTTGAAAATAGTGAAAACCGAATCTCTTTAGCTTTAGTTGTTTTCAAGTTGTAGAGATCGTTTTAGAGAATTAGATAGTAAAGTATCGAATAATTCGATATATCGATTTTTCTAGAAAACTATTGAGAATCGACCCTATGCTTACATGACATTTTTTGTTCATCCTGGTCCATAGAATCAAGATTTTTATTTTGTCCCATTAAGAGTAAGTCACCCTGTATAATGTAGACTGTTATGTTATAGTTAATTTAATTAGTTAAGTTAAGTCGTTATTATTTAATGCATGCCTGATTTAAAGATAATTTATTGTTATATTTATTTAATTAATGTATTTATTTTATTTATAATTTATTTATACTGTTAATTTTTAATTTTTGTTATGTTGATGTCTAAATTTAAATTTAATTTTAATTAATAATTAGATTAGTTGATAAATGTAATCTTATCACTCATCCACAGCCATAGGCTGATTTGAGCAAATTGAAATGAAAAATAATCCACAAATGTAAAACTCTAAAGCTCAATAAATGGATTACTTTACTTAACTTTAAACACTTGAACCAAATTTCAAATACAAGTCATTCGACCAAAGTTTCATAGGAGACAAAATATTTTTATCACTTGAAAAGGTTAAAAGAGTAAAAAAAATGACGTTAAGTAAGCTTTTATATTGCATACAATTATCATAAGTGTTAAAGCAAATAAAAAAATATATTTTGATTCTATATATATAAAAATAAATAAAAAATAAATAAATAAATAAATAAATAAATAAATATATATATATATATATATATATATATAATATATATATATATATATATATATATATATATATATATATATATATATATATATATATATATATATATATATATATATACATTATATATATATATATATATATATATATATATATATATATATTATATATATATATATATATATATATATATATATACATTAACATAGAGTTAAGATAATTCAAGGTTGTTAAATAACCCTCTTATTTTAATTGTAAGTTAAAATAACTGCATGTAGTAACTGCAAGATTTAGATCGCTAGCAGGATATTAAGATGACATCTTTGTCTCTAAACACTTCCATTGTTCTCTTCATATCTCGTTATTATTCTTCATTTCTATACAAACTCTTAACAGGAGTTTACAAAAACCAATAAAGGAAATGAAATCTTAAGTGAAAAAACAGGCCAAACCCAAGACTTGTCTATGTTATGGAGCTAACCTCATTTCTTGCGATACAGTGTGAGGAACACTACATAAAGTTAAGGTAGTGTGGAACATTAGCCGCAGAGGTTACTGCTAAATTATATATCAAGTGAACACAGAGAGAGCATTCAAGCAACCTAAAAAGCATTAATATTTTTATAACTGTCTCTTTCGACTGTTATTTAATATTGTACAAGTTATTTAAAAAATTTCATTTTTGTGCATTAATCCGCAGTATTAACTACTTTGATCCGCTATCTACTCAGAGGCTTTCATAAAGACACTAAAACTACAGAATAATTCTGGCGCGTTGCGGGCGAATTACCTTTGAAACAATCCATATCTTCATTGAGATCAGATTTCAGGCTTTACGGTCTAAGCATTAGCATAACTACAAATTTTTTATGGATTTTTCAGAGCTAACTGATTCCTATAAGACTTAAAAGGTGACCACTCAGACCTAAGAGCTTTCAAAGTTTAAAGTTTCGTCAAGATTTATTAATTAGATTCCAAGCTTTAGAACTAAATTTTTTTAGGGCCAGCAAATTGTTTAATACAATTCCCAAGAAATAAAAGAAATCAAACCAGTGCATGAATTTAAGAAGGAAGTAGATTACTATGAGTACAAATAATGGCAAAATTGACACAGCAGATTTTGGAATGTTGGACATATTTTAGTACCACCCATGGGCTAAATCTGTATATCCTTTGAAAAATAAGGAAAAGTTGAATAAGAAGTAGTAATGCTAATTGCCAGGTATTGAAGAATCAACCGGAAACTTAAGCACGACATGGACTGTTAAGCATGGAAGCGAACATTTAAAGTGCTTGCTCGGCCGGCTTGCGGACATCCTCGCTAGATTATAGACAATTTATAAAGGTCACTCTTTAAGATTTACCGGAGACTGATAATAAATAAATCGTATAAGTTTAATAGCTTGATATATATTTATAGGTTTGGCGGAGCTGTCAGTGAGTTTTTAGTCCAACCGGTCGTACGTCATCATGAGCAGCAAGGTGACTGCATTGTCCCGACCTTTACAATACAATTGTCCTATGATATGTCCGTCTGTCTGACTGATTGCTTATTGTCCAGATTAAGTGTATATTTACAATATAACCTTAATATACTTTAATAAATCAAGCTATAAATCTAGGAAAACATAATTTTATAAACGAAGATAAAGCATTGAACACCATTAACTGACATGGCTTAAATTATTCTTAATCCTTTTCCTCACCAAGTACCGAAGGTATGTATGGAAAGTATTGTTTTGCTTTAGATAATATGAATAATGCATAACAATTGTTTTAGATAATATGAATAATGCTTTATAATTGTTTTAGATAATATGAATAATGCATTATTATAGTTTTAGATAATATTAATAATGCATTATTATTGTTTTAAATATTTACTTTGTGAACATTATCATTTTCTATTTAATACTGCCAAGTTTTGCGGTACGTGAATAGTTCACTGATTTATAAACATTAAAACCATTATCAACAACAGGTATTATCAATCAGAGGCATCGGAAATGAGATATAAATAACCATTATACTTGGTGAAATATTGATTCAGTGATATTTTCGATAATGTAACGATGTGTTCTTTTCCCTGTTTTATAATCTTTCCCATATGATCCATATAACAGTATCCTAATATTTTGGATGTGTTAGTAATATTTACGGAGATTATCATTTATCATTTCTATATAATACAGAAAAATAAATGATGAAATAAATTATGATAAATGAAGAGCTAATCTATGTTTATTCTATGTTCTATATAGAGCCATGGCCATGAAGTTCTATAGCATATGTCAAATAATTAGTTATAATTTGTGGTGGGATGGGTTTGAACAAATATTTTACAATAAGAACCCTCCCCTTATATTAATAATTTCCAGAATAAGTATTCGGGCTTATATTTAATCCTTTTAAATCTATACGCGTCGAGTTGCTCGCTTGTACTTGGAATACCTTAGAGTAATTCCTAAAATTAGAAGACTACTTAGCAAAATATTATAGATTTTCAGATACGTAGTAATAACTCCTAATACTTACTACTATAACCTCTTTGTTTTAACAAAAACCTGAATGAATAAATGGAAACCATTTAATAAAAAATATTTAGGGTTCGCTATATTAAAGTTAATATAGTGAAATCATATCCGATTCGATAGCGTGCAAACCTTAAACCCTAATTCATTTTCTCCATTTTGTATTCTTCTTCTTCTTAACCGGTAATAAGATAACTTTGGTTATCAACTTTCTTATTTGCCACGACATGGATATATTTAAGGGAAATATATCTGGGCAAATAGCAAATAAGATAAATCGTGTAGAATATCAAAGCATTAAAATTAAGTAAAAAATCAATTTCGTGTAACTTATTACACAACCTTAGTTGATAATTTTAAAGCTAAAGAATACAGCTTGTCAGTTTTCTAATTTAATTTATATCTTCTAATTTGTGTCTTTTAAAAAAAGAATGTATTTCTTGGTATTTTCAGTTTAACTTGTGTATAGTAATGTTAGTTTATATAATGCTCATCATCTTAAAATACTTACATGGCATTTAGTGGATTATTGAATTATCCATCTATTGCGTCAGAATGATTAGTAGAGATGATTAAAACAATTAAGAATTCTGCTTCCCTTGTATAGTATACTATACAAGGGATTAGTATTTTTCGTCAGTATTTGTTTAACATATAATCCACTATAGTGCGAAATAACATAGATGAACTTTAAAACTATTAGTTACCTGAAAAAGCCTTCAACTCTAAATCATCTTCATTTTCAAGATTTTTAGTAGTACCTTCATCTACCAAATATTGGCGCTTCCTAATGCACGCTAGATCCAAATGACCTCTCATGTTGCAAAACCTACAGATTTCATTTGTAGCCGGGCATCTGTCAGATTTGTGCTTATCACTTGTGCACCTAAAACATTTGTCATTGAATTGTTCCAAATGCTCTTTTAGATTATAAGTATAGTTTAATAAAGCCTTTTCTTCATTAATGCTTTTATCAGATCTGTAGCTGTTTAATAAGTGTGATTTATACTTATCTTCGACTCTAAACCCCATAAAATAGCATTCTGTTTTTGATAGTTCAATAACAATAGCATTTCGTACTATTTCAGTAAATGATAAATCATCTTTCATCTGAAGTAGTTTTAATCTAATTTCACTATCCCTGATTCCTCGAATGAATTGTAACTTCAAAAGCAAATCAGCTACTGATTTCCTACAACTACACTGGAAATTGCACCCCAAAGCGTCTTTCCTCAATGCTGCAGCGTATTCGTTTATGCTCTCACCCTTTTTGAATTCTTCTTAAAATTTATCCTGTTGGATCCAAATATTAAGTTTAGGTTCGAAATAATCATTAAGAATTTTGACAAGTTCCTCAAAGGATTTATCTTTTGGGTCTTCTGGAGAACAAAGTTCATAAATCTTTTGATGCCATAAAGGCGGCAATGCATTCAAAAACGTAAGGACTTTAACTTCAGACACTAATAATCCTTTTAATTTAATAAAATTTTCGAATCTGTTAACGAAATTTTCAAACGATTCGTCTTTTTGGTAAGGCACAAATGGCAAATTTAGAGATGGTATTTTAATCTCTTCACAATTTGGCGTGTCCTCTCTGTTAATAATTTCCATTTGAGGCTGATTATCTTCTAAATCAAAATAAACGGGTTCAGCTCGATTATTCTCTACTATTTCAGCAATTTTACCTTTTGTCTCAAAGTAAAGACTTTCAATTTCAGCCCATTGCTTTTCATCATCTGGCGGAAGATGATTTTCATCGAACATTTCCAGGATGCCTTGGTTTACTTCATTAATCTTTGACCAATGTTGATCTAAAAAGTTTTTCCCGGATTCGAATTTCGGCAGGATTAACATTTTGACTGTCAAGAAATGATCGTATGCGGACAATTTGTAATTTCAGAGCTTGCCTTTGTTTACGCAATTTTATATACTTTTCAACTGAGCCATTTTCAGTGTCTTTGGATCTAGCTCGACTCATAGTAAATGATTGAATAACAGTATTGAGCAAAATATATCTTAGCTAATATGACATATTTAAACACTCATGTAACTTAAGGAACCTACTTGAGTAACAGTGTGTTGCTCTGAAATTTAATACAACATAAACATTGTTTTACAACGTAAGTACAACGTTTCGACAAAAAACATATGAGAACAATAGCTAGCTCGGTTGATAGAACAACTAACTAAAATGACTAAAATTTCATTCTTTTCACTCACGACCTCTAAATTTTTGTTTATGTTTTAGAAAGTAAAAGTTTTAAGATATTTTAGACATGAATTCATTTAAAGCGTGCGTATGACTAACAACTACGTTTTTAAAAAAAACGTAACAATTTAAAAAAACAGAGGGTACTAAATATTTCAAAACACCTCATTTAAATGAGGTGTTTTAAAGTTAAGTAATCTTTGTTTAGGCTTTTCTTTGTTTCCTTTGCTCCGTTTATGTGCTAACGTCACGAAATTCATAGTTTCCCTTTTTCTTTTATTTTTTCACTTAACTTATTTATAAAGGTGATGAGTGTTTGATTAAGATAACATAAATTTTCATACTGTCCTTGAGAGGAAAAGTGTTCTGTAGAAGAAAATTGGAAAAATCTAAATAGAGAGAAGTTAATACTTTTCAAGAAAATAATGATTTTGAGCACGATTTAAATTGAACAAACAAAAAATAAAATAAAAATAATCATATAAAGTTTACTGTCGCACATGTTAAAACATCACGCACAATATGTAAGAAGGTCATGGCTGAGCTTAAAACAAATGCCTGATAAAACTAATCATTTTTTCGGTCTAAGATTAATGTTTACGTTCCTAAGAATTTATCAATGTTTTATATTTCCAGTTTATTTAATAACACACTTATTGATTTAATAAATAAATGCGTGTATGTTAGTTCCTGCGTCGGTTGCAGGTGGAGTAAATTGACCAACCTTTCAATCTGATCCGGCTTGGATCGTAGGCACATTTGTTTATCTATCACCTATTTTGGAAGGATTGCGAAGCTAATTATTTTATCAGTATAATCGATTGAGAGACTATCGATTTGTACAGGATCCTGAAGTATAGATCCTGTACAAATATCCAACTGAGGTGCACAATAGAGATAGTTAAGTGTAATCAAATCAGTAAATTCTAATAATAGCCGGTTGGGATTGAATAATAAATTAATACCGGGGATGGATTGAACTATGAAATAATCCAGCTTGTTTAAGGTTTTATAATAATATTCATGGCGGATTTTCCATAACCAATGTAAAGTTAAAAAATCAAGTTTTGTATTAACAAAATCATAACCAGTACTGAGTTATCTTAAACATGTTTTAATCCTATCCATCAATTTAATTATTAAGGATGTGGCTAAATTTGACTTTTGGGAGTAGAATAAGCTCGATCAAGATATGATTGGTGGAACATTTTAGAATATATAAGATTAGACAATCTGTTTTTATTTACTTATACTGCATCAGCATTTTCTTTTCTCGTACTCGCTGATACAAATGTACACAAATAAGGTAAGCGAATTATTTAAAAGTTAACATTATTTAAAAGTTAAATTATTTTTTCAATGATAATAGTAAAAGAACTAAATAGAAAAATAACTAAAGAAATAAAGTTTTTATATAAATCCTTAGACAATTGCTGTATTTTAGATTTCAAAGTTATTATTTAGCATTAATCACTTTATTCACGCGATTCTGATTATTTCACTAAACTTTGAGAAGAAACAAAATGAAAAATATCTAAAGACTATAATAGACAAAAGAAAATAAATAATGAAATACAATATCAGATAAGAAGTGATAATAAATAAGCAGCATTTTATTTGTAAAAAGTAAATAATACTAACAATTTGTGATAATTTCAATTAAATATTGGGGATAGAGAAAGAACGTAAAATAATTGTTGTAGTGAATAACAATAACGTAAAACAACATTATTACATAGCATCCTAACGTGAGCATGCAAATGCACTGTTTATAGTTGAATTAAAGGATTTGGATTCTTCTTTGATATAAGGTTTATACAATTGAAAAGAAATGGTTCCATTTGTTGCTATTGTATCGAGTGATTTATAAATATTAGATTAGATCAAATTAATAACAAAATCTATCAGTATAAAAAAATTCTATTTGTATAAAGTGTACTAGACTCTGTGTGCTTTTTAAAAATGTTAAGAATTTGCCTCACTTCGCTCGCTGTTAAATTTATAAAAATTTTAGGGAGAAAAGGAGAATAAAATTAAGGGAATAACTATAAAATATTTTTAAGAAATAAAATATTTTTTTAGTTTTACCTGAGATAGAGAGTGGATGGGATGATATAAAGTGAAAAGTTTGTTAGGGATTTGTGACCTCGATAGGTGGGTGTCATGACAAGTAAACAAACTGTGGTTACCAGGGGTTATTAGATCACATCGCGCCGCCGTACATCACTAACCTACATAGGACAAATCAGAAATACCGTCTCAATCGGACCCTCTTTATAAATAAACCAGCCAAATCAATAGTTTAATAGACACGTAAAGATAATAATTGCAGAGATAGATAAGCGTCATAAAAATCAAGTAGTATTGATTTTTATTTCATCTTTTTTAAAGATGCCAAGACCAATTCAACTCTTATCATAATGAAACACGATACTTGGAGGTAAAGAAACTGCAATTGGAGACAACGGCTGAAGGGGTGAACAAAAAGCCAATAAAACGAAATGTCCTCTTAGAGACATAAGGTCTATGTAGAAATTGAAAAAATATGCAAATCATAGTCCAAATGGCAGACACAAAAAATGTTACAGTCGAGCCCCAAAGGTTAACCTACTAAATTGGCTTGATTTAGCTCCCTTATAAAGGTTCAAGTGGTCTGCTATTTCAGATGGGGAATTTTGACTCTTAGGCGTAGAAGTCTGGGAATATCCTCAAAATCATCCCCTATTGCGGTGTTTTTATATTTGTTTTAAATCTAAAGGGATTTTTTTTTAAATTTGTGTCAAATCAATATTAACCAACAAAAATGGTTGAATGTAACCGAAGATATAAACTTCAAATATTACCAAAAATATTTATACCACAATAATCGCTTATTTACACTCAAAAACACGCAGTTTTAAAACACTCTAAAAATCCTTAAAATTGAATATTTTCTATGCTATTATGTTTAAGATTAAGATACAGGACAGGCAGACTATCAAATCATAACCATGCGAAGTACTGGTATTATTGATTTGTTCTAGCTCATATATAACAATTTAGTAATTGGAGATACGTATTTTTTTGCATTATATGAAAAACATTAAATCATCAGTAGATATCAAAGGTTGATTTCTACAAACCATGTTGTGGATAATTATATCGTGACTATTATATGGAATATATTATGATAATGAAGTGATAAAATTTTAATTTCTCAACTATAGAAAATAAGAGTTATAGAATAAATAAGAGTTATGCTACACTATTTCTAAATAACAATTCTATATTACCTGTAGTTAATACAATATGCTAGATTTGTAAAACTGCTTAATCATATGTGTTTCTTAATTATGATAACCGGTCAACAGGTATCTAAGGGACTAATTCTTTGAGGGAGGACTTAAGTAGAATGGCACAGTGATAAGGGGTCTGGAAGTGTTTCCGTAATGTACCATAAAGGTACTTACTCCTATTAGAACCTCCTAAGAGACACTAAATTTACAACACCTGTCGGAGCACATATTTATAATGCACCCTACAAACGGCGGGCATTTTTCAGTGACGTCACTTCATACAACATAGATAATCAAAGAATATATGCAATACACAATAGTTAAAATTCATTTTACTTCATTTAAAACAAAATAGTCTTACATTACAAAAATAATGTAATACGTGAAATTGTAATTAATACGAAAAATAAAAAATGACGTCACAAATTTACAGATATAGCACCAAATAAAGCTCTTATCCATAGAATAATAAGAGCGTTGTATCCTGCCTCTAAGTATTACTCTCTTGGCAGGTATGTAATGCTTTATTCAATAACAAACAAATTACAAAACAAATTATTTTTTGAAGTTTCCTTAGATTTATTCATTTCCAAATACCACTATACCATGTTTTTTTATAAATTTATGAA
>JACMZG010001911.1:28211946-28246662 GCA_018340805.1 Microvelia longipes
CTATCGAAAACATCAAACAAAATATCTGAGTTTAATTTTCAGCTCCAATCCACGTCCCCTGGACAAGACAAATCAATTAAGAATCTAATTCAAAATACAAGACAGAAATTAGTTACTATCAAATATACCTGAACAATTGTCTTATGCAATATCCATTAATTTATTGTTAATCTAAAAGTAATTGATCGTTTGTATCGATTAAGAAGTGTCGACAAAAAATTTTGGTGTAAAAGTAAGTAAACAAAGTTGAAAAGGATTATCGTAAGACGACTTAGACTGTAGTACAACAAAGTGGTAATGTTTACTTGATCGATAAAGAGAGTAAACAGTGTAAAGTGCTTCTCTATTCTCTATCTTGAATAGACATAACATCAATTATTTTTTTAAGCCAGCAATCTATAGTAATTCATAAAAATCTATAACGATTAAAAATCTTAAGAAACTTAGTCAATATATCATAAATTTATTTTTATAGATCTTTTATACAACAATACAAATATTGGTAAAACTTTGAAAAAAGAAATTGTTTCAATAATCTAGAGCTATACTATACATAACCATTATAAATATAATACATGTCATATATTGCATGAACATAACAGAACTATTAATTATATAATTTAACTAACTATTTAAATTAACTAATTTATTTTAACTGTTTAAATTTAACTAAATAATTATTACATAAATATAATATATAATAAATATTTTAATAAATGTAAACCATTTTACTTTTATAAGCCAAAGTATTAAAAGCAACTAACAAAAAGTAAAATCAGCTTATTTTTAATTTTTACTTTTCCTTAATTATACCACAGGTTTGTAGAGAAAGTATTGCGTTTGCACTAAAATTTGAAACCGGGATTTTTACTAAATTAATTAAGACCTCTTAAGTAATTTTTACCAAGTTTTCTGCCTCTGTGGGTCTGTTATCCTCTATATTTCCATCTTGTGTCTGCTAGAGAGATGGAAATTGGTTCGAAAATTATTCTCTACTCTATTGACTCTATAGTTGTGCAACTAAAAAATCCTCTTTGGCTATCATGCTATCCGTAAAATATTTTTTTTTATGAAGTCATTAACTACTGAATCTGAACTATCACTAATGATTCTGTATTTTTTTTTGTTTAGAATTATTTAAATAGTCTTTTATAAGTATATCTAAAATAATAATTTTGAAAATTTTCATGATTATAGGAAAAACTAAGTTATAGAGTAGTGATAGCGGACTGAGTCATGGGATATTCTCACGTCACTGTGGCCCAGTTCGAGCACCTGTAGCTATGCTAGCTGTAAACACAGCTGAGGTCATTGTCTCAGCAACATGCTAATCAAATTAACTGTTTATCTTGTTTATAAGTAAATATTTAAACAGATATTAATCTGTTCACTGAACATTGTATAATTATGCATGTGTTTTTTTTAGAACTTATACTTAGTTTAATAACCTTTAATCAAGAACCTTTCCTTTCATTTTAAGAGTTTTTTTAAGAATACATTTTACAAAAAATATTTATTTTTGACACATATATAATTTATTGTGTCCCAGATATATGAATTAAAACTAATATTGAACACTATACTGTGATAATTGAATAAACTAAATTTAAACCTTAAATATAAATTGAATGAGTGATTAGAAGTTATAAATTAATTTAAGTTAATATAGAAATTAATCATTAAACTTGAGTTTATTAAAATTTTTAGAAAAATATTCAATCTAGGTTTATTAATGTTTTTTAAAAAAATAATTTACCAATACTTATTAAAATAAAAATATTAAAAATACCATTTTTTATTAAAATTATTATATAATAATAATAAACAACTCAGCAGACATCGAAAGAGGTAACTGTGGCCATCCACCGATTTGCTGGTTATAAATGAAACTTTTTCAGTACATACTTAGTACTTTTACGTTGAATACTGTAAAAATCTGCAATAAATGATTATTTATTTATTTATATTCTTGACATAGTGAAGTATGTCACTAACAGAAATAAATAACATAAGATCGTATGATCAAACAAAACAATTTGTATTTTCTACAACAATATATTTAAATAGTAGAGCTGGTTTTATTACCTGATATCATTTTGGCATCATTCAATTTCCTCGACCTCTTATCAAAAAACATTAAGTTGGCTTGTCTAAACTAATTCACTTGATAAAACCACATGTCAAAAGACTAAACAAAATATGTATTTAAAATATTTTCTCAATATGTAAAAAAATTCAAAAACAAGCATTAAAATAACTTTTAACAAAAGTTGACGAAATTTTAAGACTTCGAAATACATTTATGAAACCCATAGAGTGAGAAAATTACATATTTTTTGATAATAATGCTAAAAAGCAACAAGTGTTACATAATCAACAGCTGATTTACAACCACGTGTTTAGGTTGCCAAAATAAAACTTTAGGTAATAATTTCAGGGCCAAATTCTGGGCCAGATTCCAAGTTCAACACTCTTGCCAATACGGACTATTTATGTCACGTAAATATTTGAGACCAACATTTTAT
Source organism: Microvelia longipes (assembly GCA_018340805.1). Classification (NCBI taxonomy): domain Eukaryota; kingdom Metazoa; phylum Arthropoda; class Insecta; order Hemiptera; family Veliidae; genus Microvelia; species Microvelia longipes. Next base: position 28,214,472 of record JACMZG010001911.1, read on the forward strand.
TATGTCTCGTCTATTTGCCTGTTTACCGCCTATTTTATAACTATCTATTTTTTATCAATGAATTTATAAATTAATTAGTTATCACCAAATAAATTTAAAAATCTAACTCATTAAAATAAATATAATTTAAATTATTCCAACAAAATAAGTAGATATATATATATATATATATATATATATATATATTATAATATATAATATATATATATATATATATATATATATATATATATACTTGCACGTATAAAAATATCTTGATTAAAAAGTATTAATTATTAACAAGTATTAAAATATTAAAAATTAATTCCATTAGTATTGCAAAGGCTTCTGTGGTAATTTCATAGTACCAAGTTTTTTTTATGAAATTATTTCATAATAATTTCCGGTGATGATAAATCCAACGTTCCGCGTCCACGATAAGAGGAATGTAGGACATCCACACTATCTCCAGGAAGGTTGACATCATGGATGAAAACATTGATGTGAAAATGAATTTAAACAAAACTGAATTAGAGTCCAGTTTTTTAGAGCCAACTGTTTTCACCCAGTATGTCCAATATCTTTGAGATGCCTCTTACAGTGGAAGCGAAAAGTCAGATTTATCGTCTGAATTGACATACTGTACTGGAAGACCAAATCATTCTTCTAGAAGACCTATGCCTTCATAAATTATTATAAATTGTAGCCATGGAAGTGTTAAACATAATTCAAATAACAGTTAGACACCCAGATGTTTTATAAAAATAATTAAAACTCCGTAAAAAATTAAGTTGTCATCGATTTTGGATTTTGACTAGGGGAAGCAAAAACAAAACATAAACTAATCTAAATAAAAAGTATGTAGACAATAAATTGTTTATTTTTGTTTATTACTACAGTAATAAAGCAATATTTATTGCACAAGCGAGCGAAGAGAGCATTTTTGTATATGTAAAAAAATAATTATACGCGATGTATGGAATTATTAAGGCATTTTCGTAGTAAAATTTGATTAATGATTTATATATAAAATTATCATTAATGATAAATAATGTTTTAAAAAATAATCTTAAGATTATTTTAATAGCGTTAGCTAATTTAAATACTTTAGCTTCCAGTATTAAGAGACAATTTGTAACGTAGAACAACACTGACTCACTTTTTATGCTTTGAATTCAAAATTAGGCAAGAGTTATTTATTTGTATGGAATAGGATAAGATAGTGTTTAGAACTGTGTTATAATAGTATCTTCCTGTATGGTTGGCAACAATTAGCTGCAATTGAATCTTTGTCTAATATCTGGAGGGTCACGAGTTTATCACCAGATGGATTTAGATGAGATGATCTCTTAGGCGAAAAATAAACGTTTTTGAATTAGATCATGTACGTGCTTAACCAGCATATAATTTCATAATTTATTAAATAATAATTATTTTATACACTTATATTATTATGTGTAGTATTTTATCTTTATAATTATTTATTACTGCCTTTTTTAGTTACTTTTCTGTTGGGATTTCAAAAATTTTATCTCTTTTAGAAAAATGTTTTAATATGTATAATAATATCGTATAATGTTATTTAAGTTTGTATGTAGGCTAATTTTATTACATTATGTAATGTTATTTTCTTTTTAACTGGTATAAAATACCGTGAAATAAGAGATATAAAGTTAAATATATAAGTATCGGAAGCAACCCTATAATTGATAGGGGAATTAAGAAAATGACTTTCTAAATACCGTTCGTTAAACCCTTAATTTTGTAAAAGTTATGACTTTGTAATAAAAAACAGATTTTCTATTGGTACATTTTTACAGCTTAAAATAATTATTAGATCTTTAGGGATACATTTGTTTCTTGAAGTTTAATGAAAGACGTAATTTTAATAATAATATACTCTCTTTGTATACAATTTTAATTAAATATTACTTATAATCACGAAGGTCAAAGATCAAATTTACCCATTTACGCTTTATCTAAAAGCTTTTATTATATATAAACTACTAATTGTCAGACACGAAGGAAAGACTCAACTACTACAAGTATGTCATAAAAATATATCCTTTATCTATTTCTTACTAACCACTTTCAGAAGAATGAAGCCCTTCTCTCATCTATGATGCTCAAGAGCTTTTATTTAATTTTTTCACCCTTAAGTAAAACTGAAAATTTTCAAAAGAATATATTCTTTGTATTGACTATCCCTTGTTTTACCCTGATCACACTGGTTACCTTACTATATTTTTTCCGAAGTCTACTGCAGGTTTATTAGATATAAATAAAAAATGAATTTGCTTAAATGCCAATTTTGAACTACATTCCTATTTTGAACTATTACCTTAAATTTTAAGTTTGGAAAAGAATATAGTTCAAAATTGGCATTTAAGCAAATTCATTTTTTATTCTATCTAGTAAACCTGCAGTAGACTTCGGAACAATAATTAGACAATCAGAGCAAATAAGTCCCAAGGTGTCCACGGTGAGGTGCACCACATTTCTTACTTACTAAATACATGGACAAATACCAATAATAATAAATCTGGTACGGGGTGCTTTGGAACTTTTTCGCTCATCCTCAATACATCGAGCTCGCTTCGCTCACCCTCAAAATGTAAAAATCGACAAATTTTTACAGCAACAATTCTTCCATAGTAAAATGCATTAGTTTTATTCCCAGCGGTCACTCATCCAGGAATTGTCCTAGCTCTATGCTTAACTTTTAGGATCCATCAAAACCCGTAGATATACTAAGCGTATTGTAACGAAACTTAGTATACTTATGAAGATTTAGGTCATCTGGAGGTGACCGCGTCAATGTAGATGAAGAATCCAACTTTCACTTCCACGTGGAAGGCATTTTCAAGGACGTAGGACATTATGTATAAAAACAAAATGCTTTAAAAAGCTTAAATGAATCTTTAAGCGTAGATTCAGAGAATAGTAGGCGGAAGCCTACGCAGTTTATTAGTATACTTATTTATTACGAAAAAGTTATATACTTGAGGAACGCAGCATGCTGGAAATAGGAAGGAATGAGAGGAAAACTAACAGATGGATTAGATGGAAAACAGGGATGGATGATAGGAAAGGTGGTTGCATAGAGGAAATGGCAATGGGCAGGGCACCTGATGAGAACACAGGATGAGAGATGGACCACTAAAATATTAAATTGGTATCCTAGGGACAGATCGAGAAGTAGAGGAAGACCTCGAAGCCAGTGGGACCATGAGATGATAGTGTGTACAGAAATCAACAGCTTGAAAAAGATTTCTATCAACAAAAATTATTGGAAATGGCTAACTGCTGTACATGCTCACCTCCCAACAGAATTTAAACCATGAAAAAGAACCAACTTAATTTAAAATTAAAATAATTACATTTAAATTTAATTATAAACAGATAATCAATTTTTAAATTTATTTATTTATTGTTATAACAGGGTGACTTACTCTAATGGGACAAAATAAAAATCTTGATTCTATGGACCAGGATGAACAAAAAATGTCATGTAAGCATAGGGTCGATTCTCAATAGTTCTCTAGAAAAATCGATATATCGAATTATTCGATACTTTACTATCTAATTCTCTAAAACGATCTACAACTTGAAAACAACTAAAGCTAAAGAGATTCGGTTTTCACTATTCTCAAGGGCATTAAATTCCCTTTAAAAATTGTATACTTTATGTCGCAATCATCACAATTAAACTTTAATTATTTGCATTAAAATAAATTTTTTTATTAGTACTAAAAATGTAAAAAATTTAATGCCAAAATCTTCGATATTTGTTCACTCTTAGTTGAAACCTAAAAATCTTAAAAACAGCCTCATTCCATACCCTTAAAATGATATAACATAATCTATGGCTTTTTTTTTTAAGTTTAACCGAGATATTCTTAAAAAACTTGATGTTAAGTCGCTTAGATTCTAAATATTTCACTATGTAAACAAAGACATTTACATTTAAATATTTCAATTGATTTCAAAATAAACTTTATTTTATTAGTTATAACTATATTGTTAATTATTCTATGTTTTGTTAATCATAGAAAATAATCAACTCCCTCCCTCCACTCCCATATAGCTTAAAAAAACTTAATTTAAGTCTCTATAATAAAACGAATGCAACAAAAAACATTTCTTGAAGAATTTTGTTGAAAGAATACAGAGTAATAGGTATATTTATACATAAAATATAAATAAATAATTAACTTTTACTTCAAGGGAATTAAAAATCATTCTTCATGGAAATCATAAGAGAGATTCAATCTTCCTCCTTCAACTCTAATACATAGTCTACATCTTCTTAACACTGATTGTGCTTTTTCAATTTTGCTGCAGTTATTGCAGCTCTTGACTCATGCACTTTTAGCATCAGGTCATCTCGATTTGTGGGGCTGAATGAAAATTATCCTAATCGCTGGATTGGACGAGAGGGACCAATAGCCTGGCCTCCGAGATCTCTTGATCTTACACCTCTAGATTTTTTTCTCTGGGGCGCAATGAAAGATGAAGTATACATTCAAGCCCCACAAAATCGAGATGACTGATGCTAAAAGTGCATGAGTCAAGAGCTGCAATAACTGCAGCACAAATTGAAAAAGCTACACAATCAGTGTTAAGAAGTAGACTATGTATTAGAGTTGAAGGAGGAAGATTTGAATCTCTCTTATGATTTCCATGAAGAATGATTTTTAATTCCCCTTGCAGTAAAAAGTTAATTATTTATTTATAATTTAATTATGTATAAATATACCTATTACTTTGTATTCTTTCAACAAAATTCTTCAAGAAATGTTTTTGTTGCATTTGTTTTATTATAAGAGACTTAAATTAAGTTTTTTAAGCTATATGGGAGTGGAGGGAGGGAGTTGATTATTTCTATGATTAACAAAACATAGAATAATTAATAATATAGTTATAACTAATAAAATAAAGTTTATTTGAAAATCAAATTGAAATAATTTAAATGTAAATGTCTTGTTTACATAGTGAATAATTTAGAATCTAAGCGACTTACATCAAGTTTTTTAAGAATATCTCGTTAAACTTAAAACAAGCCATAGATTGTTATATATCATTTTAAAGGGTATGGAATGAGGTTTTTAAGATTTTTAGGTTTCAACTAAGAGTGAACAAATATCGAAGATTTTGGCATTAAAAATTTTTACATTTTTAGTACTAAAAAAAATTATTTTAAATGCAAATAAATTAAAGTTTAATTGTGATGATTGCGACATAAAGTATACAATTTAAAGGGAATTTAATGCCCTTGAAAATAGTGAAAACCGAATCTCTTTAGCTTTAGTTGTTTTCAAGTGTAGAGATCGTTTTAGAGAATTAGATAGTAAAGTATCGAATAATTCGATATATCGATTTTCTAGAAACTATTGAGAATCGACCCTATGCTTACATGACATTTTTGTTCATCCTGGTCCATAGAATCAAGATTTTTTTTGTCCCATTAAGAGTAAGTCACCCTGTATAATGTAGACTGTTATGTATAGTTAATTTAATTAGTTAAGTTAAGTCGTTATTATTTAATGCATGCCTGATTTAAAGATAATTTATGTTATATTTATTTAATTAATGTATTTATTTTATTTATAATTTATTTATACTGTTAATTTTTAATTTTTGTTATGTTGATGTCTAAATTTAAATTTAATTTTAATTAATAATTAGATTAGTTGATAAATGTAATCTTATCACTCATCCACAGCCATAGGCTGATTTGAGCAAATTGAAATGAAAAATAATCCACAAATGTAAAACTCTAAAGCTCAATAAATGGATTACTTTACTTAACTTTAAACACTTGAACCAAATTTCAAATACAAGTCATTCGACCAAAGTTTCATAGGAGACAAAAATATTTTATCACTTGAAAAGGTTAAAAGAGTAAAAAAAATGACGTTAAGTAAGCTTTTATATTGCATACAATTATCATAAGTGTTAAAGCAAAATAAAAAAAAATATTTTGATTCTATATATATAAATATAAATAAATAAATAAATAAATAAATAAATAAATAAATAATATAATATATATATATATATAATATATATATATATATATATATATATATATATATATATATAATATAATAATATATATATATATATATATTATATATATACATATATATAATATATATATATATATAATATATATATATATATATATATATATATATATATATATATAATTATCATTAACATAGAGTTAAGATAATTCAAGGTTGTTAAATAACCCTCTTATTTTAATTGTAAGTTAAAATAACTGCATGTAGTAACTGCAAGATTTAGATCGCTAGCAGGATATTAAGATGACATCTTTGTCTCTAAACACTTCCATTGTTCTCTTCATATCTCGTTATTATCTTCATTTCTATACAAACTCTTAACAGGAGTTTACAAAAACCAATAAAGGAAATGAAATCTTAAGTGAAAAAACAGGCCAAACCCAAGACTTGTCTATGTTATGGAGCTAACCTCATTTCTTGCGATACAGTGTGAGGAACACTACATAAAGTTAAGGTAGTGTGGAACATTAGCCGCAGAGGTTACTGCTAAATTATATATCAAGTGAACACAGAGAGAGCATTCAAGCAACCTAAAAAGCATTAATATTTTTATAACTGTCTCTTTCGACTGTTATTTTAATATTGTACAAGTTATTTAAAAAATTTCATTTTTGTGCATTAATCCGCAGTATTAACTACTTTGATCCGCTATCTACTCAGAGGCTTTCATAAAGACACTAAAACTACAGAATAATTCTGGCGCGTTGCCGGGCGAATTACCTTTGAAACAATCCATATCTTCATTGAGATCAGATTTCAGGCTTTACGGTCTAAGCATTAGCATAACTACAAATTTTTTATGGATTTTTCAGAGCTAACTGATTCCTATAAGACTTAAAAGGTGACCACTCAGACCTAAGAGCTTTCAAAGTTTAAAGTTTCGTCAAGATTTATTAATTAGATTCCAAGCTTTAGAACTAAATTTTTTTAGGGCCAGCAAATTGTTTAATACAATTCCCAAGAAATAAAAGAAATCAAACCAGTGCATGAATTTAAGAAGGAAGTAGATTACTATGAGTACAAATAATGGCAAAATTGACACAGCAGATTTGGAATGTTGGACATATTTAGTACCACCCATGGGCTAAATCTGTATATCCTTTGAAAAATAAGGAAAAGTTGAATAAGAAGTAGTAATGCTAATTGCCAGGTATTGAAGAATCAACCGGAAACTTAAGCACGACATGGACTGTTAAGCATGGAAGCGAACATTTAAAGTGCTTGCTCGGCCGGCTTGCGGACATCCTCGCTAGATTATAGACAATTATAAAGGTCACTCTTTAAGATTTACCGAGACTGATAATAAATAAAAATCGTATAAGTTTAATAGCTTGATATATATTTATAGGTTTGGCGGAGCTGTCAGTGAGTTTTTAGTCCAACCGGTCGTACGTCATCATGAGCAGCAAGGTGACTGCATTGTCCCGACCTTTACAAAATTGTCCTATGATATGTCCGTCTGTCTGACTGATTGCTTATTGTCCAGATTAAGTGTATATTTACAATATAACCTTAATATACTTTAATAAATCAAGCTATAAATCTAGGAAAACATAATTTTATAAACGAAGATAAAGCATTGAACACCATTAACTGACATGGCTTAAATTATTCTTAATCCTTTTCCTCACCAAGTACCGAAGGTATGTATGGAAAGTATTGTTTTGCTTTAGATAATATGAATAATGATAACAATGTTTATACTATAATTGTTTTAGATAATATGAATAATGCTTATTATAGTTTTAGATAAATATTAATAATGCATTATTATTGTTTAAATATTTACTTTGTGAACATTATCATTTTCTATTTAATACTGCCAAGTTTTGCGGTACGTGAATAGTTCACTGATTTATAAACATTAAAACCATTATCAACAACAGGTATTATCAATCAGAGGCATCGGAAATGAGATATAAATAACCATTATACTTGGTGAAATATTGATTCAGTGATATTTTCGATAATGTAACGATGTGTTCTTTTCCCTGTTTTATAATCTTTCCCATATGATCCATATAACAGTATCCTAGTATTTTGGATGTGTTAGTAATATTTACGGAGATTATCATTTATCATTTCTATATATACAGAAAAATAAATGATGAAATAAATTATGATAAATGAAGAGCTAATCTATGTTTATTCTATGTTCTATATAGAGCCATGGCCATGAAGTTCTATAGCATATGTCAAATAATTAGTTATAATTTGTGGTGGGATGGGTTTGAACAAATATTTTACAATAAGAACCCTCCCCTTATATTAATAATTTCCAGAATAAGTATTCGGGCTTATATTTAATCCTTTTAAATCTATACGCGTCGAGTTGCTCGCTTGTACTTGGAATACCTTAGAGTAATTCCTAAAATTAGAAGACTACTTAGCAAAATATTATAGATTTTCAGATACGTAGTAATAACTCCTAATACTTATACTACTATAAACCCTCTTTGTTTTAACAAAAACCTGAATGAATAAATGGAAACCATTTAATAAAAAAAATATTTAGGGTTCGCTATATTAAAGTTAATATAGTGAAATCATATCCGATTCGATAGCGTGCAAACCTTAAACCCTAATTCATTTTCTCCATTTTGTATTCTTCTTCTTCTTAACCGGTAATAAGATAACTTTGGTTATCAACTTTCTTATTTGCCACGACATGGATATATTTAAGGGAAATATATCTGGGCAAATAGCAAATAAGATAAATCGTGTAGAAATCAAAGCATTAAAATTAAGTAAAAAATCAATTTCGTGTAACTTATTACACAACCTTAGTTGATAATTTAAAGCTAAAGAATACAGCTTGTCAGTTTTCTAATTAATTTATATCTTCTAATTTGTGTCTTTTAAAAAAAGAATGTATTTCTTGGTATTTTCAGTTTAACTTGTGTATAGTAATGTTAGTTTATATAATGCTCATCATCTTAAAATACTTACATGGCATTTAGTGGATTATTGAATTATCCATCTATTGCGTCAGAATGATTAGTAGAGATGATTAAAACAATTAAGAATTCTGCTTCCCTTGTATAGTATACTATACAAGGGATTAGTATTTTTCGTCAGTATTTGTTTAACATATAATCCACTATAGTGCGAATAACATAGATGAACTTTAAAACTATTAGTTACCTGAAAAAGCCTTCAACTCTAAATCATCTTCATTTTCAAGATTTTTAGTAGTACCTTCATCTACCAAATATTGGCGCTTCCTAATGCACGCTAGATCCAAATGACCTCTCATGTTGCAAAACCTACAGATTTCATTTGTAGCCGGGCATCTGTCAGATTTGTGCTTATCACTTGTGCACCTAAAACATTTGTCATTGAATTGTTCCAAATGCTCTTTTAGATTATAAGTATAGTTTAATAAAGCCTTTTCTTCATTAATGCTTTTATCAGATCTGTAGCTGTTTAATAAGTGTGATTTATACTTATCTTCGACTCTAAACCCCATAAAATAGCATTCTGTTTTTGATAGTTCAATAACAATAGCATTTCGTACTATTTCAGTAAATGATAAATCATCTTTCATCTGAAGTAGTTTAATCTAATTACTATCCCTGATTCCTCGAATGAATTGTAACTTCAAAAGCAAATCAGCTACTGATTTCCTACAACTACACTGGAAATTGCACCCCAAAGCGTCTTTCCTCAATGCTGCAGCGTATTCGTTTATGCTCTCACCCCTTTTTTGAATTCTTCTTAAAAATTTATCCTGTTGGATCCAAATATTAAGTTTAGGTTCGAAATAATCATTAAGAATTTTGACAAGTTCCTCAAAGGATTTATCTTTTGGGTCTTCTGGAGAACAAAGTTCATAAATCTTTTGATGCCATAAAGGCGGCAATGCATTCAAAAACGTAAGGACTTTAACTTCAGACACTAATAATCCTTTTAATTTAATAAAATTTTCGAATCTGTTAACGAAATTTTCAAACGATTCGTCTTTTTGGTAAGGCACAAATGGCAAATTTAGAGATGGTATTTTAATCTCTTCACAATTTGGCGTGTCCTCTCTGTTAATAATTTCCATTTGAGGCTGATTATCTTCTAAATCAAAATAAACGGGTTCAGCTCGATTATTCTCTACTATTTCAGCAATTTTACCTTTTCTCAAAGTAAAGACTTTCAATTTCAGCCCATTGCTTTTCATCATCTGGCGGAAGATGATTTTCATCGAACATTTCCAGGATGCCTTGGTTTACTTCATTAATCTTTGACCAATGTTGATCTAAAAAGTTTTCCCGGATTCGAATTTCGGCAGGATTAACATTTTGACTGTCAAGAAATGATCGTATGCGGACAATTTGTAATTTCAGAGCTTGCCTTTGTTTACGCAATTTATAATACTTTTCAACTGAGCCATTTTCAGTGTCTTTGGATCTAGCTCGACTCATAGTAAATGATTGAATAACAGTATTGAGCAAAATATATCTTAGCTAATATGACATATTTAAACACTCATGTAACTTAAGGAACCTACTTGAGTAACAGTGTGTTGCTCTGAAATTTAATACAACATAAACATTGTTTTACAACGTAAGTAACGTTTCGACAAAAAACATATGAGAACAATAGCTAGCTCGGTTGATAGAACAACTAAACTAAAATGACTAAAATTTCATTCTTTTCACTCACGACCTCTAAATTTTTGTTTTATGTTTTAGAAAGTAAAAGTTTTAAGATATTTTAGACATGAATTCATTTAAAGCGTGCGTATGACTAACAAACTACGTTTTTATAAAAAAACGTAACAATTTAAAAAACAGAGGGTACTAAATATTTCAAAAACACCTCATTTAAATGAGGTGTTTTTAAAGTTAAGTAATCTTTGTTTAGGCTTTTCTTTGTTTCCTTTGCTCCGTTTATGTGCTAACGTCACGAAATTCATAGTTTCCCTTTTTCTTTTATTTTTTCACTTAACTTATTTATAAAGGTGATGAGTGTTTGATTAAGATAACATAAATGTTTCATACTGTCCTTGAGAGGAAAAGTGTTCTGTAGAAGAAAATTGGAAAAAATCTAAATAGAGAGAAGTTAATACTTTTCAAGAAAATAATGATTTTGAGCACGATTTAAATTGAACAAACAAAAAATAAAATAAAAATAATCATATAAAGTTTACTGTCGCACATGTTAAAACATCACGCACAATATGTAAGAAGGTCATGGCTGAGCTTAAAACAAATGCCTGATAAAACTAATCATTTTTTCGGTCTAAGATTAATGTTTACGTTCCTAAGAATTTATCAATGTTTTATATTTCCAGTTTATTTAATAACACACTTATTGATTTAATAAATAAATGCGTGTATGTTAGTTCCTGCGTCGGTTGCAGGTGGAGTAAATTGACCAACCTTTCAATCTGATCCGGCTTGGATCGTAGGCACATTTGTTTATCTATCACCTATTTTGGAAGGATTGCGAAGCTAATTATTTTATCAGTATAATCGATTGAGAGACTATCGATTTGTACAGGATCCTGAAGTATAGATCCTGTACAAATATCCAACTGAGGTGCACAATAGAGATAGTTAAGTGTAATCAAATCAGTAAATTCTAATAATAGCCGGTTGGGATTGAATAATAAATTAATACCGGGATGGATTGAACTATGAAAATCCAGCTTGTTTAAGGTTTATAATAATATTCATGGCGGATTTTCCATAACCAATGTAAAGTTAAAAAATCAAGTTTTGTATTAACAAAATCATAACCAGTACTGAGTTATCTTAAACATGTTTTAATCCTATCCATCAATTTAATTATTAAGGATGTGGCTAAATTTGACTTTTGGGAGTAGAATAAGCTCGATCAAGATATGATTGGTGGAACATTTTAGAATATATAAGATTAGACAATCTGTTTTTATTTACTTATACTGCATCAGCATTTTTCTTTCTCGTACTCGCTGATACAAATGTACACAAATAAGGTAAGCGAATTATTTAAAAGTTAACATTATTTAAAAGTTAAATTATTTTTTCAATGATAATAGTAAAAGAACTAAATAGAAAAATAACTAAAGAAATAAAGTTTTTATATAAATCCTTAGACAATTGCTGTATTTTAGATTTCAAAGTTATTATTTAGCATTAATCACTTTATTCACGCGATTCTGATTATTTCACTAAACTTTGAGAAGAAACAAAATGAAAAATATCTAAAGACTATAATAGACAAAAGAAAATAAATAATGAAATACAATATCAGATAAGAAGTGATAATAAATAAGCAGCATTTTATTTGTAAAAAGTAAATAATACTAACAATTTGTGATAATTTCAATTAAATATTGGGGATAGAAAGAACGTAAAATAATTGTTGTAGTGAATAACAATAACGTAAAACAACATTATTACATAGCATCCTAACGTGAGCATGCAAATGCACTGTTTATAGTTGAATTAAAGGATTTGGATTCTTCTTTGATATAAGGTTTTATACAATTGAAAAGAAATGGTTCCATTTGTTGCTATTGTATCGAGTGATTTATAAATATTAGATTAGATCAAATTAATAACAAAATCTATCAGTATAAAAATTCTATTTGTAAAAGTGTACTAGACTCTGTGTGCTTTTTAAAAATGTTAAGAATTTGCCTCACTTCGCTCGCTGTTAAATTTATAAAAATTTTAGGGAGAAAAGGAGAATAAAATTAAGGGAATAACTATAAAATATTTTTAAGAAATAAAATATTTTTTTAGTTTTACCTGAGATAGAGAGTGGATGGGATGATATAAAGTGAAAAGTTGTTAGGATTTGTGACCTCGATAGGTGGTGTCATGACAAGTAAACAAACTGTGGTTACCAGGGTTATTAGATCACATCGCGCCGCCGTACATCACTAACCTACATAGGACAAATCAGAAATACCGTCTCAATCGGACCCTCTTTATAAATAAACCAGCCAAATCAATAGTTTAATAGACACGTAAAGATAATAATTGCAGAGATAGATAAGCGTCATAAAAATCAAGTAGTATTGATTTTTATTTCATCTTTTTTAAAGATGCCAAGACCAATTCAACTCTTATCATAATGAAACACGATACTTGGAGGTAAAGAAACTGCAATTGGAGACAACGGCTGAAGGGGTGAACAAAAAGCCAATAAAACGAAATGTCCTCTTAGAGACATAAGGTCTATGTAGAAATTGAAAAAATATGCAAATCATAGTCCAAATGGCAGACACAAAAATGTTACAGTCGAGCCCCAAAGGTTAACCTACTAAATTGGCTTGATTTAGCTCCCTTATAAAGGTTCAAGTGGTCTGCTATTTCAGATGGGGAATTTTGACTCTTAGGCGTAGAAGTCTGGGAATATCCTCAAAATCATCCCCTATTGCGGTGTTTTTATATTTGTTTTAAATCTAAAGGGATTTTTTTTTAAATTTGTGTCAAATCAATATTTAACCAACAAAAAATGGTTGAATGTAACCGAAGATATAACTTCAAATATTACCAAAAATATTTATACCACAATAATCGCTTATTTACACTCAAAAACACGCAGTTTTAAAACACTCTAAAAATCCTTAAAATTGAATATTTTCTATGCTATTATGTTTAAGATTAAGATACAGGACAGGCAGACTATCAAATCATAACCATGCGAAGTACTGGTATTATTGATTTGTTCTAGCTCATATATAACAATTTAGTAATTGGAGATACGTATTTTTTTGCATTATATGAAAAACATTAAATCATCAGTAGATATCAAAGGTTGATTTCTACAAACCATGTTGTGGATAATTATATCGTGACTATTATATGGAATATATTATGATAATGAAGTGATAAAATTTTAATTTCTCAACTATAGAAAATAAGAGTTATAGAATAAATAAGAGTTATGCTACACTATTTCTAAATAACAATTCTATATTACCTGTAGTTAATACAATATGCTAGATTTGTAAAACTGCTTAATCATATGTGTTTCTTAATTATGATAACCGGTCAACAGGTATCTAAGGGACTAATTCTTTGAGGGAGGACTTAAGTAGAATGGCACAGTGATAAGGGGTCTGGAAGTGGTTTCCGTAATGTACCATAAAGGTACTTACTCCTATTAGAACCTCCTAAGAGAGACACTAAATTTACAACACCTGTCGGAGCACATATTTATAATGCACCCTACAAACGGCGGGCATTTTTCAGTGACGTCACTTCATACAACATAGATAATCAAAGAATATATGCAATACACAATAGTTAAAATTCATTTTACTTCATTTAAAACAAAATAGTCTTACATTACAAAAATAATGTAATACGTGAAATTGTAATTAATACGAAAAATAAAAAATGACGTCACAAATTTACAGATATAGCACCAAATAAAGCTCTTATCCATAGAATAATAAGAGCGTTGTATCCTGCCTCTAAGTATTACTCTCTTTGGCAGGTATGTAATGCCTTTATTCAATAACAAACAAATTACAAAACAAATTATTTTTGAAGTTTCCTTAGATTTATTCATTTCCAAATACCACTATACCATGTTTTATTTATAAATTTATGAAAAACGCCCAATTTTAAGGTTTTTGCGTATTTTAGGGTGCAATATTTACACGGTTATATCTCTGGTTCAGTTGAACCAATTTTGATCGTTAAAACATTCATTTGTCTCAAATTTAATAAACTTAAGAAGACAAGTTCTTTAATTTTTTTGATAAAACCAATAGAACCGCCGCTATAGGGCAAAACGTTATTTTGGGCCAAAATAAGGTTTTGGGCCACTTTGAAAGGCCCCAGGGGCCAAAACTACTCAATCGAAAATAGCAGACCACCTGATCTTTTATCAGGAAGCTGAAATAAGTTCAAATTCAGTGGGTTTAACATCTAAAATATATAGAACATATCATGATAATGAAGTGATAAGCGTATTTCTCAACCATAGTTCATGATAACTATAACCATTTGTAATTGAGTTAATCGTTAATAGGATTTCGTCTGCAGGGATTTTACGTTATTATGTAAATTATTACTTTAGGTTGTAAAGCCATTAGTTTAAGAAACATTGAGAGACAAACCCAAAGTTTTTTGAAGGACACAAAAACTCCTGATGAAATTAAACTCCATTTATTGAATTTATTCCAAGAAGAAATTTTTAAAAATTAAAATGAAAACTAACAATATTTATTTAAGATTATTGAGGTTATTATTTATTTAAGATTAACAATATAAAAGATTATTGAGTGAGTTTTGATGGTCTAACGATGAAACATAAAATTATACTTTTCATTATGCTTTTCTCCTCGTCATTAAAGAATTTAATCGTTTATTGACAGGATGGTTCAATACATAGCCATGATGATATTACTGCAATATATACCACTATGATGTACCTATATAACCATGATAACATTTGTAGGTAGACAGTACAATGTACATAATACCGTAGTAAGATCTTACTGCTGTATAATTATTATTTGTTCTTGTTTGTGTTTCATTCTAAGCTTGTTAAATTGTATTCGTAACTATTTTATACTATTATTCTATTTAGTAATTTTAATATATATTTGTCTAAAAGAATTTATCTACTTATATAAGATATAAATATATTTCAATGCTATTTTTAAGCCAGCAATCGCGTGCTGACTCCAATTCGAGAAATATTTCATTTTATAATATCAGCCAATTTCCTTGGAAAAAAAATCACTGATGAGAAGAGTTTTCCTCTGAAACCGCAATAAATGAAAATAAAACCAATTTCCTTTGAAAAAAAAATTACTAATGAGGTGAGATTTTCCACCGGAACCGCAATAAATGAGAATAAAAATGATAAAAATATTTCCAGCAAGATAACCACCCATAGTTTTGTAGAGGATATCCTAATTTTGCGTTTTTTGCTCGAGCAAAAAACGCAGCGAAATCGAGCATATTCTCGATGGATGGAGTATATCGCGGAATGAATGGAGCATATCGACTATATAGTAGATATGCGCCATCCATTCCGCGGCATAAGGTTATGTTTATCACGCTGTTTTTTAATTTTTTTTAGTAAAGTTTGTTAACCTTAATTACTACATCCTTACGAGCCGAAATAATGCAACCTAAACGAATCACTAGGTTTGGATAAAAAAAGGGTTTTATAACCTCAAATTACAAGAAGCTCCGTTTCTACAAGTTCTTGTTCTTGTATCAAGATTCTTGCAGCGCTAGCAAAATGTAGTGGAAGCAAGAGAAGCAACTTCAGCAGGAAAGAGTTGATAGTTTCTCAAGTTAGATTAGTTAAATAATATTGTCTGTTAAATTTCAATAAATTTTTTAAGTATTTTGTTCAATCCTTTTAGAAATTGAGAGAGATGCTTAACGACCCAGTTACACGTTTATATACTATAAGGAACTTACATATACCCACTCCTAACATATAGCATACATGTATTCCTAAGGTACAGCATATACATAATCCTAAAATACGGCATAAACATAGTTTTAATATGCAGCATATACTACCAACTCTTTAATCGTACGTGAATAAACCTAATAACCCTGATGTTCACGCAAATTTTGATTAACAAGATACATTTATTTACCTCGTAACCTGATCAAAATTGTGTTGTTTAACGAAGCTTTTATCAAGTTGTTTGTTTTCTAATCTGAAAGCGCTTGGTTCTGTATATGTGCAGAATATATAAAAGAACAAAATCTAACTAAACGCAGAGCATTACTTAAAAAATTTAAAGACTCCTGTCTTTTATTTAAAAATAAGCCTAATTTTTTTCTGTGTTCGCTGAAAAGACTGTTACTTTTATTATTTGTATTTTATTATTGCAAACTTTTATAATACGACACACGGCTAAAATCAGTTGACAGTGTGGAAAAATAATGCCAGGGAGCCAACGAGGTTATTCCTGAATGTTAAACCACGACCTCAATTTCAAATCAGGCCAACCTTATTGGTTCTTCAACACTATTTTCCCGCGCTGCCAACTGATTTTAGCCGTGTGTCGTACTTTAATAGGTTTTTATTGATATATTTATCAAATTACCGTTTTCAGGCAATGATTCTAAATAAGTTGATACTATATTTACAAAAAGTTAGTTTTTTGCCTACATAAAATTTAAGTTTAAGACTTACATAGAAGATTAGCCATTGCCATCGACTAACAGAGTATTTCAAATTCGTATTAAAAATTTTCTTCTAGATGAAAAAAATACAAATAATGAAAATGACAGTATTATCAGCGAACATAGAAAATAAAATTAGGCTTATTAGTACGTGACAGGAATCTTTAAATTTGTTAAGTAATGCTCTGCGTCTAGTTAGATTTTGTTCTTTTAAAATATGCCTATAGTTATAATTTTGTGAAATATTCAAGGATACTACTTGAAAGGCACAATGCGGGAGTCACCCTTCTAACATTAGAAGGAGCCTGAGTTAATGACTCTTTTAGAAACGCTTCCCCTTCTTTTCTTCAAAAGTCTGTCAGAAGAGAGGAAAATTAATGTTTTTGATGTATGGAATGAATGTAAAAGAAAACAATAGCTTAAAGTGTAAGCTAATAGTATAGTTCATTCATAGTGTAATGAAAATAAGCACAGGGCGAAAAGAAAACCTTCCCCTCAGGTTTCTTAGAGTATGGTCAGAAAATTGATAGGGGCACTTAAAAAACGCGTTTTATTCTACAATTGAATTGTCATGAGGCTTAAGCATAGTCGCCTTTACTTAACTTTTGTCAAACAAATAAATTAAAAAATTATTAGCTGTTAATAATGTTAAGTTTAACTCCTATTTGGATTACCCTTCACATAGTTTGGTTTGGACTCCTGTTGTTGGATTACCTTCCGTAGTTTCGATTAAAAAAAAATTTTAGGACAGGCCCTAAAATAGCATTTTACAGTCATTAAAAATAGATAAAGTCAAAAATATATATCTAGCATATTCGCTTAATATATTAGTAAAGATATGAATTATAATGCTTGGATTAAATTTGTAGCTAATACTATAATTTAAGCTAATGTTTTTCATTTTTTTATGTGCATTTTAATAAAAACAACCGTCAATTTTTTATGATTTTTTTAAAATAAAGTTTGATGCATATATTAATTTTATAAAATTTAACTTTTATTTCATTACTTAGTCAGTTATTAGAATTAACATAGTCAATTCTCTAGATAATTTTGGTTATAAAAGTTTTATTATTGATTTGGTAAATCAATAAAGTTTTGACCCTAAACTAACCTGCCGTAATTTCTCTTTTAACTAATTCTATTCTATTCAACTTAATTTATAATTTTATTATAAATTTTAGGTCCTAATTGAAAAATTAGGGTTTCCCTGTGCCGGGTACCTTGGTACTTTTTCTCACAGCTTTTTACTCGCTTCGCTCGTCCTTACAATGTCATGACTATCTATAGAGTAGGCTTCAACTCGATCAGAAAAATTTTCGATTTTTAATCTTGATGACTCAGCAAACTAAGTTATCTTAGTCTAAAAAATATGATCTTCCGGCAGCATATAATCAGAATGTGGATACTCGAAAATGATTGGTGTGGTTGGTGAATTTGGATCAATTTTTCAAGAGGATGCAAAACATTTTATATCCTACTTAGGTAACGCAAACTAGTTTTATAAATGCATTTTTTATTCAATGCATTGATACCTTAGAATAATACTATATATAGAAGGAGCACAGGGCCGTAAACACAATGTAATTCCACTGATAACACGAAAGCCGGTTGACTGGTGCAACTAAGTAATGCTGCCAACCTGACAACAAAACATTATTTTAAATATTTGTCATAAATATCTATTAATGACGAAAGAACAAATCTAATAACTTAAAACACCTGCTGAGTATTTAATAAAACTGGTCTTAGATGGCAAAAGGGTGGCGGAATACAAGAATCTACATTTAGTTGACGAGGACTACTTATTATATATAATTTTAATAAATACGTTAAACTACAATTTAAAATGCTTTAAATATTGTAATGCACTGATATTTATATTAGTATTTTATGAATAATCAATCATTAATTAATAATAGAACATAATAATTCAGCAACCGGAAGTATTGCCAACTTTTTTTTAGAAAATTGTATATTGTTAGGATGGCAGCATTACTTAGTTGCACCAGTGAACCGACTTTCGTGTTATCAGTAGTGCTCCTTCTATATATAGTATTATTCTAAGATTGATAGGCTTGAAACGTCTTTTTCGGGCTCAGGGGTTCTGTGTAACCTCATAGAAACTTTTTTCAAGCTTGAGTTATGGTAATAATGCAAATTAATCGATTACGAATAAATATGAAACACAATAAAGAACATTACTAGCTGTTAGACATTTACAAAGTGTCTAAATAAATTAATATCTTAATAACATTAGTATTTACTTATAAATTCTTCGTAATACCAATTGTGAAACAGTTAAAAAATTGTTCAGTTGTGCGTACTTTGATTTGTATGTACTCTATCATGGCGTAGCTATGCTATGCAAAGGAGCATTGTTTAGAGTTGTTGAATGAACGGCAATTTGTTTGCAAATTCTAATTATTTTAGTAACAAAAAGACTTCTTTTTGTTTATTTTAACATGGAAGGTGTGGTTCTTTTTTGCTGTATACTCAATGCTGACAAGACGCTGTTGGGTAAGTGTAATGCACACCTGCCATTTAGAGCTGTAATTGTACCCCTGTGATTTAATTTTTGGTAGACCGGGCATTTAATTTTGTACCGACGGCGCAAATTTGCCTATAATCTCTGGCTATTACACGTTAGTTCAAGTTCATAATCAATTTTCTTCCCATAAAATTATGAATACAAACCAAAATTTGCCTAAATGTTCTTCTTAATTGCTATTATTAATCTTAGTTCATGCATGTTTTCTTCGTCCAATCGGGTTTATTCAGTAATATAGTATTATAAATAAAGCAATCATGGGCGTCCGCAGGGGGGGGGGGGGTTTAAAAGGTCAATTGACCCCCCCCCCTCCTCTGGAAAATCACAAGAAATTATTAAATTTAAACCCCCTTGACTCGCACAACAAAATATAAAAAAATTGATTGTATTTTTCATAAAAAATAACATCATTTAATAAAAAATGAAATGTAATTAAACTAGTAATGTATCATTTGATACTACCGAGTTTTGCAAAATTATATTATCTCTGTCATATTATCTTAATTATTAATTATCTCTCGCACAATTATTAAACTCAGTAATGTAAGCGTTGTAATTAACTAGTTGCTCGCTTTGCTTGGTGAATAGGATGGGAAAATAATTTAAAAATTAAACAAGGTTACGTTGACTCTAAAAACTAAAAGAAGCTCGCTTCGCTCGTAATAAGTAGAAGAAGCTCGTTTCCCTAGCAATGGAAAAAAGGCTCGATTTAGCCAGAGAGCAGAAATTTTCTGCTACTTTAGGAAGGTATCATCTTAATACTGATTATAATATCACGTGTCCCTATGTATAATTACGCTAATGCATGCAAGAAATCAGCCATTAGCCCGTAGTATACCCTCGAGATGCAGAAAATAGGAGTGCCAAAGTAGAACAGGCTCGATTGGCATTCAGAATGAAGCGTCAAAGGATACGATTCCAGACTCTGCTATTGACCGCATATGCTGGGCCAGCCTTTGTTCAGCGCAGACGCTCTCCTGGGAGATGATGTTTGTTGGCTTATGTATTGTTGGCAAATACTCTTTTATTCATTAAATAATAACCGACTTAAAATATACTAATAATAATAATTACTTATTATTAATTACAAAATTCTGAAGGTTTCTCAAAAGTTTCATGTATTTACTTTATCATCTTCCTGCATAGTTTAGGTCTTCCGGTTTCGGTGTTGACCATATCAATGCGGTCGCAACACAGGAAGATCTAAACCATTATTCCAATAATCTCAGAGGCCTTCACATTTTATTAAATTTTAATCTGTTGCTTATAATCTTAGCATACATAGATAAAGCAAAAAAGTAGCCAGTCCAATTACAGAATGTCAACATATGTTCATTTCCTGCATGGAAGACGAATATTTGGCTATAATCTTAGAATAAAGTTTTTACAAACTTTATGGCACAAACTAGGCCAAACAAAGATCTATATCGTTTTTAGAACCCTAAAAACTTTTTATCATATATCTTTTTAAACACGAACATTAATAATAACCAATGAAGCAGAACATTCTTCTTATTCTTCTCTCCCATGAGACTGACTGTGAAAAACATCCTTGATAACCTCTATGCTACATATTATATGTAAATAATAAACTACGTCAAGTTAACTAAAAAAAACATTTAAAGAACAAATGTTAGTTCCAATATTATTTTGAGTTTTCCTCAGTCAGTATAGTATTTATTATTATGTTATTTTTTTTGTAAAATTAATATTTTAAGGGAATGGAAAGAACCGAAAAAATGATTGCTTTAACGAATATAAAGGTCATGTCAATATGTTGAAGTAAACTTTCTTGCATGATGTTAATGGAACTTTTGATGAAGTTTATTGATATTTTGACATTCTCATAAATATATTTGTCTCAAAATATTGGAGACAGGATGTCTGAATCTTTTTAAATATTTTAATATTATATATATATATATATATATATATATATATATATAATATATAATATATATATATATATATACACATTTACATACATAAGTCGAGAGATATAATGCAATAATGCAAGAGTTATAAAATGCTAAAACATTGAAATTAATATAATCAGAAAAAAAAATCTTGAGCAAAAACTAAAACTATAGAAGAGACAACAATAATAATACTTTCGGGTAATCCTCATTGTGAGTTTGATTTAAATATGAAAATAAGTTCATTTGTAATCAAATTTTAATTGTAATTAAGTTTCTTATCTGTGCCGTAAGTTGAAAATACCATCGCCAAAATGCGAAAGAAATTATTATTACAAGTTCTTAAACCAACAAGTTCGGCTGAGAAATAAGAAACTACTTTAAGCACAGATTAGCGTGATAGATTAAACCAGCGTTCTTAGCAACTTGATTTTCTTTAACCAAGTTTGTAAGAGTTAAAAATACCTAATATACAAAAACAGGTATCAAATTTAATTCTATTCATTAGCGGTGTCTGTACACGAAAACTTGCTCAAGCAACCGTGTCTTTCCTTATCTTTGTTCTTATATACTTTATACTTCTTTGAGCGCTAAGAAAGAATAAAAAACATACGTAATAATAAAAAAATGTTGTAAAAGTTTTTAACTTAATTTATAATGTATTAAAAGATATATACTAAATATTGTAATTGTTACCTTTTGTACCAAATTATTTTTTTTAAGTTATGTTACTTTAAATATACTTAACTTATTGAATATCATACTTGAAGAAAGTTAACAAATATACGAAAATTGGCTGCAGGGTACTTCGGAACTTTTCCTCATCACATCGGATTCGCTACACTCATCCACCCTACTTTGGACTCGCTTCGCTCGTCCCCATATAGTAAATTCATCCGTTTCATTCCTAGCGGTCACCCATCCAGTCGGCACTGACCTCGCTCAGTGCTACTTAACTTTTATGATCCAAACATCATGGATATACTTGAACGGTCGTATTGAAACGGTTTTAAAAGCCAAGTTGAAGAAGTAGTACCTACTACAATGAACGGTCTTTAATTTAATTAAAGACTTAGCTACCGTCGATTGTTCTGATGGCTATTTATATTCCTAGACTGTTTTTGATTAACTCCATTAAACAGCTTCTACGAGTTAAGCCAAAACCGGTCTAATGATAATTATATATTTAACAGCAAGTATCGACGGTGAAATTCATTAATTATTACTTCAGAATAAAGTTCGAATTTTCAACTCAACCTCACATTAAGGGTGAAAAATGATGCACGGTCAATTTTCGTCATCATTTTTAAATCACGTCAGGAAAATGGGTCCAGTCTGATTATCAGATTAATTTGTCATCAGGTTTAGTTCCTGGTACTGAGTTTCATCCAAGTAAGACATAGCAGACGCCTGTTTATGCTAAATACTTTGACATCATAATATTTCGCAGTTGCAAAAGATCCATAGATTTTATTGGAAAATAATTTACGTGCGCAATTTTTTATTAAATTCTATCTTATGTATGCAGATTCCTCTTCTAGTTTAACATCTCTTGGACCCTCAATGTATATTTTTGTACTTTTACAAAATTAATAGTGATCTTAAAGAATTAAAAAAAACTCAAAGCTTAGCTTTCTTTATTGAATAATATAAAAGTTTATATTATAGCAATCCTTTATATTGATTTTCTTGTTAAAATTCTGGACACGTCTTAGCAATATAAAGAACGAGTTAAAATATATCAGGATTATTGACCAGATGTAATCTGGAGCCTTTTTGGTACAATCTAGACACTTCTTATTATTACAGGTTTTATAAAAATGACATAAGTCTGCTTAATTACCAACAATGAAATTAGAGATTGTGTCGTAAGATTCGAGACAACTCTGTTTGTAAAAGTAGATGCATCTATAAACTGATCTACTTTATTATAAAGGTTGATATATTACAACAAATAGAATTAGATATATTTTTCAACTTTTTTTTATTGAATAATAACAAGTATTTTTACTTTTCATCATTTGCACTGTAGGTATATAGGAAAAGTATTTGATTTGCATTAATTGATTTTAAGACCTCTTAAGTCGTTTTTACAAAGTTGTCTCTCTTTGTTATCATGGTAGCCATCAGTGTATTTATGATAGAGAGTTGAAACTTTGTACAAAAATCAGTCTATAGATGTAGTTGTGCTGTCAGGAAAATATTTTCTTATGACGGCATTAACCCTGCAATAATGATACAGCCAAAATCGGGAAAAATCATAAAACACAGTAAAATGTTGCAATCAATTCAAGATTTGGCATACTGTATAAGACTATAAGACTGTAGCTATGTGTATAAGACTCACATATGTGCCAAGTTTCATCTCATTATCAGCATGATTTCAATTTTTGTCAAATGACTTGTGTAGGTTTTTTAAAAAATTGTAAAATAATTCAATCGAGTTAAAACTCGGTGCAAGCTTATAACTTTACGTTATAAATAAGATATCTTTACGTACACCATGTTTGGTTTTAATACGACAAGTATATCCATTATTTTTGTTGTATAACAAAAGTTAAGCAGCATGGAGCGTGTTCAGTGCCTAGATGGGTGACCGCTGAGAATGAGAACGAGCGAAGCGAGTCTGAAGACGTGCTGCAGTATAAATTTAACGACTTGTATATTCTGAGGACGAGCGAAGCGAGTCCGAAGTAGGGATGATTAGCGTATTGAGCTTAGCGAATCCAGTGCTATGAGAAAAAGTTCTGAGGTACCCCGTATTTGATTTTTTTTTTACATTTTATGGGAATAGGGGAAAGCTTTTGTCTCTAAAAGAAAGGAAAAAATTACTTGAGTTATAAATTTATAAACGGGATGATTCTGAGATTCTTCTGGGAGACTGATATACGCCATCTGGCCAGGACATTTAAATTCTAAAAACAACAGTGAGTATTTCTGATTACGTACAGAAGGCTATAACCGTTCGTTCGAAAAAATAAAAACAACCTGTTGCTGTAAAGAATTAAAAATTTGAGTAGTATTATAGTAAACTAGTTTGTTAAGATGGTATAAGGTATTTAAACAACTTTCTTAACAGGGAAGGTTGACGCTAATATATCTTCAAAATAGGTGTAATCTTTTGATTTTTACTTTCTTTTAGATTTCTTAGATTGTCAGTTATTATCTATTAAGAAGTTCACAGCTACGCCTACTGTTTTTATACTTTCATTCATCAAATTATTCAAATTTCTGGTTTCTTATCGTCAAATTATATCTAAACCTTGAATTAGACAAATATTATTTTGGGTAAAAAAATTAAAATAATTTGAAACTCTTTTATAATAAAAAGCAGAGTGCAACGTTTCCTTACCTTATCGGATTCGCTACGCTCTTCCTCACCTATATGGTCTCGCTTTATACTTCCTCAAAATATGGAAGTCTTATTTATTCATATTTTATCTTTATATTTATAATTATATTTATATTTTAAATAATAATCTTACTTTATTATATTTTTTTAGCACCTTCAGACTCGCTTTACTCGTCCTCAACAGTAAAAAAAATCATGTTAATAATCCCACACAGTCACCATTGCAATTACTGACCACGCTAATCATAATTTTAATACTCAACACAAGTGATCCGACAAAAAATGTTGATATACTTGCATAAAGAAGTAAAACTTCGTTATACGTAATGGGTATGAATGATAATTATGGCTTTAGAAATGAAAAATTTGTTCAAGTCATTCAATAAAAATTGAACTAAACCTATAAAATAGGATGAAATGAGTTGGTTATACATAGGACTACAGGCGTTCCAAATTTCAAATCCAAATATCTGCGTCTTCATGAATTTTGAAATATTTACTGAGTCATAAATGACGAGTAACGACGTTTTAGAAAAAGTGCATTTGATATAAAACAAATAGACCTAAAATTTGATTTTCGCGCCAAGTTTTAACTCTCTAGCACTAACACCCGGAAGCTGCTATGATAACAGACAGACAGACAACTAAGTGAAAACCACTCAGAGGGTTTTGAAAATACCTGAAACGGATAATTCAGGTGAAATCCTTGTTTCGTACTTTTAGTGTACATTTTTTTCTGTACCAGCAGTATAAATGAGGAAATGTAAAAATGTGAATGTAAAATAAATAAATTACATGTCTGTAAGAACTGAGTGCATTATTATTTATGATAAACCTGTTAAAAATAATTGATCATTATCATCAAAACAGCTGATCATAATCACATGCGGTAAGTTATCGTCTTTTGAGTACGTGTCTCTTATCATATCACTATTATTTAATATTTTAAAGCTAATTTTAAAAATTAAATGTTTCTGATAACTCTTCAGAATACAGCTTACCATAACTACTTATGATAAACACGTGATTATAAATTAGCTGATAAAAGAATGACATACATTAAATTATGATGAGAATTATTAATAAAGCCCAAATGTAACCATACGAGTAATGATAATTTCATTAAGAATCAGTTGTTCTTTCTTATAAGAAACAAACCCAGTAGACTGAGTTTTAAGAATTTTATGAGTTTGACAAGCCTACAGGGTTACATTACCAGCTTAAGGCGCATTAACCGGCCCACTTAATGGATTTGGATGAAGTTGAGATTATAGGACCCAATCACTTGTTGCAAATATGGTATCGTGTGCTCCTTTTAAGTAGGGGCAAAACTTATAGAATTCTCGAATGCCCCTGATTACGTATACTTGTATGTGTCAAACACTCCTAATCAATTCGAGTAGTTTTAACAATTGCTGAATATAAACTAACTCTTAGCACTACTATCCAATGAAGATGATTATAAAAATGTTACAGTTAATTAATTTTAATTAAATAATTATTATAATCGATGCAGTATAGAGAATAGAAACATAAATATACATAAACATAATATGGAATCATTTTAATACTAAAACCCGCATTTAAAAATAAAAAATACCCAGTAATAATTTATAATAAGAACGAAAATTATATTAAGGAAAATTTACCCTATAGATTGATTGTAGGAAATTATACACAAAGACATTTCGGTGGCTTGGCATTTATTCAAACCTAAAAGCTCTTAAGAATCTTAATACTTAGTAATACGACAGGCAGAATATAGTTTAAGAAATGATCACCCTTTTTCTCCTTTTAGCAACGAACTAACCAAATAACTGTAAAATTTACTCGGACAATGACACTACTTTTTCGTATACTTACTTTAGTCCGATTTATCTCACAATCCAACCCTTACTGATCATTCTAATCCTGAAGTACGACACTTTACCTCTGAAATCCTTCCAGACAAGGACCTCTCAGACGCCTAAGGTGGCAGTGGACCAGAGATTAATTAAATTCGCCATAACATTATCTTCCCCAGAAGGTATTGCAGCCTCCACCAGTATTAAAAGTGGTAAAAATAGGTTCAAGTCTAGAGCCCAAGAAGTCTATCATGAACTATTTTCTTAGTTTTCAAAGACTGCCGATCCTTTAGGTTTTATTAATATTATTATTATTTATTTAAGTACTCTATGTATTTCTCATTTTAACTTTTTTAACTTTAACCTTTGTGACTTAACTCTAGACCTTTGTGGCTTAATAAATTATTTTTTCTTTGGGGCTTATCTTAGGATTCTTAAGCAGGTTTAAGGGCTCAGGTCTATCATAAGTTTATTATACATCGATTATCATAATTCCATTAATCAATAATACATTCTTCAAATAAGTTTTCTAAGTATAATGACCGAGGAGTCTTTTTCACTGCATTCAATAATGATGTGCGGGCATACCTATTTCTTATGCTATGTTTACAAGCGTATTAACAACAATGACTTGGTACTCATATAACTCATAGCATATTCACAGTAATAAGTAGTTACCAGGCGCATAATACAATATATACAGTACAGTGCACTGAACTTAAAACTTTGTACGTAAAACATAATACGTTTGGCTAATAAACTCAGGTTATTTTATCATATATACTTATTAGGAATATAGAGTAGATACAAGAAATATAGATTATAAAACAT
This sequence comes from Microvelia longipes, assembly GCA_018340805.1. NCBI lineage: Eukaryota > Metazoa > Arthropoda > Insecta > Hemiptera > Veliidae > Microvelia > Microvelia longipes. Next base: position 28,242,130 of record JACMZG010001911.1, read on the forward strand.
AATTATATTGCATTAAAAGTCTAAAGAAGAATATGATGTTAGCTCATAGTATCCTCGCATATCCATTCGTAAATAAGTTTAAAAATAATAAGTTTCTCATTATAGATTACAATCAACATGCAACTATTATTTAATTATCTATTGAAGAACGTAAATGTTACTTAATATGAATACATCTTATCATCATAAAAAGCTATAAATAATAGATTTTTAATCTTATTGTTAAGTTTCACAAACAATTTAAGATGAAGAAGATAATTTTTTGTGGTTACATTTTAGCAACATTCAATATACTAATGTTTTAGTTAGTTCACTATTTATTTAGATTTTTTAATATTACTATAACGATAGTAATTAATATATGTGGAAAATTGTTTGCCAAAATATGATAAAGTGTAAGTTTTAGCATTAAGCTGTAGAGCTTGTGTAGGTAATAAAAATGGCCCTTTTCTTCAGTGAGGGGGGGCAGTTCAATAACCAGCTGAGAATTGTTGACATTTTAAGTTTAATTCTCAAGTCATTTAAGTTAAATTGAAGCTTACATTTTTTTTAAATACTAGATTATATGTATAAGCTATTAGTTAAGTTATACATTTATAACAAATAATTAATTAAATGCTATATTTTTAATATTATAGCAATTTTTTTCATACCTGAAGCTTCGTTTAAATTCGATGGCGTCTCTGAATTACTAACCACCGGTTCTTCCATTTTGAAAAATCCTAATCACCGAAAAAGCCGCCGATAAAGTTTCGAGTAATTAATAAAAAACTCGTTTGAACTGACTTTTTAGCGCGCAAAAAATATTAAAAAATATAAGTAAAAAGAAAAGCGAGGTGTAGTTTATTGATACACCTTGTTGAGGGAGAACTGAAGGTTTCGCTAGACCCGCCCGACTCTAAACAACGCGATCTTACCGCTGCAGAGCGGACTTCAAAGTAAACTCTCTTTGCGAACCCCGCTATATTGTAATTCAAAAATCATATGATCTCTTACTTCTCGTATAATATATACAAATTATGTATTATATTTAACACGAAATATTATTAGATTTGTATAAATAGTCAAGATATTATTAGGAGGAAGTGGGCAGTATGCCCCCTTATGACACAACTTATGTTAAATACCTTGTTGACTGTTTATACTCTAGACATGGAGGAAATTTATTTCAATTTGGTGTTTCTTAGGGTAATATTTGATTTTTACTAATGTGAGTGAAAGAAAAGATAAATGTTTTTTCCACCCCAAGCAGTTAATATTTTCTACAAAACAAAAAGTCAACAAATTTTAAGCTCAATAAAAGGTCAACAAATGTAGTAGTATTAGTCTTGGTTATAATAGGCCAACATATAAGCTCTAGCTAATGCAATTGTGGATGCAACAGGAAGTAAATTTTTGTCTAATTTTCTACACTTTCTTTTAATGCAACAATTCGTAAAAATTAAAGCAAAATTTAACAATATTATACATGATTTTACAACTAACATGTTAAATGTAAAATTCATAAATAATAAATAAAACAATGTCATATTGAGTATATATTTTCGCAATTAAAATAACCAATATATATATTATATATATATATATATATATATATATATATATATATATATATATATATATTATATATAGATATTATATATATATATATTATTTTTTGTCACGATTTATCTTAGTTAAAAATTTGAATTTCCTTGTGAGAGACATGTATTACAGCAGTTATCATGACTAAACACGAAAAACATATCATACCAATTTTATGAGTCTTCTAAATTATCAAACTTTTACAAATCTAGCTTTAAAAAAGCTATTTTTGTGCATGCAGATTTAGTTTATTTACTTCATCTATTTGTTATGAGTTTATCGGTTATCTAATAAAAATGTTTGATATTTATGAGAACATATCACATAACGAAGAAAAGTTTATTGGTATCGAAGACTAACAAACAGGTTGCATTATATTTAGCATTCTATCATATGGCATGATACTTCATAATCAATATTATGTAAATAAACTTTGTTGCATTCAACAAAGTTTTTTTTGTACATCGATCGATTTATCATGAAAAAAAAATTTAAGCAGCATGTAGCATTCATTGTCATTATTTTAATTTGATATCAATTTGTTTAAATTATCGATAATTTTTATTGAGATAATATAAAACTTTTCGGCACTCTTTCAGATTAGGTGTCCCTTTATGGGTCATCTAAACTGGCTTTGTATCATATGGTAAATAGATAATTTTAGGTGTCACTTGTGTTTATTTACTTTTTTAACATTAATTAAGTTATTAATGGTATATTGCAATTATGGAGATATTCTTATAGTATTTAATGATTTCCATAATTAAATGTAATAAATATTGCTAAACTGTATCGTATTAATTGTTCACTCATTGATATATATATATATATATATATATTTAAAACATATCCATAGTTTCAACTCAAAATTGATTAATTTAATTTTTATCAAAATTCAATAATAATCTTGACATAATGTTATTATGTCACACTCGTCCCCCTCTTCCCTCAAAAGCCTTTTCTCTTTCATAGTAAGGAGCTAATCTGTCTACATGGAATCACCAACTTCTTTCTTTTTGTTCTATTTTCTATGAGGTAAATTAAATCGTTTACTTTTTTCTTGACCGTGTACGGTCCTTCCATGATGACTGTAACTTCGGTGCTAGTCCCTTCTTTCTACGAGGATTGTATAACCATACTTTTGCTCCTTCAATAAATTCTCGTGAAGACTTGCTGCATCATGTGTCTTTTTCATTCTCATAGCCGACTTACCAATGTGTTTCCTAGCAAAGTCATGAGCAACTCTTATGGCTTCAGATAGCTCTTTTGCAGCCTCTGCGAAACTCTTTCTCTCTGTCTGTGGATGTTGACCGAATGCTAAATCTTGTGGTAACCTTAGCTCACGTCCTAGAGTCAGGTAAGCTGGTGTGTATCCTGTACTCTCCTGAACTGCAGACCGGTATGACAGAAATAGGGGTATCTTTTGATCCCAATCTTTTTGTTTTTCTGATACAACTTAAGAAATCCAGAATTGTTCTATTCAGCCTCTCAACCAAGCCTGATTGAGGATGTAGTGGAGTAGCCCTTGTCTTCCTAATTTGCATTATCTCTAAAACTTCTTTAAATACTTGAGACTCAAAATTTCTCCCTGATCTGAGTGTAATTGCGAGGAAGTACCCCGAAACGACTGAAGACATGAGTGACAAGAGCTAATGCAACAGTTTTAGCTTCTGATTTGGCAAAGGAATTATTCAGGCCACTTAGTAAATATAATCAAACAGACACAGATATTTGTTTCCCTGTTTCGACACTGAAAGGCCCAAAATATCAACTCCGATTCTTTCAAACGGTCTTCCGTAGTGCAAATCTGAGTTTGCCTTTAGTTTTTCTATTAGGACCTTTTCTAGCTGTACACAAGTGGCATGTTCGCAATAATTTACAACATCTTTATGCATGCCTACCCAGTAGTACCTTTCTCTAAAACGGCCGAGAGTTTTTTGCCACTCCAAAGTGCCCATTACTAGGCCCATCATGACATGTTTCAATAGCTTTTTTCTATGAGGGAACGAGGTATAACAATTTGCAACCGTCCGTGATGTCCCGTCGAGGCTTCCAAATATCGGTACAGAACTCCTTCTTGCACGCGTAAAGATTCCCACTGTCTCATTAGTGAAACCAGCTCATTTCCCCCGGCTTCAAAGTGTTCTTTGGATGGCCGCTTCTTTTCTTCTACTAGGAGTTTTATTCCCTTTAAAATTTCGTCATCTCCTGGTACGTTTTTTACCCAATCTGTAGACCACTCATGAGATGTTTTGAATGAAGTTAGACGTACTGATTTACTTGTGTCCTCACTAACACGAGCGCAACCACTTACATTTTTGTTTGAGACATGGTTTCCGTGATAAGGCATCAGCATTTAAGTGCTCCCTACCAGGTCTATGTAACACTGTCATGTCATACTGTTGTAATTTTTCGAGCCATCGAGCCATCTGACCTTCAGGTTCCTTAAAACTTAGTAAATAACGGAGTGATGCATGGTCACTACGCAAGAGAAAATTATGGCCATAAAGATACGGGTGAAAATGATGTACAGAATCTACAATAGCCAATAGTTCTTTTCGAGTGGTACAGTAGTTTTCTCTGCTTTCCTGAGGCACCGGCTAAAATATGCGATAACTCGTTCTTCAGTTTCATACGTTTGGCTTAAAACTGCTCCTATGGCGTCATTGCTAGCATCTACATCTAAAATAAACTTACCCCTCTTGAGACGGGAAATTTAAAATTGGAGCGACACATAAAAGCTGTTTTATCCTTTGAAATATGTCTTCAAAATTTCCAGACCATTGAAACGGCACACCATCTGAAATTAAGTTATAAAGAGGTCTTGTTAACTCCGCAAAACCTTTTACAAACCTTCTGTAGTAACCACAGAGACCTAAAAATTGACGCAATTGCTTCTTGTCTGATGGTGTCGGCCAATTTTTGACAGCCTCGACCTTAGCCGGATCT